>JAVJGG010000082.1:23267567-23287199 GCA_035590195.1 Aviceda cuculoides | reverse complement strand
TTCACCCCTTTTTTCCTTGTGTCTCCCATAATGCTGTAATTTGATGTCTCCCAGCTCCTCTTCCTGCCTCCTGATTTTGATTTGTGCTTCTCTGCCTCTTCCTCTCCTCATTTTTCCAACCATATGCTGGAGGGGTAGGCATTTGCGTGCTGGTGGTGGTTCTCACCCAAGTTTTGCACATTGCCTCACCTATTTTCATTTGTCGTGGTTTAACGACAAATCTGTCTGGTTAAATCACAGACCAACAAAGGAAAGATAAGGGGGAAATCCACTTAGATATACATAATCCATTTAGTCATATATCATAATCCACTCAGATATATGTAATCCATTTAGGCATATCTCATCATCCACTGTATCATAATCCACTCAGACATAGTCTTACACACCATTCCACAAGTCAGGGGATAAAAACTCAAAGATTCAGGTTGGAAATGGGGGCAGTCACATCTCCAGCTGTACAGTTGGCTTGTGAAGGAAACCATTCTCCCTCCCACTTTTTGATCGGGACGACAGTTGAGGTAACTTCTCTGGAATTGAAAGCCCTTACCTGGAGGGGTAAGTGAATATTGTTTATGCTTTAAGTTTGTAAATGCATGTGTGCTTGTGGTTGTCTGCGAATCGCTTGTGGTTGTAATAATGTCCTACTCCTGCCTGAAAAAACTGCAATAGAGCATTCCTCCATTGTATCCGTAAAACCCTGCAATTAGTGTCGTGTTAAGTCTGCAAGTGAAGTTCAAATAAATCATTTGCTTGAACCTTGCAGTTAAGTCTGCGAGTGAAGTTCAAGTCATTTGCTTGAACCTTGCAGTTAAATCCTTTTCCATCACAAGCAGCCAAGGAGCAGTCTGGGCAGACAGCCTGAAGCTCCCTGGTTCATGCAGGCTGCTGCACAGGATTTGCATAGAACTGGCAGATGGGGAAGAGGCGGAAAAGATGCATGACCCAACAACAGATTTGACAGACATCTGCTAGCAGCAGCCCAGTGAGGAGAGACTACTGGACTTGCTGGTTTACTACCTATACAACAGAGTGTGCTCCAAGTCCACTCGTACTGCCTGAGCACCCCTCTCCCGTCAGCCTTCATGCCAAGCCCAACTTCTACTCCAAGTTTCAAATGAGAGGGGTGCTTCAATGCCTCCAGGGAAAAGTGATCAGAACATTTTTACTGTGTGAAAAACAACATATTTTTAACTAACCTCTTACTTAGAAACCAGTGAATCATGTTGGCTGATTTTTTTTCCACAAATAAAGCAGCCTAAAGCAGACACTAGACATGGAAAATTTTGTCCAAATGAAGAGTTCAGAAACATTATACACAGCTGAGAACAGGACCTGCAAATGAGAAATGATGGGGAAACCTTAGTAGTGACTGATTCTATTAAGCAGTTTTACAATAATCCTACTGGAAAGCTGAATAATTCAACACAAGCCTTTTTTTATTCTTTTTCACCTTTTGTCTTCAATGCTAATTTTTACCTCCCTTCTAACACATGTCCTATGGAGATACATAGCAGTACCTGAGAGAGATTAGTGCACTTTTACATCTCCCTTCAGAAGCTAATATAAAATATTATCACTCACTATGATCATCCTTTTCTTCAGCATTTTTATCACACATGGAAGAATTAGCAAGATTTTTCTAAATTATGATTAATAGAAGCAAGAATTACTAAAACCTTGACATTCAATATTTTTCTCAGGTTTCTCGCAGGCTTAGCCAGATGGTACCACACATGTTAGTTTTTAATTCAGCCATGAGTTTTACAGTCAACAAGTCCCATGGTGGTTTTGTTACAAAAAAGCAGACTCTGAATTATAAATCGCCTGGAAAATGATGTATCACTAGCAGTTATGGTTTACGTCCCTTTCTTTTCTGCTCCATTCTCAAGTAATTTTACTGTAGAACACAGTAAATGCCAATAATAGATTATCAACTTCTTTTTACAGTTGGTAGATGAGGGAAAAGTTACTTGGAAAATATTGCATATTGTTTCTACTGTATCATCTACTTCCTTGGAAAGGCTCATGCTTGCCCAAATAACACCAAAGTAGTGGAAAATGAAGAGTTTTGGAGGTGTGCATGATATGTCTATATCTACCTTCCCACTGCCTGTCCCAGAGAGAGCATCCCCCAGCTCCCCTGCCAGCACAGGGCAAGGGCAGCTGGCTGCCAGCCGTCTTCCACAAACCAGAGGCTGGATCACAACAACAAAGCCAGCTTGTTATTGCTTCCAGAGCTGAGACAGCAGGTCCAAAGGTAAGAGGGACTATTTTATCCAATTCTGTAACTTTATTCAGCTTGTTCAGACTGGGATTTGGACTGCTTTCTATTAATCTTCCTTTTCTGTTCTCAGCCCCATGCCCTAGTGGGTAGATGACTGGACACACAGGCTCCCTCATCTCCCTGTACCTCCTTCCCTGCTGCTGGCAGTCAGGGAAGAAGTGCGAGTGGGCATTACATCAAGGGTAAAATCGAGCTCATGACATCAGAGGATCACAGGAACAAAATCCCTATTCAGGGTTAAAAACAGGGGCAATGTTTAGCCTTGACTTCCACACAGAGCCCAGCTGAGAACTATTTTAATCAAATACAATAAAACTAATAAAGATTTATGCTACAGCTGTCAGTAGTGAAAAGACTCTATTCTCCTTCCTCTCACAACAGATCTCTGGTAGTAACTGGAGCTCACAGACCAGCACCCACCAAACTAACTCTCATCTTCCAGGGCTTGTTTAGCAGACCTTTAATATTCTCACACAGAGAATTTTGGAAAGCATCTATAGCCAGTTGTATTGTTTAAAAGAAAAATGTAAACTAGAAAATGCAAGGCAGTAATTCAGTGCAGTGACAGTCAACAGCAGACAGACCAGGCAACAGCATGTAATCACTTTGCTCACTGTTTTGACTCTCCGATTCTCAATATTTTGGTAAATGTAAGCTTAATGTACCTCTACCCACCCCAGAGTCACTGCAGAGGAGAAGCATTTTTACAGCAGTAAGGGGCTGCCAGGACACACTCTTCCCTGCAGCAGATCCCCCAGATACCCATATCAGTTGCTGGCACTCATCCTTTCTGTAACTGCAGCCATGATGCAAGACAGCCTTGCATCTCTCAGCTGAAAGCAAAACTGACAAGTGTGGCAAAAGTTACATTTAAGGGAATTTGTTATGAACTGGTCTTAGGTGCTTACTAAACATTTATATATCAGCATTCAGACCCTGTAATTCTCAGGCAATTTATCGCCCTCCCTGAAGACAATTATGCCCTTTTGGCTGTAATATTTTCCCCTCTTTAAACTCACATTCTTTCCTTTCTTTGGGCAGGCCAAGAAATGTCATTTTCCATTGGAACCAGTGAATTAATTAAGCTTGTGTCTGTTAATTCACGCTTTCTTCAGTCAACCTGGAAAAGATTGTTTCCTAGGAGTTATAGAGGCTCACAGGGCTTGTTTAGGAGCCTCACGTTGTCATACTTCTCACTTACTGGCACTGCATCCTTCTCCAGAGCTCTGTGGAGATAGTCACCTCCAAGTCAATAACACAGTTGCACCCCATGACTATAGAGTTTGTCGGGAAAAACAGCTGAGTAAGGTACGCTGGCTGCTGCTGATCAGCTGTGTTTATCTAGACTGAGTTAATAAATATGACCGAGTCAAGATGGTGAGTCTACTGTCTGTGGCAGCTGGCCAGGAGCTCCTGGGCAAAGAGAGCAGCTCAGTGACACAGGAAGGCAAAAGGCAAATGTTTGCTGTTGGTACACAACTGCTAAAACAACTTACGCAGATCACAGTGGGCTGAACAATCAACAAGGTTGATATGATGACCTAGGAAAATGCTGGCATCCTGGTATGATATCTGGAAAAACAGAGGGATTTTTTTCTTCCTGTTTTCTTCAAGCTGCAGTTTGGAAAAAACTGCAAAAGCAGGGTGATGGGGAAAATATTTTCTCTGTACAGGGGCTGTCCTAATAGTAAATATCAATAGCAAATGCTACCTTTCCTCTCTGTCTCTTTCTCTTTTCCCTTCTCTTCATAAAACCCACACTATTTTTCTCTGTGTACACACACATTGTTGAGGAACCGATAATCTTTGTTATCTTCAGGATGCTGTTTCTCTCGCCACATATCACAATGCAGTACTGAATGACTGGCTTACTGTAGGCAGGACAGCAGCACACAGGTGGTGTTGTCAGCTGAGGCCCTGGGCTGGAAGCTAGAGTTTTGCTGAGAGATGGAGAGAAGAGAGAACTTGGTAACTGGCAGCCTCTGACTAGCAGTCAGCCTGAATCACTCATTGCTTCCTTCAAGTTTTCTGGACTTTTCTTGCACACCTGGATGCAGACCGAGTCAAGATGTTCTGTGCGCATCTGAGCTTACCCAGATGGTCTATGATCTTCAAACTGGTTTAAACCAATTTTAAATTAGAGCTTTAGCCACTCTCTTCTCTTTGTCTATATGAGTTTCTCTTTTAACCACAACTGCTGCAAAACAATTTATTTTAAAATATGTGAAAATGCACTTCATTTAAGCTCACTGAAATTAATTTATGACCACATCTATAGTAAGACAGAAGTTTTGCAAAGAGCAATCTTAAAACGATACAAGAAACATTTATAGTATCTTATACTATGACTCAGGAGCATATTTGAAATGTAAATTTTGATCCTGTTCAAGACAGATAACCTGAGGCATCCACAATTAACAAGAACAACAAAAACAGCAATTAAGAATAGCAACAAAAACATCTAAAGAATTTGGTTGCCTGAAATTTCACATGACAATTTCAGGTGATCTTCCTACAGGTCATCAAGTGAAATGAGCAACTGGTCACTTATTCACTGCATTTCCCTGAAGGGAATTTTGATGCCTTGGACTTCTGACAGCACTGGCAAGGAGAACCAGTAATAATTTCTGAAAAATTTCTCATACCTTCATATATATTCAGAAACAATTCTGATTCAGTCTCTCACGACCCGGGCTGGCCAGACCAGGGAGGGGTCGTGATGAATTCGGAATTCCCTGGGGCTAAATTAAGGTGGAACGACACCAAACGACCAGTTAAACGTTTTTATTCATGGCAGAAGCAACCTGAATCTGGAAGGCGCTAACAGTAGGTGGCGGGGTTTCTCTCTCAACAGGAATCGGCATGGAACGACCTCAGTAACCCGTGGTAACCAGATATACATCAGTTCTGGGAAGGGGGGGGACCCCTCTCACCGGGTCAGGAGGTTCGGAGCGGACCCCCTTGCTTTCTAGGCTCCTTCTCAGAGAGGAGCCCGGGGGCGGCTGGATCCGCTCCCCGTCCCAGGCTCCGCCAGCGGTTTATGTCTGAAGGGATGAGGGGTGGGGGTTATGGAAAAGGAGAGAGCGAGCCAGAAGGAGAAAAGAGAAGTATTTCACCGGTCCTGGCTCCAGCGTTGCTGCCGTCAGCCGAGGGGTCCCACTCGGGTGGGCAAGGCACACATGGGGCTTCAATTCGCGCCCTTTTATCATCCTTGCCCCTCCTTCGGGCGGGCACGCGAACTCATTAGGCTAATTAGGTGTCATGAGAGGTTTGTGAGCCTTTGGGAAACGGGTCGGTGGGCTTGGGGGTCGTTCGGGGAGTAACTTCCCCTTCCCTGCAGACGTGACCGTGGGTTGATCTTCGGCCGTGCAGGGTGAGCTGCCCCGCTCGGCACGATCAGAACGGCACGATCGGGACAGGGAGCTGCACACCCGCCGGCAAGGCCTCCCCCCCTTACCCCCCCAGACCCCATTGCTGCTGGGCTGGGCTGGTGGGCTTCTTTCCGCCTGGGGTCCCTTGCTGTGCAGGGCTCGTCGTTGGGTAAGGCAGAACTTGCCCCACCACAATGCTTGAGGCGTTAACACTTTCAGTCTCTCACACCACTGACAGATACAACCTTTAATAAACAGCCTTCGGGCTCTAAATATAATTTCTTATTCACATTTATTGCACCATTCATGACTTTGTAAATCTCTATCATTCTCTCGCTCCACCTGTGCAGCCTGTCTGCTCGTTCACTTCTCACGTGGAAGCCCCTACATATCTCTGATCACCTACAACAGCTTGATGATGCTCAGTTCTTCACAGGAGTCTCGTGTATTTTGAAGCGTGACATCTCCTGCCGCTGTATCACATTCACACATGAGTTTATCAGATCCATTCTCCACCACAGTTCCTTTGAGTTCATGGCAACCAGACATCTTGGCATGTACCTCCTTGGTGTGCTCATGGAAATGTAAAATTTCTGATTTTAAAGATTCAGAGAAATGTATTTTAAAACCTTCTTTCCATTCTTCCGGTTGTGAGGCTCTTTTAAAATGATACATCATATACTATAGGCATAATAATAATAATTCAGTGAGTCCACAGCTGAATTCCCTTTGACCCATACCATTTGGTCCTGACCTTGTAGTGAAGGAAGTAGTAATATCTCTGAAACTTAAAACAGAGCACAGGCTGCAGGGTGAAAATATTTGGAGCAATCACCAGAAAATTACTAACATCCAGAATGTTAGATGCATCTGTACCCTTTCAGTTGTTAGACTTTTAATAAACAACAAGTTTGCATTTTAAGAACATGAAATCCCCTTGTCTTCTATCCCATTGCTTAGCTGACAGACCTTGCGCAGTGCCGGGGGGCGGGCCTGTAGGAAGTGCTGGCACCAACTCTACAGCTGTGGTCCTTTTGTGTACCAGTCCTATGGCAAAGGGCAGGAGAGAAGTTACAGACCCAGGGATTTAGGCTGTTGAAAGCAAGGGCTTCTGCAGTAGCATGCTTTGAACTACCTCCTGGAGGAAGAAAAGAGGTGCAAAACAGGAGGCAGAGGGATTACCAGAAGGACAATGGTTTCCAGTTCATCAGGTGTTTGATACAGTCAAAGTATGAGGGGAACCCGAACAGAAGGAATGAGCTTCACCTGAACCAAGCTGCTGTCCTGAAAAGCAAGGCTGTAGATGAGCTTTTAAGCTGATGGGCATGGGAAAGCCATTAGGTATGGGACAGCACGTGGTGCAGGATGGTGTTTTCCCTGCCATAGACACATGAATTCCATGTCCTCAATAAAGGATCTGTAAGAGGATGAAACCCATCAAACATGAGTGCCAAAAAGACAACCAGAGCAATGACACTCACACTTCTACACAAGTGTAAGAAGACTAAGAAATGGGAGGGGGATTTTCTTATGTTTAGCCCGCAATGAAGACACTTAGTGGGAACTCTGTGGCAGGAAGACAATTGATTAGGCACTGTAATACAAACACAGAGTATACAGAAAATATAGAATAAATGCTGGTAGTAGAGTAGTGCTGTTTTTCACAGACAGTCTAGAATCAGCTCTAAAGAACAAACTAACTCCATACCAAATGGCTCATTTGATCTGTGTGGATTGAAATTCAGGCTGAATAGGTAGCGTATAGTCTGAGACCTGTAGTAGTGCCCTCCTGTGGTAGTGGGAAATCAGAGACACAGTGAGGGCACAGCACACAATTGTAGTGGGATGCTCCAGTTACCATAAAAATTGGGCAAATGTTGCACTAGGTCATGAAGCGGGACACACACTTTCAGATATTATTGGTGATTATTTCATGGCAGAGTGGTATAACTGCTGGTACAAGCCACAGCTCTATGTTTAGCTTCAGCATCTCTACAGGTCAAAAAAGATTATAATACTCAGAGAGCTCTGCCAGCTTTTCACAACAGAAGATGTCATTAAGGAGTTCTGCAAGCATCTGTGCTTGGCATATCCAGAAATACTCTGGAAAGGGGCTGGAATGTGAAGTGTCAAAATTTGCTGATAATACCAAGTTACTTTAGGTGATAAGGATGAGAGTGGACAGTGAAAAGCTGCAGAAGTCTATCAGATTTCCTCTATAGTCAATAGGAAGAGGATATCCAAAAGGTTACTCAGATTCCAGATATGCTGGATGATCTTCTGAGCTTATTACCTCCTTTTCTCACTGGGAGCCTAAGGAAGCCAGCTCCTAATGGGCATTTATCCAAGTTTTAGTACTGATGTGTCATAGAAGTTCTCATCTCATCGTGCTGTTCCTCTCAAGGAACAACACCAGGTTCTTTTTATTCTGTCAATCCACAGAGTCTTAGGGGTATAAAAAATGGGTAGGAGTTTGACGAATTCCTTCTTTGGGCTTTCAGCACAATCAGGGGACTAGAGAGCCAGGATCTGGTCCTCAGTCAAGGCCTTTCATTGTGCCTGCATAAACACCAAGTCTTCAATTTCCCCCAAATATTCCCTCTGGGGATTTCCCACATGCATTATAAAGTAAGCACAATTGGTCTTTTAGCACTTCACCTCTCCTGAGATTCAGGAGATGCAGATGAGAAAGTGTGGTTTGTTCTTGGCCAATTCTAGGTAATAGAAAAGTTTAGTATCATGGATGGGAGACTGCAAGTTAGAGCAGCTCATAAATTTGCCCTAATTTGTGCTGTGGGTACCACCACTGCAGCCAAGAATGAAAATGGCTAACAAATAGGCTTGAGCCAGAGATAGTGATCTGGTGAGCTACAGCAGACCATGAAAACCTGCAAAATTTGTACTTGGCTGGTTCAGAAGAGGTGAGGGGAACTTGATCTGTGGAAAACAAAATCATAAACAGTTCCTCTATTATGTTGTATCATAACACAAAGAGCGATTTGTAGCTATTCCTGTGCAGTAATTTAAGAACAAACATTGCCAATCTTTTTTGTAGTCCATTTATGCAATTCATGCCATACATTTTTAAAGAGTCCAATGCACACTTGGGTTTAAAGTGGGTTGAATAACATTTTTCCAAGACTAAGGGGTATTTTATTTTGGCTTATAAAATAGATGCTTCTTGCAGTCACAGAGTGAATGTTTTTCAGTTACCTGATATTGCAAAGGGATGGTTCAAAGTGTTGTGCTGTGGGCGGAGAAGCATTGCCTCTAATTACCAGAAAAAAAGAGTAAATTAGTTAGGGTTAGTATGGCATTAGATGTGGTGCACTCCTGTGCATCACAAATATTTTTAGAGATCGCACTTGATGTTCTCCCCCAGTGTGGAAATATCTCTGGAGACATGCAAGACTACAAATCCCTCATGCCTGTCAATTGAGTCCTCCAGGTGGCATCTCAAATATCAGACTTTTCAGTGGAGAAATGAGTGTGGTCCTTGCCATGTCTTTTCTTCCCTGAAAGACATGTGTGTATAGCTCTTCCTCTGCTGACAGCTTACAACTGACCAGGAGTTACCTCCTCCCAGCAGCAGAAACCTGCCCAGTTCTCCTCCCATTCACGAGTACCCACTTGAGTCCTTCCTGTCCCAGCTGTGGAAAAACACCCGCTCCTTGGCCAAGAACACCCAGCTCTCTTGGACCGTCCAGACAGAGCCGACTCCAGGGCTGGCTGTGAATGTGACCGTAAACAGTACAATACTGGTGGGATTGGCCCACGGTCAGGGTACTCGGAGCTCTCTAGCAGGCTGCTGGGGGATACACCTATACTTACCTCTGGATTATTGTCTAAATACAAAGCCTTATTATTCCTTGCCTACCCTGGATCTCAGTACAAAGTGCACCCTAGGTGATTGATTTCTGAGAAATATAACATTGGATCTGTGATAATGAGCTACAGGCAACATACAAAATGTTTATGTTCCACCGCAGGGTCCAAATCTGTGAAATAAATATTTGCTCTCTTGTATGTCTGTGGGCTCCTGCCATAGAGAACGCTATGTGCTATAATGTGTTTCAGAGCCGCCCATGGCAGGACTCGGACAGACCTTTCACTGCTTGTTTAGTGTGGTATTTTCTTTAGAATCTCTTCCCATTTTCTCTGCTTCTTTGGAAAACCACTTTATAATGTATTCCTGTTGATGTATCATGTATTATATAAACTATAAAGTGTATATTAAATAGGGTATAATGTATTTCTTTTAAAGGTTGGAATTCTATTGTGCTGAAATGTACTCAGACACATCAGACAGGATATCAACCCAGAGCCAATAAAGTTCAGGCAATACTTAGGAACTGAAGTGATGGAGAAAAGAGAGGCTGGAGTACAGACAGGAATGTACCACATTGACTGACCACGGCCCATTTAGCAAGTTTTACATCGTTGAGAAAATATATCATTACTGTTGTTTGGTTAGATATGTAATCCCTACTTTGTCATCAAAAGATATCAAAGAAGTACATGTTCCTAGATTACCTCATATCAAATGATCAGCGTGTGTTCACTGATAGCATTTGAAAAATCAGAGACTGAGTGTTCTTGACAAGAATCCAGTGTGTTCTTGTTTAAGCATCACCATATTTTTTACTTCTTTGAAATTTAGGTTGCTGAGTGTGAAAATTTGCTAGGGGAATTTATTAAGAAGCAATTCAGATCATGGGAAATGTACAGAGGAGAAAACCATAGCACTAGGAAATACTGGTCCCAGCTTGAATTATGTATGTGCCTCCTCACTTGAAATGTCATCTTCCTGTTTGGCCTTTGGACAGCTATACCTTTTTTTTCTGCAATGTATGAAATCATCCTACCAAAAAGTTTTTACCCAGGATAAACACTTTCTCACACAGTTCCTCAAATTGCTGTCATAAAACTGGAGTTACATGTTATTATTTGTTTAAAATTTACCATTTGTAATGGTAAGTAATAATGGTAAAAATGATCTTTTATTAAGGCTGAACATTACATGAGGGTTTGCTGCTCAATTAATATTTCATCCTTTCAATCTTTTGTCTCTTTGCTGGAGACAGCTGGAGTGATGCTTTAGTCTCACTGACAGTGACTACAACCAAGACTTGTAATTCTCAGAGGTGCTTCTGAAAATTTCTTTTGTCAAATTAGATTTTGTGAATAAATTATCCCTCAAATTTTATTCCATGTCGTACATTATGCATACATACACATATGCCAAACACACCATTTTAATCCCTGAAATAAGTTGCAAACTCTATGTGAGCATAGTCTTTGAATCTATTTGCAAAAACTGTGTACACTTGAACAGTTAATATTTTAGGGTTTTTTAGCAAGTATTTCACCATTTTAAATGTGCTATTCTTGGTCATTTATTATTTACTAGATTACCATGTTACTGACTAAATCGCAGCAAGACATGAGGAGAACAGGGTATCAGTAGTGAGAGCAAAATTTATAGCTAGTAATAAGGATGCTTTGGATTCCAGTAGCACAGCTTTGGCTACCTCATGCAGGGCTCTCAGTGCCACATGCTGAATTGTCACAAGCAGGAACTCTGCCACGCTGAGCTGTTTCACAGCTATGCTGTCAAACCTCTTCTCTCCTTTAGCATCTCTTGAGTGAACTATGATGTCTTTACTATTTGTGAAATTTCTGGAAAATGCCCGTCTTCCTCAGCATGAGTTTCTGACTAAGCCACTACAAGCAGTGAAAATAGCCATTTACATACTTTCCAAATGAAATTCAGATCGAAAAGCATGGAAATTCTTGCAACTGCTACTGGGAAACGGTGAAACCACAGCAAGACCTGACCTTGACTTGTGCGATCTGTGTTGTCAGCTGAGCTATATTCATATTTTCCACGTTTTCAGTAAAAGATACATGCTCTGAATGAAAGTTTCTGTCCTGGCCCAGCCCCTCTTCACACTCTGAAAGAAGAGGTCCTGAAAGGGACCAGGGCAGCCACGCGAGTACTCCTCCCTGGGGGGAAGAGCTGGGGAGATAGCCATCGACTGGCCCCTGCCCTCTGGCCACCAGCGGGGCCCCGGGGCCAGCTGTCTTCATCCAAGTGCTGGGAGGAGAGAGAAGCCCAGCCACTCTTGTTAACATGGAAGAAACACAACGAGGTCTTCTAAGGCATGGTATTAAGCGACATTAATAGTAGCACAGACACTAGATTACGAGACGTCTCAGCCCAGCGCTCCTCAGAGCCCGCGCAGGTGCTGCCTCCGCGCCGGAAAGGGATGGACACACCGGAGGGAGCTCAGTGGAGGTCCCCGGGCTGGAGCACCCCCCCTCCCTCCCGTGGGGGGCGGCTGAGGGACGAGGCCAGCTCAGCCTGGGGAAGAGATGGCGATGGGGGGCTGGCAGCGGCCCCCGCCGGGGGAGGTGGCTGAGAAGGCGCAGCCAGGCTCTTCGCCATGCTGCAGGGCGGGAGGCTGAGGGACGAGGGGCCTGAGCTGAAATGAAAGCTTCGGGCTGGGTGTAGGGAAAAGCTTTCTCACGCTGAGGACAGCCGGGATGGAGGGGTTTCCTTGGGGGTTTCCCGCACCCGAGTGGACTCGGCCCTGAACAACCTGGTCTGACCGCGCAGCTGGCCCTGCTGTGAGCAAGAGCTTGGACTGGAGACCTCTGAGCTCCTGGTCAGCCTGAATGACACTCTGGCTCAATCCTGTGATTCTATTTTATGTAAATACATACTTACATGATAAATGGGAATCGTTCTTTAGAAGTGGCTGTATGTTCTAATGAGTATTTGACTTTTAAAATTGTCAGTCTGACCCCCTACTCATCAGACTGGAAAAAACTCCATAAACAGTGGGTGCCATATCTTTGAATATCTTTTTCTTTCTGCAAAAGAAATTACCAAAGTTTGCCATTGGAGGGAGATAGCGATGAAGCTTTTGCTCTCAGGCAAACTGTAACAGTCCGTGCAGAGAGAAAACACAAAAGAACAAATGCTTCTAGGCCAGGTGGTAAACTTCATATTTAAATTGATGGTAAGTTGCTGAATGCCATTGCGTTCACTATTACTGTAAACTCTAGGAATAGGTATTGCTCTGCAGCCAGATGAAATAGCTGGTTCCTGCCCGGGAGAAACTGTGACCTAAGACTGCAGGGTTAAACTTTTAAAAAGCACCTAGGCTCATCTGAATCAAGGGGAATTAGACTCCTAGAAGACTGATGCTCAGGATGGGATTTTCTGTGTTGTACTGCAGCTTTAGGCTTTTAGATGTCTTAGTGAACTCCACCACCTGAAAGGTAAGAATCCTACCCTCCTTTCACAACATGCAGAGAGGTCTAAATACTCATCAGCTGGATCCACAAAAGCCAGTGTGGTTATAAATAAACCAGAGGAAATATTATCTGAGCTTCCACTTCTTCCCAGTCTCCAAACTGCAGGCAACTGGTGATTTTTTTATCAGAATTCACTGCCCTGAGCTCTCTTCCACCTCCAGCTGCCTGTGCTGTGCTAAATTCACCCAGTTTACAGCCATGGTGACCTTTCTGCAGCAATATGGGGGCTAGCAGAAACAGGACTAGAGAAGAGAAGAGTGTGAGATTTAGTACCTTTCCTTTGCCTGCATGAACTGGAAACAGTATTTCTTACCTCCTGGATGACCATTAAACTACACAAATATTAGATGTTCTGAGCCAGCCTATGGCAAAAGCAGTATTTTACAGGGCAGAGCCTGGCAGAGCTCTGAGCCAAGGAAGAGAGGTTCCTCTCCCAGAGGTGAACCCTCCATTCAACATAGTCTTGCAGTCAAAAACTACAGCAGGTGAGATGCTTCCCCAGCCATGGGAACACTGAACCTAAGAGTCTGTAAAGTCATTCATTCTCTCTCTCTGACCTAATGAACATGTGGTTATTCACTGCAGTTTGTTATTCAAATCATCAAAGAGGGTCCCAGAGTACTCTGTTGCCTGGGATTTATGGTGTTCACCTATAAATGCATTAGACATGCAAAGGCCTTTCAGAACAGGATGGAAATGAGCCTGATCCTCTCGTGTTGCAGATCAGAGCTTTTCTTGCAGTTCAGTGGGAAGAGGACAATGGAGGTGAATATGATCTGAGGCAAAAAGGTGGGAGCACTTCTACTGTGGCCATACTTCATTAGTAGAAGTGCTCCAAAACCACCTACCAGATCAGATGGAAGAAGCAGACCACATCTAGATTGAGGCATGTTGTATTAAGGTTGAGAAATATGATGGACGGAAAATGAAAGTGCTTGCAGGGTCTGAAAGTAACTGAGTAAAGTCCAAGAGGGACCACATTTGGAAATTGGGTGCTTTCAAAGCAATTAGGCTGGAGTTATGTGCTTAAATCCAGTTGTGAACCCAGACTAAATGCTCATATAGTCAGAAATTGAATGATAATTTTTTAAGAAGATGCCAAGGCTCAGCTGAGATATGGTCACTAGCCAGGTATGCATGCCTAGTGCATTGCAAATATGAAGCAAAATTAGATGTTTTGTCTCACCCTCCAGATAGCATCTTTGTAGCACATTAGGTCGGGACACTAATGACCAATGATTGTGTCTCAGCTGAGGAGGAGATCACTTACTGAATCAAGGTCCTAGACTTCGGGCTAGCAAGTACTGATATATGTGTTTAACTTAATTCATGCTAGCCCCACTGTTTGCTTGAATCAGGCAACTTCCAGTTCAAACATGTACATAAACTTTTGCAGCATAGTCAGGACACAATATATTTTGGTTCAAACTTATCCATAACTGACTTTCCATTCAGGGCCTTAATTGTCTGATTCACTGATGATGAATTGATTTGAGCCAGTTCGTACTGAAAAAGAAAACACTTAAAAGTGGGAAGGCTGTCCATTCCAATTCCTCTCTCCCCATCTGAACTTCCTTGATCCAGCACAGCCTGGGTGCTTGCTTTTCAAGCACAGACACTGGCAGGTGGAAAGTCAGGCCACTGTCCTCTTATTCATGTAACAACACCTGCTTTTCTAGCAAGGGCGAACACTACCAAATACTACCAAATACATGTTCAGGTTCCTCAGCTATGAAGAGCTCACTTAATGTTGGTCCAAAAGTGTCTGCTTTAAACATGGTCTGCATGGATCTGTGCAGTATCCCAGCACAATGTCAATGCGCTGAAACAGGGGATAACAATAGGGAGTTGAGGTATGAGGGAGAGATGAGGGGGAAGGACGGCAAGAGCATCACTCTGCTCTCATATTTTTCCAGATGCAAGCAGTCCCTGAGGTGACAGGTCACTGATAACAGACGTCACTTTGGTTGATCTATAATGCCAGTAACTGATTGTTACATTTATATCTGTGTGCATGTAGATGTGTATATGTACATACATGTATACACACAATGCAAGTATATATACATATGTAAACATACAAAAAAATTGGTGGAAGGGGATCCAATGAAATGCGAATTTCAAACAACTGGTTAGGTTAAATTCTGGATTGAATAAAAATATATTGCGTTGAACAGACTTTCAGATGGGGTTTGACTGCCTAATGACGTCATATGGCACATGGAGAGAGAATAACAGGTTTGGGTATAGAGGCCAGAAGGACCTGGCCAATGTCAGGGCACTGTTTGCCTCAGCAAGGCATACAACATCTTAGTTCCTTCCAGATTTCAGCCAGCACAGCTTTCCCCATGAGGCCTCTACAGGCAGCGTAAATGAAGAAAGACAGGTTACTGTTCCCTCATCCCTCCAGACACTTTGAGACACTGGCCGATCTGCCTCTGGGGAAGTGATAAAAGTGGTTCACAGATGCCTTTCCCTCTTACACTCAGGTGCTTGGTGTATGAACTTTGCGCACATGGATCTGTTTCTTCACCACTGACTTCCCTAACATGTGGGAAAGAGATTAAGAAAGGAGGGCTGGGAAGTGAGATACTGTAATATCTACAACTTTGTCTGTAAAAATGAGTATGCTATGGTATATTGTACATAGTTTTGGTGTAATGGAAAAGACTAAGTATGTGCAAGTGCATGCAGAGAGTTTACTTTTTTTTGTTTTTTATCTTCTACTATTCAGAGCTTCACCCTCCCCATTCCCTGTCTCTTTTCTTCTCTGTTCCTTGCAAGGTCAAGAGCCCTCACTACACTGAAGCATGGACTTGTTGCATCGTACTCACTGCACTGTGTTCCACAGCGTTTTACAGCTGCCATGCCAACTGAACTTGGACAAGGTGGCTGATATGGCTAAACACAGTTGGGTCTCTATTACCAAGCACATTCAAATCTAGAAACCACCAAGTTGTGAGAGTAATTTCTTTGCTTCACTGTCATGAAACTTCTGTGTAGAAAGCAGAAAACCACCTAAAGCTTTCCATCCCTGACAGTGGGGCAGTTCCACTTCTAAATACACTGTGAAAGATATGGCAAAATCAAAGAAGAGGCAAAATGTCATTGCATTATTCAGAGATTGCTGTTGGCTATTTAAGTAGTTTCTTTTATAACTAAACATAAAGTCTGAAAGATCTTCTTACATTTATCTGAAAGATAACAGCTGCTGAAATGATTGACATACCTTTTAGATTTAGAAATTAGAAACTAATTTGCATTTGATGGGAATAACAGGTTTCTGTTCTGAAGAAAAAAAATTGTGTACCTAGAAGAAATGTAATGATGACTACACTAGGCTAAGATCTTTCCACGGTCATCCAAAACACTATAATTGTGCTGCTGTAAAATCTAGTCTGAGTTTTCTTACAATTTTTGTAGTATTTTAAAATAAGTGAGGCAATATTTAAAGTTTGCCTTTCCAAATGGACTTTATTTCCTTGCATTCAGTTGCACAGACTGAAAGATTAACAGAAATGTACTTGAAAGTAGGTTCCTTGGCCCTCATGAAAGGATATAAATGGTTTTATTTTCCCAAAATTTGGGTACCTTACAGTTGCCTTTGGAATGACTAAGTCAACAGGAGATGCCTGGAATCCCAGTGCTTATGAAATTCAATCTATTTCTTTAGGTGCACGAGTAAGAATGTAGGGCTCAGACACATGATCTAATTATGTGGTTTAGCAAGTTGACACTCATCTTATGATGTGTGATAAACTGTCCTTTCATTTAATGCAGTTCAAGTCATCCTGAGAACTCGGAATTATTTCTGTCACAGATGTAAATGGCAAAGGTCCCACTGTCTTGAGAGGAATAAGTTCACCGAAAGCCCAAGATGTTTTGCTTCAAACTGTATGCACATTGACATGCCTATATGGCATTTCTTCTTGGTTTTTCATCTCCTCTCTTGCAGCTGGCGTTTGTGCAAGTCTATGGATGCATGTTCTTTTCCAACTGCAGCTGTGCCAACAAAAAGGTGAGTGCCCCAGCCTCCTCCCCACTCTGCTACTGGAAGTTATCATTCCCTCTGATCTGCTGGCCAGGCTTCTCATGTGACTTCCCATATACCTTGTTTCAGTCAAAACAAGCAGCTGTAATAGTGGCCCCTTCTTTAAATTCTTAAAATTGACTCATCTTTTTTTGATGGATGTTGGTTAGGGGCCGCAGAGAGAAGGGAATGAGTACATGGGGCCAAGGTGCTGCTTCAGTAACCTCTTCAGCTGCTGCAGCTACAGCCCAAGAGGGTGCGTGTCCACAGCCTAAGTGCAATTGTTAATTGAGTTCCCTGTTGTCAAGAAGCCCTATATTCTGGGAACAAGCTGTCTGAAGCAAAACCCTTTATACAGCCCAAGGAATTCCTGCAGGCAAAACGAATGATCAGACTGATGAATATACTAATACTGGTCCATTTAGATTTCTAAAAAATTAAGTAGAAGAAATCCATTAAACAAATGGCTTATATTAAAAAAAAAATAAATGAAAGAAAGCCAGGATGCCATTTGGGATAGTGAAGCAGAACAGAACAGGAACAGAAAAAGAAAGGGTTACTGTAGAGTGGGAGTTGGCTACTGGACAAACAGATGTGTTTATCTTTGAGGTATTTTTTAATTTTTGTGTTGTTTCATTTACACTTATACAAAGTCAGCATCAGTCATGTTTGTCTTGGTTTCTGGTGACTATTATTTTAAACTAACTGTGTACATTGTTGGAACATACAAAGAGGACTTAGTACAGACAGTTTTACCAGGCTGATGGCTAATTTTACTTCTGGTTCCTTTCTGGATGACTTTTTGTGGCTAGTTTCTATGAAAATTCAGTTTATACCTACAGTAGTCAAGAGAATGTTTTTCATTTCATGCGCTGTTTCTTCCTTCACTTCCTGTTAGCCTGTGAGACAGATTTCTTGGAACTGTAAACTTGGTGAAATTCATTGTATCAATAAATCCCAGCACTAGCAAGCAACCCATGCTAATCTTGGATTCACAGCAAGGTATGAAGGAGCAAATCAAGAGCCTATTTTGTACACCACAGCTCACTGAGAATAAGATTGAAGTAAATACAGAAAGCATCCTTCCACACGAAAAATCTTTCCTAGGAAGGAAGGGGGGCCCAAACCACCTGGTTCTGAACAGGGTAAGGGTGAAGATTTGGTCTCTCTTAGGATGAGCAGACAGGACAGTGTCCCGTCAGTTAAATTGTTCTCTGTCTCTCTTTTCTACCTAATATTAATCATCAGTGTGTGTGTGGAGTCTACAACTGTGCGGGGTGGATAAAGGGTGGAAAAGGGAGGTTACTGCCATAGATCACTGTTATACATTATTATATTATATATTGGTACATATTATTATTATATATGAGTATATTATATTATGGGTATGTATTTTTATATGTGTACCCTTTCCACACTTTGCAGCCAGGGATAGTTTGAGGTTAGAAACATGATTCCTCTCTAGGTGATAAATTATGCTTATTAGAGGTCAGCTAAGGCATAGAGACCCAAAAAGTAGAGCGGAAGTAGAGGAATGACAATGAATTTGGCAATACTGGTGCAAAGACTGGTGCAAAGAAAACTTGAAAT
This sequence comes from Aviceda cuculoides, assembly GCA_035590195.1. Taxonomy (NCBI): domain Eukaryota; kingdom Metazoa; phylum Chordata; class Aves; order Accipitriformes; family Accipitridae; genus Aviceda; species Aviceda cuculoides. The sequence goes on along the minus strand of JAVJGG010000082.1, from coordinate 23,268,598 downwards.
GGGGCAGTCTGTGTTATTGCCCTGGATTATCAAGACTGGTTAACATTACACAGTGGAGCTGACAAATCAAAACACCAAGGCAGTTTTTGTTGTTTTTCAGACTGAGTCATAATTATGTATGGTACACTTTCCAGTAAGAGGTTATCTTTCCTCTTCACAGAGAGTTTACACATGGATTGCCATTCAACAAGGAATTTGGGACTATTGTGAACAAAAATAAACTGAAAGGCAGTATACCAAAGTAATTTGCCGTGTGGTTTTAGTGGGTAAAACAAAAACTGACTGCTGAAGCAGTTAGCCCTGATAAATTCAAAAGAATGGATCAAAATGAAAATTGGAAGTCATTTCCAAGTCAAAGGCTATAATCTCATTCCTGAAACTGATGTAAAAATATGGTCCACTTAGTTCTCATTCACCAGCTGAAGCAAGACTAGCAGTGATGCTTCCCAGCAGTCCAAAGTCAGCAGAACCTGGCTCAAGATACTGGCAATTTTTGCTGAAGTCACACAATTTTCTCAAATCCCATTGCCACAGGGGACAAAGATGTAGCTGAGCCACTGTGGCCGAACTCTGCCTTTATGTCAGTGGATGGTTGACATTGTGGGAGAAAAATTTGACACTGATTCTTTTGGGTTTTGTAAACTTATTTCTCTCTAAAAGCAGCGCGAAGGGTTGGGGCTTTTGTTTCTACTATATGACTTTTTTACTTATGTCATGGGCTCATTAAAGTAAATTTTCTTTATCTGAATCTAACTTCAGCCTAAATAAACCAGCCTCCTTGAGCTCACTAGAGAGCCACTGGGGAGTGACAGTATCCTCCCCAACTTGCTCTATTGAAGGCATCCTAGGGAGATTAGTTTTTCTAGATTAACATTAACAATTGTGTAAAAATATCTGTTGGATTGGGGATGCCGGGGGGAATATCCCTCCCTGTCCTGGTTTCAGCTGGGATAGAGTTAATTGTCTTCCTAGTAGCTGATAGAGTGCTGTGTTTTGAGTTCAGTATGCGAAGAATGTTGATAACACCCTGA
>JAVJGG010000082.1:23249357-23267467 GCA_035590195.1 Aviceda cuculoides | reverse complement strand
TTCTATTAAACTGTTCTTATCTCAACCCACGAGTTTTACTTCTTTTCCTGATTTTCTCCCCCATCCCACTGGGGGGGCGGGGGGGAAGTGAGTGAGCGGCTGCGTGGTGCTTAGTCGCTGGCTGGGGTTAAACCACGACACTCCCCATTCCCAACGGTGTCTTTTTTGGACGTATTTTGCTTTATTTTGTCTAATACTGTTCTGAGCCTGGAGGTTCGCTCTGACTCCTCACCATGGCTCCTGTGGCAACATGTTTCAGAAGTGCACTGTCTGCTTTGTAAAGTTACTTTTACCTGTTTTAAACTGAATCCTGTTCTACTAGCAGAGAATTTGGATGAACACCTTCTCCCTCATCTTCTCCACTGCCTTCCTTGTTGTACAAACCTTAGTCATACCCTCTTTCATCTCCCTGCTGAGCCATCCCAGCCTTCTACACCCTATAGCCATCTCATCCCTTAAAACGACCTCCAAATATCCTCAGCCCACCCCTCAGGGTTTTGATGCATGAAGGACAAAACTCTCATGCCATGTAAAGCAGAGTTTTTGGAGAAAAGTTTATGCCAGAGTAACAGTTTGGAGACCAATGGTACCTAAGGCTGCTGTGCCTGGGTTTGTAGTACTGAGCTGGCTGAAAGTCACCACGAAAAATTGATCCACAGCCTGCCACAGCAGTGCATAAATGCACAACTTGTTGTCCACTGGATGTGTTGAGGTATTTTGTTTTGGAAGAATTTAGATCTGGTGGTGAAATTAGGCAGCTCAAGTCCATGATTCTCCATGGTATTATTATGTTTCCCCTTTTTCAGGAAAAAATGGGTGCTCTGAACAGCCAGCTGAAAACAGCCTCCCCCGCACAGCTAAGTAAACCATCATTGTCAGGAATGTGGGCCCACTCTGTTTTGTGCCAGGCTGTGTGTGCGCTCCCTGCTGAAGCATTTCCTTTAGCAAAACAAATCAGCGCCACAACGACAAATACTACAACAGTCAGTCAATTGATGGACTGAAACGCTCCTTTGCCATCATGCAGTGAATCTCCACATGAAAAACATAGGGCCTGGAGAACTGCTTTTCCTGCATCTTATAACAGCACTGTGGTTTTTCCATGATCCAGACCTGACATGCATTGCTTCTTAAAACTCAGAGAACAGGGAGATTATTATGGTAACTCAGTATAATACTATGTTTAAATCTGCCCTCACTTATCCTCTTTTGTGTGACGTGAATCAAACATACCATTAGTTTGTCCTGATAGAAGTGTGGTCCTGTCTGAAGAAGGCAGCAGGGTATGTGCTCTGATGGTCCTTCTAACACTTTACAGAATAGGAGCTTCTTAAACAGAGCTGTCTGTCTTGGAATAAAACAGAGATTTCAGGCCATGTACCATTGCCACACAGTTCCTATCACTCACTTTGAATTCACACTGAAAGTGTCACAAAACACAGGGATATTTGGGCTCTCTCAAAAATAACATTAGTAATAGTACTTTCCCTAAGATAGTGCACAAACACAAGCAGAAGTGCATTTTTCTTTTTTTCCCCTCTAAACTAGCAGCAGTGGCTGTGTGGTCATTTGGTCTTCTTCCGTTTAAAAAATATGGTACATTCCTTACTCCCAGCCACCTTGACCACTAGCTGTTGTGTTACCTACGTCAGAGGAGATGAGATCATTAATACCACCAGTAATGATGTCTGCAGAAGCTCCTCTTTTTGCCAGCTCATGGGACCAGTCTGGATGAACTATGAAAAGGATCTACGATCCATTTAAACTCCTCACTGTTTAAATTGGCTATTAGAGATACGCCTTCACTGTCATTCCTTGGCTTCTTCCTGATAAAATAAAAGATGACTCTGCTGATCTATCTTGGTTGAGAAAAAGAGTATGAAAGCAGAATTTTGCAAAAAAATTCTTGAAGAGGCAGGCAAGGAGAGAACTTGTAATAGAGCAAGAAGAAAGAAAAAGGGGAAAAATAAAATAGAAATCTGAGGGAAGGGGAAGAAAATGGTTGATCTGCAAACATAAAGGCAGTGGAACACAGCTGTGGTCAGATTGTTTCTCGTTATGTCTTCATCATCTTCAACAGAGGCGTGACCATGTCCAAATATTGCTGAAGTAAAAGGGAGTGATAAGGCCATTATGTGATCTAGATGTTGGAAACTGGTTTTGCCATAAAGGTATACACCAATAGATCAGGTTTTTTCATATTTTACTGACCTTTATCCATAGGAAATGAAGAAACCAGAGAACACAGACAAACCCACCACTTTATAGATAACACAACAAACACCTAGCTCATTCTACTGTGCAGTGCAGGAGTTGTTTACTTTAAAATGAGTAATGACATGGCTGTCTTTGAAAAGCAGCATTCAAGGCTGATATTTAACTCTTCTCCCCGGGAGCGTCTGAAAGAGGCAATTCAGATCGCGGAACAAGGGAACTGGCTGAATCCCAAGGGGATGGCTCCTGGCCGTCTTCTTGGAGGTGCTCTACGGCAGTTTGTGGGCATGATTCTTCAGATGACCGAGGGTGTCCTGAAAAGAGCTGCTGCATCCTTGCAAGGTAAAAAATAATATAGGAGGCAAAGGATGAATTATTCTTTTACTTGCTGATGCCAGAGAGCTGAGTGTCGTGGCCAGTGAGCTTCTACAAAGTAGAGTGCGTAATGGAAGACTCGATATTTTAATTATCACTGACCTCAGTCCTCCAGCTCAAAGAAGGATGAGTGTATTTAGGAATATCTGACAAGACTTTTGCTGCTGAGTGTGTTTGTGAGGAAGCTGCTTGGCAGAGCGAGGGCCTGTTGCTGCCCGTGCCCAGCAGGCCTGAAGAAGGTCTGCAAACATTGCAGGACTAGGCATGATGAGAAATCGTTGGAAGCATATTGCAATATGGATTTGTTTCTGTTGTTGGTTTCACTAATATGCTTCTTCATTTGCTGTTCAGTTAACACACGGACTGTGACATCCCAGAGGAAATACAGTGATGCTCTGAGAGCTGAGACCAGCGCTATAGATATAGTGCACGATGTTTTGGCACAACACTCCAGAAGGACACACAGAAAAAGTTGGGCAACAAAATGGTGTTTTCTGAATTCAGCCTTCCCACCTTTTACATTCACCAACACTCAACAGACTGGTGAAGGCTAGCTGTAATCTAGCCAGGAATCAAGTACTTCAACAGATTCAACTGCAGGACTTCACTTGCCATCCAAACACATGGGTGGGTTGAAACTTTCTTTTCCTCACACGCTTTCTATAAAATAAAACCTACAGCAGCAATAGTTAGTTGGATATTCTTACAAGATTTTCATAGAGCTGAAATTATTCTTTTGTTGATTCTGCAATGCATTGACTTCTGATACTAATGGGATTTTTTTTTTAAAGGAATGTAACACATACCATCCACACTTCTGAAGCACTAAGTGTTTTAAGGTCCCATTGGCTGAAATCTCACAAGGTTTACTTATCTGAATGTACAGCTTTGTTTCTGTGGATGTGGCCAGCTGTCTTTAGTTCAGGGTCCAAAATACCACTCAAAATCTCATTCATACTGAACAATTTGTTTTAAATGATTCTTATCAACTGAACTCCTGTCTCTTGTACAGCTTTTAAAACATCAGAGTGCATAAAAAATACACCTTGCTCACTCTTTTTTTCTCCAATTGCCAAGAGCATCTGACTGGGGAGCCTAGGAAGAAAGCACAAATGATAATGGAGTGATATTGAGAATGATAAAAAACAGTAATACAAAAATCCTGATACTGCTCAGATGTCAGCCAATGCACAACTAATAATCTGACATCCAGGCACTAAGTCCTCCATGGACCAATTTGCTGTTTCCCAGTATGGACACGGTGGTTCACAGGGAACTACACACCACTAAATTAGTCCTGTGCTCCTACCGTTAATTTCAAAAGTACATGAATGCAAGCAAAATTTGGTCTGAAAGGTATATAGTAAAAGCTGAAATATACCAAGCCAGGGATGTATCTAGGGTACTTACTCCAGTAATTGCTTTTTGAATTGCAGAGGTTATTGGGTTTTTTTGTGTGATACCTATAAAAACATGAGAGCTTGCTGGCTTCACAGAAAGCTATAAATCCCAATGGATTACCAAATGGAAGTGGTTCACAGTCTGCCACTGTGTTGATGGTGATAAACAGGACTGCATTTAATGGTAAAAGTCTGTTACTACTCAAAGCTCAGTCAAAGAAATTTCTTGACAGAAAATGGTTCTGCAGACAATGGGAAACAGTATTTGATGAAACCAGCATGAAAGCACATTGCCCTCTTTCTGGTAACCATCAAATGCTTTGGTTTCTTAACTTGGAAATAAACAAGTCTCGAGGAACTTGAATTTTATACATCTCACATAGAGTTTGGGGTTTTTTTTCAAACTTAGGTAACTTTGCAAATATTTTCAAACTTGTGAAGTAACTTTCCACTATGGTAAAGAAGAATGAAAATAAAATTCCTTTTTTCATAGACTTTAAGCAGCTCTCCAGTTCATATGAAATACTTGGGTGCAAACAGCTGCCACTGCTGCTTTGGAGAAACACAGCACTTTTCAAAAAGATTTTGTTGCCTTCAGAATGTGACAGTAGAGAAAGAATTTTAAAAGCTAACATAGATTATTTCAACTTCTTATTTTGCCCACCTTTAATCTCACTGAGACTATCTGATTTGCTGCTTTGCAATTTGTAATCTGTGATTCAGTTTTGTCACTGTTTGCCGTACAATGTTACCTAGCTTCCCTTGTGTGTCTGGATGAATGACCCTACCCTCTGTTAAGGATGGAGATTGTGTGACCAGCTGTTTGTGTTACTGTGCTGTGACAATTTTCCTCCTAACCGCAGATGGGTCCCGCTGTGGATTTTTTGCTGAGTACAGGAAACGGCAGCCCCTACCCTTGGCTTCCGCCGCACAGGAGTTGCGCGGCGGCCTGAAGTGCAGTTCCAATGGGACTTAAAGATAATGTAGGCAGGCTCTAGATATACAAGATTATCCATGTGCTAGAGGAGTATTTTAGAATAACAAGGCTCTAAACTCCACTTCTGTGGAGCCAGCTGCATGAGACTAATGATGTGGTGAGAAGTATGCCGAAATCTACAGGAATATGCCTGGAAAAGTCCTGGTAATTTAGGTGACGTCTCTCAACATCTCCACTGAGGTTATGAAATCAAGATGCAGTGATACACCACAGCCCAATTTTCAGTGTGGTTCTTCCCCTTTGCAATGATTTCCTAGAGCTGTTTGGTGGAGGATTGTGGATGGATTTTACAGTTCACCAGCTAAACACAGTGGTACTTCTCCAAATGCTAGGAAATCCCATTGAAAAACTTGATTGAAATGTTAAGATGTCAATATTTGTATCTATCTCCATCATTAGCAAATAATGAAGTTAATCTCAGCCTGCCAGCCTTGGAGACTTGCTGCAAGGGTAGTCTGGGGGGCTTTGACGTAAAGATTGGACTGGGATGCATGAGCTGCTATGGGAGAGTACCAGTACAGGTTGATCCTGTTTTCATCAATAGCTGAGAAAGAGAGAGCGAGCGAGCTACTTTTTTGATAAAGATTATATACAAGTTTACAATTCTGCAGTGCACTCTGACTATATTGACAACCATAGATATTAACCTCTGAGGTGCTTGTCTGTACCTATATGAACAATGTACTAGCATCTTTGAAATCCCATCTGGCTTCTCAATAGGCTATTACCTAAGCTGGAAGATATATACCGTAATGTCAAGTCAGTTCATAAAACCCTGTGTGGATTGGGTCCCCCAAAACATCAGAACTCATCATTCTCACTATGTGCCACCTTATTTTCTGAACCACTTTTGCTAACAGAGTTCGGCTTTAAGTTCTGGAAGGAGAGGGTTAGGTTATTTCCAGCAGGGACATTTCAGTTTGGTCATCTGTTTCATCATTTAAATGAACCCCAAGTCTGTTGACTTGAAAAGTATGCTGAAAAGGCTTCATATCTCCAGGAACTTTTCTTGGGCATGTTGGGTGTCACAGAGCAGGGTCACTTTTGCAGCAAGAAATGCAAACCATTTTGGTGTTGACTTCTACGACCTTTGATGTATATAGTTCTGTGTTTTTGTTATAGATGGTCCCTAGAGACCAAAAAAGTCATATTGTCTGATAATCCATGACAGAAATGTTTAACCACAAGTATGAGCTAAACTAGTGTTACTGATGGATTTTTTTTAAGAGGTATGTGGTATCATTATTCATCTGCTTTAAAAAATCTGATTTTAACTGTGTTAGCAATGATAACTACTTGGTAATAGCTGTGACTTTAAATAAAAATTATCTGAATGAAACTATCTCTCCTCCTCAGAGTGTCTTATCCTTACGACATTTCTCTGAAACATGTTGGTAGAGGATATATATAAACATAATTCAGCAAAGAAGTGGGCTGAGGCACTCATTACAGCTGTATCTATTGCCTAATGAATACATCCATCTTCCCAATAATGGTTAGGTGTTGAAATTACTGGTAGACAAAGGATAGTTTTGTTTTTAAGGCACAGGACTATCAAGTAAGAGTAAAATTTAGGCTTGAATAAATGTGCTCTCAGATTTTAGTGGGAATTGTGCACATTTATATTATGGTCTGGTTTGTTTCTACTTCTGGCTTTATCTTTGACTTCCTCTGTGACACTTGGACAAGTTACTTCACATACACTTGCCCTTGTTTCCACACTGTAAGTTGGGGACTGTGCAGGAAATTAGCCCACGAAAAACCCCCAACTTAATTAAAGGTTGCAGAGGCAGTTTTGCTCCTAAGAGAAGAGACTGGGTTTTATTACAAACTATTATTGTGGTAATTATAATTTACTGTAGCTACTAGGGTCCATTTGCTTCCCCTCGTTTTATGCCAGTATAAACCATGTAACATCCATGAAGCTTTCCTTCATTTAAAGCAAGGCTGTTGGGTACATATCAGCCGCTAAGTGTCCAGGACAAGGTGTCACTCAGGCACTTCTCAGCTTTTGAGAGGTATTCTGAGTCTCCAGTACTAGTTTTATCCCTGCTCAGTTTGCACAAGCTCCTCGTGTCCATTTAGAGAGGCCTCCGAGTAGTCTGGATAGCAATCGAGAGGAACAGCAAACAATATGGTCCTCTCGACAAGCACTTAGGGGAAACACAAGACTCGTAACTGGGCAACGTGAGGTATTTCACTGTGTGGGAATGCGAGTAATGGTGGAGAAAGAGCCTCTGTGTTTTACCTTCCTCCTGGGGCTAAACAACGTGTCCCCTCAGTGAAGGATATCAAAGGCAGCTGAAGGATATCTTATTAGAGCTCCGTTGCCAAGGAAGGCGGGCAGGAGTGACCAGGGAAAGCTGTGGGTTTGGATTCCTGCAGAATAACAAACTCCTGACTTCCTGTGCTGCTCTTTCTCTTGGGGATGTTTTGGTAACCTGCCAGCCCCAGCCTGGTGGCAGCTTAAAGGAGGGTGGCCAAATGAATAGCCCTGGTGATACAAATAATGATTAAAAGGTTAAAGAAACCCCACATGACTAGCTGGAATCATGGGAGCTTGAGTAGACCTGGTACTCTAACAAGTAAAACAGCAGCACATTTACTTCAGTAATTGGATATATACGCTGTGTATAGGCATTTTTCCTATTTACTGCTTCAGCCTGCTTATCCCTAGCTGCCGAGACATTCTTTCATCAGCATAAGTGAAAACGCTATTTGCTTGAACTGAGTGAAATAAAATAAAACCCAGTCCTAGACTAGGAAGTTTTTCTCCAGATTGTTTCCACCTTCCTTGGCACTTTTGATGTGTGACCCTTGCCATCCACCACCCACCCTTTCAGCCAGCCCTCCCTGGAATAGCCTCCGAATGAAACGATGGTCCCCAGGACCAAAGAGGAGGCTGTGGTTTCCACAGATGACTGCCCGCTGCGGGCACTGCTTACTTGTGGTGTTTATTTCAGTCCCTCCTAGCTATGGTGCCTGGAGTTGGAAGGGTCAATCCGCACTTTAAACTGGCATATTTTTAAGGTCTTTTCTATTATGAAATATTTATGAGAGGAAACAAGGTTGGACATTCCTGCAGCCAGTCCAGTGTAGGAACGCTATGTGCCTTCCTCCCCCGAACATGTAAATGCAGTCAGTTATTTAATGGAAGACTCACATACCTTGTTCCTTTACATTTCAAGTGAGCTGTCAGAGGAATGTAAACATTTATTTGGAGCAAGCCCTCAGGTAAAGGATTACCATATGCCACAGAAGGAAATTCCAGCATGCCCACCAAAATTTATGCTGTGGAGAGAGCTATGAATAGAAAGTTTGTACACTGTTATGAATATGGATAAAATACATCACTCATGGCTGGGCTATGGCACGCAAAATTGAAAAACACATATTTTGGATCACACAATATTTTCAAAAATATATTTAAAAGAAAATAAACACGGGATCTTGTGTGTTCATTTACTGTTCGAAGTACCTTCGGGGAAGAGAGACATCAACAATTTTTCTTCCAGACCACTCACTTCTCTTGATAACAGGGGGTTCTTTGGGAGAAAGGCAGCAGTCTCATTCCCGAGATCTCTTTGTTTTCTTAGCCAATGCCCATTTATTGGGAGTTTGTGTTGTGTTCAGAGCTAGCAAAAGCAAACGCGTTCAGAGGGCTACGTTCAGTCTTAAAGGTCAGAATTCCTCATTCTTAGCCACCTCACAAGGTGACCTTTTCATGAGTGTTACATGACCCTTGCTCACCTTGCAAATGAGTGTAATTAGCATTTTTATTATTATTATTCTACAGCCAGCCAGTCATCACTGATGTTTTGGTGTGGTCAGCATCAGTTTCTTTTGAAGTGAAAGGACTTCTGCTAAATGTGTTAAAAAGAGATGTTAAAACTTGTGTCTGTGAGAAGGACAGCTCCACCATGCAAACCAATGGCCTCTGGACACCTCAGCAGCTCCAGGCTGCACAATGTGATGGTCCTGTCTATGCTCCAGAGCTTGCTACTGCGACCCGATTCTATGTAGAGCTCCTGCACTTGCAAACCCCTCCGTCAGCCCCCTCTGACTGTATTTACAGTAGTGCTGCACAAGCTCCCTTAGGTGGGAAGGACTGATGAGGGGTGGTCTGCCCTTCCTCAGGGTGTATGCGTTTGGGCCAACTCATGAATTTGTTCTCAGGAGCCTCCTGCTGCCTTTTCCTCTCTGCTTTGCCGCTGCAGTGTCTCTTTCCACTGCAGGTTCTTTTTGCGTATGTGTGGAAGTGACAGGAGAACAATAGTATGCTTAAATGAGATCAAGTAAAACAACCTTATTAGTAGTGAAAGAGAAGTATGAGACAGTGAAAGAAAACAGTATTTGGCAGCAGGAGCCCTTGGAGTGGCATCAGGGCCAAGCTGTATGTTGACGCAGAGGAAGGGAGGAGTTTGATGTGGGATAGTGAGCTGCTTTCATTATCTTTCACTGTTAGCCCAAAGCCAAATTTATTTCAACTGGAAATTGCACCTGACAATTGAGTGAGAAACTTATTGAAAGAAAAAGTTACTGACTTAAAGTCTTAAGATTCCTCCTGCCTAAGGAGGGACAACCCAAACCTTGCTCAGGGGTAGCTGTGGCACCCATGCTTGAGCTGGATATCAGTGAGCTCCCCAGGAACAACCCCCCCTGCCCCTTCTCTCCGGGGTGTTCATACCCAGGACAATTTGTGCCACAAGTTTCCTACACCCACCTGCCCTTGTTCTCCAGCCCCGCATCCAGCACATGCCCAGTACTGATTGCAGGGCTATGGTATAGCACTCCCCTCACGGGAGGCTCGGAGTGCAATGTGGTACCTAAAGTTATTGTCAGTGAGCGACAAGGAGGGGGTGTGTTTGGTGATGAAACAACAAGGTACAGCTAAAGAGATATAACTTTTCTCTCCCTACATGTTATGAAAAAATTGCAGCTTTTTAGTTAATTTAGAATGATTTAGCACTTGATAATTAGAGAAACAACCATTGAGTAAAAGCTTTACTGCAAGGTAGGTGAGTTTCAAGGTGAGGCTGAAGGGAACAATCAATCTCAGCCTTTCGGCCTTCAATCATGTCTTTTAGAACAGGGGCAGGAATATAAATTCCGAAATTACAGTGATGAAAAGATTATTAAGAGCAAATATTTGCCAGCTGGAGAGTGAAGACATGGCCTTTGTGATTTTTGCATTAATAGGCTGTTTTCTTTGAGCATCAGATGCCTTATTTGTTAATTCTTAATCTGATGTAGCAGCTGTGCACTCTCTGACCTTACTGTAAAGGAAAAGCAAAGTATTGCTCACTTCAGGCTACTAACACTGAGATTAAAAAATTCTGATGCTTGGGTGAGGATTGGGTCTTAAGGCAGCAAAGGGTGATGTTGGAATGAAATATAGCATCATAACAAGATAATGGCTTCAGACTACTCAGCGTCATGATACTGTGCATGTCACATTTGATATAGCAAATGATCAAGCTGTTATTGCCATTTTCTAGCTGAGGAAACTTAGACAAGAGGCTTCCAATGATGGTGGCACAGAAAGAAATGAAACTCTAATGTACTCACTTGCAGTCTTCTTCTTGAGGTGCAGATCATTTGAAACCGCTTTGAACTTTTAACATCCAATGAATTTTTAAACATGAGGCCGTACATGAAATATCTCAGTCTGGCAAACAGGCTACCCAGTTGGATCCTGAAGTACATCAATCATGTCATTGTAGGTGCTGAAAAGTGCCATCAGAGTCCAGCACCCACATTTGAAAGCTGAGTGTGGGAGCAGGGGAGGGCAGGGAACAAAGAGACTTTCTATCCTCATGCCCACTTGCACAAACATCGCAGTGCGTCTGAGCCTCCGCAGTCTTACTGTGCGCCTCTGTGGGTGTAAATCACATCAAAGAGATTTTTGGAAACACTACCCCAAGGAAGGCTGCAGCCTGCCCGTGGTTCCTGGGTGGTGGGCCCCTGGGCAAGGCACGGCCCTTCTAATTATGTCCCGTTAGGATCCTCAGGGTGGACCCAAAGTTAAATACCACAGTTTGCATGGAAAACACACTAAGATGTAACTTAATCGGCACACTAGTTCTGTGGACTGAGGGCTGTAATTTGATAGGAGACTTGGTTCGTGGTGTGACAATCCATGAACATCTGTGTCCCACTGCAGGCAACCTGCTCAGCAAGGGAGAAACGGAACAGGCTGTCCCAAAGGGCTCTTGACCTGCTGATCAAATGACGACCAGCAGACCTTTCAGACCAATCCTGGCCAGAATTTGGGCCCAAGTTTTTGTGAAAATTGTTTCTAGAAGAATAATATATCATACTGTAATTTACTGGCAAGCCTGAATCCCGTGGACCACGGTGGTTTCACCTGCAGGAAAGTTTATTGGGCACAGTCTGAACTTGGTGCCCACCATTGCATTTTGCAAAAAGTTCTGGTGTCCTTGAAGCTGACTAAGAGTAACAGGTACCTGTGAGTTTGCCTGCGATCCTCTGTCTTACAGTCAGCTGCTCTGTTTGTACATGGAGTCGAGTTCTCAGGACATAAGCAACAACACCAAGAGAGAGGCAGCGCTGAGAAACGGCCATGGTTTTAAAGGCAGCTGAAGTCCAGGTCATATAATTTGCTATGGGCTGCTTGCAGATATGATGCACGTGCATCCTGCTGATTGCTCTCTGATTGTACATCTGCATGAACACTTTACCTTGAAAATTAAAGCCCTCAGGGGTGATTTTTCCATCAGTGCTATCCAGCTTGTGGCCTGAGAACAACCTGAGCTCTTTTGAGGCCCATTAGAACAACTGCTGTAACAAGAAAACCTGTGTTTAATTAGCAACAAATATCTAACAGTTCTGATGTGCAAGGTGGGGGCTGGAAGCAGACCTACTTCCCTGTGTGGGTGAGGAATATGCTGGGGGGAGCTGTCATGCTAGCTGAGGTCCTACAGGAGGTACAAAACTCAGGCAAAGTACCTAAAACTCTTCCAATGCAATACTTAAACTCCCTAAGGATTTTTTTCTTTTTTAAGAAAATATCTGGATTCTTTAATAAATTTTGTGATTTGGTGGCAGAAATGGGGTTTTCACTCATTATTTGGTAATGTTTACAATATCATATTTACTGTTATTTTGTGGAATTCTTTTAATCCCCTCATTTGGCACTTCTCAATGGCAAATTCCAGGTACACCTGTAAATCACATGGTGTTGTTTCTTTTTGTTTGTGTAAACATAGCTGTTCTTTCAAACTAAAAAAAAAAAAAGGAGCTCAGAAACAACTTACAAAATAAACATATGTACAAAATCTTATACATGGGAATGTCAAATATTTCCAAGATCATGGAAACAGTTGCCAATTAAGAAGTTGCATAAGTTTATGGAGCAAAACAATGTTGAATAGGAGATTAATAGATCAGGAGATCTACTTGCTCTGTTGTTCTCACTGATTGCTTTTAATTTTTCTTTGACTCTAGTTATAAGTAATAAACACATTGATTAAAGGCAGCCTAATTTAACATTGGCACATGGTTCAGAGAGTGAGCAGTGAGAGAAAGATATCTTGCAGAAATTTTTAAGATAACACAATCTGTTTCTTTTATGGGAGTATTGGTTCCCGTGGTATTTCCAGCCCAGTTTTGTAAATGCATCAAGTTCAGATGGTTTTGTTACAGAGCTAGGATAAGCATCCAGATTTTACAGTTTTTCACAATATTTGACATCTTTAAAGCTTCATGTTATTACTGTGAACGTCCAGGTTGATTATCACTGGATGTATAAGAGACATATTTGGACACACAGCTCTTTCAATACTAAATTGAAGGTTTGATATCAATTGATGAATAATGAGATTATAGATACCATATGCTTTTGTCAAAAAATTGAATTGCTTCCAAGTAACATCTTTACTGTGAATATGATGCAATTATCTGTAGCACTATTATGACTGCCACTTTTATGGGTTGCGAGTATGTTCAGATGTATAATACTCTTTGTCACTACTGGAGACATGCATTTGTTGTGGTGTTTTTTTCCTCACAACTGAAGGAACATTTTTCTTACTTTTGCTAATAATAGTGGCTGTATCGATTTCAAGGAAATGAGTTTGAAATATGGAGTTGTATTTGAGTTCCTATAATTATATACATAATTTACATACACAATAGTCAGTTAAATGCAAAGAAGAAAGACAATTTAAAAATACAAAAACCATTTTGTTTGTATATGCTGCCATGTTGATGACGCAGATATTTTGTGGTAAAATTCTTCTGCCAGGCTTGGTATGTGAGCCTCGTATGTTGTAAAAAAAAAAAAAAAAAGATGGCCTTTTCCTGTTGTTTGCAGTTATTACATTTTGAATGGGGAGGCGAAGAACAGATCCTAGTTTGGCACAAGATGAGGTTCGGGTAGAGAGTGTATTCCTCCGCAGGCATTCTTCTTTCCTCTGAACCTGGGTGTCTTCAAAAGGAGGTAAATGTCTCAGGTACCTTTGTACCCTCCAAGCTATAGTCTCCTTACTGGGAACGGGTCTCAGTGTGCCAGGGAGGGATTTGTTTGCTGACTTACCGCCTCAGTTCATCGATGTGTGTCTGCTCTCCTGCCTTGCATGTGGTGCAGAAGGATGGCGGTACAGTTGCTACAACTTACCAGTTAAAAGCAGTGCTACTAATCTCATGAGTATGGTTTCATAAAGGAGCAGACAGTTCACAGGAAACCTGACAATCTGCTTGTTTTACTACAGAGGATAAAGCCCTAATTTCTCCTTAACTCAACATTTCCTCAGTTTCAGTTAATGAAACAGCTAAGTTAATTGTCTGTGCATGTGTTGTTCTGATTTCCAGACTCTTCTGATTTTGATGACTGAAGCAGACTGCTCCAAACATGAAAAAATTTATTTCCTATAAGGCTTATCATAAATTTCCTGGCAGAGCTAGTCTAGAGTTGCTCAAAGTGTTTGTGGAATATGACTATGGTCACAGGCTCCAGCAGAAAAGTTTTGCAGAAGATGGAGGTGTCAGGAGGGGCCTGGATAAGCTCCCTGGATCAACACAGATCGTTTACCACCTGAAACGCTGAGCACAAAATATCATCAGCCAGCAGATGCCCCTGAGGAGAATTCATCTCTTCTCCTGAAGTCATTGAGGAGATGCCAGCTCTGAGGAGAAGACCTGAAAAGTATTCCTGATTGCTGTAGGTGTTCCATACTTACTTAATGGCTGATTATACTGTTAACTCACAAGGAAATTCTGACAAAGGTAAAGTTTACTGTTTTTTCCAGATAGATTTCCACTTTCCCTTTTAGTTCAGAATTGGTTATCTGGATGTAAAGAAGGAAATGCATACATTTAGCTTCATAGGTCTGTATCACCTCAGAGAAAGGAAACAGTGATTTAACTCCATTTGCTCTTTTACCATAAAGAGGCTGTGACAGTATTGACCTCCTAAAAAAAAGTCAAAAATCTGTAAGAGTGAATAGCTCACTTAAAACAAAATGACATTCTGCAGGAAATCTAGTATGATCTTATTCCCAGGCTAAGAAATCAGATAATCTTTGCACAGGTAGTCTTCTAGCTTGTGAGGTGTGATTTTTGTTGCTGTTGTCATTGCTGGCTTTTAGTCTAATGTAGTCATTGCTGATGTCACTTCTCCCTGAAGTGTAACAAAACTTCCAGTACATGGGAATGTCTGGTAGGCCAGAAAGCCATCCCTAAAGAAAAAGTGGCTTGATAAAATGTTGTGATAAAAAGCGGATTGAATTTTACACAGATTTGCATAACTAGTAGCTTTCTCTATCACAGAGAAGTAAAACCTGGTGTCTAGATGAGAACTTTGTTTCCGCTTTGATACTGAGATTGCATGGATCTTTGTGTTTGAAACTATATTGTTCTATTCCAAAATGTGCATCAGGAAGGTGAATTATAGAAGGAGAAGACAAATATGAACTCTTCCAACTTTTCTAAGTTTTTACGAAAATGCATTTTAAGCAGAGACCTGGGTCATTCCACAGGTTGTTGTCACCTGCCTGTGGGGATTATGTCAGGAGCATGGTTACCCTGCAGTGAATGAAGACACATGGCCTTGTCCAGAAGACGGCTCCTGGGTGGCCTGAGTCACTTTCTCTAGCCACCTCCTTTCATGCTCTATAGATGCAACTGGTAGCAACCATGCTCCTGCCCAGGGAGCCCCATCTGGGTGCTGGAAGCTAGAGGGATGACTCTGAGCCACAGGCCTGGCTGGTTGGCTGGCTGGCTGGACAGATGGAGGTTTACAACAACCTGACAAAACAGTCAGATTAAGCTGGAAAACTTTTGCAGGGGGAAGTGAGGTACTGCAAAGTTTAACACTTGCAAGTCCTATACAGGTGGGAGTCCCCTTACAGCACTATAATGTCCTTCACAGCAATATATATTTTTGTGAAGTAAACGTAACCTGCTTACACTGAACAAGGACAGCCATGACTCCCTTGCAAACAGCTCTGAGAAAGGCATGAAGGACCACAGAGCCCCAAACTGAAACTGAGTCTGCCTTCAACACTTTAGGAATCCCATTCACCTTGATTATCTGCCCCTGCACAACTTTTCTTTTGTCTCCCAGGGTGATAATTTTTTTTATTCCTTAGATATTTGGAGGAGAAAGAGAGGCAATGAAAAAGAGAAATGGATATAAGGTAGAAAGTCTCATCATCCACTAGTATTAGAATATTGCCAGATGTTCTGTGCTGAGATAGATCATAATTCAGTTTACTGCTCATCCTTTATGCAGCTTCCAGAGACAGATAGCATAAACTTTTGTAACTTGGACTGTATTTACATACATTTGCCCTCACTTTGCTTATTAGTACTGGAATGATATACTCCTTTTTCGGCCAAATTCCATGCTCCTCCTTCCTGTAAAAGCCATTCTTCAGCTCTGTCTGAAATTTCTCTTTGGTGGATCCACTTGCACAGGGGTCAGACTAGAAGGATACCAGCAAAGCAAATGTGGGCAGCAGACAGTGATAAGCAGCGTGAAAAGTTTTTTTGACATAGCCACAGACTTTCCACTATGGTTATGTTTTGAACTCTGTAAGTCTATTGTTCCCAAATCCTTAAACTCTTATTCACCAAAGCATTGTGGCACACCAAAACTGCTTATTACATAGAATAATGTGTTAGTTTAAGTCTTCTGCAGGGTTGCAATTTGTTCCATTTAGTCCAAGTTAAATTATAACCTTGCCCATACTTTCTACACATTTGCAAAGCATGTTTATATGTACATTCCTATTGCTTTATAAATAATTATGTTCCATGTGTGATAGAAAATTTCCAGGGAAAGCACCAGGATTATTATTGAAAAAAATCTTGGAAAGGATTAAGAATAAATTAATTGGGTCTGATTTGCAAATACTTGCTTTTATTTTTATAAGCTCTGTGGAGGCATAGGGAGTATGCTAGGTATGTCTAGTACTGCAAATACAGAGTGCTTTCACTGTATTATTTTTGCCACTTAGTGGTGAGAGGTGACATTAAAATGATTTAGTAAAATTTAGAAACTTGCAGGATCTCGGTTAACGAGATCTCTGTTCATTATTCTTGGCCCTGGCTCAGTTTACTATATGATGTGCCTTGTATCATGAGACTATGATCTAATTATTGAAGTCACTGGGCATCAATTTCAATTTGGCCTGATCTCTTGGTTTTTTTTCAGGAAGATGGACTCTGAATTAATAGATCTTTACTTAATCTGTTTGCTATCTTAACCTCTACACCCATACCAGAAGACCTGTGCTGTACCTAACCTAATATTCTAATGAGCATTTCCTCTGCAATAGACCTCAGTCCTTTTTTATGGTTTTGTACTTGCAAATGTAATTTTTAATTAATCTTAATAGTGACTAATTTTATTTATGGATCCTGCAATAAGCCTTACAAAAGCTCTGCCAGCCTCTTCCTTTTCCCCTTGAAGTCATGCCACAACTTCAAAGTGAGAAGAAAACAGGATTTTATGCACTGGAAATAGCTAATACCACAGCACCAGATCAGCACAGAAGCTAGTAAGGATATCTGAAAAATATGGAGAGCCCCTCTTTCTATGAATATGCATTAGAACACTGATCTCCTAGCTATTAATTTCTACTCCTATCAACTGTATTATCTCTATACTTTCTATTTCTTTTCTTTTTGAAATTATTCATCCAGTAGGAATCTGCGGCAAGAGCCGGGCAAGGATGAAAACAGCCAACTGGGTATTAGCCACTATGCTCTACTTCAAAAGATGTCAAGATGGTGCTGTAAATTGCAAAACTTGTAGGTCCAGCTGCTTTATGAAAAACCAGATCTTCCCAAATATTAATTCTGTAATATTTTCACAACACTAATTTATTACTAAAGGAAGGAATGTGATATTTTACTAGCTTTTACTTAAAGCAGCATGATTTTTTTTTATGACAACAGCTGGAATATAGTAAGTAACAGCCTTCTATCATGCTTTTCAACAACCCAGTGCTGGCTTTGCAACAAAGAGTTTTGAAAGTACACTCTGTATGTCAGACTTATGTGTCTAGCTTTGGCTCTTCCTTCTATGTTATGCTGCACAGGTTCAAGAGGAGGTAGGGTATGAAAGTTGACACTGAGACCAAAGGAAGGTGAGCCAGATCCCACATATAAAATACATAAATGTCTGTGGTTAATTTATATCCACTTTCTAAGAGGCACAATGGACCTTTCAATTTTACCCAAACTCAGAGATACTTTTGAGCACAATGCCTGTCTGGGGAAGTGGAAGGAGATAGCCTAGCCTAGTATGATATGGTATGGTAAAGTGCTGTACAGTATAGTAGTTCTGCCATCCTCTAGGGTTTAAATTCACAATAGTAAACCTTTCACAGGTTAATTCCTGCTTTCTGGATACTTCATGTCAAACATAACCAGAGTTGAATATTGAAGATAAATAAACAGCATCAACATGTTTCAGTGCAAATGTGCTCAACTGAGCATAATGTAACAGTAGTTTTACTTTAAACCAGCTCCAATAAATCTGCAGTGGTTACACTGAGCAGATGAGAAGTCTTTAATGAGGCAGGTAAAAGACACTGCAGCAATATTCTCCAGTACCTAATGAAAACATGTAGAAAAGATAGGAATGTGAGTTTTCT
>JAVJGG010000082.1:23159659-23239586 GCA_035590195.1 Aviceda cuculoides | reverse complement strand
GGTGGTGAGCAATTGCACTGCACATCATTTGTACATTCCAATCCTTTCATTATTACTGTTGTCATTTTATTAGTGTTGTCATTATCGTTATTAGTTTCTTCTTTTCTGTTCTATTAAAATGTTCTTATCTCAACCCACGAGTTTTACTTTTTTTTTTCCTGATTTTCCTCCCCCATCCCACGGCGGGGGGGAGCGAGTGAGCAGCTGCCTGGTGCTTAGTTGTTGGCTGGGGTTAAACCACGACACCCCCGAGGGCAGGTATCGACCTCCTCACGGGCACCCGTCCCCCTCGGCTCTGCGCTGCCGCGCGTTTGCAGCAGCCGTCCCCGGCAGCCAGGCTGTTGCATCTACGTGCGACTCCTCGGATGTCTGCTTACGGGACAGTCGTGTGCTCCTAAACTGTCCTGCGGCCCCCACACATCACCCGCCTTCACAGGAAAAAGCTTGATAAACACTTTGCGCCATACTTCCATCTTGCCCCAGTTGCAAGGTCCCGGTTGCATGAGGAAGCCTACGTGTCGAAATTCCCGCGTTCCTCCAGGAGTTAAGATCTCAGCGCGGCAGGCTGTCGTCTGCCCACTCTTCCCACCTGTGTCCCTCATCCAGCTGACTCAGACTCTGGGATGTGGAGGATGGAAAGTAGAAAAATGATGAAAAGGAAAAATCTGTGCTCAAGTTGTGCTCCCCAGAAACTTCGGTAACTGGATTTGTGAATCCAATTACAACTGTAGTGCAGAGGGCCACAATTGAGCTCTGTATTGTATTTGTGAAACTGTGCAACGTGTGTATAAGAAAAAGTGGGCAGAAATGAGCTAACTGCTTTTACCTTGAAACAGCTTGAGAAAATACCCCCTGACCTAATTCTAACCTCACTGAAGTCAACAAAATCAGAGCCTGAGGCGCTTCAATTAGAAATCCCCAAAATGTATCGAGTTGGGCTTTGAATAATAGCAAGTTCTCTGTCAGAGCAATTGCAGATCTGTAAGGGAACCAGCCCAGTGCTCAAAAGACACATATATAATTAGAAATAGTTCAGCTGAGTTACAGAATTTCACTACTGCAATAGGTGATGTAAGCCAAAAAACATTGGGGAATAGTGGGTAAACTGCTGGCAAATAAGGAAGGTGGGAAAAACGAACCAAGCAAAATGAAACCAATTGTTAAAAAAAGAATAAAATGAGTAGGTTCGTGTTGCTACGATAGAGAAAAGTCGTACCTCAAAAGTCTGTTGCAGCCCCTTGATGCAGCCAACATCTCTGTGGGTCATCCAGTGCATATTGGGCATTAAAAGCATTTTTCATCAAGAGTTTTGGAGAAAAGAACCTACTGTAGGACAAGAGGAAAGTCTCTCTCCTGGGTCACTCGGTAGGCAGAAGACAAGCAGTAGGCAAACAAGGGGGGCACCACACAGGGCAAGAGCGCCGGGGGCTCGCCTGCAGGGAAGCAAGCTCGTCAGGACCGTCGTTAATGCGCCGGGCAAGGAGATGTGCAAAATCTATCAAAACTATTGGAAGTTCACGAACAAAACGTTTCACAGTACAGAACGACTGGGCAAGAGGAAGGCTGACGGCACTGGGTGTTGATCAACCTGAGGGATGCGCGTGGGAAAAGCACAGGCCCCCCGGCCGCGGGCGTGGGTCTGGTGCCCAGGAGGCAAAGGGCCGTGGGGGGGACGTACGTCGGAGACGCTCGGCCGCAGTGAACCGTTTCTTGCCGGTGATTCTTCCCGAACAGACCAGCTTTGCTCAGCCTGGAAAAGAGAAGCTCCGGGGATGGGATGTGACAGAGCGGGGAGACAAGCTCTGGGGCTTGGGAGACACAAAGAGCGAGAACGGTTTTTCATGGCACAGGTTATAGGTTATCTCGTGAAATTATTAGGCACTAAGCCAAAAATAAAGCTTAACGGGGAGTTAATCACGTAGTACATAATTAAGTTGTGGAATTCGCTCCCCCACAGACTATTGCAGAAACCAGATTAGAAGCAGTTTCAAAAGGCCTAGACAAAGTCAGGAAAAATAGATCCACTGATAGAGATTAAGGATAATATGACTGCCTTTAAATTCCAAGCAGCTGAGAAGAAATGCTAGAGGAAAAATCTCCTAATTTTTTCATCTTCCTAGCCTTTTCCTAAACCTTTTCACTGCTGTCTGTCTGAGAATACATCCTTTGCAGGATATTTGCTAGAAATATCCCACAGAGGGTATTTTCTCATGTAGAGTTGTTCCCACGATCAGTCTCCAGCGATCCCAGCTGTGCATCGTTCTGATTTTGCGTACTGGTACGTACCCACGCTTTGTGCGGCCATGCTCAGCACCGACGGCAGTGGAGCTTCTCCTGAGGGCTGCTGCAGGATCGCCACACAAATCAGAGTGATGGCTTAGTGCTTCCTGCAGAAAATATTGCTACTGCTCCTACAGACTTATCCTTCTGTCTTTAAAATTCAGGCTGCATAAACTACAGTTATCCATTTAAAAAATGAAAATAAAGTATTTTCCTATACATTGACAACTTAGTGCATTCAGTACCTTTGCTTTCTAGTCTACAGTGAATTTTACTTTTTTCCAACATAAGCAATTGCCAGGTTTTTGAGTGAGAAATGTCACATGCAAACAGTATAAGGTTCAATTAACTGTTCCAGGATGTAAACATGATTCTGATGGAGCCCTGCTTGGCCTTCTAGCCTTCTTCCCAGAAACCAGGTGTTTCCACCTCTGACAATACCATGGCCGACACACAAGGAAAACTCCTCTTAATTAAAACAACCTGAGAACCAGAAGATAAGCAAAAAGGCTACAACAGGACAAGGTTCCTGTGTTGTCTTCCAAGTCTGCATTATTTACAGTATGTCACCAGCTTGAGGAGGACTGGAGAAACACAACAGGACAGGGTCTGCAGGAAACTCCACCACCTTTGCTGACAAGGCTGGTAGGGGTCCCTGCAGTCACATTGCTCCCAAAATCAGAGCTGCACAGGGGGAGTCTCCTTACTTGCAAAGACGTTCAGGTGGAAGGCTGTTATCCTTTCAAATGTCTGGAAGAAACAGAGTACTTCAGAGAGAAAACTAAAAGGCAGAAGGTTTTATGTTACTTGATACAGTGCATGTGGTTTATATATTCCACAATGTATTAGAAAGAAACAGTCTGTTGTATAACTTAAAGAAAATGCCTTTTTCCCAGGGGTATTCATATTTCTGAGTATCAAATTCTGTGGGACCGAGGGAAAATTATGACGAGTTCTTAGAGATATACATCAGTAGATGATGGACACTTCACTTCTTCCCCTCGAAGGAACACTTTTGTGTGGAGGTAGCTGAAGTAGCTGGACGAGCTGCAGATCTCCAGGTGATGGCTGAAGGCAAAAAGGACTCTGCTGGGGTCGTGCTGGGGACGTAGGTTTGGTCCCACCAAACCAAAGAAATCAAGCGGCTGATCCGTTCTAGAACCAACTGGCAGAACTGTCTAGCACAGAAGAACTGGTGGTCAAGGGGGGATTTTCATCATCTGGACATCGGTTAGCAAAGGTACGCAGCCACGCCACCAACCTTACCTTGAACCAAGCGCAAGCACAGAGCTCTCCTGCTGCCCGTGGGGTCTGCACGGCCCGGCCTGCGTTTCTGCAGGTGTGCTGGACGAAACCGAGAGGTGCGAGTTATTTATTCTGATTTCCGTTTGTTTCGCTAACAAATGGCTCTTGCCTGATGCATGTTTCAAGTGACAGAAGATAATCCTTAAAATACTGAAGCATAAAGAAGGCAGAGGCAGCACGTGGTGCTTGCGAACCCGCGCAGCAAGCTGGCCAGGCAGCAGACAGAATCTCTTTTAGGTATACATCTCTGGCGCAGAGGAGAAATTTGTTACGGCGAGGAATCTGACCACACGTGTGAACCTCCTGATATTTAATGCCGAAATGCAGAAGAAGCAGAAAGAAGCAACGTTCAGCCCCAAGCACGGAGCCACCGAGACATTCCCACGGCCTCGGCCACTCAGCTGCTGTGGGGACACACAGGGGAGTGGGGGGGACTCATGCTTCACCCCCGACTGGGACCTCAAACATGCCCTGAGAGGGATGTATAGTCAGGTCTCCTTGTTTATATGTTTCTCTGAAAAAATATCTATGATCTATTTTCTTTAAAATACATTCAGTACTCTTTATTTCAGAAAATTAAAAACAAGGGACAGGAGCAATTCACAGCTGCAATTCAAATTTAGGTACCGTCCTGGTTTCGGTTGGGGTAGAGTTAATTCTCTTCCTGGTAGCTGGTGCAGTGCTCTGGTTTGGGTTCAGTGTGAGAAGAATGTTGGTAACACACTGATGCTTTTCGGTTGTCGCTAAGTGGTGTTTATACCAAGTCAAGGATTTTTCAGCTTCTCCTGCCCAGGCAGCAGGAAGGCTGGAGGGGCACAAG
This sequence comes from Aviceda cuculoides, assembly GCA_035590195.1. Classification (NCBI taxonomy): domain Eukaryota; kingdom Metazoa; phylum Chordata; class Aves; order Accipitriformes; family Accipitridae; genus Aviceda; species Aviceda cuculoides. Next base: position 23,235,181 of record JAVJGG010000082.1, on the reverse strand, counting down.
GAGCTGGCACGGGACACAGCTGGGACAGCTGACCCAAACTGGCCAAAGGGGTATTCCATACCATGGGATGTCATGCCCAGTATATAAACTGGGGCAGTGGGGGTGGAGGGATCGCCACTCGGGGACTAACTGGGCACTGGTGGGTGGGTGGTGAGCAATTGCACTGTGCATCACTTGCATATTCCAATCCTTTTATTATTACTGTTGTCATTTTATTAGTGTTACCATTATCATTATTAGTTTCTTCTTTTCTGTTCTATTAAACTGTTCTTAGTTCAACCAATGAGTTTTACTTCTTTTCCTGATTTCCCCCCCATCCCACTGTGGGGGGAGTGAGTGAGCGGCTGTGTGGTGCTTAGTTGCTGACTGGGGTTAAACCACGACAATGAGTCTTCGGGAGCTATACACACAGTGACAATGAAATTGCACACAAAAAAATCATATGCAGTTAACTACAGTGCCAATGATGGGGCTTCCAGCACTGATAAGCATTGATATTTTAGGGGGGTTTGTCCCATGGGGATATTGTGCAGGTAACTAAAGACCTTGTGGTCTCTCATGAGAAGGAGGCAAGCAACATCTCATGGGACTGGAAGAGATCACACCCCTCATTTTACAAGATACAGCCTGCCTGTTTACCAGCTCAGCTCCTCAACCGATCCCAAGGGCAAGGGCCAAATATCAGCAAGAAGCACGTCTGCTTCTGGATTATAAATTTTAGGTCCACAGCATGTAAGAGCAATTATTCTTCCATCAATGAAAGCCAAAGGTTTTGACACAGGCAGAAATAAAACTGCAGTCTATGCACAGGTTCTGGAGTGAACTCTCAGTATCTTCTCCTGAGAGATGGAAAAGCAGAATTTGTCTCCCCTACCTTTAGTCAGGATACTTAAAAGATAAGTATCCTGTCTAATCTAGTTGTCTAGGTGCTATTTAGTGGAGAATTATTGACACATACAAGGATAATGCATCATATCCTAAAGTAGATGTCACTGAGAAACCTTTCATACAGGCTAAATATAGATTTGCCTCTCTCCATTGATGACAGAGGAAACATAAATGACCAGTTTAGACTAAATATGTTCCTTGAGGATGCCTGAAGTTAGGTGAGATGCATCCTACTTCTAACAGCCTCAAACCCCACACAAAGTCTCCACTTTGTTCTCTGCAGTTACAAAATGCAGTTTCAAGACATTCTTCTAAAATGTCCTCCCTCAAAAATGCTCTTGGTTTCAACATTTCAAGCTGTTGCTGCCCAGGGCTGATTAGTCTTGGAAAAGCAATCCTAGCAGTTTTCATAGATCTGGGCAGAATTCCCACAGATCATTGTTCTTTCCAGTCATTATTTCATGAATGGCTCTTGAGTCAGAGTCTGCCTTCATATATCACACATAAGCTTTTTTGGAGTCTCATGCCTGCATTACAGGGCAGAAGGGTTACCATGAAAGTAGTAAAAGCCCTATGCAACATACTTAAGTATTAAATAGATTTCTGATTTGTGGCATCATTACTGATTAAGAGAAATTTTGGATTTGGGGAGAGGTTTTTAATTTGGCATTTGCCTACTTAAGTCCTAAAATCCTAGCTAACCCATGGCGGTTATATGGTACTTTTGCTACTGAAGCAACTGGAACTTAATTTTATCCAAAATGGCAACTGTCTGAAGATTGTCTGCATAAACTGGCACAATGTCACATTAGTACACTGAATGTAGGTGCAATTGAAGGAAGAGGCATTGTGAGATTCCCAGTACCCAAACTGCTCAAAACTAACTACTACCATTGTTACCATTTTTGCTGTTACCATTATTCACATCCAAAACCACATCAGGCATCTCTTCCTCTAGAACAACTTTCTTGGCAGCTTCAGCAAAGCAGCTGAGAGTTGAATTGCCACAGAAACTGGAATGTCTTCTCATGGCTAAGGACGTTTCCACAAGAACAGACTGGAGGTATGTTGGTAGTATGAGAAAGCATTGCCACTGCAAGTGCTTTTACTGTTCTGGGAATTTATAAAAGACTTGATGCCTACCACTTCAGCCTATTCCTGAGCACAACATTCACTTTAAATTATGTGTATACCCACAAGTATGTATTTGCCTACTCAACAGAACTATTGTTATTGCTTAGAAAGGGGTAATGTAGTTCAGCAAAAATAAGAATTGCTCCAGAGCTTAAACATTTTGAAGTTTGGAAGATGTATATAGACACATAACTAATACTGGTTGTAATAGTAATAATAGTAATGATGATAATCATAAAATACTTCATATGTGGCATCCATCTGTCTGTTGTCAACCAGTAATATGAATATTGAAACACTCCAGTGACTCTTTTTGTACCATTTCTGAGCTGGCTGAGATGGAAGATCCCTGGAATATGTTCAGGAAATCCAGATCTGATGAAAATCTCTGCCTTTTTCCAAACCAGGGAGGCTTGTAAATGCATCCAAGCTTTTGGATGCTTAACCAAAACTTAATTTCTTTTGCAGTATGCCCATTAATGATTTGTACCATGTGAAATTGTCATTGTGAAATTCAGAAGTATGAAAAACTCATCTGGTTTTATTATAAAGTTTAAACTCAAGCCTTGTACATTGAAAAACTTATGTTCACATTCTTGTTTACCCCTAACACCCAGGGGAAATTGTACCTCCTGACATATGTAACACCAACTAGGAGTGTTCCTCATCAAGGTGAAAGTATTCCAAAACAGGTCCCCTTTTTTCAGAGGAATGGCAAGGTAGACAGATGGGAGCAGTGGAATATGAAAATAAGATTTACATGAAATGTCAAATGCTGTATATTGCTATCCCAGTGCCTCTCTTCTTTCTACAGACAGCTTCAACCTATTTTCTCTTACTGACATTTTCAACATCAGCAGCACTTGCAGTATTTGTATGAGTCAGATCATGGGTGGTCTTTGTCTTGTTCTCATTAACTGGACATCAGCAAGAACTCAGTGGTGGAGATTATAATTGACATGAGTCCTCAGAATAAGGGAGAAGCTGTCGAACATTAGAGAAGAGAATATGAACAAAAGAGCAAGTTCTCAAATAAAACAAGGAATGTGAAACAGTGTTGTTTCCTGAAGTCTTACATTGGTGCTGCTTCTAAGCTGGAGTTGGAGTTCCTTGCACTCCCATACCTCTTCCAGGGGCATCCAGTGCACCACTTCCCCATACCCCAGCACTTCGGGATCTCCCCGAATGTCTGATAGGTTCCCACAGGTCAGGCAATCTCTTGGTCTTAAATCCCTTCTTCCTGCTGAGGTCCTCTCTGCTTCCTTCTTCTCTGGTCCCCACCATGAGAGACAGCCTGGGTCCCTCACACTTTTATACCTCTCAGCATCCTCTGCATGTCAATGGGTTAACATGTTTTGGGAAGACAGTCAGATATGAGATAGGAAAACTAAAATTTGTGAACATGTTAACAGCTGCTGTAAATCTGTTTTGCCTAGAGACAATACTAAGGCATTGGAGGCTAGTATCAGTACTAACTGCATGCTGGAGCTCCATGACTTCCTTGCTTGCCTCTCTTGGCTTTCACCAAAATCATTTGGGTTCATCCCACTGACATTCAGATTATTCTCTGAGATTTTGGAATTGGTTCCACTTACTGAAATACAGAAGTGTTAAGAAATGGGGGTTAGGGCTTAATTGACTTCAGCCAGTGATTATTTCAGCATTCATAGGACTAAGAGAGACCTCATGAAGACTGAGTAAGACCATGGCTCCCACAAAGGCTCTTAATATACTCTGCTATATATCAAGCTTGCAGGATCTTTCTTCTGCCTCTTATTTTAAAACTAAGAATTTGTATTTATATGCATTCTGGGTTTCTCAGGACATTGTCTCTGTGGCTGACAGCTCAGCTTATCCTCAGCAGTACCTCTTCAGTGGTGGCTCCAGGCGAGGTCCTGTTCCATCTGGGCAGCCTGAAGGTCCCTCTAGGGCCCTAAAGAAGTTTTGAAGGGACTCATCCTCTTCCCTAAAGTGCCTGTGTGGCCTACCACCCCCTTCAACTTCTGCTTCTACCAGTGCAGAATGGTTGTCTTGCATTTTGTACACAGGTTTCTCTTCTTCTACATGATCAGTCAAGGTGTGCAGCAAAAAGCTGGGCCTCTGGAGCAGAGGGTTACCTTGATGGTAGTCTGTCCCTGGTTTCACTTCAAATGTCCTCAAATCACCCAGAAGGTTTTGGGGAAAAATTATCTTAGTTTCACAACCCACAGAGGGTGTGACATTTCTCTTCTCCACAGTCATGTTGTGAGGCAAGTTGAGTAACTCTTATCCAGTCCAGTACTTTGGGAGTTACAGTGGAAAGTATTCCTATAAATGTTTCCACGATATTTTTCCTTAATTAAACATTTCACTTCTCATACTAAGAAATTCCCTTGGCATTGAACAATAGAAAGAGCTTAAATGTAACTTTAATCATGGGCAGAAGAATACTGTGAGAAAGACAAGATTTTCTAACCTTTTTTGTCACTTCCCGCTCTTTCAGCACAAGACGAAGGTGAGAGGGCTGAACGCCCCAGCAGCTCACCAGCAGGTTTATATGTCAGCTGCTACCTCTGACTGCGGCAAACATGTAATTCTGACATCTTGTGGGTGAGAAGGATGACATTTTAGTGAGCAAGTGTCTCCTGTGCTTTCCCTTTTCGGTTTGTGAGTTCCTTGGCAGGGCAGCCGAGTACAAATGCAGACGGGTGAACACTAGATGGAGACAGATGCTCCTGCCATTGGGTGTAGAAGATTTCCTGTGGCGAGCTGACATTTCCCATCAAACAAAGAGCTAAGGCTAATGAGGTGCTGACTGTTCTGAAGCAGCAGGAGGATTTAAGCATTAGAGAGGTTTTACTCCCCCCACGTCATCTCAGACCTCAACAAGCAGCTTTTTAAGGGCTAAATTTGAGCTTTGCTGTCATGTGAATGTCGTATTAGTTCACAGCAGAGATGCAGGGTATATGGGACGTTGCATAAATCACACGGTTTCAAAGGGGTGAATCCAAGGAAAGGGTAACATTCATTAATCCCTTTCTACTTTGTCTATGCCTGTGATCAGAGGTCTTTGCTAAAACCAGAATTGTATTTGTCTTCGTGACCTACCTTCTCTTTTTCATAATGTATCCTGAACATATATACTGACTGCAGCACTTCAAACAAACCTTATAAAAGAAGAGTTGGGTGAAAGATTTGGAGCTGGGATGAGATAAACATCTGGAAGTTTAGAGCTTTTTCAGAATGAATCGAACTATCTACCCACCTGAAGCTTTCAGCAGTCTTGTGGTAAAAACCCCATGTGTAAGAAAGGCATGATAGATGGAGGTATGTTAATAATCTGGGTTAGACATCTTGTCCTCCAGATGAGCATCCATGAACATTTTGTTTTGAAATTCAGATCCTGTTTTGAATACAATAGGTACAACTTGATAAAAAAAACCCAAACCTAGTTACTACTAGAAACTAACAACCAAGCACTTCTAATCTCAAGGGGACATCCAACTTCCAGAAGAGTCCCAAAGGCTATGCTTGCTGAATTGCACAAGAGCTGGCCTGTGGGAGGCAGCAGAGCCTGGTAAGGGAGAACAGGGATGCTGCAGGACATGAGGCCCCAGCTGAGGGCGTGAGTGACTCACCACCACATCGGCACCCCTGGCACCAGCCTTCCACCCTGAGGTCACTGGGAAGTAGCTGACACCTACATGGAAAAAAGGGGGATACATCGCCGGGCAAGGATGTAAAGTGAATAGGTGCCCTCTGCCAGCTGACACCCTCTCTCACCCAGCCAGTGTGTGTGTGCCCATACCTGAGACTCAGCTCTGAGCTCTGTTCTGGCCCTGACCAACAAAGTGACTTCTGTCACAAAGATTGAGGAAACCTTTTCATCAAGGTGGCCTTCACTTGCCCAGAACAAGAAAAAAATAGTAAAACGTAAGTCAGTTCTGCCTGAATCAAAGTCAAATAAAAACCATATGGGGATTTCTCCTGAGGTAAATAAAATCTCACGAAATGTGGTAGGCAATGATGTACCTCATCATGACAGATAAAAAAAGGGCATACAACAGAGGGGAAGAATTCGTAAATTTGAATCTTTCTTTTGTAAATTATTTTTTCCAGACACTTTATTTGATTTTTTTTTTCTTTTTTTCAAGATGAAGGTAATGGCATGAGTATGCATTTATGTAAGCATACCTGAGCCACAAGATGCTGAAGTCCGTCTTTACATCGCAAACAAGTGTACATACAGTAATCAGCAGCTAAGACAAAAATGATGCAATAGGGAATGGCTGGTGTTAGAATTGGTCACAGCATTGAAATGAGCACATTTCATGGAAACAAGACCAATGAAGAAAAACACAGCCTGATGATAAATACATTAGCCAGATATGTTGGGATTAAAATCCATTCTCCACCTGACTTGAAAGCATTTGGGATGAAAAACTAAACTGAGGTCCGATTTGAACAAAATCAGAGACTGGAACAACTTAGTTTTTTCAGAAATATGGGGAAGATTTTGCTATCTTTCTACTGCAGATTGAAAACCAGTTTCTGCTATATAATTAGATATGATATCTTCTGAAAATTCTGCATGCTTTTGACCCACTTACCCCTTACCTTCCTCATTGCCTGGCTTTACAAGCAAAGAAATCATGGGGAAGCTGTCAAAAAACCACATTTATGCTTTGGAAGGAGCACTCCAATCCACACAAACACCTGCAGCCCAGCTCTGAATTTCATTCATACACAGTAAATGACTTCTCCAGCACTTGTGTAGAGAGGTAGGTTGCTCTGACAAAGAAGCAGAACAACGGAACCACACTGAATGTAGAAGTAAATGTAGAATCAGAGGCTCTGAGGTAAAATCCTTCACCGTTGCTTAGTATCAGCAGAAGAAAAATAAATGGACCACTGGCATGCTCAAAAAGCTGTTATATTTGCCCCCCTTTGGCTTTTTAGGCACTGAGAAAGATGCGATTTCTCCTGAGAAAAGGCTCCAAGAGAAAGTAGAAGGAAACCATTAGTTTTGCCTCTGTTGTATAATTTCAGGTAAGGTGCAGTGGGAGTTGGTGCCTGCACTTCTGATTTCAGGAAGGACAAGTTTTTGTATGGGCAGTCACCTGCTAGTCTAATACTTAACCCCATCAAATATGAAGTTTGTTATGACCATAGCTTCAAAAGCAGGGACTTATTCTATTAAATAAAGCGTCCTATCTTTTTTTCTTAAAAATGTATTGATAAACCTTTTTTTTTTTTACGTAATAATTTCCTTCCTTGGAAAATTGCATAAACCCAGCTGCACTGGCTTTAGCTCAAGGGATTAATTAGTTCCAATAGAGGAAGTTGAAAGTTTTCTGAAGTTTGTCTTAGATAAGTATTCAAAAGACTGATGCTTATTCAAAAGTTGTCCAAACTATGTGAACCTGTTTGGCACAGGAATACGGAAAGATTAAACCTGAGAGCCTTTCACTACATCCTGGAATGACTGCCCTTCTTGTAGTGACAGACGCCTGATTGCTGCAAACATGGAGTTGGAGAATATTCGTTCACATTCCAGCATTCAATTTGTCTGTAATTCTCTCACTTGACCATATTCAGACAGAGAATCTTTTTTTTTTTTTTTCATGTCCCTGTTTGAGAAATGGCAGTGCTTCCCTTGTATCTATAACTGAAAAAGGGTGCTTAGGCACAAAGAATTAATTTGCTTAGAAACTTTCAGCAGTCCGATCAGAAAACAAAATGTAGAGAACAAATCCCACCCCCTGAACAACAAATGCTGAATGGGCAAAACCAGTATTCATGAAAATCCAAATAATACAAGCAAGACTACCAACATTTTGATTACTCTTGCTCAATACATCTGCAGAAACTGAGCTTGCTGCAACAGATTTTTGGCCAAGAAGTTTAAGTATGCCAGATAATTTTTTTTAAGTTTTGCCATCTTTGGTAATTCAGTCCTACTTAGCTTTTCCCTGAACCTGGGAGTGTGAAGGGTGACTGTCACTAAAGTAAAGTATAGTTTTCCTAGCTTTTAGGTCATGTTGCAGTACCCCATTCTTTGTTCTTATGCTTTATTCTGAGTTTTCAAAGCAAATTCATATTTTGAAAACTGATCATCTCTGCCAGTTTTACTGTGTCAGGAAGGGCCTTCTCTGATGTTACCATATCAAATCTTTAGAGAAACACCAGGGAAAAGTGTTGAGCCACAGCTCACCAGCTTTGATCGCACCAGCATAGAAAGACAGGGACCATATGTAAAGCTTCTTTACAGCACCTCAAAAGCAAAATAAGCCAGTGACTGTGGTGCAAATACTCCAATTTCCATGAATTCAACTTAAATAAAAAATCTGGACCACTTAATGGGCCAGTTGTTGGAGTCTTGAGGAAACCTGATATGATGCTGCTGTTGTTTAGGGAAGAAGGTAGTGTGAGGGAAATACTAGCTCTCAAAAGACCAGCCCCTCCACGGGCCAGGTGTACTCTGTTGTCACAGAGGACACAGTGCTACCTGCTTTAGGATGGTGCCACCACAACACTCTGCTTGTTCACAGAAGGACTTGTTCACTATCTCCCTGAATCTCAGAGCCTTTTAGGACCAATCCTGGGGTGATACACAGAGTCCCCTGACCAGGACAGTGGCTAAACACATGAAGTGCAAGTAGGACAGACAAAAGACAAATACAAGGGCTGTGTAAGCTACAATCAGCACTTATTCATAAATAAATTTGGTTTTTCTTACAGATTGTCCCCCTTTTAAGGTGCAATTAGACACTCAAGTTATTTGGCAAGAGAAGAGGGGGAGCATGGTTTGTAAATCAGAGAACCTGCTTCCTCTCTCAAGCCATGCGTCATTGCCTTGGGGGACTGTTACCCTAACCAAGATCCGAGCGAGTCAGTCCTGCTGTCTAGCCACAAAAGCTTTTTAATACAAACACTGCTGAAAGCTGCTCCTGAGCATGGCAGATGTCTGCAATCAGCTATTGACTGACTACTGTGTTTGTCTCATGGGCTGGCCGGTGCTTTTGGTTGACAGTAGATATCTAGGCTATGAAGTAATGCTGCTGAGAAGAAGCATATAGACACGGAGATTGGTACTGTCTCACAGGAGTTTACTAATCCTTTTGCAGCACAGTCAGAGACAGCAGACATGAAATCAGCAGTAGGAGCAAGCTCTGGAAGATTTGGTTATGATTAACCTTTCATGGGGGATGAGTATCTTCCTGTAGCTCCTTTGCTTCTGTGTAGTTTTGATAAAACCTTCATAGACATGTTATAGTGTTCCCCAACAATCTGATAGGCTATTTCCAGCTCTAATAGCTTTAAGCAAAATACCAGGCACCTTATCCAGTTTCCACTCAAACTTCCTTTGGAGCCAAGAGGAGTTTGTCTGAATGAGAACAAAGAATCTGAGTATCTCGCTCTACTTATCTGGGGGCTGTCACCACCAGCACCTGTGAGTGACGGTAATGTCACTGATGTCAGACAGCTTAAATTCAAAACCCCTCTCCTCTTCCAACCCAACTGCTTTTCCCATTAGGCCCTGCTCTCATTAACGTACTGAGCTTTATATTGCAAGGACATTGTGCAAACAGTGGCAGAGCAAACACAGGTTGCTGTGGTGGCAGGTGTGGGGATTTTTGCAGCACCCAACTTACATCAACAGCCCTCAGGCAGACGTCACTTGGTGCTTGTTCAGCATTGCCAATTAGTACCACGCCAGATTTCTCTGTGTCTTACATGTATTTTGGTAGCTCCTGAAGGTCCCAGCTGGGGTCCAGGCCCTGCTGTGTTGCAGCAAGGCACACGGTCCCAGTCTTTATACTACAGAGATTACTCTAATTTGTGGTTACTACCCATGTTTCCACTCACTGTGTTTTTCTCAGTGACTGCCTGGCTAGCTTAGTGCCTTTGCTTTGTGTTGGAGTAGTTCAAGTGATACAAACCTTTGCCTGATGGAAACTATCACCACTCCACACAAGGTTTACTTCTGTAACATTTTACAGGGAGTGAAAGCCTTGTAACTAAGGTACAGCTATGCTTCCATGCAAAGGCTTGTGTTCCATCTTGTGAAGAAATTAAAGCTTAAAGCTGTCTGGCGTATGCCAGTTTCATCTTGTTTCTAAAAGCAAGTTACTCAAAACAGCAACTGAAGTCATATCACAGGATTTAGCTAACCAAGAAGAGATTTATGAATAGCAAATGCTGAAAGCAATGTATTTCCAGGGAATATATTGTGTAACCTATGAATGCATCTTGTAGTTTAAATAAATAGTTTAAATAACAGAAACAAAAGCCTGCCTTAGGCAACTTGTGAGCAGGCAATAGCAATAGATCAAATAGATCAATAATTTGCCCAGCCACTGCAGAAAATTTATTAGAGACACAGGAAAGGGACAATATTATGTTTCCAGCTGGTTATATTTGTCTAACTTAGTTGTTAGACAATTATACTGCTATTATACAGTTATACTACTATACCACCGTTGTACTCTGACAAGAACAGGGTGTGCTCTTCTTGCTCCACCTACCCACTGAGGCAACCATAATTGTACTTTGTGCAACCAGCTGACCATGGAAGCAGAGACAGCACAGACCCTCTTGCTCCAAATACAAGCTGTTCCTTTAATATGCTTACTGGTGCAAATCCACAGATCACGGTTGACTACAATATATGCAGCCCATGTATATGTATCCCCACAAAATAGTCAAAGCATTGAGAGTAAGCTGTAAGGTTATTGATACAACTGCACCATGTGAAGATCTTGTAGCTCTGCATTATGACACAGTTTGTTTTAAAGAAAAAGCAAAGGAATGTGGAATCATTCTTTAAAATGACTAACACCGATATTAGCAATAAAAAGCAGAGGATACTTGTTTGACCCAGCTTACCCCAATTACCACTTTGCTCCCCTACAATCAATCTCACCTCCCTAAAATCTACTCTTTTTTTATGTTTTTGTCATTTTTTGATTAGTGTAGAAGTGCACATCTATCCTCACAGTGCTGTACAGACATCTTGTTTGATGTATTGAGTATGTAGGAACAAGAAGCCTCTTCCTGCCAGAAGTACCAGAGAAAAAATGAAATCAGTGAATTGCCTCACAGGTTAAACACTGTGCAATATATATCCAGCAGGTCCTTCTGTGTCTTGCCACTTGCACAGCATGCTGTGCAGGAAATGGTAAGAGGTAGGAAGAAAACAATAAAGGTGGCCAAAAGTATGTAAAGTATCAAAATTAGAGGCAACATTAAGAAGGAGGAAAATTGAGAAGAGAGGGAAAGGAAAAGAGTGTGTTTTCGGGCAAAATGCTTTTGGGAAAGAAGCTTTTGAACAGTGAGCGAAAGCTGTTTTATCCTGCTTTGCCCATCTCCATAATGAAATTTTCCTTCTGCTGGAATCCATCTGCAAGTTAGGAGGAACTTCTGAGTTAGGCTAACTTTTTAAGTCAGGAGAGGTAACAGTATGTTCTCAGCATGGCGCATCCTTTTCTGCCTTTTGCCTCATTAGCAACCAAATCTGTTAGAGCACACCGCTTCAGAGACCTTTTAACTTCTTAGCGCATCCATTGCCTTTCACACAGATGTTTCTTTTGCTGAAACCGTGCCAGAGAGATTTCTGAGAAATCTCCATCTGTCGTATGACATGCTGAACGCCACAAGGTAGCTAAATCCTTTATCCAGTCTGACTTGCCAGTGAGATGACTCTGCAGACAACATGTGAAACTGTGTGGGCTAGATTTCTCCTGCAGGCACATTTCCACTGAAAGACAGTTACTTTTAGATGAACATGGGTCCATGGGATGGCAGAGAGCCTGTTCCTCTTTGAATCCTTTTCTTTGCACTGTTGGTGACCTGGCTTTGCACTGGGCAGTCTGGTAGCAGATGGCTTTTTCCCCTCGGGGAAAAGTTTTACAAAATGAACAGGAAGAGTTAAAAGTGGTGAGCCAGATTTCACTGGATAGGAACAATTATTTTTCTTCAGGGCAAAACTGGCTCTCAATACTTGCTTGCCCATCAGCTTGTAGAAGAGGACTCTGAGCCAGATCAAGGACTTTGGAGGCCTACTACTAGTAAACAGTAGTCATATAATCTCCTGATTATGAAAACAGTGAGACACAGCTGCCCTGTATCTTTGAAAGGTGGGTCAGATGTTATCTTTGACAGGTTGTACCAGGCAGATGTTAATAGGGATCTGTCAAATGATTTGCTCCCCGAAAAATCACAGCGCTGATACAGTTTTTGCTTGCCTAACTACAGGTGGACAGATTTGAAAATGTTGGCCTGGATACTGTCAATACTGCATATTAAAGACTACATCAGATACAAAAAGCACTCAAGATCTGCTGCTATTGTGCATCTGATTTCCAGAAAACCCAAGTAAAAATGTAGCCTTGTATCACACATTTTAATATGTCTTGTTCTTTCCTTCTCCAGCTGGGTGGTTGTCTCACACAAATGCCAATAAATGAAGTACAGTATGTACTGTACCTGTAGTTTATGCATCTATTATTTGTGCAGATTTTTTCCGGGAGTAGATCATTTTGGGCAGGAATTGGTTGCCAGCTAGGAAAGGAGAGAAGGAAAAACAAAATAATGTCCCTTAGGGTGGGTGTTACTAGCAAGTAGAACATTATTGGTCTGTGCAGGCAGCAGGATCTGGGTTTGGTGGTGTCACTGACAACTTCTTTGAGCATGGCAATAGCGGAGAACTATTACGGGAGCCACAAGTCCAGTATGCAATTAGGGTTAGGTAAAGGGATTGAGTAATCCTGCAATGGTTGCTGTTATATAACTTGCAAGACTGTGCCCAGGGAACAGAGATGTAACTTAATACTACAGCAGCAGTTCTTAACTCTGTGACTGCCAAGGGTCAATTGCTATTCCCATTAAAAACCTTGTTTTGGAGCTAATTTAGAACCCAGACACTTTAATTCACAGCAGGCTAAAGCTTGGCATACACACTATTTTTTTTTTTTCCACTTTGAAAGCTTAAATGAATTAGATAACAATAAAAATAGAATGTAATTATAACTATTGTTATCATTAATTTAGACCCAGACCATTCAAAACAGTGAAAGGAGCTTGAGGTTTTAGACTTGCATTTTCTTCACTTAACACAGGTTCAGTTTATATCTCAAAGCATACATTAAGTCAGTCACTGCACTGGAAACCTTTTCCTCTGCAGTCTGTCTACTGTTATGCTTAATGTACATTTAATTTACATTCCATTAATTTATATTTAGTCTGATACATTAGTTCTGGTTCTCAATACCTAATAATAGAACATTCGAAAGAAGCACTAAATTATTTTGCTTTATAGGACTGGTTTTTCTTTCTTATTCTACAGAGTATTTTCCATTCAGGTTATTTTGTTAATTTGTTAGCAGTGTTAACCATTACTTTGCTGCAAGATTTTTCATTTCTTAATTGTCACCTACCTAGAGATTTTTTGCTATAGTGCCACTCAATTGTAAAAATTCACAGTACACGGAAAGGCTTAATTTAAGCCCCAACTGAATTTCTGTTTATAATGCACTCTTGTTAGAAATTACTTGATTACTTTATCATTTACCTCTGTGGCATCTAGCCAACAGTAAAAATAGGAACTTTCCTGAACTTGGCAATCTTGTGTAAAGCAAAAAATAACCCAACACACAGCAGAAGGTTTGTTTGATTAAGATGACAGAACTGGATACATTAGATAATGACTTAATTCAGGCAGATTACACCTGGCCTATGGTCCTGAGCAAAGCTGCACAGTCGCAGCGGAGGTCTAGGGGGTGGTGTGCTTCACAGCTCGTCCCCGAAGGAAGGCTGTAACATTCTGTGGGCACACAACACATACCTCATGATAACAGATCTACCACAGTGTAACACTGTGTGAGCTGGAAGCCAAAGTTTTAACCTATCTCTAACCTCATTGCACCATTTGGGAAGATCAGGTATAGTCAAGGCATAGGCTAAGGGATGCTTTGTGCGACTTTTCTCAAAATAGCCACAAACCTGGACACAGAAAATAAAGACAAAGGACATGGCTCATTAATCCTATTTTTTTGCTAATCTATGGAACTGTATAGAAAACACAGAAATGCAAAAATTGATCAGTCTACCACAAAGAAATTAGACTTTCCTCCCCTTTCTCAGATAGCCTCACTAGGTTCAGCAGTACTTTTTTCAGAAGACGTGTGGAGTGGGACCATATTCTCTATATGGCAGCAGTTCCAAGATGGGGTTGTAAGTTAGGGATCATAACTGTACATACAATGTTTCAGCTGACTTAGGATGGCTAATTTTATTCTCAGTTTCAGCTCTTGTCATTCAGAATTATTAAAAACAAAATGAGCTTTGTAAATATGACTACTGAAAATCACAGTATGCAGGAGGAGATTATTGATGCTGGAGGGTTATCCCAAATCAGATTATGGAGGTTTCTTGTTTATTTGAGTTGCATAAATTTATAACCATTATCTTCACAAAAAAAACCCCACGTAAAGGATTATTTATAGGGTCATTTTGCTTTCAGATGAACTTCTGTAATAGTGTTGTATTATACCCCTCCATGCCTTTGCAAAATGTTTTATTAATCAGATCTTTCTTATGGTAATTATTTAACCGCTGTGCACGTTTGCACTTAATATTCTGTGAATTTACAGAAAAAGGAAAACCAGGCATTCATAACATAAGAAACAGGCTTTGAGTGCTAGGTGGCAAATAGCAAGGGGAAAAGTAAAGTGAAGAAAGTTAGTCAAAACCTGTTGTAATCATTTGGCCCCAGGAGACATTTAATTTGTTTTTTGTTCCTATTCCAATGTATTATAACATTATTGGAGTTGACTTCATAGGTCAAGTTTCCCTAAGAAACTCCATATTTTATTTAGCATTATGGGTTTCAAACCTGCCAGAGAGTCAATATTTATCAGGGACATTACATTTAATATTTTTGTTTTCTACATAGCCTAATCCACACTCTAAAATCGAGAATTTAGTCAGTGGTCCACTCAGCCTACCTCTATCTGCAACAGTGTGTACTGATTCAAACTGCCAGCTGCCAAAAGCAAGACAGAGCTAGAGTCTTGTTAACTTATTATTGTGTTGTGGGTTTGCAGTTATTGGACTACCCATGACTAAATTAAAGTTTTGGTGGTGGTTTTGGTGCTATTTTGGGGCTTTCAGTCTAGGAAATGAAGAATTTGCATGTGTTTTTAAATATGCATTATTAGAGAAAAAAATTTGAAGTTATTCCATCTGTTTCAAGACTTTAATCAGGTGCATTCTATTTCTTTGCTCAGTTGCAGAAATAGCAATGGTGCTTTCTTTAAAATCTACCACAATTTTGAAATTATTTATTTTTTAGGAGTAGCAAAATCTTTTTAGAAAGAACAAGAATCTAAATTCAGCAGCATTCTGATTTGCCTTCATCTTGGCATTCATTAGCTGTTCCATTTCTTGATTTTAAGTTGAATTAAAAATGCCAGAAAAGGCCGAGATAGAACCTAGTCCTGAGATTTCCAAGTGACTAGATGGAAGAACTAGAAATCTCACCAAAATGCCTGTCCATTGCCCAACCAATTTTGCAGACTAGCTCTTGCCAATACTTACCCCCACCCAGCTGAAATTCCCTCTGAAGCCTTTGAAGTACTTCTGGAAAAGTAATTAAAAAGAGTGACTTGTTAATCACTCATTAACTCACAAATAACTACTTGAAACCTTACATTGTCACTGGGTTGAATTGTCAATAGGGCTGCTTCCATTTTCCTTGACGTTAGTGTTTTGACATCTGGGATTCCCAGAACCCAGCATCAAGATCTAAATATAAATAACTGCTTTTTTTCTCCTGGTGAAAGTCATGCATTTTTTCCGTAATTGACTTCACGATGTTTAGACTTAAAACAGTCAGAATTCAGCAACTGTATGTCAGAGCTATCTTTGATTGTGCAATGGCAGAACAGCAAGGGCTTTTAGGATATGGACACAGCACAGAAGCAGGGGAAGCAAAGCCAGGACCCAGTTGCCCTGATCCAACCCTTTCATTGATGGTTTCTTTTAGTGATAAGCTGCCCAAAGAAGGGAGAAAGCCATTGTTCTGAAGAGCTGTAAGTTTTAAAGGTCCTTTTTTTTGGCTTTGTTTTAATAGATGTTATCTGATATCACTCAAATATAAGAAGCAAGGGCAGGAAAAGAGGGTATAAGGATGAGTCATCGAGCAAACATGCCAGCCTTCCTGCCCATCAGAAGAATTCCTCTGAGGTCAGCCACAGAAACCTTTCATCGGTATCAACAGCCCAAGAGACAGCCAAGAGCACGTGGAAAGGGCACAGGAAGGACCTGCAAATTGCAATTGGTTCCTTTTGAGACCTGTCAATACTTTCTCACACAAAGCACCACATCAGTTCTGGGCAATACAAAAACATAGAAAGGAGTCCACAACTGATGACAGCAGTTTTTAGAAGCAGCATCTTTAGTATGAAACAGTGAAGAGAGCAGGAATGCTGGGCAGATGTGATGGTGGTTTTCAAAATATGGGAAGTTATAGAAAAAGCATGTGGGTGCTTATATTTAGCCTTTTTCATAATACAAGAAAGATGGTGTGTTGATAAAATCGAAAGGCAGCAGATGTGAAACAAATGGAAATATTGTCAGAGTTCCTGATTAATTTGAGGAACTTGTTGACACTAGACGTCACTGAGGTCAAGAGTTTAAACTCAGGCAAATTAGAAAAAAAAGTGAAAACCTTGGTATCTACTCTCATGTCTAGCTCTAGGAGCTCCCCATTCTGCAGGTTGCATCTGTTCCGCTTAGTATTTGATCAGCAAATTGGTTAAGATGTTCCTCGTAATATAGGAAAGCAGAATGCTTGCTGAATGGGATCTTCAAGTAATATTAAAAACTTACTTTAAAAATTCTTATGAAAATGGTAAAATTATCTGTGATGACTGTTTTCAGCACTTTGCTGTCAAACATTCATTGGAGACTGCTGTTGGAAAGTTTATTCTGATTTCCTAGGGCAGCTCTTGTCCTCCTATGCTGTTGGATTTCAAAGGAGGAGTGCTTCTGCTGCCCCTTGCATGAGTCTAGATTAACAGGCTGGCTAACTGCACAGACATTTACTAAAATCTTAAAAAAAAAAAGAGGTGAAATCTATGTTTAATGTTCCAGCTGTCTGCAGATTGAAGAATAAAGTAAAAATTTAAATGAGCTCACCAAAAATAATGAAGTCTGGCTGAAAACCAGCTGGGCAAGAACAGAGTTTAAAATCTGGAGTTACTCTGAGTACTGAGTCTGATTCCAGTAAAGCGTTAGTACAATTCCAGCAAAAATCCAATTTCCCCGCTGTTGTTTTCTCTGGGAACTACTTTTTAAAACCAGTTGTACCCATGCCAGCCCTTCCAGAAAATGGTTTGAAGTGGATATAAATGAGGATAAGATTTTGACCACCATTTTCTCTTTTGAATGTCCCAATAATCGCTGCAGGCTTTACGAACACAAGAAACAGTTGATGCCCCCCCAACTCTTTTTATTTATCAAAAAAACTCATATCAAAGGAAATGAAAACAAGTATTAGTGTCTGAAAACTAATCTAAATAACACCTGGCTGCAAAACGGAACAGCAGGGGGTTGTGTTTCAGTAAAATCTGGGCCTCCAAATCACAGTGAGTAATCACTGCCCTAAGATTAGGCACATGTTTCTTTGAGACACTGTTTACTGCTGAAACTTCCCATTGGAAGCTTTTGCTGCATTAGAAGGACCATTACTAGTTTGTTGCAAAAGGAGCTGATAGCAAAGATCCATCCGAAGCAGGTCACATTGAATGATGCTAGACCAAATCGGGAGGGAGCACAGGTGCTGACTTACGTGAAATGTTTGGCATTGGTCTGAAATGAAGGATATAAATAACCAAACAGGTGAGTTCTGTGCAGTTTGTCTGGATTTATGTAGCAGAATAACTTGACTAGGACAAAGCTGAATGTCACATCCACAGTGTACTGAAAATATTTGGATACATCAGAAGTACTTAAAAACATACTGCATGTAAAAACCCAGATTTACCTATGCAGAAGATAAAGTTCTTTGTAAAGCAAGTTGCTGCAACAGATACTTCTGTCAAGTGGATCCCTTAGCTAAGGGATTGAGCAACAGATTGATCTCAAGAAAGTACCCTTAACATTATAAAGTACTCATTTCTGATGTCTGCGGTACATGAAACTGCAAGAAAATACCCCTCAACTGCAAATCAATATGTCGTTCAGTAGAGATTACAGGGTGATATGAAGCGTTCCAATAAATAGTGAAAATGCTAGCAGATGTAAAAGTGCATTAACCAGAAAAGCAAGAAAAGAAGGGAAAAGTCTTCTTTTTAATGTTATGATCTCATTGCCAAAGGAGCAGTGTAATAAAACTTTCAGTAATAACAATCAGTGAAATGTTTGTGAAAAACCATTTGACATGTTGTAGGTCAAAGGACAAAGCCAACACAGAGTGCAGGAAAAGAAATACCCAAACTGTGACAATAGAAGACTGTTGTTACAGTTTGTAAAGCAAGAACAAATAAGGGGTGGAATAAATTAGCCACACTGAAAGGGAAGAAAACCCTATACAGCAAATGGCTTTGAAATATGGAATTATTGTGACTGTCACCAAGTCAAAGAAAAGGTGACATGGAGGAGTTGCACAGCCAGTGTGACAGTGGGAGTTGTCTTTCTGAAAGCACACTCAGATATGAGCTGACTAGAGAATTCATTTTATTCCAAACTAAAGGAATGCCTAGTACAACATAAAAGACTATGAAAATGAAGCCCTTTTGATAAATCACCAGTGCATGTTGTTGGTAGATTAGACCATATGCTCACATGAAGAAAAAAACATTGCCCAGAACTATTTAAATTGCTACCATTACATCAGCCCAAAATTATAAAAATAGCAGAGAACTTTTTACAGATAAAGTCATTCTTAATTCAGCAGAAGGAAATGGATTGCACAAAAACATTACTGCAACAGAAAACAGGCTTTTATTGCCCCCCCAAGGTCTCGGGTTATGAGCGGGGGACCTAATGAATGCAATCACAGCACAAAAATGCAAGCAATACAGTTGCCAGGAAGCATCCCATTGACATTGCTACCAAATTTGGAGATGGCCTTGGAGCAAGAGCTGGAAATTTGAAAATAAATAAATAAAAAGGAAATATCATTATTAAAAAGAAAATGTATGAAAATATGCAACTGATTAGAGCCATTGAAAAAACTCAGAACTTCACAAAATGGTCACGAAACATGAGAAAGCAAAAGTTGGTTTTGACACATATGCTTCAACATTTTAGAGGAAGAGATGCTGTCTTAGAGAAAGAAGCAGTGATGTGACAATAATCAAATGATGCTACAATTGAACATAACAGAGATTTTTCAACTTGATTTTTGGCACATTTTCCATAGAGAAGTGAAACTCTCAGCTTTATTAGAATGAAGATCTACAGAGATTGTCTTTGTTACTGTCTCTGGGAAAGATGGGAAAGACCAATAGAATTGACAAGTTTCTAAGCTATGCTGATGAACATTATGGGCTATGGGTTACACAATTTGGAATTAAAACAGTCCAACAATGGGCCATTTTCCAAAAAACTAGTTTTCATGTCCATTTTATATTTCTTTTTTCGTAAAATAGCCCATAACTTTATAAACATTATTTACATTTTTCCTATAATAATGTTAAAGAAATTTAGAACATTAAATTGTTTACTGAAAGGGTAGGTTTCATCCTGGAAAAATAATATTTGGCTGGAAAAAATGTAAAAGAATTTTGGAGATAATTTCAGGAGCTATGTAGACAAATATTTCATACAATGTTACAGGGAAGTAAAATGGGTCATTTAAGGAGTAGGAAATTTGGAACAACTTTAAAACTGCTATTTTCCATGAAATAATCAAGGAGCACTAGCAGAAAAACAAGAGGTGTGTTCTGCTCTCAAAATACTACTCTGTTCCCAAAGTTTCAATAAGTCAAATCATCACTCTGTGATTACTTCTTCTCCCACCTCTTGTCTGCATTCTCAATATGGATTATATGGTCTGAGACAGGATTTGATCCTTATGAATTTATACGACATCCGTCACAGAGAACCTCCAATATTAAGTGCTATCTAAAACCACCAGAGCACAGAGGGATAAAAACACCTTTTAAAGTGTACTTCTTCCATATGCTAAATGCCAGGTGTTCAACAACAAACATTAAAATAATATTTTTCCATTGGCTAGAATTGTATTGAAGTTGTCCTCGTGACAAATATCTGAAATCCATGTAGAATATGTAGAAAATGACTGGCGCCTTAGTAATAACTCAGTGTAAACACTTTCGTTTGTGAAAAGCAAATGTGTTTCTCACAACTGTCACTGCGGAAGAATAACATCAGACATCTACCCATGAGGTGGCATTTCTTCAGGATTTATCAAGGCAACTGGAAAGAAGTAGCTTTTAGAGTAGGATGTCAGAGTGGACAGCAAGATGACCTCACAGGAGAAAAGAGACATTTCCCTGCATTTTCTGCAGGGCATGTGTGCAGAAAGCAACTTGAGGAGGACGAGCTTCTGGACAGCAAGAAGCAAGAGGCTGGGTACTGCTCTCCTCATTGCCAATGAGAGAACAGAAAATAGCCAAAACCAATTGAAAATACTTATGTTAATACACAGCAAACCTTGAGAGCTTTTTGTAGTCTAGTATTTATCTAAAGAATAATCCCATTTGCTCTGTCATTTTGGCTTCTTTGCCAAGTTTAGCTGAAGCCAGTCCAGAAAAGACAGAGAAGCTCATATCTAGTACTTCTATCTGTCTTTCTTGAAGACGAAAAAGCAAAAAAGAGCAAAGTTCTGTCATCAGGAAAGGCTTGTTTCTTTATAGACTTGTTTGTTTGTTTGTTCCACAGGTGCTGCTCAGTGTAGCCATGTCTCATCATCAGAAAAAAAAATAAGAAAGAAAAAAAGGAGTCCTATTGAAGGAAAATAATATTTTTCCCTCTCAGTAGGTGATTTTCTCTGAGGTCAGCCAGGTATGTGGGACTTTTTGTTTTTCCCACAGTATTTTGATTTGCTTCCCGTTGACAGGAAATGTTAACTTTTGTAGTAGGAATATCACTTGCTTTGGAAATTGTAGTACAACTAGTGCCCTGAATCAGATTTTGTTTGACTTGGTGTAAATCTGTAATAATCCCAGAAACAAAAGACTGAAAAAAAATTACAGAGAAAAACATATTTGCTACAATTTGGAAGTCTCACCTCATAATTTGTTAATTATGTGCGGTAGTTATGCCATGTGCACTAACCTGAGATGTAAGTCAAGAGCAAATGGTACTTTTTCAAGAGCACATAGTACTTTTTAAACCATGCATAGGGATGTAGTTTAGTAATCTGGATGATAGAGAGGCTCTAAAATACTCGCCATCTCTATAAACTAAATGCATATTCAATATACAGATTCTACAAGTATCAGTGAGTAATCATGTTCAAATAAAGGGAATAAAATACTAACACTAGATTTATCAGGATTTAATAAAGAATTTGTAGTGTAGAAAGTCAATGCTTTTCCAGAGGAGCCAGCTACCATGTGTCCTTGATGTCTATCTAACCAGCACCATTTATAAGAAAAGCTACAGTCTCATCTTGAAGCCTTTTAGTGAGAATGTTTCAAGAAAATTTCTCAGGTGTTCCAGCCACTCAATTCTCTGAAAAGATCTTTCCTGACAGTCTGGAAACACAAACAGGAAGGTGTTTATGAGAGAATGGGATAGCTGCTGGTTTGGCTTTTTCTAAATTCTCTTTACTGCACATGACCAGTTTTCAATGTACGAAGCCAGCAGCAGACAATAGAGGAGCTACCGTACCCTACAGACACACAAAGGAAAGATCCCAGGTGCTAAAATGTGCATAATAGAAACCAGAAACATCCCCTGATGTGGTACTTTCTCTAGCAGAGGTGACATCTCCACCAGAGCAAACAGATCAACTGTAAAAACAAGACCTCTCTTTAGGTTGCTGCACCTGGTGGTTGTATATTTTCTTCCACACATTATGCTGGTCATTACATTAATTCTACACAGTCATTATTTTGATTACACAGTGCAGTTTTTTTCCAGGGTGGCTAGGCAAGGTGTTATTTGGGACACATTATCATACATTTTAGGCTAATACATGTTTCACATATTTTTCATTAGTCATTGGAAGATATCAGTGAAGATCAGTAATTTGGAAGGCATATTTTTACTGTGAAAATAAAAGAAGATACCCCATGCATGGGAAAAACATGTTCAAAACTGTGCCTTGGGCTTCTCCACACTACCTTGAAGCCCTTTCTTGGATGCTTTTACCCCTCCTTGAGCCTCCTTGGAGGCCCCCTTTTTCCCTTTCTCCTTCCTGTAAGCAAGGTAGCTTTTCTCTGCAAGTTCCTAACAGCTGACTTATTTTTTGGCACAATTTCCGCCACTGATTTCACTTGACAGCTATTCTGCACTCTAGTTGCAGACATAATGGACATGCCTCAAGTGAATTTAAACTTGTAATGGTTCCTGAAGCACCTGGGGCT
Organism: Aviceda cuculoides; assembly: GCA_035590195.1. Taxonomy (NCBI): domain Eukaryota; kingdom Metazoa; phylum Chordata; class Aves; order Accipitriformes; family Accipitridae; genus Aviceda; species Aviceda cuculoides. The sequence continues at coordinate 23,212,616 of JAVJGG010000082.1, read as the reverse complement.
TAATCAGTTCCCTATTCGAAGCCCTGAAGAGGACAGAGCACATCAGTGAATCACCTCAAGATGTCCATTGCTCTGACCCTCAGCCTTGGACTGGACAAATCCTATGTGTGAAGCTCTCCTGAAATAGAAAGACAGTTTTCTGTGCAAGGCGAGCCCCCACAAAACCCTAGGAACATATTACCACAGTCACTAATTTTTTTGCAATATAAGAAACACTTTTCTCCTTTTTCTGTACAGTTCTCAAAATCCAGGCATCTTTATGGGATTTTTTCCTTTTTGTGGGGTACTGTAGTCTACAGAGAGAATTTAGTATAATGCTTCAGGTTTTTACTAATGAAAACAAAATACTGAAGCAGCCCTTCCTCCATTCTTCCTCACTTAAAGCTTTTCGTACTTAAATGCCCAGGTGAACCTGCCTGAGATCAGGTTATTTTGTTGTTGTTGTTATTATTAGTTGACTATCACTTCATTTTGTCAATAACCCCACTCCATAATTTGCTTCTGTCCCAACTGTGCTCACTGGTCAGACGCTGTCAGCCCAGTCTTCTCAGCCAGCACAAGCAGAGGTGTGCAGGGTCATGTTTAATATGCTTGCCCTGCTCTGCTTCTCATTACCCAGGAAAAGGACTTCAGGGTAACAACTGCTCTGTGATGCAGCCCAAAAGGAACTGGCTACTTATTTCTGCTTCAGCTCACGATCTTGATTTCACCATGTTAAATATATTGTGCTAATATTCATTCGCTGAGGACATGTTAAGTTGCCCTCCAAAGTTTCAAACTACTGTTGTATTGGATTGTTCAAAATTATATGTAGTTTATATTTCCGGTACTTCTGGGGGGTTATATATATATTTAATGCAATTAGCACAAAGGAAAAAAAGTGAAAATATACCTTTGGCAAGTTCAGAGCAGTTATACCAGAGATGAGTTTAGGCCCAATTTCTCCAGGGAAGGCTGATGATCAGCAAAGAGTCTGCTCCATGTATGAATTCTTTGATGTTTCACTGCACAGTCTGTCTATGTGGTCCAGAATGTAATTCCTATTTAAAGACTAACACCAAATCCTATTCTGTTCTATGAAAAAGATGAGGTTTTTTTGCAAAACATTCCTGAAATCTAGAGACATTAGTAGAAAACATGAGCAATTTAAGCATTTATGTAGTGATACATATATAATCTGTAGACACAAAATACCATGCATGTATTCTGAGACAGATTGCGCTTTCTGCTTTAAAATAATCTTTCTCACACTTTTGACATGCCAGAATGTTAAAAAGTGTTGCTGTTTTCTGATGAGCAAGGGAAAGTAGTAAATGGATGCAATGCCCTTCTCCCAACTGTTGATCTCATTTATTTTGTGCACAAGGTAGAAGGAAACCTGTTTTCAGAAAATGATAACAGCTTTGGAATAGAGTTCAGCTGCAAGTCATGCTTCCTGGCTGAAAAGAGTTTTCAGTCCATTTGGTACAACAATAACAGTCAAAGTTAGGGAACCATTTTTCTCCCTCCTAAATATGTCGTAGCACCAGCATGATTTTAACAAGACAGCTCTTCGTTTTTATTTCTTTCACTCATTCCTTGGGTTTGTTGCCAAGAGCAACACAAAGAATGCACCAGGGTGTCATAATAATCCTCCATTAAATCCCTAGTATTTGAATTTTAATGCTATAATTCAACAGCTGACAAAAGCCCATTGAGCAGGTCTAAGGAGAGGAAAAGAGCTGGTCCCATTTTCTCAGGGGGTGATGCTATAGCAACATGGAATGAATTTAGGGTCAGGGAACAAGCTGTCTCCAACCTTTGTTTGCATTTCCTGGCTAAAAGTAGAATCTGGTGTTATAAATTTTACCAAAATAAGTGGTTATTTGGAGCTGCATGAAGATCGTTCACTCTGTAAAACCTTTGCCTTGTAAAAAACGAGCGGAGACAACAAAACCAGCAGCCAGAAAGACAACAAACTAACAGACTATTTTAGAAAGTGCCAGCCTAAGAATTATTTCACAGTCCCTCTTCCTTCTCCGGTTTCCCTACCTTACAGCACAAACCCTGCACCAGAACTTGAAATGATGCAACACACTAAGTCCATTTTAAAGGAATAACACAAAGACAGCAAAGTCAATAACGGTGGAACAGAGACCTCTTATAATCATCAAAGACCTCGGGAAAGTCTGGTATGTCATTTGTTATGCTTAGCTGTCCCCACACTGAAGGCTTTTGTGCTCTGGGGAATGTTGTTCGGTGGAGACAAATGAATACACCTGGAAGACAATTGTCCATTGTGGGAAACGCTGCTCATCGGGCGCAGCGCAGCCCCCCACCCCTCCAAAGCCCTCCTTTCCGCTCAGGGCCAAAGTTGAGGTGCGGCTGTTCTCGAAGTTGGTTTTAGTGGGGATCAGAGCTCAGGGTGTCGGTAGGCAGTACAGTATATTGGCAATTTCTGTATTTTGCACTGTACGGAGAGGTATATTTTAAAGAAGAGGGCTGATGCATTCTTCTTCTCATTTAAAGTAATCAGGGATTCATTAGATAATAGTGAAATAACGAGATATAAAAGATTAGAAATAACAAGATATGCAGTTCTCTGTGTGGAGATACAGCTTTTGTCACTGAAGAAAACGATCAATGTTTTACTGTATTTGAGATCACTGAGCTTCTTTCTGTACTTTTTTCACTTTGAAATCGATTGCTGATCACCTGTAGCCAGCCAGCTCCCCGGAGCCTGCTGCAGGGACCTCTCAGGTCTGGCACTTGTTCAGGCAGGGAGATGAGAGACACGTCAGCACAGGGAGTACGGGTGTTAACAGCCTGAGGTAGGGTGCGTGGAGTGTGTTTGGTAGGTGAAGTGATGCAGCCAGTTTGGATGGGGCAGAACTGCTGTGACAGTAGGGTGGAGAAGTGGCAGAGATGGCTTTGAGGCCTTGGAGAGGTATGTGTACAGGAAAGAGCAGGATGAGTAGGAACTGGCGCAGCAGCAGCCCTCCTTGCAGCTGGCGTGTCTAATAGCTGCTCGGTCCCGCAGGTGCTGGACTACAAGGCACCTGGAGTAGGGGGGAGGCTGCCCTGAACTGCAGTGCCTGCGCATCTTACTGGTGGGGTGGTGGACTTTTCTGTCTCTCGTGCAGATCCCCCTGACAAGGGTTTGGTGCACAGCGAGAGGGTTAGGAAGCCTTCCTCCTTCCACCCTCCCCCTCCAGAGCTCAGCAGCAAAGGCTTTCTGTAAGAAAAAACAAGACTACGTAATGTCTTCCTCTGCAATTCCCAACCTTTCCTCCTGCATGCTTCAGGATGGGGGAAGCCACTGAGGAATCAGTGAGCCACTCCCCTCTTCAGTATCTCCCTTCTTTTGTTTGTCAACAAGTCCATTACAAAAAATGATTTTTTTTTCCAAGCCTGAATTTCAAACTTACATAGGTCAAACTTGCATTACAGGTGCTACATGTAATGCATGTGACTGTTGCTAGGCTGTCCACATACTGCTTTATGGAAGTGGTACATCTATTTCTGATCTGCATACTGTAAGCATCCATTTTCTGTCCAGTATTATACCAATATTATTAAGCTGCTCATTCACAGTCCTTTAAAAACAGAGCACCTTGTGCCTGCATTTTCTTTCCCATGTCTGTGAATTGCTTTCAAGTTCAGTTTTGCTGTATCTAAGATGAACAGATTTTATGAAAATTCCATTCTTTCACCCTATAAAGAACTGTTTTTCAATAGAAAAGCTCTGAGCACTGGAGCCCCACTCCAAAAGAGTTCAGCTCACTTGACTTCGGGGTCTTTAGAACAGGAATGATTCCTGTCAGCCTGCTAGATCTAAAAGGGAAGCAGTTCATGTGCAAACAGCTTTCCATCGTTATCCTGGGAAGAATCCCACTGGGAGAATAAAGAGTAGCCATAGGAGAAATTTTTTGCAGTAATGGCATGTCATTCCCTTGACCCTCTGCTGAAGTGTTCATTTCTGTTATAGCTCAGGCAAGAAATATGACATTTTATTGTTTGAGATTTCCAGGCAAGCATTCCCGAATGGGGTGCAGTTCTCATTGGGTAATAATCTACAGGACCAACCAAGAGAAAACAAGAAACTTCACTGTCATAACTTTAAAGCCTGGCAAACTATAAACTGAGAAGATCCTTTGTTAGATATTTTTTATTTAACGTCCTTTGTGTGACTGAACTGATTTACATACAGAGCTTATTGGATTTATGTAGTAGCTGCACTGATTCTGATTATTCCAAGCAATGAAGAACAGAGGCAGAGTTTTGGAAGGTTTGCCAACGCTTTGGAGCAACTTTTCTGCTCTGGAATTCTGGATTCTGTGGATAAAATGAGTCTCATAGCTGGAATTAGGAAGGACCTGATCTTTTGCAGCAATCACCTTTTGCGCTGATGAAATTACCCTATCGTGGTTTAAATGCTGCCACAATGTGGCTGAATCAATAGCCTCCTCTGGCACCAAAGTTTATAGGCGTGCATGAATGGCACTACCCGGGATTCGCTCCGAGGCAGTTAGTCACTGAACAGTATTTTGCTATTTAAGTGCAGATGCTGCTCCACTAGTCCTGGTGCACATCGAGGTGCTTGGAGGAGTGGCGTGCTCAGGCCTCCAGCATGCCAAACACACACATGCAAACACATACTGAAAATGTCAGCAATCAACCCTTAGAAAAATGCTGCTTGAAGACTTCTTTGTTTTACATCACTGCTGTTGGCAATAGGTCTTAGAAACAGCAAAGTAAATGGCTTCGGTATAAACCAGATATATGTGTATTGGAGAAGGAGAGTTGAAACCGAAACAGGATGGACCAAGATGACTCAACACTGAAAACAGGGCTCATCGCATTTATGACACTGGGTATGTCTAAGCTGGTTTTGCACACTCTGCTGAGGATTTGTTATGACCAGGCATGCATCAGCCTTAGTCTAAAAGCACCTAATTTCTGCAGTGCAGTATTAGACTGGTGCTGAGCTGTAGCTGCAGAGCTGAGCTCTGAAACTGCAGTGGCTGTATTTCAATTACCTCCACTTCCAGGGAGTGCAGGGTACAAATACCCTTTCATGCTGAAGATAAGTCTGCTCCTCGCTGTCTGTGGAAGTCCCTTTCCCATCCCCTGTTAGTTTGGCCTAAATCCTATGTATTAATTTTAGTTCTGCTTAAGATCTGCTTAACTGTGTTTGACTGTCTATCAGACTCCTTTACACTTTTTGAGAGGCATCAAGTGATGCTCAATGCAGATTTGGCTAGTGAAATGAAATGGCCACAATTGTAAAATTTATCTGTGGCTTTGCCCAGGAAATTTTATCAAGTAATTCACAGTGAGGATTTAAAGGAGAAATAAAGAGACCTGTTAGACCTAATAAAAAATAAGTTGGAGCACCTCTTCCTCAATAGTATTAATCATTTCAGTGTAATAAAACAGTGATCTCAGTCTCACAGATCAGCATCTCTTGCGCAGGTAGATAAGTATTAATAAAGACATACTAAAAATGGAGAAGTAGAAGACATAAGACAGTTCCTGGGCTAATGCTCTGTCATATAGAAGGCGGGCATTAGGGCTCAGGGTTACTATGAGCACAACACCGATGATTTCTGCAAATGACAATGTCCAAGTGCTAAAAAGTCTGGAACTGTTGTAATAGAACCCAAAGGAAAAATTTCATCATTTTCTTTGAACATTTTCTTCAGCACTTGCATACAGCTTCAAAACAAAATGATGCATTTCTGAAGCATTTCCAAAACTCCTGTCATGGATCCATGATAGTAACCCAGTCTTTGGCTGCGCCTGTGATGTGTTAGCTCTGGGTCTAACTCTTCCCAAAGGTGTTCCCATCAAAATAACTGATTTTGCTTTTTGAAAGACACAACCTCTTTAAGATAAAGTAAGTCTTAGAGAAGACAATGGATAGTATATGTAAAGAATCGGATGCCCAGAATGAGGTCAGCATTGGAGTTCATAGTCAAGGGCTCTCAGAATCTACCTAAGTTGCTTCCTTCAAGTTTTCCGTGGTCCACTTCAAATAGTTATCAGAGAAAGGAATCGTCTTGCTAACACATGTCAACCAGAATCAAATCGGTGATCAGAAATATATCCTTGTGCTTTCTCCTCTTTATTTCCAATTTCCATGACAAGTGACTTACTTCTTTGGGCCGAGAAGTGTGAAAATCTAGCTGGGAAGCAGAAAGGGACCTCCTTCACACTGAAGGTGCTGCTGGAGCGTGTGGATGTTCCTAAAGAAAGACTATTCTCCTTGTAAATTCATGTGAGGAAAGCTCTATGCCCTGACACTCCCCAGATTCCCATGAAGAAATCTGACCTAGTCTAACTAATGGAAATCAGAAGGTATCAATAATCCTTTTCTGAATTAATGAAAGCAAGGAGGCTGGTGAGATTAGAGGCAGGACATTTAGCTGGTGGCGTATAATCAATAAGCCTGTGGTGCTACCTTGCTCAGGAAGTCTGACCTAGTCTGTAACACATGGACCAGCTGAGGAAAGTCCATACCAAGAGTGATTCAGGGTCTTTAAAAAATGTCAAAGGTGGAAAGGATGGAAATTCATAATCATTTAGCTTGCAGAACAGAAGATTGAGAGGAGACATGAAAAAATCTTCAAACAAATCACAAGTGCCTGCAGAGAGGAAGGGGATATTCAGTTCTCCATGCCATTGCTAGGCTGAAAAAAATCTGGGACTTCAAATACAGCAAGGGAGTCCATACTGGAGATACTCTGAATATTCTTACAGTGAGGGTAATGAGGGACTGAGACAGATTATCTTGGAAGTTTTAGGAATCTCCATTAGTGGAGGTCTTAGAGAACATAGCACACAAACATTTGCCAGGTGGGACCTAGGCATACCTGATCCTCCCTTGAGGCATGGGCTGGACCAGGTGATTTATCTTCCTATGCTTCTGTGGTGTTGTGGGGTTTTTTAACCTCATCACTGAATGAGTGTTTGCATGGTCTGCATTGTTTAACGCAAGGCATATAGCTTAGAATACTTCATGTCTTTATTCAAACAGCAAAGCCTTTCTCTAACAATTTTCTCATCAGAACTACTCTTCAATCTTAACTCAGTTCCTCCTGATTAAGGGAAACAACATTACTGTACTTTCAGCATCTTGGTACTTACTTAATTTTTTGCATTTCAGGCATGAATCTGTGACCTCACCGTAGCCTGTGGATGTGAAACTCATAATCCCGATCCACTTCCTAAGCCATCAGAGACTATTTTTCAGGGGAAACATGCACACATTTCTCCCAGCTGGAGTTGAATAATGGCAAAGGAATAGGGTATGAGATATCTCAAAGAGAACAAGAAACATATTACCTGCTTTTTTTTCAGTTTGTTTGGAAATTGTTGCTGGTGACTGTGGCCAGTGAAACAGCAATCTCCTAATGTTACTTATCTGTCAAAAGAAGGGAAAGTTATTTCCCATGATGAAATCAACAGATGTGAGTTGCACCCTGAAAACTGAACCTCAGGTCAAACAAGTACTTCTTGAGAGTGAACAGTACAAAACTTAAACCAAGGACAACTTAAATTACATTTCTGGTTTAACAAAGCTGGGGTTTTTTTACCCTTTTCTCAGAGCCAATGTATTTGTTAGGTGACGGTAAATTTCTGTGAGGAAGATATGAAGTTTTTGCAGTATTAAGTTATGCAATGTTTTGCTGTGTTTGGATGAGCACATGCAGCCATGCTAATGAAAGCTGATTTGTGTCCCTGTCTGTGTACTGAGGCAAGACCCAACATGGGCAAACACGGGCTTAAGTCACTCCTAACAATTACTACTTTGGTGTGGGTACAGAAAGTGCTCCCATGTTTCCATCTGAGAAATCCCGGACTGGAATATATGTATGCATGCACTGCACAGATGGCTAACACATGCCATCAGAAACGTTTTTGAGTGCATCAGGCTAGATGCAAAGATTGACTCCTGCCAGTACGTGCAGTGAGCCCAAGGTGTCTGTAGAGGCAGCTCACACCAGTGCTCTGGCCACTGGTCCAAGACCTCTGGACACACAGCAACCCATCGAGAGCTGCTGCCATTGTCTGGTCTGGCAGCAGGACACCCTCTAGACCCTCTGAACAAATGACCACATCCCTTTTTCCCAACTGAATTACATTTTGGGCTGGGTTAAAAGAGGGGACGTGTCAGAGAAAGCAGGATAACTATTTGCCCTAGACAAAGAAAAAGAAAAAAAAAAAAAAAAGTCTGAATTCCTGCTTAGCTGTATGTCCTTCAGCCTACACAACAATGAACTGTCACATGATTCAGGGGGAAAAAAAAATATCGCTATGTTCACATCATTGCACAAATGTCCAGATAAATCATGTATTCCTTGCTTTCCTTTGGAGTATCCTTTTAGAGATCAATTAACTGTTTTTAAAGAGAACTGGTCAGAATAAACATTACCACCTTAAATAGTGAGTGTGTCTTCATAACTATAGACCTTAAACTGGCAAGGAATAATATAGTATTGTCAGCTGAAAATTACAGTCTTTAACTTCTCAATTTGTAACAGTAGTTCCCATTCTACCGATCTTGTCTAGAGAGAGAAAAAGAACTGGGGTCTTGCTTTCTATGTAGCTCATTTCCATTTGTAGAAGTACTGCAGGAGCATAATAAACATCCTAGTTAAGTTCAGTAGTAAAAGTAGTTTTCTTTGCTTTATATTGAGAAAGTAATTGTGACAGTATGAACAAGCAAGCGAACCTGACAGAAATCTAGGCGAGTCTGTTGCTGTGATGTTGCAATCTTTAAAGCCAAGTGATATATTTTCCTTCAGCTTGGTCAGTCCAAATATCACATTTTAGGAAGTCTTCAGATTTTAGTTTTTCAGCTGCTGTCCAAGCTTTGCATGTTTATCCTTATATAGAGACAGTTGGACCAATCATCTTCCGAAATGAAATTATGAAAGAAATAGTCATGCCAAGTCAGATTCCAAGGTTTAAGGTTTCTGGTTTGGGTTTTTTTTTTTTATAAATTATTTTCACACACAAGAAAAGATGAGCCACACACAAGAGCTGTACTCTGCAGCTGGATCTGCTTCCAAGTCTGAATCCGAAGGTGGGATATGGACTCTGGATATTTTTAGCCACAAAATATGTGAACCACAAAAGTATGTAAACTACACACATATATTTGCCTGTTCTTTTCAAAGGAATTCTCTTCATTGCAGTAAAAAAAATATTGCCCACAGAAAGTTGGCAGAGCAGTAGCCCATGTCCCAGCAGATGCCTATGGAATGTTCCTGACTGCTTTGCATGCTAAAATGTGCGGCTTTATAAATAGTGTTAAAATATTCAACTCTAGTTAAAAAAAAATATTAAAAATTAAAAAACCATGAATATATTCCCTCAAAAGCACATGTAATATGGACAATAAACAATGTGCTAATGAACTGGCCATTGCCTAAATGCTTTTCTCATCTGCTGCTTTAAAAATGAAACCAGAGTGGGCCCAGTTAGGACAAACAGGACTATTTGCTAATTGAAGTAATACTTGGGGAGAGTGTGATTGATGCAATATGGTGCTTATCCATCACCAATTTCCTATCTAATTATGAGCATAGGTCTAGATTCAGGAAAGCACTTAGATGAACACATAAGCCAGTTTCTCTTCAAGACAGTGTACAAATACATGCCGTATTTTAGCTAAGTATCTGTGCCTGTTTTTTCCTATTGGCTAATTCTTATCATTACTTTGCTTAACATGTAGTTTAAGCTCTTTGAAGGATTCTTTAAAGCATGCTTAGTTCTCCTAGATATGGAGACTTAAGGAAAATTCAGGCTGTTTGAGTATAGCCCAGAATGATCAACTTGAAGCAGGTACTTTGATCAAATGAAATTTTAAGGTATACTTAAAGTTAATCATGTTCTTATTTATCTTTCTGAAGAGACAATTATTGTTTTATTTAAAATAATTACACATACAACTAATAGAGTTTTTCATTACTTCAGTATCTTTTATCTGATAATCTAAAAATATGTTTTAAAGGTAAGCTACTAAATACTCCTCTGAAATGAATAACTGTTAACCCTGAATTTTTAATATTCTTAACAAGGAGTACATTAAATTCCCCTTCTCTTTGAGGAACAGTAGTGATTGAATCAGCATTTTCTCAAATTAGTTATTTGAAGGTATTCTACATTTGCTCTGAACCGGGTTAATCTTCATCACACCACTTGATAAACTAGGTCCTAAATTCAACTATTTCTTAAAATAAATGGTTTCCTGCAGTCATATGGTATTTGTGTACCTCAGCGGAATGCCTGCCTGTCGTATGTAGTTGTCAGCTGTGAATGCTCATCCTATTTCCAAGGCTTTTGTTAATCACCACTTCTTCTCCGTCATTCACCGTTTGTATGTCACCATTTGTACAGATTTACCTCTTAACTCTGAGCTGACAAGTCAGCTTCAGCAAATGTCTCCCTTTTTCCTTCTCCAGCTTCTTTCAGTTTGGCGCTTCTTTCAGTTTGGCACTTCTTTTTTTTTTTTTTTTTTTTCCCTTCAGACTTTGCATCCTGAATGGCTCTAGGTCAGCTCAGGCGTAGTCTAACTAAAACCAATCCTTTTTATCTTACCTCCAAACCCCTTTCCACTCCCATTTTCTATGGCTGCCAAGAACACCATTCTGCTTGTCATCCAAACACACAATCTTTGATTCTTCTTTTGACTTCTCTCCTCAGACTCTGACTATAAGTAAACAGTCAGCCGCACATAAATTATTTTGTCCATCTTTGCACAGGGTACAAATATCTTCTCTTGAAATTCAAAATTTTACATAGTTCTGTCCTGCTTATGTTTTGAAAGCATCTCCTTTAGTTTTGCTTTTAATTTAATAGCTCACTTTTAAGTAAAATTCCTCATCAAATTATCTTACTGTGTCACTTTTAAGAAGAGTTTACTACAACAGCAACTGTAATAATGATACCGGTAATAATGGAATCAATATATAGCAATTCCAAACCCATCTTCATAATTCCTTTTCTTCCTCCCACATTTGCCTTTATTATTATTATTATTATTATTATATTTCACATAATATATATTTGTGAATAAAGATTGTTGAAGGTTCAGGTCAGGTACATTGTCTTTCTTTTTGTTCAGCAAAGTTCTGGTAATATGTGCACATGTGAAAATACAAACAATATGTGAAATTCTCCGGCAGCTAGGTTTCAGTGGTTAGCGTCTTTCTTTGGAGCTGACTCTAGGCCAAGGGAATCTGTCCTTGATGTGGAAACAGTTTTGTTGACTTCATAATGCTTCTTTGTTTTGGAGAGAAAAAAAACCCTTTGAACTGGCTTTAAAAAAATGTGTTGCAAAGATTCATGAAAGAAATAGGGTTTTTTATTGTTGGATTGAACAGGTCAAAAGGTGAAACTGCAACAATTTCAGGCTCTGATTGATAGACTTTGCTGTAGAATATCTGCTCGTGCGATTCCCCAGGGCTGCTCAGCTGAGAAAGCATTGTGTGATCAAACCTGCTCTCAGTGGTAGAGGTAACAAGGGGTGTCAGGTGATGGTTGGTAGCTCACTGCACTTTTATTTGTAATAATTCATTGGGTTTGTTTTGTTTTTTTCTTAAATCCCCATTTCCTGAGAGGAAAAAGCCACAACTCAATTTGGACCTAATCTTTCTTGAAATTAAATGCAAACTAAGTTTCATGATACTTTTCAAGTATACCTTTTCTATCCAAGGATAACAAAACAAAGTCGGTAAGAGATATTACTGCCTCTCCTATAATGGAAGTTGTTCTGGACTGAATATGTGATTCACATTATTAAAGCTTCAGCATCCACTTTTCTGCAGTCCTAGTCCCACACAGAAGAGAAATTTTGACTGAGGAGTGAGGTTTCTGATACACAATAAGGTACAAACCTTACTGATGCTTCTGCCTGAAGCAGGGCTTTCATCGGATCTCCCTTTTGTGTGGCTTATCTGGTGTTTAGCTCACTGCAGCCTTCCCCTGGTGAGCACTCATCTCTCTTCTACCTTAGTATCGTACCTCTTTTCAGGTCTGCTGAGGTTGGTTGAAATTGGCTGATGGGTTCAAATGTAATTGGACTGAAATGTCTGACAGACAGAGATACACACAACACACTCTCCAAGCCCTTAGTGCTTCAGGCAAGAAACCAGACTAAAAGATTATGAAATAAAATATCCACTCCACCCTGCCCCAAAAAATAACGCACAAACTTAACAATCTTCTGCAAGAAGTTTTTCCTCTGAAAAAGAAAAAAGCTCTGGCATGTCCCGGATGCCCAGTATGGGTTCTGATACTGCATGTGATTTGATGTGAATGTCCCTCCTATCCAACTGTGATGGCTATCAGTGCACAGTTGTACCATAACCCCAGGCAGATAAAATATGGTCTTCAAAAAATTACTCAAGACAATCACCAAATAAAGTTGCAGATCATGATTGTCCCATGTATATTTGCTCCACTACCTGCTGTTGATGTCAAATATCAACATAAATCAACATGAACAGAGTTGTATAAATACCAGAATCACTGTTTAGGCAGCATTAGCTGTTATCTACCTTCTACTTTCCATCTTAAGAATCAGATAAAGGGATTTAATTTACTATTTAAAAATGCTCAATGAGTTTCAATTCTGAGCAATACTAAAGACTGAAAGATCATTAAGTGCTATAAGCTGCATTTATCTTTGAGCTATTGCTCAAATTCATCCTCATTAGGCTTGTGCCTGTTGTCCACATATGAAATAGTGCTATGCAGTTTAACCATAGGACTCTTGAAAAACAAGGCTGTAGGGCATGAAGTGTGTTTCCCTCTGAAAGGTTCTCCTGGTTTTCTGTATTACATAAATACTGAAGAAAAAATGAAAGTCTTAAAACACAGGCCCTGTCATAAAAGTTTAACCAGCCAGGTGAAAACTTGTTTTAAAAGCAGGCCTCCTCAAAGAGATTTCAGATTTAGTTTGTCCAAGTTGTATAAACTATAGAAAAATAAAGCTTCTTTTCCATAATTTACTGTGTTGTAAGTATATCTTCATGCTGTAATTTAGCAATTAAATCTGTAAATCATCAAAGTCAAAGTTGAACGTGAAGCTTTGGCCTTTTGATAGCTCAATTTATTGGTGTGTTACCAGTTCTGCTTTAGCACCATCATTTCCCTGATCTGTGAGCTGGCACTAATTGCTTATTGCAAAAATAGCAACTCTATTTGTTTTATGTGCTGCCAGTGCATTATGAGCTGCTCACTGATTCTTGAATTTCACTGTCCCAAAAGGCAGAAGAAGAAAAAAGCATGCTAGACCCTCAGTTCATTCCACTTGACACTCTATAAGCTGCATTTTGCCATTGCTCTGCTTCTTATTATGCCATGCAAATGACTTGATCGTATAGGGGTTGTAATCCATGTGTGTATCTGCATTAACACGTGCAGACCAACAGGGGAGAATTTGTAGATCTAACTAATTGGTGCTGAAGACCTGACATACAAAATTATACACATTTCAGGGTTTTCTAGACTTCAGACTACCCCTTGCCTGATGCTGGGAACTAAAGGTCTGACTTGAGCTGGAGGGTGTCGGCTGTGGTCCCATTGCCCACCTATGGGAGTAATCAAGTTCACTAATCCTAAACCAGCTCCATGATGCAAACCAAAGCACAGGAAGCAAGTAGGACTGCCACAGTCGCTTCAAAAGTACAGTCCTGGTTCAGTCAAACTCTAAAGCAGATAGATACACATGCTGTGTCAGAGCAAAGACTTGAAGACCAGTATCTTCTCCAGTAGAAGGCAGTAGTTTAGGGGAAGGATGCAAGAAGCAGGACAAGAATGTGGTGTTATCTTTCCCTTTGCTTCCAAAACCCAGTTTTTAATGACCATCTGATTAGAATTGGATGCAGTTCCACAGGAACATTAATGTGCTAAATAGGATTGTCATTTTAATCTCATAACTGACATGATGAAGAGCAACACAACACTCCATGTAGAGTTTATGTGGGTGTGTATAGTCAGGAAGAGGAACAGACACAAGCCCATCTGCTGTTGGTTAAATGCAGCTTATGTGTTTGCATGAAGGGCTGATTTATCTCTTTCAGTGGTTCTTACCTTCCCCTCTGCTAAGTACTCCTATTGAAAAGGTTAAATATGTTGCATTCCTATGATAAGACATACCATAGCTTGATTCTGAACTTGCACGTGATGAAACAGTTGTAAACATTATGTGTACCTGTTCATACATAAAACAGAAAAGAAGCATGCAATAAGTGTGGAAAACAATTACCCTTCTTCCAAAATGCACATTAGTTCTGTACAGACCTAAACCTTGGACCAGTTTCTCTGTGATATGTTCCTTTCCATTGTTGTATCAAAGCACTTTTAAAAAGCAGGTCTTCCCTTGACTCCTTCAAGGACTCGTATGTGGTCTCCTTCCTGCCTTTTCCAGTTTGGCTTTGCCTAAGGAGTGATTAGCAGCTCATGTGAGTAGGTAGCTGTGAGAAGGACAGCTCTGGTGTACAAAGGAAAAACAGCTGTAGTCATCTAAGAAAGCACCAAATATATGAAAGAAAAAAAAAAAAAAAAAACAAACCAAAAAAATCACACTGAACTTGCAGGAAGTCTGTGCCAGAAGTGAAGCCTGTTGCAATTAAACCCATATATTTTAAGATCCCTATTTTTGAGCCCCACTTTGAAACAATTCTGTTTGCCTAAAATGCAATTATATGGTCTGGGCTTTTTTTTTTTTAACCTCCTTTGTTTCCTCAGGCTTAAATGGTTACACTGGGCATACAGTAAGGAAGCGAGGCCTCCTGGGTTGAAAAGCCAAGCAGTCTAATGCAGATGTGAATGTTACATCTTAGGACAGCACAGCATAGTTACAAGTTGTTCTTAGAGAATATTGACATCCATAGAAGACACAGATTCGCTCACTCAAAAGGTAGATCTTGAGTCAAAATTATGGAGGGGCCTCTCCATGAGGGTCGACAGGTCCCAAGACTGATTTTCCACAATTTTTCTTGTAACAGTTATTAAGCTCAGCCTAATGGCAGCTCTGATGATATGTAAACACATCAAAATGCACCCGTTTGTGGAGCTTTAGAGCTTTCACTTTCACTTCTTTCTCTCACATCAGTGTTTTCAGACATTTCCACAGAATGATGTGGGCAATGTGTCCTGCATGGGATCTCTAGAAGGAAGCAGACCCAGGACACTTTAAGTGTCATGTGGCTCCACTGTGCTAATGGAACAATATTTGGACCAGAATGTACTGGAGTGATGAATGTGGCTTCCAAGTCAGGCATGCCTCATCTTTTCCAAACAACATTCTTGTACAGATTAGAGGATAATCTGACAGGCAGGCCCAGCCAATTAAAACAGTAATTGAAATAGCTGAGAGTGTTTTATTTGGCAGAGACTGGTCATTCTGCTTCATTTTTTAATGAACAAACAAGTAGGGTCAATCATAACAGTTTGATTAATTTAAGAAGCCATTTTTGTGCTAAGATGACTTCCTATCTTGTGTTTCTAAAAACAAAAACAGAAAAGACAGACAGAAAGAAAAGATTCCTTTTGACCTTTGGTGAGACACTATAAACATCAGTCAATGAATAAAATCCTGAAATGATGGTGAAACCACAAAAAGCAAAACAGTTCCCCTTTTGACTAGAGGTAGGCAAAGGTATTTCAGATGCAGGGAAGGGGGAAACCTCAGGAAGCCCACGCTCATTAAATGATTGAGGTTCGTTTTCCTGAGTCTCAGAAGCATTTAGGAAAACAACATTAAACAAAAAGCAAACTAAAACTTCCCCTGCAACTTCTATAACCTTATTGAGGCTCTTGCAAAGAGCTAGGGCTTTCTTTCATTCCACCCGCTTTTGACCAACCCTGTACTATAAAGAAAAAACAAGAAAAAAGAACCTAACCCAAAAGCAAAATTTCAGTTAGGAAAGTAAATGTAAGGCATATTTCAAACAACTAGCACACATCACTAATTGACAGCTGCTTAGTGATTTACAGGAGACAGCTTGTTGGCTTTGGTACAGTGCCAAGAGGTACCCACATCACTGAAAGCGTCTCAGCTGGCATTTGGGCATGGATATCTCAGACTCTCCTTCCTACCGTTCCCAGTTTAGGAAAGCATCGCTATTCATCAAGGTACTTAGGCCACATGCTTAATTTTAAGCATGTGCTTTCCTCAAAAGGGATGCGTTTAAACATGTGCTAGGGATTTAAACATGTGCTAGAGTTATTTATGGAATAGCTCTTTCCAGGAATGGTGTACATCTGAAGGCAATATGGGAAGTATTGACTGCCGAGATGAAGGCTGCGTCTTTTCTGTGGGTGAGTTGTGGATTTGCATCCTCAGACCAGCTAATTTGGCACCTTGCAGAAGGAACTTAAAGATGTCAACTGTTTCCTGAAGATAACACGCGTGAGTAACAAGACATTGTGTTCAGTCAAAGGCTGGAATGATGCACTGAGTAATTTTGACAAAGAATACAAACATCGATCCGTGTGATTTAGTCTGAGGCGAGGGTGGCTGTGGGAACCACAGTGTATGTTGGCTTCAGCACTTAAGTACCTTCAAACATTTTCATCTTTCTTAAGCATATGTTAGGTTTTCCAGTACGATGTGAGGGGAGAGGTAAGTTGGGCTAGGCAGGGATGTCACTTCCAAATAGTGGAAATGCCACCCCATACCTTACATTATATTGCAGATACACATTAAAGCCTGTCTTCTGGGAACTTATCTGCCAGTGTTGTGAAAAGCCACGCAGACTTGTTCCATTGCTCCTGTCTGTGATTTCCTGATAGCAAGAATTAAAAATGTATCAAAGTTCAAGTAGCAAAACTCCTTTTCCTTCACAGTCCCATTGCTATAATGGAATTTTTTCAGTTTAATTGTAAGAAGAATTAATCACTCATGCACCATTTTCTGATTTTGTCCATGAGCTGGAGTGGCTCGTCTGGGCCATGTTACATGCAATGAAATGAGGCCCCATGTCTGGCCAACTATGAACCCTTCCTTCCTCTTTCTCACTAGTCATCGAGTAGACCATGCCCTTACCTGGCTTTTGGGCAATAGCACAGCTGCACCAGCTACCCATTCCATAGGGACACTGAATTCAACATGCACGGCTCCTCTCAGTTAAGGATTTTGTTTAAATAAACTCCAGGATTACTGTGTGCTCCACTGTAGAAAAATTTGAGGAGGTATGCTATCAATATATTGTTGCTTCCTTCTGCTTTTCAAATCCTAGAAGGACAGAGTTCACAGAAGAGATTTCATATAAGATGCTGCCGACTACATCAGAAAACTCCAACTTTATGAATTGCCCTAGATAAATGCGTTTAGCCATCCTCCTCAGTTCTCCTCTCCTAAGGACCATATATGTCACCTCCAGCCTCCCTGAACAACAGCAGTCTATCCCCTATAGCACAGCTATAGGGCCTGATCGGAAACAAATTGACACATTGCTTCACTGCTTCCCTTGGCCTTAGAATAAATTTATCTATCTATCTCATTTGCTGTCCCTCACAGTAGACAGGATGGCCAGGTTGTTGAGCTCTGGCACACACATGATAGTCTCAGCAAAATCAGAAAATTCTCATGGCAGCATTTGCCAAACTCCACATTAAAGGTTGTATAGTGGTAGCTTACCTGTGCTACTTAGAGCAGTGATGTGGTGCTCTGAGCTGCTTATGCTTACCATGAAGTCTGCATGGGACTCAGCTATTTTTAGTTGTTCCTCGTAACTGAACTGGCTAATTCAATATAATGCAAAGCTCAATATCTAAAATGCACTTTGAATTCAAGTTTCAGCATCTGAAGCTGCTGCCACTGGTTCTCATAGAGTCAGTCCTTGCTGCAGCCTGGCTTTATCAGCCTGTTGGCCATTTAGTCTTAAAACAAAAACTGAGATGAAAAATTCTGCGAAAAGACTGTAATAAAGCACTTGGAAAAGGTAGCATATTAGTTATTATGTAGACAAAAAACCCATGATGTACGTCATTGGTAAGTGTTTGGGCAAACAGGTCTTGTTTCCAGGAAATTTTATGTGTTTCTTCCTTGGCTCTTTTGCTTGCAGAAGGTGCTACCCCTGCTATTTCCTCATCGCTTGCCGAGTCAAGAGTTCTCACAGCTGGAATGCTCCGAGGCCGTGTAGCCATCTGCTCTGCAATTTTCCCTCCATACCTGTCTCCTTCTGCCCGTTTGCATCAGCTTGTTCCAAAGCCTATTGCTATCTTTTCAGGGTGACTGAAGGTCAAAAGTTCGAACACTGACAAATTATAGTGTATTGCAGAAAAACTGTAAGTAGGAGTGTAAGCAACTGTCTTGGCACCTTCATTTCCATCTGTTTTCCATGTGTAATAAATGCAGCCAAGTTTATTAATATTCTAATCGCCACTCAAAGGCCACAATTCCATGCTCTGACTGAATTAACGCTGAGGTTTTGGATTTGAGAACCATATTCTATTTATATAAACAGCAAGGGTATAACATTGTGCAATCATTTTGCTGATATCTCATTAGGATACTTAAGACTCTCTTTCCATGCTCAGGATGGCTTAATAGGATTATCTCATTGTGAAAGAAACATTTATCCACAAGTTCAAGAGGTGTATATTAAAGGCTCATGTACTACAGCACAGAATGACCTTTACCTCAGGATGTGTGTGCCCTGTGTCAGATATAATTTGTACTGAAAATATCGTCAGATTTGCCTCCACTTGATAAAAGAGGCTTTTCTGAAGACCCCAGAACAACAGCTTTCTCAGCTAGCTGTGCTTGTTAGCTTACACTTGAGAGAGTTGTATCATGTTTGAGATTTTTGTAGTAATACAATAAATACATTTTATAATACAATAAAGTACAAGTAATTTTATTCATTTAAATTGGAATTATTGCATGCCATAGCATTTGAACCTGGCAGGTGGAAAAGAAACTACATCATTACCTTTCATAACATGTTTGTGGGTACCTGAAGCCTTTTTAATTCATGAGAAAAAAAAGAGACATAGATAGATGAACCAGCCTGGCTAAGGATATACATATTTTACACCCTGTGAATCTGTGAATATCCAGGTTGAGAAAAATCCAAAGCGTGATCCCTGTTTGCCTGCTCTGAACATAATTTTAGATATTATTTTCCTTACTGAGTGATCACAAGCAACATGGGAAAACAGACTGATTGAATTTAGATTACATCCAAAAGGAAAAATCAAGTTCTGTGTTTTACTACCATGATCACATGCTCTTGCAATATTTTAAAACTGTGCAGACAATGGAATTTCTAACAATACTCTATAGCATGTGGCAGCATCCTTCTGTGTCAACAATTTTTAAACCAAAACTTTGTGATAGTTTTCCAGTCTCTGAAGCAAAAACTACATGCATAGAGTGATTTTCTGCTGGTTCAAAAATTCTTATTGTGGAGTATAAGAGTCGAGCCAGTGCAACAAAATGCACCTGGGAGCTCAAATTCTTCAAGCTGCCTCTGCTATCTATAAACTACTTCTGTACACACAATGATACTGTTGCTCCCCCCCCACCCCGTGTTTTTTGCAGATAATAATCAAACAGACAGCAAGCCAATTAAAAAGTCTTTTCAGCCTACTGTGTTCCCTGTTGCCCAATACCTTTCTTAAGGCTAGTAGTTAATTAACCATGAACTGATGCTGCAGTATTTGGCTTGTTGGTAACATCTGGTAAGATCTTAATAGCCTTCCCAGCAACTTAAACTTTTGCTGACAGGACAGTGCATGAGAGCTAAAAACTCCAAACTTCATTATATGTTAAAGCTATACAAACACAGAAGGACACTTCATTAAGTTTGATAAGAAATTCATGAAAACTAGTCACATTTTCATAACAAAACCAGTTAATTTGGCCGCTGAGCAAGTTATGACTTTCCTAGCGACTACTGAATGCTACGAAATTAGACAGAAATAATGCCCAGCTACTTCCAAGTATATTGCTCATCACTTTAACCAGGGAGCTAACAATGTCTCTTCATTGCTGTGTATGTTTGGATTTATAATACATATTTGCAGAGGTGTGACACTGTGCCTAGTAGAAGACAGGCTGTGTACACCCCTGCTGAAATGCCACATACTCTCCTTTAGCAGACAACACTCCAGAGATACATGAGATTCCTACACGATATTATTGACAATTAGGATGCTAGATTATGGGCCTGGCTTCAATTTCACAGCTACATGCGATGACGGAGTTCAGACAGAAGAAGGCCCACCTTTAGGAAGCCAAAGCATCAGATCAAGGTCTGCAACAAGTTCTCTGGCTTTTCCTAAACTTACTTAATGGAAGTTTGCAAAGATCATAATTCATAGTTACACGGCATTCTCGAGACTGCTGCCTGCACAGCTTGCGTTCACAGAAAGGCTGTCTTCCATGTAATTACAGCCTACAGGAGAATTGTCATTCTCGGATTTACTTGCTTTATGCCTGTGTGTGGTATTGCCCGTCTTCTTAAGTCATCATGTCCCATCATGAAGAGACCATCTGTGTTTAGTTAAACAGCGTATTTCATGGGAGCTATTTCTGTCACCCTGCAGAAGGAAGATGCCATGGCTCTGGTTCCCAGAGTCCATCTGTCTCTCCCAGGAGCAAGGAATAACTTCACTAGTAACTTGCATTTTAAAAACAGGTGCAGAGTGGTAAAGGAAACAAACTAAAGGAAAAGGGAAAAATGGAAGGAAAAATGAAGAGAAGCAGTCCTGTGTTTCTCTAGAGAGTGGGGGCCAGAGGCAAGGAGACAGCGGGGAAGGCACAGAGGTTGTCTTTGTCTGGCAGAAGTCAGAAAGGTCAGTTCATTCCAGTTTTTGTGCCCACTGCTGCCAAACTGTGGAATAAATGTATAAAGCTTTGAAAACTTCCTCATTCAAGTAAACAAATACCAGATGAGAGAATCTCTTGTATTCAGTTTTCAGAAGCTGTCTAGTGTCCCCAGATTATCTTAACTATCTGGATACTGTCTACACTCTTCAAATAGACCCCCAGACTCATGTGTTATTGTCTCACACAGGTATAGCATCAGTCAGATGGATGTTATGATCTGAGTGGATTACTTCTAATAATATTTGTCACTGCAGATATTTTTTAAACACAGAGCAGTCATCATTCAATGATTTAACCTATTTTCCAGTGACTTGGAAAGTCCACAATAGGATGTATCACTTGATGGCGAGCTCTACTTATGTCTATATGCACTACAGATAAAATTGGGTAAGCCATGTATATAAGTGGACGGATGGGAAGGTTTACTCTACAGCTCTTCACCATCCTGCTCCCCCATCAACTGGATTTTGGGTCTGGCCAGTGACTCTCATCTGGACTGCAAGCCTCAATTTCCTCCCTGTGGGGGGCATGGGGCTTACAGTAGGGGAGAATATGCTTCCCATCCTCATCCTAGCATGGAAACATGAATAGAGCACTCACCTGGGTACAGATACTGGTCTTGTTTCCAGGACCCGCAGCTTCCGATAAAGTCTCGGGAAATGTATATGTGGTGAGGCCTCTGAAAAGTTGTGCCTTAATAATGCTTGTAAGCATTAATCAGTTTGATGGATGCAGTCCTATAGATTGCTTCTTTAAGAACTGATTGTTCTTAAAGAAACACCATATCTCACATTCACTAATATTGTAAGAAAGATTGTCCTGAATTATTGATGATCCTTAGATTTAGAGGGCAATCACTGTACTCTTTGCTCATCAAGCTTGCATTTCCTCTGCATTTCCTTCAAAGATACATCTTCTCCCTAAGGAAATCCCTGAAATACATCTCTCTCTCTTGATTTGTACACCATAGAAATATAACTGTATGTCTAAAATATCAAGATTGAAATTTAATGGAAGTAGATTTGCCGAAGTAAATTAACCATTCATGCTTTTTAAGAGATATCTGAGCTGATGAGTCTTCTGAACCTCACTAAATGAATGCAGTGCACAGCAGAGCATGGGCATGCCGTGTGAACAGCCATCTCTCTGCCCCTTTGTGGGAGCACTCTGAAGGGGCTGCGCTCCTATGGAGCTCCCACAGCTGCGGCTGGCATGGCCCTACCACACACCTCATGGCGCTGGACCCTCTCCTCAATTTGCCTGGGAAAGGCTGGGGGTGAGGAAAGGAGTACACGAGCTGGGACCCATCTTCTATCACTTCACAATAAGCATCATACAAATAACACACTCTCCCACCATAGGTATTAAACACCTTTAATGCTGTTCAGGAAAAAACCCACGTTTGCTACTTTCACTCAGCCAGAACATGGGCAAACTTCAAACCCTTTCACTCTTCCTTCACAGAGCAGCACTTACAACCCTGTAGTTACCTTGAACTCAGCCAACCCTATCTTCTCAGCAAACTAGGAAGGCTCTGGAAGTGGCCTGAGTCTGGTACAAAGACTCAGACCTCTGACAAACCTCAGATATCTCCAGATCTGATCTCAACTGACTCTAGACTGAAAGGCCCCAAAGTCTTCCGAGAGCTCAAGATATGTCTCCAGAGATCACCATTTCCCATCCCCAAGAGGTATTTAATAGAATCAATACTCTTCATGCTATAATATCCCATGTGTGCTATAAATTTGATTATTTTGTTTCAACCTGTGCCTGCTGCCTTTCGCTCTGTCACTGTGTACTTCCAGGGAGACTTTGGCTCCACCTTCTCTTCAGACACCCTTTAAATAGTTGTAGACATCAGTCAGACACTCCTGAGCCCTTTCTCCTTTGTGCTGAGCAAATGCATCTCCCTCAGCCTCTTTTTGCACATCATGTGGTCCGGGCCCCTGATCAGCTCGGTGAACCTACACTGGATTCTCTCCAGTATGTTCATGTCTTTCTTGTACTGGGGAGCCCCAAACTGGATTCAACACTCCAGGTGCAGCCTCACAAGTGCTGTGTGGAGGGAAATAACTTCTCTCAACTTGCTGCTATAACCTTAAACTGCCACCAGAAGACCAGGTCCTGCCGGTCACCCTTTCTTTTCACATGACCTCTTCCTGAGCCGGTGTTAGTATGTGGATATATGTGAGCCAGATCACATCCTATACACACACCAACGTTTACTTTCTGTATACACCACTAATGTATGCTGAGTGTTTTTCACCCCTGTAAATGCTGACTGATCCCCCTTCCTTCAGTGGGTTGTATTGTCTGAAAAACACAGTATGAAGTGTGAGAGACCCTGGGATGCAAAAAGTAAGAGAACAGAAGTGTAACGCAATGATTCATGAAGCGACAAAATGAGAGGTATCAACATTTTTTCCCATTAAACTAGTTCCCTTTTACAAAAGTATCATTGTTTTGGGAACATTTAGCTGTGAATAGGAATCGGGGCTGGTCCGGATTTCTTACCTCAGAAAGAAAGGAGAATCTCGTCTCTGACTTCAACAGTAGTAAGTCCACAGATCCTTTGCCAAACCGTACAGTGAATAGGGAGGAGGATGTGTCACAGCCACTGCCGTCTAACACATAGCTGCCATTAGTATCCCTTAGTGTAATAGTCATAGATAGCCTTCTGCATGGATTAAAAAGTCCTTTTGCAACTTCAGGCCAGCAAAAGGAAAAAATACACTATGCAAAAGGAAACGATACACTTTGCTTGTCCTGTAAGGTAAAATGAATAAGAGTAACAAATAAAGTAGGATTTAAGACCAGCCATAAACTGCCAGTTTTTTGGAACGACCTAAGAGTTTCAGCTGCTTCCCAAACTCTGGAATCTGTGTTGAAGAAAGGAATTTGCAGACCCAGGAAGAAGAGGCAATGCCACACTGCCTGTCCCTAGCAAGGAGGGCTGGAGGGGGTCTGCGAAAGATTTTTTATGTCAGGGAATAATTATTTTGTAGTGAGACAGAAATTATCTCATTTAAATAACATTTTTCCTACAGTACTTTCTCAAAGCCCAAGGGCTGTTCTTCCAAAAAATGAGATTTTTGGCACCCCCAGAGCTTTTCTCGTATTTCTGTCTGTCCGACTCATACTATAAACAGTATTCTTACAAAATAATTTCTAGACTACAGTTTCTTCATCAGCCCACTGTAGGAGGAAGGAAAAAAACTATGTTTTATGTAACTTAGCAGCTGCAGACAGTTACTCAGTTGTGCTGTAAAAGTCTACCACTTGTTAGCCAAACAATCCAATTTTACGGACAGGATTATATGGGAGGTCAGACTAGATGTTTGAATAGCCATTTTTGGCATTAAAAGCTATGAAAACAACTATTATTTCAGTATCATAAACAACGTTATTAAATACAAATGCAAAGTGTCTGCATGCTAACCACTCCTTAAAGTTTTTATGTTGTATTGGAGTCACTCATCAGACTGAATGTAGTTTATGGTTTGGGGACAAATTCAAGCTTCCTAGAGGCTGGAAGAGACTGTGGACGATAACCAACACATATTAATAAGAATCCATGAGCGACAAAACTAGATTTGAGGAAACCGTGGGAAAAAATCCTTGTAATTCTGCATTCAACTTCAAAAGCAAATATCAGTTTCTGTTCACTACTGTATTCAGTTTGCATCTCAGAGGCAATCAATCTAGTCTTGAAGAAAAAAAATAAGGGAAAGGACTATTATGTTCAAATATCCACTGATAGACCATTTCAGAGTGTTAAATCCAGTTTAGAATGAGAAATTAAAGTTGATTATTTTCATAAATCATGTGAGGACCAACTGAATTTTGATAAGTAATACTGAAAAAGTACTGGTTAGATTGAGAGTATTCCCTTTGCCTTTATTCCTGTATCTTTGGGAGCAGTTGAAGTACAATCCTTGTCCTGCTAAAACTAGTCAGGTATTTTGGTTGAATTTGTCAGTGGTTTTGGCAACAGTTAAAACAATGGTTTTATTGATTAATTTACAACTTGTGAATATTTTTGCCCTGCACAGGTCTCCAGGGGTACCTTGGATGTATACTAAATGGAGGGAATTGCCCCTCCTTTTGGCCAGGGATAGTGGCTGTCGATTTAGCAGTCCTGTGATGCTTTAAAACATCTTGGGGAGAAGTAACTCCCAGGAAACCTTGAAACTGAGCACAGTCACTCCACCTCCTGCCCTGAGCATAGCTCTGGCAGAACCATGAATCAGAGACATTCACCCAATGCCCTAAGCTCCATAGCACCTCCTCAGTCAGTTATTATTAAAACAAAATAGAAAGAGATCCACCAAGCTCTTTTGGACTTTCTGGAGAGTAAAAAAACCAACCATGTAAGCAACTAGCTGAAGCAATTAGGGGAGCTGTGAATGGCTCCACCAAACAGATGGTTAGATGAACAGACTGTTTCCCCATAGGTATTTTAAAGAATATTTTTGTATTTTATATGTTCTATAAACAATTTTAAATGCAGTGGAGTTACTGGGGATGAAGGGAAATATAAGAAGTGAGCAGGGTGGGAGTGCAGGATGAGGGAGGATATGAAAGATGAGCTGTCTGAAATATGAAGATCTTAAGTACTGGCGTGTCTGGTTATTTGAGTGTCCCTAGCAGTCAAATAATGAACCTTCTTCATGTTTTGCCTTTCTGGACTTGGCTTGCTTCGAGAAATTTGTAGGCATTAGGGTCTGTCTGGAGTTAGTTCCAAGATATCTTTTTTTTTCCCCTTAACATTTTGCAGCCGAGGCAGCCTTGTGAAAAAGACTCTTTGAAGAGAAACGTTACCAAATATGTCTTTTCTCCTGCCCATATCTTCTATTTCCACAGGAAAGGGACGCAGGCACAGGCAGACCAATGGAAACGCGAAAGCGGCCACCGTCACCGGAGCAAAAAGACAAGCCCTGCCTGCCCCCCTGCTCGCAGAGAGGAAGCGGCTGAAGGAAAACGTCTTCATCAGTAAAGGGGACGCTGCCCGTCACCTTGACATTTCTGCCAGCTTTGCAAAGGTTTCACTCAGCGCTTCCTCGCCTTCCAGCCACCCTTGGCCACTCCTGGCCGACCACCTCTGAAGACTGTTTTGCTTCCCTCGGTAGCTCTTTGCGAACTACAGACAGCAGTGTCTGTCTATTTTTGTCAGGGGACACCACTCACACAAGCAGAATAACTGAGCCCTGTGCCATTAATGCTCCCTGCCAGAACCTCAGCTGCAAATGCAGCTACATAACCTGCTCCCTCCTCTGCGTTTCCAAAGATTTTAGGTAGTCATAGAATAAGAGTGGAGCAAGAGCTACTCACTCCTTTCTACTGCTATTACTTTTCTGATACAAAATGTTGTTACTAATTACAGCTGCATGTAAAAGCCCTGAGTAAGGAGGGTCTGCATTGTGCTAATAAGCATAAAATAAAAACAGTTCTTACCCCAAGCTGTGTGCAGTCCTGTTCATTGCTGTCCACTCCCACAATTTTTTCATGATTGTTTTTCCCCCCAGAATGTCCTAGCCACAGGAGTCACAATTACGTAAGAGTCCTGATTTACATGTACTGAAACCCCTCTCCCTTTTCCTCAAAATGTTACTGAGAGCTTTAACACAAATGAAATCAAACTTCCTAAGTAATCATCTTTACCCCTTCACCACTCTTCCCTGCTACTCTCCACTCTTCTTTTTCTATATCCTATGGTAGCCATGCCAGACTTGAGACAGTATGGACTATGGTTCATCCAGAAACACATAAATGATGGTTTCTTGTCTGGTCCCTCTTCTGACCAAATGGGCTGCTGCTGCGAGGCAAAACCTCCTAAGGCTTAGCTCTGCCTCCCTCTCCTTCTGGAAGGAACTCATCCAGCTTCCTTGCTTCTAACCAGCTTTCACAGAACTTGAAAATTTAAACTTTTGGCAAGTCAGGTTGAAATTAGAGAATGCATTCAAAAGATATCAGAGGTGATCAAATAGATAGGCCAGGTCAACAACATGGTAAACCATTTTCCTTAAGGAAACAGGCAAAAATAAGTCTAGACTTTTCTTGTAGATAGGAAGAAAATCTTGAAATTGTGGCTATTCCATTTCAGAATAGGAACAAATCTGGATTATTAGGATAGCAAGGTGCCCCTAAGCAGTCCTTCTGCAAATTCTATTTTGAATTAAGATTTTTGTTCTGCTTTCTGTACTGCGTTTTTGTGCCATTGTATTGAAATATAATTCAAATCAAGTGAGACTTGTGAAATCTTGTTCTCCACAAAGAGCTGGAGTGACATTACAGTTTGACAGCCCAAGAAACTGTGTTGAGACAGAATTTGGACTTGGCTGGTAGGCAACTTTCTGTTGGAGTTAACACATGAAGCCGCAGATAGGATTGGGACCAATAAGGAGCAAAGACCAAGGTTAGGAATAAAGCTATGTCTAACAATAACCTTGGGCTGGGGTTCAGAGACAGTAGGTAGTCTCTGTGCAGAGTTTCAGGAAGAAGCAGTATGTATGTGGCTGAGTGGTAGGTTTATCACCAATCACTCGTTTGGTGATTGCAGGCTAGCAAAGAGATAAACCATAGGTGACCTACTGGTAAGCCTTTTGGAGCTTAGGTTATGACCAGTATGAGACCTAAGATCTTGAAACTGGTAGGGGGACATCACATGATAGTTTTGGTTAGTTTTAGTAAATACCTACTGCCCAAGACTATGTTAGATTAGGTAAGAACTAGAAGGAAGCAGAAGGCTGAGGGTAGGTTTGCAGCTAGTGAAGTAGCTGGGCCATGTCCTAAACCGTGCCAGACTCGGTTTTAGGATTTGGGCTAGTGGATGGCTTTGGACTGGGACCGAAGATGAATCCAACACACAGCCAGGGTTTGGTGAACGAGGCAGCATTTCACTGTGGGAGTGGTTGGGTCAAATCAGTGTTGTGGGTGGGACAGGGAAGTAACCTGGCTCTGGCCTGAAAGAAGAGATCATTAGGAAGTCTTGCATTAAGAAGTTTGGAGACAACAGACCATACCTGATTTTTCTTAAAACTAGCTGGCAGGGCTGAAAGTGAGACCTCTGACCGAACCCACACATTAGCTCTCGGGCCAACGGGTGACTTCAGGCTAGCAAAAGTTGTGTGAGATTGTAGTGCTGTGGATACAGGCTAACTTGCAGGATTGCAGGCAAGGCTATGGCTGGGGCTGGCAGTCAGAAGGGCAGCCTCGGGGCCGGTGGGGCTGCAGGTCACCAAGCGGCTTTGTGCCAGAGCCACCACCAAAGGTTGCTTGTGGTGCAGACCAGGGAGAGCACAGAGGAGCGGAGGTCTCGGGGTCCGGTTACGACCTGACACAGTGGGCACCTAGGGCCAGGGATAAGACTGCAGTGGTGGGCCACAGTAAATGATGTGACATTCAGGCATGGGGGGTGGTTTTGCTTAAACTGCAGGCACTGGATAGATAAGGGTTGTATCGATATGTGATTTTTTTTTGCTAAAACAGGGTTAGAGGCAGTACGTGGCTGTGAGCAAGGGGTAGGTTAGGAGTCAGTCAGTGTCTTGGGGATAGTGCTTAGGCCCAGGGCAGCTACCAGTTTGGAGCTTGGATTAGGACTAAATCCAGCAGATTAACCCGGGAACTGTACCCCTCAAAAGACCCAGCTTTATCTCTAGGCTGCTGTCTACCTGTCCTTGATTCAGACTCAAGCTACATTTATACCAGTACCTGAGACTAGTTATCTTCCTGAACTCTTAAATTATTAGAGGAAATAATCATAATCCGATTTAGTGTTACCTGTTGGCTTCAATCGTAACACAACTCACAAGTGCCTGCCTACATCAAGAGCTACTAAAAGGTACTGTCCTGTTTACATCAGTCCTAGCTGCTGCCTGAAGCTCAGTACCAGCCCGCTATGTTGTTAAGGCCTTCACGAGTAAGTTTAACCCCAGACAGCTTGATTAACACAATTAAAATAAAGGTGGAAGCTATATTTCTCCACTGAACACCTGCAATTATTTTATTAAATTTCTGTGGCTGCACATTATTCTTCAGTATAACAGGAAAAGGTACAGGGACTCACTTGCACCAGCCATGCAAGGTACAGAGGTGCTTTGCAGAGACTTTCAGGGATTGCCCTGAGGAAAGAGATCATGTCTGCACCTCAGGAAAGGCTGAGGTTGCTGCGTTGCTTCTCCCGAGCAACACCTCATGAAATGCCACAAGCTTCTGCATACAACTGTGATCTTTTCAGTTACAGTAATAAATGAAACTACTAAACCAGCAGAAAATAAAATGGGTAATGAAAATGAGAGAGACACTCCTTTTCATACAGACAATAAAAACGGAGGCCTTTGTATTTTCAGGTATAATATTCCCTCTGGCCCTTCAGCTGGAGCATATGGGGGAAATAACTCGCTGGCTTTCTACTAACTGCGATCAGCAAATAACTGTTAATCATCTCTAACCAATATTCTTTCCCTTTGGAATAACAGTCAAGTAATGCATGATATTCCTGTTTACTTCCTGTGGAGACGGATAACAACTGCCTTCTGTTATGACTGCGCACAGATCCAACCCCTCCCGCAAGTCCCCTGTGTCACTCATCCCCCTTTTCCCACAAAGCCCTTGTGCCTACATGGGTAATTACAACCATTCTGAATTTTTGATCTCTTGGATTTTTGTTTTTTTGCTTCTTTCCTGCTCCCATTCCTCTCTCCAGCCTTGTAATACTCTGCAGACTCTGAACAATGGATTAGCTGTTCCCTCCAGTCAAGGTTTCCAGAAATAGTATTTAGAGTTTTGCCATATGTTTATCTTTCTTAATACTCCAGCGAGCAGCCCCCTCATGACTCACGGGCAAACAAAGGTCTTGAATGGTTTGTTTATTCTTCTAAGCTAGATGGCACTGCCTGGGGCTTGCCATGCGGGCAGCAGAGTTGCTCTGAGGAGGTGCATACTGTTGCACATATTTAATTACAAACAACATCGTATTTACCCTGACCCAAACCAGTATGAATCAGAAAGAAGGTTAGAAAATCTAGCCACCCTCAGGTAGCCCCACTCTGACATTGTTCCTGGAAGGGGTTGGTCCCACGTGCCAGCGTACTCCTATGCATACACCCGTTCCCATGTGGAGCCGCTGCTGGGAGAAGCACAGGAGGAGTAGGGAGGAAGTCACCCTAAATAACTCAGCTGCTGACCTTCTCCCACCGAGCTCTCTCCTACTCCTGACACAGTCACTGAATGACCCTTGTCTGTCAGCGGTAAGGTATATTTTGGCTCACAAAGAACAAAGGCAACCAACAGTACTACAGCCCAAGAATTCAGTATTAAATAAATAAACAACTTTACCATGCATGACAAAGACAAAACCCCAACAGCCAGTCACAGCATGAAATGCTCAGCAAAAACAAAGGTGCCCAGAAGACCTGAGCTGTGGGGCTAAGCAATGTTCTTCAGAGTACCGAGTATAAGATTAGCTCTTGTGGCCAGCACTGGATGTGCAAAGCCATGCAAACCATTCAGGTGTAAAACCTTAAATCACCTAAGGGACTGGAGAAGAAAAGATGTGGGTTACTCAGTTACCCATTCCCTCAAGGGAAAGCATCAAGGTGAAAGATGTCAAATGTGGTCCAAGCAGGTATCTAAGCAACCAGTTTTCATGCACTTTTAAACACTCTGTGGTCTCTAAGGGGACTGCTGGAGTGGCAGCTCTGAATGGGAACATCTGGGAGCCCTTGCTTTCCAGAGAAGGTGCTGGCGGCTGGGCATAGGATGCTATTTAGAGGTCTTTCAGGGCTCAGAAACCACTGCTGAGACCTATCCATTTATTAATACATAAATACAGTCAGGGGCACACCACGACATTGATTAAGGCCATTGTTTAAGATAGAAAAGCAACAGGCATTGTGTGATATTTTGACAATCTCCTCATGAGTTCTGGGAAGGTATGCTGGGGGAGATGGATACAGCTGCTGTCTTACACATGAAGATGTAAAATAAAAGCGTTAAAAGAAAATATCTAAAGTGTAGGCCTATGTAGCAGAGGTTCCGAGGTGTTCATGGTCCTCATTTAGAGGGCTGGACAGTAAAACTTGGAACTCAGCACAAGGGTGAGCAAGTGGCTTGAGTTCTCAGGAGCATGTTCCAGGGGAAAAGAACTACCAGATCACCAAAGGAAGAAGATGAATCAAAACTACTGCATGCTGAAAAGGAAAAAAAAAAAGAATTGGGACTCAGGTATCTGAACATCAGTGTCTAATGTGCCAGGAGGGTACCCAGGTGTCCCACCTGGTATCCAGCTCTTGTTTCAGAATAACATAGGCCTCCCACAGTTATGAGCTGTGCCATGTCTCAGGTACCACAGGACACCTACAATGGCACAATCAACTTGTTCAGGCACATGGATTGGTCCCAAACTGCCTGTCACCTATGTGAGAGCTTAAAAGTCAAACTAGGTAAATAAGGAGGTCTGACCTTTCTGGAATACAGTGAAGTGATGAAAACTCCGTACCTCCTAGCCAAAGTCATAAACCATCTCCAAGTGCCTACTCACCGAGGTGGGCTATCCCTGGAAGATAAGTATATTAAAGTTTTGGGGGCCCCGGAAACCCATGAACTCCAGCAGGCTGCTGTAGTGAGCACCTTTCCCTTAAAGGCAGGGACCTCCCATTCAAAAGACTCTGCTGATCACAGCTGTGCAAATAGGGTGAGGAGGAAAGCTTTTTTCTGGAGGGAGGATTTATGTTTTTCATAGGTCAAGCTCCATCTGAAATCCGGGGGAAGACCAGGACAGTTAGTGAAGCATGAATATAACTTATACACTTCAAGATAATACTTAGTATATGAGATCTTTGTTAAAGATTAGGAGTGGATTGATGATATCTTGAGTATTCAACATATTTTGGAAATATTGCCAGATTTCCAAGTTTTCAACATAAACAGTAAATGAAAGGTGAAGTCCTTTTCTTAAGGGTAGAAAAGGGAGGCAAAGGAAGAAAGATATAATGTTGGCAAATATTTTGTTGCTTTCTCTGAGCCACCCTAATCGTCACAAGTCAAAATATTTTGCAACAGGAAGGAAAGGATAACTTGTACACTGAGGTCTTTTATAGGAAAGGAAGTTCAGTCGAAGTGTGTATTTCCTAAGCATCAGAGAAACAAATACTTTCAGCATCAAAAAATGGAAAAACAGAACAAATTTCCCGGGCACAGCTCACCTCTTCTCACAAGGCAGGTAGAAGTCCTACAGGAAGAGGATGAGACACGAGTTCAGATGCTGAAGAGCTAACACAGTTTCATGCTGTACTGAATCATGTTAAAATTCCACCAATACTCTGAAACTAAGGCATAAGGTCTGAGGCTTTCCGTTGCCAAGCTTTCAGGCATGTATTTCTTTTTTTTTTTTTATTTATGTGTTTATTTTCTACAATATACTACCATCATATACTGTGTTGTTTCATCTTATATGAATTGGGATGGGCTGTCCAATCTTGCGAGCACACTCACTGGTGCACCAAAAAGGGAACAGATCTCTGCCTATGTATTTGTACAGCTCTGCAAAGACTGCAGTTTACTGCTGCTGCAATGGGTTTGCAAAGAAAGAAGCATAATTTTTTCTTGTTTTGGACATGTACAGGTAAAAATATATTTTTGCACACAAGTATATTACAGAATTTTAAGGCTGCAAAGTCAAGTGCTCTGTTTGAGGCTTCTATAACATGTATATGATACACTGTAATTTAGAGACAAAGAATCTGCTGCAGTGTGACTCCTCTGGCTCTTTTTCAGCACTGCTACATAAAAGGAAGTCAAAATATTACTTTATAGAAACCATCTTGTATAATATTTGAGAAATCTATAAAATCTTATCCATATCACTGCAAATCAAGGTGCATGAGATGCTTTTTGCTTCATCAGGTCTTGGGTCATTGGTACAGTTCCTGAGGATTTGAGAGGATCCTGTGCTGTGTTTAGTAAAGACATACCAGGCTGCTGCTTTGGGGAACTATTCACCATTTCTGCTGATTTTTTTGTCCAGGCCTGTTCTTGTAAACCTCATCATTGCATGTGACTTCAAGCACACATCACAGAGTTATGCAGCTTCAGCTGCATAGCAGAAAGCACAGAATAACTCAGGCTTATGTTCATATATTTCCTGATGTTTTCAGGCAGGATGTTTCAGCAAAAAAAAAAATTGAAGTCTGCATAGGTATTATTAGATGGGATAAAAGTGTCTCCACTCACAAATGGAAGTAACCATAATAATTCATTTGCTTCTTATTTTTTTTTTAGTAACAATAACCTTTGCCTTGACCTCATACAAGTAGAAAGAAAGGTTTTGTGCGGGTGATCTGGAGGTTTGTCTGTGCTCTGTTTCTGGTCATTCCATTACCAGCTGCCAAATCCTGATGACACTCCTTAACCATCTAGAAAGTTTGCTGGCTTTTGATGATGAAAGTGCTTTAACTTCAGAAGTGAATTGTTTGCAAACTATAAAAGATTCATTATTCTTTCAGTGCCTGGTTCTGTTTCTGTTGAAACAGGCAGTACCTCTGATGAGTTCCCATCAGCTCCTTCACCCTTTATGTAAATCAGTTTACTTTCCTTTACATGAGACAAATTGATAACCGTAGGACCAATAAATCACCAGCATAGTTCTCTGTCATGTGCATCAGAAATACTGAGAGGCATTGCATGGCATAAATGTATTTTCAAATCCTTACACATCCTGTTTTTGTCCTCTTTGATGAATGCCAATTTTGATTTGCTGTCTTGCTTTCATATCTGGATATTTAGGCACTTTGACTAGCTTGAAAGGACCAGCCTGCTCCACTGCACAGCTGTCAGTTGCTCATTACTATTAGCAATTGCTCCTCAAATCATAGCTCACATCTGTCATGATGCCAGAAAAGCATCATGATTACCTGAATTCATTTCCTAACATCAGGTTATAAAGTGTCACATAGAGATTTCTCCATCAGGCTCCTATCCTCTTTTCAAAAGGTAGAGATTCTCCAAAACTGCCTTTCAAAAAAGAGATCTTGCCTCACTCAAAGGCTGCTGCAGTGCTCATCACTACATTATACATATGTATTAATCATATTACATTAATATTGTGTTATACTATAACAATATATTCTATAGTATTATATGCTATACATTATTATGTATATGTTGCATAGTATAATTCATTACATATAATATATTAATGTCCTAATATTGCTATGTTAATGTAATTATTTCTCTATTAATTATATGCATTAGTATATTATTATAGATAGTATATATGCATTTATATATATACACACTTCACTGTGTGTACACACATGTATGTATATGTATATATACACCTGTGTATAGACATACACACAATATATACAAGGTGTAGAAGTGTTTAATTTTCTAATGTAGAAAATATGGGTTTTTTTCTAGCTGGGTTTTATCCAGTCTGAGTTGTAATCACTGTCATATATCACATTTTTGTTCTGCTAGATTAAAGTGCAAAATACTACCCTGAATCTTTTCTCTAGATAGGCAGTTGCAGCCTAAAATAAAATCGCTGGGCAGCTGTCCTTAGGGATACATATAATGATCTTAAGTGTTTTAATAGCTAGAACAATAGCATTGATTGCAGCCATCATCATTAATTTCTTTTAGTCTGTATTTCTTAGGTATGTTAGTTACCGTGCGACAAGTGAGAGTCTATTTTTGTTTTGAATTATTCCCCATGGCACCAGTCCAAGGTATGACACGTCTTAAGAGTCTGCTGAGCTGAAACCTCAGTGCAGCAGCAGCTACCCACTGGACTGCCGGTGACCGCAAAGGGCCACGAGCAGTCCCGAAGGGTGGGTGAAGGGTAGGTGATGGGGAAGCGGGAGAGGGCAGCAGGCTGGTGAGTGTGCTGGCACCTTCCCCTTGTGTTAGACTAACAATTATCAGGTCCCAGAATCTGGAACTCTATAGTTCAGCCCCAGTATTTCGAGGGACAGACTGCTCACCCACCCCGGGGCTCTGGGAGTCAGTGCATCACCTCCCCATCCCTGTGGGTCCTCTCCCTTGCCAAAGCCCTCTGCGAGGTCTTGGCATCCCTCGACGTTCTCTGGGACTTTGGCCTCACTCAAGACCCTAGGGCATCATGCTTTTGTATTTTTATTTCCACATATTTTTTAGCACAGGTGGAGATGTGACATGCTTTCAGTTGGAAAGGCTACACCCACGCCATAATGGCAGCAGGCTGGACTTCTGCCTGGATTTGGCCTCATAGGCCAGTGAAGTAATAACTGTCTTCTGCTTGCTGTCTTTAAAGCTACCTCCTGAAGGCAAGTGGCTGATTAGCATCTGAACTCCAATACTGGACTTTTCCCCTATGACCACAGGATCTGTGTCTTCCTTTCTTAGTCTTCCATTCTATGAGGAGTTAAATTTTGGATTGTCCCTTCCCTTGAATTTTCATCTGACATGTTCCTACTCAGCAGTAAAGATTCTTACGACCCCAAATATCAGAGAGATACTTACCTGCAGTGTGAACAGAATATTGTTTAAAAGCCATGTTGAGTTCCTCAATCAGTAAAGATTTGTATAATGTGGAAAACCCTACCATCTCTTACTCTCCTGCAAAAAACCCCTTTACATTAACTGTGAAGGAAAGAGATATCTAAGAAAGTTGAAGGACATTGTTATTTTCTGCAGGAAAAAGACTCTCTAAATATTTTTCAGCCTGTTTCTTAATAAGTACGAGCAGCCGGGTGTCTATTATGCAATGAATTAGGCCTCCAGTAACATTTTTTTAAGGCAGCTGTATGGCTTCACAGAATCATAAAAGTCATGGACAGATTAAATGATCTAAGACAATATACTCATTTTTCCATGCCTCTCCTGGTAAATGATTGTTCTCTGAGCAATGTTTTTCCAGTGCTTTTTCTCATTTCTGTTTAAAGGAATCAGACAATAGGGGCTCCCATTGTTTTCTCAGGAGGTTATTCCAGAGCCAAAAAATTCTCCCTAGATGTAATCAGTAATTTTTTCATAATATTATTGTATTTTTGTGTAGCTCATGTTGTTAATTTCACTTGTGCTCTAATCATATCTTTGTGGTGTTTACACTCTCAAAACCCTTACAGGTTGCTGTAATGCATGTATTTATGTTCCCCCAGTTATGTGTTGGTCTTAAGTGAGATCTATATCAGTAGGTTCCTATGCCTGCCTAGCGTTACCTTGGATTTAATAAATTGGTTCTGAAATAGTGATCTACTAATAAAGATCTCTCAAAAATTGATTTTTCCTTGCTTTATTTTTTTTACTGGTCTTCTTTTAATTCCTTCCAATTTGCTGATTATTTTTCTGCATTTCCTAGAAATTGAATATGCTATTTCAGACTTAAAATATGTATTTTTTGTTTGGGAACAGATATTGATGTATCAGTTCCTCCCAGTGAGGTGGAGGTTCTCAGGTACATTGAGCTAAGAATACACAGAATGAAACTTTCTTATCTCACAGATAAGCACCATACTTTTAACGTGCTCCACCACACGGTCATTCACATTTTTAACTTGTACAAAGTCACAGGCAAAATATAGAAAAATTACTCATATTCATGCCAAAACGGAGACAACTTCTGCCTTTCATCAACAGGTGTAGTGTTTACTACGACCAACGACCTACAAAAGCCTTGCAGCTGATACGATTTGGTTTGCAATACAAAACAAATGCCTTTCTACTTGTTTGATTGTGAGAAAGCAATCCTGTGAAAGCACATTCTTACAGAGCTAAAAAGTGGCTATAAAAAGCATTCCTCTGTTCTTAAATCTAAGTTAGTGCCTCAGTAGTATTTCATTCCCCTGTGAATGCGATGAAAGTCTAAAAAATCCCAAGGTAATTTCTGCTGAAACTTCACTGAGACAAAATGCACTATAGATATTTTCAGAGCACTGTGCAAAAGAGTTGTCAGACTACAGCACTTAGAAGTGCTGGATGTTGCAAGTAGCTAATGAGTACGGTATGCTAAAAGCACCTCAGTTCCATTACACTTGAGATAGTACTTGAAGTAATTCCCATCTGGCTGGGTCTCAAGTATTTGCTGTTGTCCCTTTCTGAACTAGAGCTAAACAAAAAATAAGAAAGGCTCTTTTCCACATTGCATTCCACATTTCTCAGCTCAGATTTTCTCTTTCAAGATCCATATAATTCATTGGTCTGGAAGGTAAAATGAAAGATTAAAAAGAAAAGGCAGCCTTTCAGGACGATGTAACCTGGGTTGCGGAGTAGGTCAGGACAGGAGTCCTACCTAGTGTGCAAAGGAAATTGTGTGTCTCTCTCGTGCAAGGGCAGGGAGGAAGAAGCGAGGCACCTTTATAGTACAGATATCTCAACATAGGCACTACATATGGGGACCATAAAATCACCAGTACCACATATTATCCCCTTTGTGCAAGTGGAGAAAAGATCCTATAGACACAAAAGGCGTGGCCAGGGAAGAGCTAGTGCCGCATCATTCCAGCTTTGTGGTACATCTTGCCTTCTACCTACTTTAAGTCTGTAATTGGAAAGTAGACTTTTCCCTTTCTCAGTAACACAGTACTTCAGTTATCTTGGGGTCGAGCTAAGAAAAAACATTGTTTACTGCAACTGTCCTGTAAAAGGAATTGATGGAAAGAACCTTTTGCTGAATAATGGGATCAGGTCTGGAGCTTATAAATTTGAAGTTTCCTTCATGAGATTGTTCATAGGCATGGCACCAAAAACTACAGTGATTTTCCATTCTCATTTTCCATCCAACTGAAATAATTAAAAAAACACTTGTGCAAATTTAAGCACCTAAGCAGTAGAGCTTATTAAAAATATAATTGCCTGAAACAACTGTTTTAAACCTTTCTAAATGCCTGTTTAAAAGACTCTTGTGCTTTCCTAAGAAAGTACGGCTGTTAGTATGTGAACAGACTCTCAGTCTCTAAAAGAAAACATTTCATGATCCACTGTGCCATGCAGAAGGTGAGGGGTTTCCGTTTGTTAGTTTGAGGGGGCAAGCACTTCTGAATATTGCAAAAGGCTGGCATTTTGATTTGAGCTGTGCATGATGTTTATGTAAGTGCTATAAATTCATTAGGATTTTGTAAACTCTCTCATCTGCCAACCAGTTATTACATGCACAGGTGTAAATTTTAGTTACTTGTCCACAAAACCAAAATGCCTCCTTTTTCTGGCAGAGGTTACCACCATGCTATTGCTCAGGAGAAAAGCATGAATAGCACGCAGAGATGAAGTATGTCTCCCGTGAGGCTTCCAGGAGAGTTTCCTTCATGGGAGCTCTGTGAGGAGAACAGGAAAAAGATAAAACTGGAGGATTTGGTGCTAGACCCACCTTCAGTGTGCTCCCCACTTACAAGGATGCAACAGTAGCCTGACTTGTTTGTGCTGGGCCAGGTATCACATCAGAAACTCATGATTTACAAACACTTGGACATTTTTCTACCTAAGTCTATATGTTCTAATAACATTGATATTGAAAGGTGTCTATCATGTACACACTGATAATGCCATTTTACACAGGAATGACTTTTAGGAATTAGTTGTTTGTTTCCTACGAAGATTAGGGAAAGAGGAACTAATTTCCACAAAAGGCTCCAATGCAGTAACCATGAAGTCAGTAGTCATTTATGCCTAGATAAGATTCTGGGATCCAAACTGCAAGGCTACCAAAACCCCCAGGAATCTTCGTATGCCAGATGAATCACATGCCTCCACTTATCACTCAGGAATGGAAAGAGCCAGTAATGACTGCATTCAAGCAGTAAATCCAAAACAAGTGCTCCAGGCTTCTGCAGTAAATCCAAAACAAGTGCTCCAAGCTTCTGCACCCTGAACAATACCAGTGAGGCCAGACAGTATATTTGGCCTTCAGAGTCTGTGTGTGTGTGTATGTGTGTGCAGTCGTCCTCTTCTATTTCAAGTAGCAGGTTTATACTATTGTCTTGCATGCAAATCCAGAGCTAAGTGAGCTGAGGGGAACTGTAGACCAAGTTATTTACACAGTATCCACAGCCTGCTTACTGAGGTGTAATGGTTTTAAAATCCTCCGCTAAGGAGTACACTGTGTTCTCTGCTCTCTAAACGTGCTGGAAAGCACACTCATGTGTTGTCTTACCGGGTTTTGGTGATGTGAGCTCCGTGCCGTCCTGCTGCAGGTGAATAACCTGTAAAGCTCTTTTAGTACAGTCCAGGCACACAGTGGTAATCACAGACTTGAAATCCTGGAGCAGGCAGGGATGCAGAGAAGCAGGCATTACTGGGAAGTTATACTAATGAGACAAAACATGGTGTAATTTCATTACCTAAACAGCTATATAGAGATTTACTCTGGAAATCTCACCTGATTCATTGCTATTATCCATCCTGTTACATATGGTTGATAAGGGAAATACTCATAAATGCTTTGATACTTCATGGAAAATGATATATTTTCACAGGAATATAAATCACTCCTCTCCCTAGATCTTCATAGGGTATACAAAGAGGGAAAATGAGAACAGAGCCTAATCTGCTCTGGGATCCACAAAAAGGAATGGAAATTTTGCCATTAATTTCAGTGAGGCTAAGATGTCTTCTTCAAATATGAAATCTTTCTAATCACGGCAATTTTTTTTGCACCTCCTTTACCAGTTAGTATGTTATGGAGCCTATGATCAAAATATGTTCTATTCTGTTACTGAACCTCAGCTGCAATTTCATGCAGTTATCTATTTTCATATGCTAGGGGATTGGCAAAAGCTTTTATTTTGGAAGGTTCCTTTTACAGTCAAATTGCATAGGAAGGCCTGATTCGGCAGAGTTTACCCACATGGTTTTCAAAAGGACCAAACTCACAAATAACCATTGTGGTATTGGGAGCTGCAGAACGAGTGTCAAGAGTGGTCCTCTTTAATAAGCAAACCTCTTCATCTCCTGTAGATAGGGGCCTCCAAAATTCATAAAAAGCTTTAAAAGGGATTGTCTACAAAAATATCAGGAAGTAGAATGATGTCAGAGAAAAAGCTGTGACGAAAGTGAGCTCAGCGGGGATATTATTAACCAAACGAGACAACATGCTGGTGATACAATGTAAATACCATCTTCAGCTAAGAAACCC
Organism: Aviceda cuculoides; assembly: GCA_035590195.1. NCBI lineage: Eukaryota > Metazoa > Chordata > Aves > Accipitriformes > Accipitridae > Aviceda > Aviceda cuculoides. The sequence goes on along the minus strand of JAVJGG010000082.1, from coordinate 23,172,672 downwards.
TTCCCCAAATGTCTTTGGTCAACACCTGAGCTCAACTCAAACTTTCCTTGAGGTCTAAGAGAATCATTGCATTCTTCTTAGGCTTTTTCCTGTTTGTCTGCCTCTGCCCTCCTGAGTTTTAGCCTGAATTGAGTCACCTAGTCGTAGAGTCATAGCGGAAATTACAGAACAGCAGAATGACACCATTGTTGTTGCAGGGTACGACCTTAATTTCCAAACCTCAGAGGGTCCAACAGCAACTTTACCTAGGCTGGCCCTTTAAACAGGATCGGTTCTGATCCTAATGCACAGGTTCCCAAGAAGTCAAGTGAACTGGCCTTAAGAGCGAAGCAAGGCAGAAGTGAAAGGCTTTGAGTTGCTGCTAGGCTAAAGCAGAGGCTCCTTGCTGGCCCTGAGGCTGCCTGCAGCTGACGCTGATACAAGGAGGTGTTTGTGCCAAGGGGAGAGTAGCTGAAGACATAGGCTGGGAAAATAACCCGCAGGAAGAAACCTGTGAGCAAGGTAAAGTTTAGGGGGAAGAGACCGCAGAGCAAGCAGCTTTCGCCCACTTTTAGACTGCAAAGGTTTTAGCTCCTCCCAAGCTTCAGAGGTGCTTGAGGAGTGAAGAGGCTGACAGCGCATTTCACCTATACAGGAGAGGCACAAGCTGCTTCCATTCCTGGTGCTCCACTGTCAGTTGTGACTCTAACCAAGTACCCTACGGCCAGGTATTGGAGATCGCCTGGAAGAGTGTCTGTCTCGCCTGATGGGGCAAGTTCACTCTCCCTGGTGTGTTCCTCCTTCTGATAAGCCCTTGCCATGAGAATAGTCTCTGACCAGACACACCTCACAGCCAGCCGGCCTAGCCTTGAGGAGGAGCTGGAGAGCACCTCATATTTCGTGTTGTTTCATGTATAGGTTTGGACAGTCTCAGGTGTGAAAGCTTTGCTGGCCCCAAGACTTGCCCCGGCACAAGACAATCTAGAGGTGACACCCGCTTCTAGTACAGGCAACAGCACGGGGGCCCTTTCAAAGCCTCTGAAGTCATTGCAACTATCTAATTCGTGTCTCACTGGAATTTCAGTGGTTCATGTGTTTGGTCTTCAACCCGTTTGCTGTAGCGAGGCCTAAGGAAAATGGGATTTACAAGCAGTCCTCAGCACTCCCCTGGACCTGCTTCTATTCAAAGAAACGTCAGCAACATTCAAGAAACTGTAGAGCATTTTTGAAAGTCCTGCTTTGATCCCACTTTTGTGATGATGGGATAAGGTATTTTTCTTTCTAAAACTTGAACTTTCCCACACTGTTTTGTGAATGGTGAACAGTAGTAAGAGGGTTTCTTCCCTCAAACTTTTGGGATGGTTTGAAGCTAGTTACTTAAAAGAAGTTAGTTGTATACTCTTTTTCCTCACTGAGAGGAAAAAAACCACCTAAAAATGATACCCTGAAAAACCTGCAGAGAATGAAAAGTCCAGGCTTATATGCAATTCTAAACAAGCATCACTTCAATATATTTTTATTCCTTTAATGAGTTCATTTTTCAGTGACTTTTCTTATCTGATATTCCTGGAGGGCCCTTGGCATTCCTCGCATTTTTTCCCTTTTGCTTTCAGCTGCTTCATAGTCCCCTTTCTACTTCAATCTTTCATTGAGATGCTAAGCCGAGTGACCGACTTTAATTAGGTGACATTTGTTGCTAAGGAGACATGCTTATTTAAATTAAATAAAAGGAGGTTACTTTAAAATCCAAATGCACTATAAATGGTATCTTTGGGGGGGGGGGCAATAGTTTTATTGGAGTGGTCATTAGCATATTTCTCATGTGTTATGTCAGAAATAAATTTACAATAACATTCATTTTTTGCTGCCCAACATAGTTCCAGTCTTGCCAGTCTACCATGCTAATTAAATCTTTTTCACAATTATGCAGTTAAAGTTGGCAGTGCCTGGCAAGCATTTTGATTTAAATCCTCTTGGAGTCAATGTTGCATTGTTATAAGAAGACCTATGCTTTTAGCATGCTTATTTTGGCATTTTGCAGTATTCTAGCAATGATAACTAGAAAAAGTTGCTAGCTTTACTTTGAAAAGAAAGGTAAATGGTTGATTTTCAGAGTACTCAGCCTGGTTATGTCTTGTCTGAATTCCCCCTCTGGTAAAAGGAGTAAAAGATGGATGATATATAATATTAATTATGGGATATATAAGATTTGGTCACTGCAGGAAGATTAAGCCATCATAGTCGGTTTCACATATCAACAACAACATTCATGTGTTTCAATTTGAGCCATTAAGAACCTTCTCAAATAATAAAAAAAAAAAGGTGGGTAACATGGCTGAACATAGGGGGCAAAGATTGATATAACAGATATTAAGATAAGTATACAAAGTAATGTAGTCAATCAGTATGTTGCTGCACACTTATAGAGATCTCCTACAGCAATTAACAGATTATATACCAAATTCCAGAGAGTTCTGAACCATCCCATAGCTTTTCTTCTTGAAGTGGAACCTTACACATTTTAGAATAGTGCCTCTGATACAACCTTGGTTCAATTTCTGTAGGTGAAAGTCCTATAAATCCTTGAAGACTTTTCCATAAGAACAAGAAGGTAAAAAAAAAATGTTGTTATGGAGTGAAAATTAAATTAAATTTTCACTAAGATAAGAGAAAAATAACTTGCTATCTCAAATAACCATTATCAGGAAGGGAAATAAACTTTTGTTTTGTTGTTGTAGTAGTAGTAGTAGTGATAAGGGAGATCATTACAGCCATCTTACACTGCAGTTGTTTGTCTTTGACCTTGCCTTTTTCCTGAACAGCATGTTTTGTCCAGTCTGGACAAAAATTGGTCTCAACAAGACGAGGGAGAATGAACTTTTTCCGTTCTAAGTTACAAGGGCCCCAAAAAGTTATTGGTGCCTTTGAACTAATCCAGCAAAGCATTTTGGGTTAGATGCACATTTAGGATAACAAAATTTACGTGACACATTAAAAATTTGTTCCTTGTTACCATGACGATTATATGTCTAACCATTGTTTAATTATTCAGTGCAAAACATATAAAATCTCAGTTCACAAACACCCTTGAGCATCTTGAAAGCAGTCAGAATATACCTAATAATAAACATAAATTCTTTGCTTTGCTTATCTAGGTAAAAATCGCATCTCACATAGTTTTTTCCGCCTGACATCAGTGTGAATAAATCCATCTATGAGGATCACTTGTGAGCAGAAGGAGTCTGAACATCAGACATTTAACCTTTATGGTATCTTAAGGTTTTTTTCATGGAATCAGTCGTTATAGGAAAAAGTAAGTCTAAAATAGTAATCATATTTTGTAATCTTTTTAAGGTTGGTGTTTGATGTTTTGGTTCTGTTTTCAAAATCATCCACCAGTAGACTTATACATTCTCCCTTGGTCACCCTTAGCCTTTAATTGTCTGCTGTGTGATCAGCCACAGACATGAGCCTACACTGGTGAATGCTGCAAACTATAAATGAGGCCCATCATCTTATCCATTGAGATGAAGCCTACTAGCCGAACACATTTCTAGGAGAATGCATTTCCTACACAAGCACAGACTTTTCCTGTGCAGATCAACAGCCGTGAGACTCCCAGAGGTTTTGGTCTAAGTATGCCAAACATGTCAGCCAACATAAAGCAGGGATGACAAACATTTAAAATTTTTGGTTAAGCATGGGCTTGTAGGTCTGCTCCTGCTTCTCCAGTTTGCAGAGCTGCTGGGTGGATGCCCTGCTTCGGCAGCACTTGGGCAAAGTGTGGGTGAGGGGGGTAGTTCACTTCGGCAGCTGGAGCACAGAGCTGGTACTTGGGCCACCTCTGTCACCACTGGTGCCTGTTACTGCATTATTTCAGCAAAACAGGATATTGTCCAAGAGAAAAATGCAGTGCCCCTTCCTTTAGCTAAGCTTCACAACAGCCACTTAGCATCAGGATTTTTAATCCTGAAATCTAGGAAATGGGACTGGAGATTTCTCCAAGAAGATGAGGGAAACGAACCTGGTTTCCCACATCCTAACAGGTGCCTGAGGGAACTGCTCACTCAGAAAAAGACAGGGGTGAAGAGTGCGTCTGCTCTTACAGCAAACCATATGAACTGTTTTGTAGTAGATTTTAAATGTCATTGAGTAAAAAGAGCATAGATAGAGCAAAAGGATTTTACCTTCAAAACGTTGAATTCAAGGCAGCTCTAGGAAGAAGGCATCTGGATAATATCGTTACCTGGGTCTGCAGACTCCCCTCAGACAATGCACTGTGTCCTTTTTTGTTTGAAAAAGCTTGCAGAAATTGTTAGAGTTAACCCAAATCCAATGTAAATGAAGTCAAGTAAATTGGGCAAGCTAATAATAAAGAACAAATTACAGGACTCAAAAAAAAAAAAGACTTATTAGATCAGCTAGGTTCTTTCTGAGACAAAACATAACTGGTGCTTACACAACAGCAAAGAAAATGAGCTCTGATTGACAGTGGATGTTTCAAATATGTCAATAAAGCATTTAAGCATGTTTTAATGCTTTCCTGAGTTCTTGTCCAGCATATCTTAGTATTGTTCCCTTCACTACATTTTCTAATGGTTTATTAGAGCAATGCTAAATGTGCTAAACTTTTTCCAACATAATGAGAGACAGGTAAAATGAAACTGCTGTAACTCCTGTGGCTTCTCTCACTTCTATTTTTGTTTCCCTAACGAAGAAGACTTCAGTGGAAATTTCAATATGTATTTTCCCTTGCTGTTTATTTCATCTTAAACCTTTTTAATTGAAAAATGTATAGAGAATTTCAATCTATCTAGTTATCTGTTTATGTCTATACATATCTATCTTACTATTTCTCTTTGTATATACAGTTATATCTCCAAAATATAGGGGGGAAAAAAAAAGATAATTTATTTATTTAATTTAATGACACAATAACATGCCTGTCCATTACTTTAGTCTAATTTGATTAAAAATGAACATAGAAAAGTATTTAACTTTGAATAAAAGTCAGGGTTTGACCCCACCCTTCCTCCCACATCCCAACCCACCAGCCCAGAGAGAGCTTAAAATAATAACATAGCAATTCTGCAATATGGCCTTAAGGTCAACAGATTCAAGTTCTGCTAGATGAAATACAAATCTGATCTTAAAAGCCCCTAATTGAAACAGTACTCCTCTGTTTAAAATTCAGAGTTGTGCATTCAAGTGCACAGACCTTAGTGTTGAGGTTACAGGCAAAAGGGGAGATTTCAGATAGCCAGTGCTACTCTGGTTATGTTAGTGGGAAATACGGGTATGTGCAGAGTCATTATTCTGCACTACCAGATGTGTTGCCTCTCTTGACTTCATTTAGCTAATTCCTGATGTACTCTGGCATCGGGAAGGTCAGTACTGAACTCAGGAAGCCACAGAGGCAGAAATTTGGTTGAGTTCTTTTCCAGCACCACAATAAAAGTTAGCATTTATTCTACAGGTGTCTCTCAGCTAGATAGCTGTGCCTCAAGTACACCACACAAAATATTTACGCTAGGGCCTGCTTTTCCTCCTGTCCCTCTCTGTACACACAACTATGTAAAGGTGAATCTACCAAACATGTTTGTGGAGAGTAACTTGCAACTGCTACTAATACTTTCCCGTGTTATTCACCCCTCTTCCATTAGCATTGGTATAAGGAGATGGCTATAGTACTATTCACTTCTGTAGAGGCTTTTCTTTTAAATTTGCTTTTAACTGCTAATTTCAGGACCAAAAGCTTTTGAAGGTCCAGCTATGAGTGGAATTTAGGTGCTGAAGCAGACTTCAAGCATACTTGAAGATGGGAATGACTATGAGTATGCCTAAACAATTTTGCTTGGGTGCCAGAATGGGCAGGACTCCCCTGAAGAGAGCAGATGAGAGTTGACCACAGCTAGATTGCTTCCAGGCCAGTCACTGACTGCCTTCATGCAAGTGCCAATATCTCTCCACTAAACGCAGTGCAGAAAAGCCATATAAATATACATCTCATCTTTCAGTTCTTCCCTTGGACCCAGGGGAAGCCTGCAGATTTATTTATCTGCAATGCTGGCATTCCTTTTTCTTTCTTATGATGAGGTCAGGAGAGAATTGCCACCCACTCTGAATCATAACATGGTAAACCTCAAAGCCGTGACACAGAAATGAACAGCGGGGCTTATTTTCCCATAGAGAAAGAGAAGGATAGGTTGTCAGACAAAGTGTTGTGACTGTAACTCTTCTAATATCAAAATACGATTGAATGAAAGTAGTGCCCATAGCTTCTCCTTACTTCCATTAAAAAACGGTCACTGAAGGTGTTAATGGTACTTTGCTGCAAAAAGACATTAACCACTGGTAATGGCATGGTTCTGCTTGGCTACAGCTCTGGTAGAGCTCCTAAAGGCAGCTTGTTAAATGTAAGTTCTGGTTCCTCATCCTTGTGAGCACGTTAACAGTACAAGGATTTGAACACCTTTGAGACTCACATCTTTTCTGGGAGGTGGTGTGAGTACACAGGGACTGGAACACACACTTAGGTTCTCTTTGGGGCAATTTTGCTTGGATAGGATAAAAGCACAAGAAGAAACCTTCCCAGGGACCACTGCCCTTTGCTCAGGTGGTGTGCTTAGTTTTGGGCTGTCATACATTTTCAAGTTGTCCTGGAAGAGTCTGGACAGTTACAATGCAATGATACTTTTACAGGATATCTTTTTGCATATTGTGCATTACTACTGTCTAAAATATGGTGGATACATAAACATTTCCCCATGTAATTTTGATTAAATGATGTGTTATTTGGACTAAAGACCATGTCATGTAATGATGGTACCTGTCAGATCAAACACATAAAGAATTTCAAAGGAGTGCCACATACCAAAGCTATAAGTTCACTTCTAGCTTTCTGTGTAAGTAGTCTGGTTTTCGAGGGTATTTTTTGGAAATCATTAACTTCCTTTGCCTAAGTCAGGCAAAATACTCCACAAACATGACTGTTCTTCTGAAGCACTCATTTTCTACCTGTTTTCTGTGCTTTTAGAGCTCTTCGTGCCTGCTGTCTGGGTGAAATATCTGTCTCCTAATGCAAGATTTTCCATATTTTTGAAAGCAGTTACCACCTATATAGTCTTCTGAGCATTAAAATCTTTAACAAATGGATATTTGCAGTATTAGAAGGAAGAGCTAAAGTTAGCATCCTACAAGTTAATGAGACAATTCACGCTACAGAACTGCTGTTTCATTTTGTATTTGTAGCCCAAGTGTTTGTGTGTGTTTGCACACACATATGCACCCACATAATGAAAGAGAGGTTTGAGAAAACAGCATCATACAAAGCAAGAACAGTATAGGTTATACGTCATTAATATAATACCAACGAGATACTAATATTTGGGGGTTTTACATTGGAAAACAGAAAAAATGACTGTTGCATGTTAAAGCACCTTGTATCTTTTCATGATCAGTCCTAGTTTCTACATTCTTGTGCCTGCAAGCTTGAGGGTAAGCAGCAAAATTTCCACTGAGGGCTACCATGTGGGCACGTGGCTACACAAGAATGCCTGACATGTTTATGTATTAGTATTTAAAGTAAAAAGTTTATATGGAATTTGTTATAACACTTTACATGTGGTAAGTTTGTCCAAAGTTTGTAGTTTCTTCATCTGTCATTGCATGTCATCACCTTGACAGATGACAGGAAAAGACTACACCAAGGTTTCTAAAGTTCTGCTCGTCATGGACCCCACTGTCCTCAAACTAAGAGACCACCCTGGGTTAAAATAAACCCTTAGGCTAATTGTAGGTAACGAAATCACAGAAACATGGTCCTGGAAATCTCAGCTTAGCTATCGTCCAACCCTGGCATAAACTAAATTCCATATGTGCTTCTTTTCACGACATTTAAGTTTCCTGTGTGTCTAAACTTGTTTCCTCACATGTCAGAAGTCCCTTCCAACCTGAACTACCCTATGATCCTATGAACTTGCTGGTTAACTCACACATGGGTACAACAAGTACCCACAAAGCAGACCTTCCTTCTCCCTGACCAAAGGAACATGCAAAGAACATACCTAATGCAGTACTATATTGACACAAAAAGCAGTGAAAATAAATATTTTTCTTTTGAAAAATTGCCACAGCACACAGCAGGTCCCTTCTGGCAACCTGCTGGCTGCTCACTGATAATGCTGACTAAGGCACTCCCTGCACGGGATGGTGCTTGTCCTCAACCCTGGATGTCAACCACCATGCAATCCACAGGGAACCTGGATGTTTAAAAGCAAGGTACTACAATGCTCACTGTTGTAGTCTCCAAAGAATTTTTTGTTGTTGTTGGTTTTGTTTTGGGTTTTTTTGTTTGGTTTTTTTTGTTTGATTTTGGTTTTGTTTTGTTTTGGTTTGTTTGGGGTTTTTTAATATATGTTTGGCCTTCAGTTTGTTTGTTTTAAGTGAAGGCTGATATCCTGAAGATAAACTGGAGCCTGTTTTATGGCTTTCCAGAATTGGCTTTCTTAGGTGCAGGAAAACACTGTCCTGTTGAAAGTACAAAGGAAATTCTATATGTTATTGCAAAATCTGGACATCAGATCCCTAAAGCAAAAGATACAACAGAGGAATGGCAGAGGTATAGATTCTGTAGTTAACTACAGCTCTCCAGAGTATACAGCTCCTGTTTCCTCACCCTGTGCTTGAATTTTAATAATGAATAAAGATTAAAAACATACAGTAAAATAATCAAGCCATGGAATACGAGCCTGATGGACAAAGGTAGCCAGATCTAGTTCCCACCCTTGTAAAAAACAATAGGAAATCAATTTCAGACATGAAAATAAACTTCTGCAGAAGAAGTCTGATTCAAAGCCAGAATGAAACATGGTCTCTTCACACAGGTTTGTGTTTGTTGAGTTGCTATTCAAGCAAGGTCTTCTAAGCAGCAAAAAAAGGAACTAAACCTGCTGAAATACAGAATGATCCATCCAGGCTAGGAAAATATTTTTCTCCGTACTAATATCTGAAAATGGAGTAGAGTTGCATTACTTTTGCTTGTTCGACAGCCACTTTCTTTTTTTTAGCCTGTATTCCTGTGCCAAACTGAAGCTCTAATTTGACAATATGAGATGTCTGTGGCAGTAATGACCTAGGGAACTGCCTTCCACAGACAGAGCGACAACCATAAAGTTTTAGAAGTTGAAATGCTTTCATATACAAAGGTAAATGTGAGGAGAGGATGAGCTGATCAAAATTTATGTTTCTTTTGTACTGCTCAGGATGTCCTTAAAGAGCCTCTGTCATTTCTGGAAGATCCTCTATTATTCCTGTGTTTGGCTTTGCAAGGGAGAGTTACGTATGGACACAGGGTAACTGTGTATTCTACTGATCCTGGACACAAAAGGATAATCTGTCCATTTCCATCAAGAAAATAAAGATGGTAGTACAAAAGCCTCAGGAAAATAATCAAGATATGAAAACATGTCTGTGTCAACTTCTCAGTGAGACACTGGCCCACAATCAAACACAAAGCCACAGACTAAATAGAGATTTCTTACCCATAGAATGAAGTGCAGACTTCTTTGACTATCACAATATTTACTTTTCAATACTTTGATTAGTGCAATACTGTTTTCTCACACTTGATTTCTGGCATTTTTCTTCATAATACTGCAATTTCCCCTATAGAGAAATGGGAAAGAAAAAGCCTTTCTTTGGAAAAAATAAAATATGGTCAGAAAGACTGGATTCTCTTTGGCACTTAGCAAAAAATTCTGATCATGGTGTACCATGAAGGAAAAATTCCAGGTGCATCATTTTTTTGAAAAATATACTGATTGGGTGGCTATTCTGCTAGGCACTTAGAAAAATTTTGTTAAAAATACTCCAAAATTAAGATTAAGAGTGGTTCCCTGGAGATTTACTGCAGTCTGGAAAAGCACCCAAAACAGGGAGTGCTTAGTCTGCACGCTGCAGGTTAGTGCAGCTGAATACTTTCTGAAATCAGATTCTACTGTGCAGTGAAAGCATAGCCTTTCTTTGGAAAGACCACACAAAAAGAATTACATGTCATGCATGACCGATGTTAATTTTCTTACTCAGCAAAGCAAAAGTCAATCTATTTTATGTCCATAGACTATCATCTTTTTGAGGCACGGTTATCTTGTCATCACTTTCTATTCCATCCATACTGGCATGTGAGCTGGCTTCAGTAATCCATGAGGTGACTGACTATAAAGTGAAATAATTATTTAAAATATCTGTCTTCTCATTTAACGCTACGTTAGAAAATTATAGCCTCACTCGTATAAATTACAGAAATTTAAGTAACCAGAAAGTCGTGTGGAGGAAGAACAGCAATTCTTTTTCACGGAGGACTTTGCCATTTCCAAATCTGAATACAGTCTGGTTAGAAATTCTTTCTGAAACTGAACTGTTGGCATAAGAGCCACCAAAGCACAAGAAGCCAAGCAGGCAGGGGAGCAAGGAAGAGGCATGCAGGCAGCCTGCTTGGCTTCTGCCAGAAGGTTTTCCAAATGGCCAAGGTCTTTTCCATTCTGACTGGTCACCAGACATCAGAGGACCTGATGTTGCAACTGAGTATTTCTCTGCTCAGATCTAACCATGACAGAAATTAGTCTTTCTGCACTGAGAAAAATATTAGTCAGTTTTAAATGCAGGATGCTGGTCTAAGCAGCCACCTTGACTACCCTTTCAAAGAAACGGCTTTGTTCAGATGAACACTTAACATGTGCCTATGTCCCATTTCTATCAACGGTTAAGGACATATTTTAGACTAGGCACATGCCTGACTTTTTACTGAGTAGTGAAAGATGTAAAAGCAATCCTCACGTAACATTTCCTAGTCAGTTCTGTCACATGTCAGCACTGAAGTGAAGCACCTTTAGAAAGCTGGAAAGGAAAATCTAAGCGGAAACTGCCTGTCACCACTTCTGTCAGCCCTTGGGGCAGCAAAAATGAGCGTTAAGAGAAGACTGTCAGGTTCCTCAGTTGACCCAAGGTCAGAATTAGAGCTGGACTTGCAGATCCTCAGGTTTGACTCCATCCATTGACTCTGTGTGGATCTGCCCCTGAAGACCTGCATTAGTAATAAGGCTGTAAATGAAAAACCAAATGCTTCTTACACAACTGAACACATTGTTTCAGCTCCTTCTGTATTACTACTGTGAGTTATTACAGGACAAGGCTGAGAAAAGGTGGTACCTTGTCCATGCACAATGACTTTCTTTGTGAAGGAATTTCTAATTATTTCCTACTGTGGTTCACATTTTATGAAATTAGCAGTTTTATTTGCCTTGAACAGAAAAACTGACAGTTGCACCAAGATTTTTTTGGACTGGAAGTACCTGTCACTGGATTTGACCTCAAGTTGTCACTAGAAAGAAGTAGTTTTGATACCTAAAGTGGGGGTCCTCACCTGGACCATCAAAGCCAGCTTGGGAAATTTAATCAGCATGCAACTCCACCGTGCATTGATTTCAACCTCTCTATACTTTTTTCCCCCTAAGGTCTACAACGTATTTAATCTTGCTTACAATATATTTAATCATTATGGGGTTGGGGCTGAGGTGCACAGTATTTACTATGGCCCATACTAATACAAGCAGGCATAGGGCATGATTTAAGGATGTAATAGTTGTGAATATTTTGGCTTGCACTGGAAAAAGCAATTATTTTTTCACATGCACTTTGAAAATTGAACAAAGTGCAACTTGAGGAGGGGCTTTCTGTGATGGTTGCATTTAGAGGGTGGTACTTTTACAGAAAGAACAACATTGTCCCTACAGATGTTCTTTCAGAGGTGGAGTGCCAGATGATTGGAGGCTGTCCAGTTTCACAATTTGTAAGAAGGCTGCATTATATTTTCATTTAAGTATGTGCTTTCCAAACTGTGGTGACATCAGTTATCTGTTACAGCCTAGCCTCCTTCATTAATATAAGTGTGGAAAAGAAAATTCCACCCTGTACCCACTGAATTAGACAAGGAAAATGGGATTCTCCCATGGTCCACCTTAGAGTATTTTTTAAAATGCCACCCATGGAGGGACTGTACAAACTTGTAGCAGTCAGTACCCACAGAGCTAAGGCCTTAAGTCATGGTTCAAAATATCTAAATTAATGGACTCAGTATGGGGAAAGGAAAATCAAAAGTCAGAGAGGGTTGTGAGGTTTGTGTCTGCTAAACATTTTTGTTCTGGACAGTTTGTTCACAATTATAGCATCTCAAGGCCAAATTGTCTGGTTTGTTTCATTCATCTTGCATTACACAAAGTGAACGTATGCCAGCCAGGCAGAGGGATTCACTGCTGGGGAACTCCCACAAGCCGGGGCAGTCTTTGGCCACTTCAGATGCTGCAGGGAGAGCTCTGCCATCTGTCCCCCATGCCTGTGTCACCACCTGCTTTCCTGGACACTCATTCCCTGCAGTAAGGGAAAACGGCACAAATTAATATTTTCCCTGTGTTTTCTATCCAGAGAGATTCAACAGAAGAAGCAGGTTTATTTTATAGGGAGTAAGCTGGAAGGGTGCTTCTCGCAGCCAAAGAAGCCCCCATTTTTCAAGGCCTGGTTGCATGGGGCACTTGTCTCGCAGGGCAGTTCCTTGATGTTAAGCCTCTCGCACTTCTGCAGGAAAAGGGTGTGAAAAGCTGCTCTTCCATCATGTCGTGGTTTAACGCCAGCCAGCGACTAAGCACCACAGAGCTGCTCACTCACTTCCCGCCACACCCAGTGGGATGGGGGAGAGAATCGGGGGAAAAAAAAGGTAAAACTTGTGGACTGAGATAAGAACAGTTTAATAGGAAAGAAAGGAAGAAAATAATAATGATAATAATAACAATAATAAAATGACAATAATAATGAAAGGATTGGAATATACAAAACAAGTGATGCACAATGCAATTGCTTACCACTCACCAACCGATGCCCAATTAGTTCCTGAGCAGCAATCCTCCCAGGCCAACTCCCCCCAGTTTATATACTGGGCATGACGTCACATGGTATGGAATACCCCTTTGGCCAGTTTGGGT
>JAVJGG010000082.1:23145889-23159559 GCA_035590195.1 Aviceda cuculoides | reverse complement strand
GCCAGTTTGGGTCAGCTGCACTGGCTGTGTCCCCTCCCAACTTCTTGTGCCCCTCCAGCCTTCTTGCTGGCTGGGCACAAGAGGCTGAAAAATCCTTGACTTAGTCTAAACACTACTTAACAACAACTGAAAACATCAGTGTGTTATCAACATTATTCTCATACTGAACCCAAGACATAACACTATACCAGCTACTAGAAAGAAAATTAACTCTAACCCAGCCGAAACCAGGACACATCAGATGGATGCGCTGCCCAGCCATGCCACCTTACATATCCATTTCTTTCCTCTGCTTTTACTAATACAGGGTTACCCTTCTCCTAGCCATTCAGAAAGTTACTACAATGATCATTTTCCTAATCCATCTCTTTGACTACTGTCACCTTTCTCCTTGCAACTTAAACTCTGTTTCTTTACTCTTTCACATCAGAGAAAAACTTCAGGCTCCTCACTAGCTAGTTCCTATCTATGTCCCCTACTATTGCACCTATACTGATAGTCGACTTCCATCTTTTGCAGCCACATAACTTTACATAATAGAATTTTCAAATATGGTCTTGAAAGCAAAAGCATTTTACTGGTTTTGTTCAAATCCCTACTGAAATCTCTCTTTTGACAAGATGCCTGGGGAAATCTTGGCATAAGTTAGGCTACTGGAAGGTTAACACTGCCAAGATCACTGAACATACCTGTAACCAGTCTTCTGCCAGTATCCAGCTCTGTCACCTTCTTTCAAAGCAACCGTAAGTTTGTAGGAGACTCATCCCCTTTTGATCTCACCCACCAGTATTCCCCATGTTGTGTTGATAGTGTATGACTATGGCTCCTAAGCACATGCAGACATTACCTCAAAAACGTATTATTCGTAAAAGTACTAGGCAGGGGTTTTATAGCTCACTTTTCCATTACAGTTAGTTCAGGCATTCAGGAAGTTTCTCTTTTGTCAGTCACACACTTAAATTTCCAGAGCAGTATTATTCATAACTCAGCTTAGTTTTCAGAACAACAATAAACAAATGTTATAAATTAATTAATAAATTAATTAAACAAATGTGGCAGTAGTTTCCTCACATTTTTCTAGTTGGAATGTTTACAGGTGCATGCAGAAACTGGCTTTTCCTAAGTAAAGCCCAGGATGAAAACTTCTTACAGAAAAGAGTACAGTTTGACTAAGTTTGTAGGGAATTACAAGATCATCCTACCAACCTCTTTAAAGGGCATCAGCTACTGATACAGTCAATACATTTTAAAGTGATTCCAGTAGAACTCTAATGTCTTTAGAACATGATTGGTGTTATTCAAATCATACTCTTCAAAACTTTTACATAAGAGATATCATCAGCACACCAGACATGTCATAAAATGACATCCAAGAAGACAGCCCGTGTCAGTGAAGTGGAGCCTTGCTTTTCTTTGTGCTCACTAGTGAAACAATATGGATACAGACCTCATGGAAAGAAAAACATCCATGTTCATAGGAAATTTGGTAAATCTGTTCTGTCTGTTCCTAATATTCCTTTCCTAATATTCAGCTTTTCCCATCTCTTAGAAAAGGAATAAAATTACCCACCCATTCCCTGCCAGGTTAGGGAACAGGCACCCTGGATTACCAGGCTGGCAAAAAGTACATTCCTTGCCAGCTCTCGCACAGTCACAGCTGAAGAGGATGCTAAAAGGAAAGCTGTTCTGTATGGAGGCTACCTCTCAGCTGATGAAGATTCATTTCTGATGCCATATATGTATTTGATGTGGGGCATTTCAACTGAAAATAAAAGAGTAGAGTCACAAAATCAGCAAGGATGGAAAGTTGCCATCTTCATACTACTGTGGTGAAGAAAGTTGCCATCTTCATACTACTGTGGTGAGGACATCTGTACAAAACAGACCTTTCTCTCATCCAGCACAAGGCAACCAACGGAGGAGTAGCAAGCAATGACCAGAGTGATTCACTGAAATTGAATTCTCCCCTGTTGAGGTTTGTTTTACCTTCTACCTCATTTTTAACTATTTGGAAGGAAAGATGAAAAGTAAATGATTCTTCTGTCTGGCAAGTGATTGATCTGTGGTGTGATTTTTGGAAAGTCACATCATATCCACTTCTTGTCCTATCTTTTAGTTGTCAGGATCACTTTGATCACTGACTTTTAAGGGCAGAGCCTGTCTCTCACCATGTGTTTGCACACAGCCTAGTGATGCAGGCTTCAGTTTGGATCAGGGCCTCTAAGTACTACCATCGTATAAATAGTCATTCTCAGAGAAACAAAAATCAAACATGAAAACTACGAGGAGATGAAAAGCAAACATGGTTTCCTGGTGACTCATCTTGCACAGTCCTGAACATGTTGTTTTATTTTACTCTCAAAGGCCAAGTCACACGTGGTGCCCTCCAAAGAAGAGTAAGGATGCCAGCACAGAGGAGTAACTAACAGCAGAACTCAGGGCAAGCATTTAGGGACTGGGCTGCTTTTTCTCCTTTTTTCCTTTGCTGGGTACTGCATCACTAAGCAAGTATCTCTCCCTGACAGTTATAAATAGGCATTAGTGCCTTATCATGTTCTCGCTCACTGGGAAAGAATGTGGATCAGCTAAAGAATGAGACACCCAGGAAACCTGCTGAATGGCAACAACAATTTTTTTTTTTAAACCCTCTCTCCTAGAGTCAGAGGCATACATTCTTCAGCAGTGAGTTTCTTGACCTGGTACATGACATGATGCTTTATATACAAAAATATTAAAAAAGAGATTAAGTCACTGGTAAAAGTGCTGAAATGAGGCCTTTCCCTTTTGCAAGCCTTTAAAGGAACTTTCCAAGCTTACCAAAACTGTGCAGTCACGCTGCTGACAGGCAGCCAAGTTCACATAAGGACCAGTCCAAGGGCACCTTCAAAGCCAGCATACTGATGGACCTTCCATATAAACTGCAAAGTGTGTTAGACATCACATTACCAACATGGGATCTCAAGTTACCAGAGCCCAGAAATAATTATCTTCCTTCATTCTTGTATCACAAGGTGAATCTTGAAAGACTTTTAAATCAGGACTCCAGGAAACATGGAGATGATCAGAGAAAGAGAAGGTGTTAAGACAAGGCACTGGATGGGGATCAGCAAGACACAGGCCAAGATCCACATAGGTATTTAGATTCCTATCCTTCCATCAATTTCACAGTGACCATTGGTGCCTAAAAAGGAGTTACAGTCTTAAATCCTTTTGCAGATTTTGATCCTGTTTTATTCCCAGGCTTGTTCAGCTGACAAATCAACTCACCTCTTTGTAGAGAGTTCACAGTTCATAACTTGTAAAACATGTGCATAGCATACATGTATCACAAGTGCATCTCCACAGACCTGATGTCATGATAAGAAGGATGACAGAATATCCCCAGGCAAAAAGCATTTTTGTCAAATAATTGAACATCTGTTCTGCTTGTGTGGTAGGAAGTACTTAATGTTTCAGCAGGTACTTCCAACAAAGCAAGGCATCACATTTCTCTTACCAGCTCAATTGCAGCCATAAGCGATAGACGGGCCAGGGATCTTTACTTTTGAGCAGTGGAGGGTAAATTAATTTGAATATTGTCTCTTTGGAGACACCTGTCCTCTTATTTCTCCATACAGTAAGCACCTAATGCAAATTGCTCCTGCTTCATTCAGAGTTCCCAGGTAGAAGTTCTATTCATTGAATCTTTATCATCCGAGATCTTAGGACTACAACAAACTTAAAATAATTTTTAAAAAACCCAAACCATTGTATATAAATAAAATGAGATCAGTATTTGACCCAAAAAGGAGTGAAGATTAATAAAAAACGAAAAATAATGATCCTCCTTTTCAGCTTTGCAGTTTGGTTCTGTGGGAGAATTTTTTAAAAAATATTCATTATTTTAAGCTTTAGGAATGTCTTACTTAAAGCATGTATAGAGCCAAAAGACAGAGCTATTTTTAGAGTGATACTTCTCAGCTTGTTTTGGCAAGGTAAATGCCAAAGTGTTTGAAAGACTTGCATCCCCTGAGATTATAAACTTTGAGAATACACAGGTCAGCCCCTGTCTTCAGGGGGGTTTGGCAGGCACCTACCCACAAGAGAAAGCTTTCCAGAAGGAAACTTACTCAATAACTTATTTGCTGGGAGTCGAGTATCCAGGACAAAGTAATACTCATCATTGCCCAGGGTTCTATAAAACAGGCCATTAGTATAGTATTTTCTAGGTTACTCCATGGTTTTCAGTGCTTCCTAAATCCCTTGCTATAACAATCCATCCCCTTCAGACATTAAAAAAAAGAGATGTTGAAGATCTCTTTTCTTCTACCAATACCCCAGAACTCTTTCTGGATCTCAACAGTAACTGCAAAAGACTGCTCTGGTCTCAAATTCAGCACAATTTCAGAGGAAAGGGATACTAAGTGAAAAAGGATCTCTCAGTCACAGATAACTGTCCCACATACAAACAAGATAGATAGACAGCAACAAGAAATGTTCTTCCCCATACACCTGAAGTTTCATCTAGCAGATCTTCTCCTACTTCTGGTGGAAGCCATGGGATAGTGCAGTAGCCTCAGTGTGAAGATTAAGAGCACCCATTGGCACTTCATTCCCTCCTGATGTTGTAATCAGAGGTCACCTAGTACTTCTCGAAGCCACACAGCCTTCTACAGTGCCTTTCCTTTCCCATGCTGCTTTGTGGTAGTAAGTAAAAAAATGGGTACACTTAAGAGTTCAGAGAGTAACAAGGGATGAAGTAGGTTAGTGTTAGTGTAGCAGCTAGCAGACCTTTGTTTTTCAGAAGCAGAATTCTCGTTCTGATTTTACTAACAACTGTGCTAGAATAAGAAAATTTTTGTTTTGATTTTTTTAAATACCAACAGAGACATTTTCTAAAATAAACGTAACTGCAGACAGGAATCTGGGCTAGGTATGGTAGAATTACACAAGCAGACTGACTTACATCAAACTTAGAAAGCTGCTCCCAAAATGTATACACACCCTTTAAGCTTGAAAGTCCTGGACTTTGATCTCCATTTCAGTTTAAACCACAGCCAAGGTCTAATTTCCCTTTCTTCACATTTTTAAATTCTCAAAACCAACTCAGCAATTTCTCATCCTCCGCTGCACCTGGGGAGAAAAAAGGCCAAAAAGGCAAAAGAACCAGCCAAAAGGAACAGGGGTGTTCCTGGGTTGCTAACTAATTTTGCTCCGAGAGAGGGGAAAAAGGTTGACCCACTCCTAGCAGGTGTTGTCGCTCCAGTTCCCACTGACTTCTATACGTTTTGGATGCTAAGCAGAGAATTAATCCTCTCTGACAGTACAACATGCTGACATGGACATGCTATCTAGTTTTTTGTTCACAAGGATCTGCCAGAACACTCTTTTTACTATATCTGGATGTCTTCATATACATCTGTTCTTGGGCACGTAGTAGAGGGACCCTCAGATCAACTATGCCCTTTCCAAGTTCTTCAGCTTGTTATGCATCTCATAAAAAATGTTTGGAAATAGTATTAGAAGAAAGACTGATATCTCATGTAATGTCTTCTTTGTTGTTTTGATGGGGTTTTTTAATCTGAGAACTTGCATTTTTTAAACATACACATTAATGAAAAGATTCTAGCCCTGCCCATAAATTTCCTTTATTCTATAGCTCCCAGACTTGAGTTCAATGTAGGACACTTGCTTTTCAGATTTGGGAGCCTGTGCTTTACAAGGACAACTCAGAGTACTTCCAAATCTCATCTATTTATCCCTCTAGCACATTATAAAGGAGCCTTTCCTGAGAGGACCTTGACTGCACAATGTCAGCCATGAAATAAGTCTACAAGAACAGACAAAATCATGGTGGCAGCACACTGATACTATCTATAGCTGTGTGTCAGAGCCTTCACAAAGAGTCTGTGTCCAAACATTCTTTGCAATACGTTCAGATTCTTTTCCACAGTCAGATGAGAGCAGAATTTTACTCCCTCGCAGTGTGAACACACAGCAGTTCATGCTCAATGCATGGTAGAGACATACCCAGCACAAAATATCTAGAGATGGGTGCAGTTCTTTGTGCATCTGCTCCATGGCTCCAAAACAGACATAAAACAGATGTAGTTTGGAAGTTGAGGAATTACAGAAGTGCAGCACTAAACTCAAACCAATGTATCTGTCGCACAGCAAAGTTAATCAGCTTTGACTCTGTATTATATTAATGTAGTCAAAGCTTGCTGTTGGCTCAACAGCTCAGATGGCTTTCCCCTGCTATATACCAGAACTCTCTAGAGTACTTGGACAGTGTAAAGGGTCTTAATGTGAGTTTGCCTGTAGTTTCCAAAGTTTTTAATGCACCTCCACATTATCAAAGCAGAATATGCCAAAGGGTCTCCGTGGTGCTGTGAAATGAAAGTTAGACTATTGTACTTGCTAGTGTCACAGATGAAAACTGGGCAATTTTACTTAATTTAATTAATTACAAATTAACAAATTTCTGATCACTGATCCAAGTATTGAGAAAAAACAGAAAGAGAGAACATAAACAATTAAACACTTAACATCTTTTCTACTCCTTCCTCAGGCTCACCTTAAGTCAAACACCTATCCTCTCCTTACTTCTTAGTCTCAATTTCTTTTACTCTTGCTGTGGGACACATTTAGTCCTTCCCAATTCCTGCAGTGAATCAGTGGGTGGTCCAGGAAGTTGGATTATGTGCATAACAGCTTCTGCCTGTTGCTCTGTGCTCGTGGCTTCTTTTTGCCCTGCTCTGCTTCTCACTGGTTTTCTTCAGCCACTCTGGTGCTTCTTACTGGTTTTGCAGGATCACCTCCTCCAAGCTAAAGAATGGTCCATCCTGAAAAGAAGGAAAACAAGCAAAAGTGAAAGGAGGCCTACATGGAGGAAAAAGGATCTCCTGATAAATCTCAAACATAAAAAGAGTGCATACAAGAGGTCAAAGCAGAGAGAGGTGACCAAGCCAAAGCCCACCTGGAGCTGAATCTCGTGAGAGACATGAAGAACAACAAGAAAAGGCTAGGGAAAATGTGGGCCTGATGCTGAATAGAGCAGGTGCTCTTCCAGTAAGAGACACGGAAAAGGACACAGTATTCAAGGTTTTCTTTACATTGGTCTTTACCGGCAAAAACAGTCTTCATGAATCCCAGGCTCCTGGGATCAGTGGGAAAGTCTACAGCAAGGAAGACTTACCCTTGGAGGATGAGGATCAAGTCAGGGAGCTTCTAAACAAACTGGACATGCATAACTCCATGGGACCTAATGGGAAACACTCATGAATGCTGAGGAAGCTGGGCAGGGTCTCCACAAGGGTACTTGCAATTTGTCTTTGACAGGTCTTGTTATTCAGGGAAGGTTCCTCAGGATTAGAAGAAAGAAAATTTCAATTCTATCTGTGGGATGCAGTTGCCCAGGGGTGTCTCTGCTCTGGTGTGGGTCATCCTTGGCAACAGTCCCTCAGGGGCATCCCTGAGCTGGGGCGGATCACCCGTGGCTGCAGTCCCTCAGCAGTGCCACTGTTTCGGTGTGGGTTAGCCTTGGCTGCAGTCTGTCAGGGCTGTCACTGCCCTGCTGTGGGTCACCCACAGCTGCATTCCCTCAGAGGTATCTCCTCCAGCACAGAGCACCTCCTCCCAAGCGTGTCCCCCAGCCACCTCCTCAGCAGTGTCACCCTCCATGTGTCCACCATCCCCAGCAGCTGATGCTCTTTCTTAAATAGAAAGTGGGGGGCAGGGAAGTGGGGACACCAAGGGTTCTGCTGACCAGCCAGGGCTTTGGCATGCAGTAGATAATGTGGAAAACAGCAGCATGGAGTAAGACCCATAAAAAAGGGAACTAAGATATACAGAGCAAAGACAAGAGATAAGGCACAGAGATGACAGGCATAGACTTGAGAGGTCTATTCATATTTCTGGAAAAGCCTCCTTTATTGATTTTATTAATATTATAAAAGAAAAAAAAAAAGCTGATGGACTGGAGCGCCAGTGATCAGATTCCAATCAGGACCTGAACTTCTTTATATTTGTGGATTGTTGTGGCATTAAGAGTGTTGCCTGCTCTCTGTTGTATAATTGTGTCAATTGAACAACAGGCCTGCATTCCCTGCAAAGAATTTGAGTATGACTTGTCTTTCCTTTCACTGGAGTAAATCTGGTTTGAAAAGTGAGTTAATTGCATAAGGTAGGCTGCAGTGTCTGTCACCATCTAATCCCTTTTGTAAACCTGATCAAGTTTCCACTTTAATCATAGTGGGAGGAAAAGGAATAAGCATTTACTTGGAAACCTATGTAAACTTTTCAGTAAAAACATCTTAATTGATCATGAAAAGAATATATGGAATTAAAATAGTTAAGAACTGAGAAAAATCACATTTGTTTCACATAAAATGAAATGAGCAAACGAGACAGGAAGACACTGCTTAACACTATAAGAATGCTACTATAACTGACTACCCATATTTAAAAGTTGTAAACACCGTAAAGTGAGGCGAATTGCATATAATTATGAGTGGTAATATGACATTGAGCAATGAAAAATGTTGGCTTCATATCTGGAAAACAACCGTCTTTATTAGAGACAAATCTGCTATACAGCAGCAGACCTAACTCCACCTTAGTTTTCTGCCAGTGTTCCAGTGTCAGGCTAGGGAGAGCTTTGGGCAATGTACCATACCCACGGTACACTACTGGCAGAAGGATAATCATATTCTTCTTGTCCCTGAGAAACAGGAACATCACCTGTTTAATGTCCATATTGTTCCCTGTTTCCTGATACTGCATGCATCTTCCTTGCATTCAGCAAGCTGTGTCTTGAAACTAGTTAGGTTCCTTGCCCCAGACTCATCATAACTCTGCTAAAACTTTGCAGTACTGCCAGTTCTTTCAGTTTCTAACCCACGGTGATTCACAGTCATATTAAAAAAAACCATATTTTTTTCCTATGCAACACGGTCTTTAAGCTCAGACAGTTCCTTCCCCTGCTTTCCTTTACCCATCAATGTACTTAGGGAGTGCAATCCTGTCCTTTCTTTCAGGTGCTAGGCTATACAAGCCAGTCCTTCTCAGTCTCTATCTTGCAAGGCAAGACTCTCATCCCCTGATGATTTCAATGATCCGCTCTGCACATGTTTTGTCTAAATTCACCTTGCTGGAGAAAATATACTAGGTGCCAGAGATAAAATCCCCAGTGATGCTTCAGACTCATCTCCAGGCTATACTAGAAACATCATATTTGATATCTTAGGATGATGTGTGCCTTGTTCAGGACTGGTCCTGTCTGTGTTTCATAGACATCCAATGACTGACTAATACCCTCAGTTGCTGTAGCATACACTCCATCCTGATTTCTAACAAATGAACTCCCAGTTTCCAAAGGAAAATCTTACTGTTTACTTCTAGGTGTGTAACTTCTGCACTTTGATAATTAAAATGCAGGACAGGGTTCTAAATCACCTAATAGTGCAGAACCACTGCAGCTGCTATGATTCTCTCTGTCTTGAGAATGGTTAGCTCTTCCCCTTTTATGGAGAAAAAGAATGACCTAAATAGAAATACAACACATTGTATGTTTGCATGACCTCACCCTTGTCTTGTCTCTTTGGAAAGTACCCTACACTTGACATGCATTCCAAGTATACACTGCTCAGTAAATGTTTTTTATTCCTTCTTCCCAGAGCTTATTTTAAGCTACTAGTTCGTAAACGAGGGTCACAACCTTACTTTTATGCACAAGCTTGGCAGTATAGTTGGAAATGGGGTCATGACCCCAGAAGTGGGTCTTGATGGACAGATGTTCTGAGATTCAAACCCCTTTCTGACCCCTTTTAACACCGTTAAAGTCTCTAGCAGTGTGAAGCACATCATGAATGCAACAGGAGAAGGTGAAGCTCTGCTTACCAGCATTTGAGCAGTTCTGATGAACTCTGCAGCTCTCAGCCTGAGCAACAGTCATGTTGCTGGTCTCAGGACATAACTCTCATGTGTTTGCCCAATGTGCAATTAGCAATACAATTTTCTTTGTGTCCATACAGGGTATTTTTAAGCAAGTGCAATGCAAATAATATAGCAAAGCTCTTAGTAATACACAGCACTTCGTGAAGACTGTGGGTTTATTCTAGGCCTCTCTACTCAAGCTGTGAAATTATTCTGACATGCTGATAAAGTCTTTCCAGGCTTCTGTAGGGATCGTATACATCATTCCTCTCAGATAAATTGCACTCAGTTATTCCTGTGAGCTGAAATAGTTTGGTTTAATTACAGAACAGTTCATGCCCAGATAGTGCTCTGGGAGGAATTCAAGGGCAAACATAGCCATTTTCCATAGAAAAGGGACAGAAGCAAAATAGATGTAGACTGAGTCCTGTTGTAACAAACATTATTATGTAGGTCCATATTCTAGGACACTCATAAAATGAGGAAGTGCCTTATCACATTAGGGTGGGTGTGGACCAATGATGAAATGTGTGACAGAGCACTCTGGTCCCACAGCTGTCTGGATAGTCACCCTTCTCACTTGTGTATTCAAGTTTCCTTCTCACAGCAGTCAAGGCATGAGATCACCTTTCTCTCACTTCAGAAAATGGCTGGGAGGCAAGGGGACGTACATCCAGATTCTGGAGTTGAGAAGCTCTCTGAAGTGAGAGAGTGGAGTGGAGAGTAAAGACTCACCGCTTTGAGTAGTTGAGTCCACTTTAGACAATGAGGCTATGTCTACACTAGTAAGGTAAATGGTGCCCAGGAACAGTCCCAAGGACTGGAATGCAATTGTCGATACAGTTTCCTGTCCAAAGGCTCCCAGGCATGCTTTAAGTCCTTGCCAGCCAGCACCCCCAAACAATTCCTGAACATGGTCTGGGGTCTGAACATTCCTGGGATCATTCCCATCAGGGACTTGCATGCAAGTCCTCTGTTTTGCAGGCTGAAAGAGCTTATTAGAATAGACATAGACTGTTCCTGCCAGTAAGCTGGTTTAAATTACGTATGTAGAGTGTTAAAAGTTCCATTACCTTTAGTAAAGTTATTTGTGATGTAACGTGTTATTGTGGTTAAGGTGTTGGGATCCTCACTGTAGGAAGACAGTAAAGAGGCTTTCTGAAATACTCTGAGCAAGAAGCAAGACCGTGAATGCTTTTAATGGAACTGAAGGAGGCAGAAGTATTCTCTTTGTTCTTGTTGTTGGTGTGTATCTGCTCATAATACCAGTCCTGTCTCCCCAGAGCATGGAGACAGACCTGGCAGTCATGTTTGGGGAAGTATATGCCAGCCAAAAGCATAAACTCTTGCTGGTGGTGGATCGTCTGTGACAAAGGGCACCCACAGTACAGCTTAGCCCTTTTTCTATTCTGACTAGCAAAGGCAGTAACTATCAATGGCAGCCAGAAGTCTAGCAGCCTAGTGGTTCAGCAGTGTATGCCCTCTAATAAGAAAGTCTCCACCACCTTGACTAAAGGAGCCTTCACTTTATGTATTAATACTTCTCTTCACTCTATCATTTATTTTATTTCTTTCCCAAAGAAGAATAGCTGACACCAAATAGATTTTTTTTTTTCTGTCATGATGATATTACCTGCTTTTCCTTCTTTTGGTGGGGACTTTTTTCTCCTTGTGAAGTACTGACAGCTTTTCTTTCTTTTGATGCTGTATTCCCCACTTTTAATTTAGGCCTGTGTTTTGACTCAGTGGTCCCCCTGATTTTTAAGTAGTTTTTGCCACAGTTCCTAATTATTACCCCAAATTTGCCAAAGGGAATGAACATGCCTCCACAGGGGTAGTACTCACCCTCTTTAAATGACTGTGCAAATGTCCATGTCTAGGACTTAACAAAAATAAATCATCCTCTGGTTTGATACCATCAGTTCGAGGTCTGTGGCTCTGAGCCCAAGCACGTTGCTGGTACCCAAAGCCCACAGGCCAGCTGGCAGGACTGTGCATCCACAGCCAGGCAGGCTTGGTCTGCTGTATTTAAACTGCACTTGACACCTGGCACTTTTGTGAGTATTTTTTCCACTGTGCTTTAACACATATGTTCAGCTATAGCGCAGCTCTTGAACATTCAGAGTCCATTTGTCTTTGCATCTGAATTTACTAAAATCTGGATAAAAGTGTCTAGTGTGTGCTGCCCCTGGCTTTTCCAGACAGAATGACTGAAAAAACCCTTCTCAGATGACATATTTTCACTTAAACTTTTATCCCCTTAAGATAAAACAAAAAATCTGGCAATGAATATTCATGCCCACTTGAGTACACAGGTCTCTTGACTATAGCTACACATGTAACCGTATGGAGAACTCAAACAGTGGGTGACAAAGACAGCACAAACCTTTGAGAAGGCCTAAATCACTATGCAGCAGCTATAGTGATTGAATCGTATGTGACAATACCTCTCATCAGTGCATCCTCCTGTTCTGTTTGCTCATCAGTTTGCTTTTTTATGAAGAACGTGATTGGAATTTAGGCTACAGAAAGCAGAAATTCTTCTAAATTCACGTTGATTCCTGTTTGTTGCCTTAGTATTTATGTTGTGATTAAGCTTCTTAAAAACCTCTTGCAAGGATCATGTCTTAGAGTCAGACCCATGTACCTAGCCAGTACCCTCCATGGCTAAGTGAAAAAACTGAACTTTTCAAAAAAATTCCATCTGCAAACCCTATGGCTCCTTTGTTTCCTGGAGAGTGGTTCCACATTATATCTTGTCAGGCAGCAGAAAGCAACCGACACCTATTAGTGTCCTAGTCAGGCCTTCAGATGAGGGAACTCAACTGTTTTTGGTGTGTTGCTTTCTGTCCAAGATGAATGAAATACTTGGAGTGTAAAAAAGGTCCTATAAAACAAAGGTGCACTTTTTAGTCCAGATTATTGATATGATTAGAGCACAATGCCACAATTAGATCAAGGCACTGGTGGGTGCAGTTGTTCTTACCTTCTCTCAGCAAAGACTTTCCTTTCCCCCTCCCCTTTCCCACTTTCAGCTGGTGAACGTCACCCCAGGGCTGAGGCCAACTGCCCTCCCAGCTGTGCCACGGCAATGCTTTGTGGGGTTCCCCTACAAACCCTGCACTGAAATGGCGAGGATGGGTTTTGTCCTTCCTGAAGCAGTTGCATTTCTGCCCTGGGTCACAGGCTGGACTGCTCCAGAGAGAGCTGCACTGGCACTGGTGGGAGGCAACCGCTGTGTCATGGGGAAGTCAGTGGGCATGAGGTTTTGTATACCAGCTTTACCCTCAAAGCTTTACTCTATGTCTTGACAGCACCCAGCCCAGGCCTAAGCCTCATCAGGAGATGCACATCAGGCCCAGTCTGGGAGTCCTCTGGCCACCACTATTCTGGGTAAAGAATTACTCTCACACAATAACATAAGAGCTTGCAGTGGATCAGACCGCAGGACCAGATCAGCTCCAGAAGTGTCTTCAAGCAAATGCCGAGGGAACATCCTAAAAATAAAACTAGCATGCACGATGTTTCCCCATTATACTGTCATAGCCTCCAAATATTTCCATCTCAGTGGAATCTTGAAGGAGATAGAATTTCAGTGTGTTTAGAAATTGTCAACAAATTTCCCTGAACTCATCCCGTCTCCCTTTGAACTTAGGTCAGCTTGGACCACTACAATCATGTTCATCACCTTCTCTCCCCCTGGGGGGGGGGGGGGGGGGGGGGGGGGGGGGGGGGGGGGGGGGGGGGGGGGGGGG
>JAVJGG010000082.1:23123598-23145879 GCA_035590195.1 Aviceda cuculoides | reverse complement strand
GCGCCCCCCCCGCCCCCCCCCCCCCCGCCCCAAATCTGGCTATTACTACCATCATTTCATGTCCTATGGTTTTACTTTGGAAGAGGCATTTAAATCACACCCACCACTACTTACTTTTTCTGTGCGACTCATGAGTTTATAGACCTCTACTACTTCAGCCTGAGTCATCTCTTTCCCAGGCTGAAAAATCTTAGTTTACTTAATTTTTTGTCACGCAGAAGGCATTCTGTATCTCCAGCCATCCCTGTTGCTCTTCTCTGAACTCTTTCCAGTTCTGATACACCCTTTGTCAGATGACAGGATGAGAGTGGCATGCAGCATTCAAGGTGTGGGCAAACAAATGCGTAATGTTGTTCCCTGTTTTATTCAAACTTCCTCACCTTCTTACCTGCACTACATTTCCATCTCCCTAGGATGGCAGTCGTTGCTTACTTCATCACACAGCTGGAGATAGGAACCTGGTGATTTTTTTTTCTTCTTATTTAGGTCTGAAATTTCAGCCTGTACAAACTTGGTGTTACTCATCGAGGCAGTGACTTTGTTAATTTGTTAATCTACCTTTATGTTAAGTTCTCATTAACTTCTAATATTACTGCAGTGCCAGAAGAATTTGCTATGTTTTCAGGTATATTTCGTACCACCATGTGCCATGGTGATCTTTCTTCCCCCAAAGCTGCAGCATATCCAGTGTCAAGATTTTCATGAAGGGCTGTGTAGTCCAGTTTTCTCACCTTCTTTATTAGACTCCCTGCAATCCTCTGGAAGCAGGGATACCACTCATTTGGTACCTAGCACTCTAAATGACAGTTTTCCATTTCTTATGTGATTATTGATCCTCTGATCTGTCTTCTATTTGTACACAGAATCCACAACAGAAGAACTGTCTCAAACCATGAGCTCTTCTATACCCATCAGCTTCCTTTGCTGCTCTTCAGTTTAAAAACTCATTCACAACCTTCTTGTTTTAGGTGCTAGAACTGTGGTTTCTTTGGTGTCTATACAAAGCCTGTATGTCTGTATATGTCTCCCACATAACAGAAGGATCCCCTGTTCCTGGGATCCTGAATCCTTGCTCATCTACCATCTTTTCCGCTGGACATTAAAACTCTGCCTTTTGGCTTCTCCCTCCAGCCCTGCACAAAGTCCTGTAAACCTTTCAGAGAGCACTGCCATGGAAGCCCTGCTGTTTTTAAGGTGCCTAGACTTAGCCTCCCAAATCTCCGTCCTGCCCCTCCTTTTGCCCTTGGTGCCCATGTGGACTAGGACTCCAGGATCCTGTCTGGTACATTTTACAAGCCAGCCCAGAATCCTAGGGACATCTGCCACTTTTTGCAGCCCTCCCCAGCCTGCTCCCAGCCCCTGGTCACAGCTGCCTCCCAAAGGCAGAGCGGAACCTCAGCTCTGCTGGAGCTCTGCATGTGCACTCGCTCCCCAGCCCAGATCTTTGGGATCCAAAGCTTTGCACAAAGGGCCAAAATACTGGAGTCACTGTGATGGCAACAGACCAAAAAAACCTGATTTGCAGGAGGGAGAAGTTTAGCAATGTTCTTCTCTTTCCCTAACCAGCCTGGAGACCCCACGAACTCTCCCCACTGCCCACAGAGCTGCCTGCATTGCCAGCAAGGAGCAGCAAACCCAATTAGTCCCTTCCCTTTCAAAAAGGACACAGGCCCTTGGGCCATGCCAGGTGCAGGACACCGAGCCCTGTAAGAGCTGGAGCACAGGCAGGCCCAAGATGGCTTGCTTCCTTTTAATTACTTACAGTTATAAATCTGAGAGTATAAACTCTGCAAGGCTAAACAATATCTTCTCCCATGACTTATTAAAGTTGAATGGCACGCAGTCTTGTTCTTTTGCCATGCTGCTTCACAGAGCTCCGTCTCAGACCGGTTGGCGAAAACTCACTTTAAGATGAAAAGCTTTTGGAAAGAGAACAGCACATTCTGAGCACATAACAAGTACTCTGAGGCAAGAAAGGCTTTCTCATATTTTTAAAGTTAAGCTCATTAGGGATTGGGCTCATGTTTTGTAAGTGATGTTGCAATGGCAACAAAGCTGGCTCCTTAATTGCTCTAGGTGGAACAGACTCACCTTCTCACATCTCCCTCCCGCATACTCCTCTCACTGCCCAGATACTCTGTTCCTCTGACTTTCAAACCCACTGACAAATCTGCAGGCTGTGCATCCCTCTCACTCTGCCCAGGAGAGTTGTGTCTGACAGACTGGCTGATGATCACAGACCACTTTTGGTGTCTTTCGCTGAGTGTATGGTGGTCTTCTGCTGAAGTAGTGGAGCAGATAAAACATCCTCTAGACAGCTGTGTTCTGTATATCTGCAGCTGTGCTTGTCATAATCCTGCTTCCACTGCTTTCCAGTATTGCAGCATTCTGGTTCACAAAAAGCAAAACCACTAACAAAAAGCTCTGATCATATTCTTTTATCTCTGTACCGGATTTCCTTCTTTTCCTGCATGTAGGTAACAATTTTTTGTCCTTTTCTCCAAGGCCATTTAAAACTATGTGCCTCCCAATTTTTTCCTCTTGCATCATAAGTCACAGCGTCACTCTTTTCCCACTCTCCATTCCCCAAACCACTTCTTTTGATCCATAGTTCTCATCTCCTTCAGGCTTCTCAAGTTTACCATTTGCATCAAACCCTAGGGAAAAACAAGGAGGTCATGATATTTTAGAATTCAAACAACTTCACAAGGATGTGTGAAGCAGAATCAAATTATCCTTGGCCCCTTTCAGAGAAATAGGTACAAAGGACTATCATGCGAAACATGCTGTCACTCCTTCTTTTCCTGCATCACCCCTTGTTTGCTGCTTCTCCTCAAAGCTGCACAGTTTTGAGAGCTTATGTGCTCCAGTATGTCTGAGTAGATCGCAACACTCTGCAATACTCTGTGTTCAAGTAGGAAGGATAATCCCAAGAAGAATGAAAGCTGGAGGCTTTTCCCCAGCTGTAGTACTTTCTGTGAATTATTTTGCCTTGTTCTGCTGTTTCCATGTGGAATGACAAAAATAACGCTATTATGGTCTGCATTATATTTGTACCTACTCATTTACTACTTCTATATTTTCCACTGGAGAGAGGACAGGTTTTTTGCCCCTTGTAACTAGTAAATAAAAAAGAAATGACAGATTAATTTCTCTACTTTGTCATCTTTGTCTCAGATAGAGGAGAAGTTTTCATTTTGCAAAAACTCAAGTAGTTTCGGTGATTAAACTCACAAAGGGACTCAGGAGCCAATTACTTTTCTAGACCCCAGTATCTGAGATGTAGCATTTCAAAATTCTTCTCCAGCTCCACCATCACAACTTTTACAGGTCTGTGAAAATTAATGACAAAAAATATGGGGTATCTCTAGGGAAAAATACTGACTCTGGGGTGAAAAAGGACATTGACTGTAACATAATGAGAAAAATATACTTAAACATTGTGTTCCAGGCAGAAAAAAATGAGAAGTCTTGTCTTGAACTGATGGTGAAAGTTGCCTTGCTGGAGCAATTTGCCTTTGTCCATGCTACTGTTAAGTACATATATATGTGTATAGAAATGTTCCCATGAGAAAAAAATTCAATTTGGTAATGACAATGTGGCAGCATCATATTCTGCACTGGATTAAAATATTTTACATTAGCCAGATCAAAGTAAAAATTTCAATAAAATCTGACAAATTATTTCCTTCAGCTAGGCAGAAGAGAATGAAAAGGAAAACAAAAAAAGGAAAAGAAAAAGCCACAAAGGCAATTAAAAGTAAAAGAGGAGCAGAAGGCAGCCAAAGCAGGGCAGAGTTTTTATCAGATGGGCATACAGAGAAGCTGGCTGGCATGGCAGTGTGTTAGGAGCTGGAGAACAAAAGCTTGATGCTGTGAACACTCCGCTTTGCTTTGATGTGGTCACTAGCATCCTACCTAAGAGAAAAGACACTGTGTACAAGTGCCACACCATTTTACAAGCACTTGACATAAGGCATTAATCATTTTTCCTCACTAGAAGCAGCTTGCCAAGTATTGTTCTCTCTTCTGGGAGTGAATTCAATGAGCACTGCACCTACCTAATAGAGACTGAAAGCTGGCCCAGGGTTTCACTTTGAAGGCATTTTGCTGGAGCTTTCCTGTCATAATGCATTCATTTCTATAGGATTCGAAATCTTTAGCTCCTTAAAGAGCTACATGGGGACACAGATATGTAGGGGTCACTCCATGCAGTTCAGCATCCTGCCTCCAACAGCCTCCATTTACCATTGCTCTGGGAAAAGATGGAAACCACCCAGACAACCGCATAAAGCTCTTGTGGGGGGAAATGCCTTCCTGGTTCCTGCAGAGATCAGCGTGTCCCCCGAAGCATGAGATTTGATTACGTTACTCCAGAACATAAAACTTCTAATGCTATTAGAAAGCCTTCAGGCTATTAGGCATTTTCTTGAAATACAGCTACCATGTCTAGCTTGATGACCCCCTATAGAACAGGCCATGTGCCTGGTATTTTCTTGTACTAATCGCCAATCATTAATATCATCACATGAGCCCTGTTCATAACCAAATGTCCATTTGCAAGAAGCCAAGGGCCACCCAGTCTTAGCTTCCACCAGAAAAGAAAAGGTTTGTCTTGGATTCGGGACTAATAGGACAACTTGCTTACAAGAAAGGTTTATTCCTCTACTTCCTATGAGCGGCTGCGCACACCCCCCCCCCACTCTGGGAGCCCAAACCTTCTCTGCAGCAGGGACGTCCTCTGAGGAAGGATGCACCTGCCAGCTGTGCGAAGTGGGTCAGCAGCCTGGCCATTAGCATTTCACCCAGGGGTTTATTTATTCTCAACCTTACAGCGCACCTGCTCTTTCTCAGGGGCCTGGACAGAAAAAAGTCCAGTGAAGTAACTGTGATTTGGAGAATTCAGGTCTGAGCTATTCTGGGAGGAAAAGAAAGAGGAAAGAAAGAAAGACAAAGCCAGATAGTTTACTGTTGGCTAAGGCTGTGATCCCTTGTAGTAAAACTGACAGGCAAACTGCGCACCTACAGGCAAAAAATCTTACGTCATTTGCTTGATCTGCACCATCACCACAGAGCACTCCAAATAGTCTAGGGAATAGATTTTTTACTTTTTTTTTTTCTCTAGCCCCATCTCCTGCAGATCATTCAGCTGTGAAGAGTTCTTACCTTCCTCCAGAAGAGACAAAATGCACTTCTTTAGATCTTTGTTGGAAGTAAGGGCCCTGCATCTCGCTGACCTGATCTGACCTGGTAGCATCACTGGCAAAACTGTTGCTGCCCTAAATGAAACCAGGATTTCATTTCCTACCCCTGCAAAAGCTCCAGGTTCTGCAATTTCTCTACAGCAAGATCTGTGACTTTCAGAAAGCTTTTCTCTAGGTTACCCTTTAGGCATTTTTCCACCATATGCCAACAGGCTTTACAGCCATATAGTCAGCTGAATTGTACCAAATGGTGCTGGGCCAACTCACGCGGTGGCCCTGCAAGCAGACTCATTTCCTCCTCCATACAGGTCTTTAATGGAACAAATAGCATGCAGAAGGGTGCAGCATTCTCCTCCTACGGCGATAAAGGGACATACATCCAAAGATGTGTGTATATTTAATGTTAACAAAAGATCTGAAAATAAAAATAACTACCTCTGTATTGAATAGTTGTGTAGATGGCACAGAAGATCTGAGCGAAGGCAAACAATGATCTCTGCTATACCATACAGCAATGATCTCCTCTCTGATTAGAGATATAGATGAGTGTACAAGGGATTTAAACCCTTACAGCTGCCAGAAGGAATACCATATGCTTTATTTTTCAAGTTGCGCTGGAAGGTGTCAACATATAAATATATTTAAAATAACAAATATATAGCTGAATATATAGCTCAACATAAATATTTCACAATTTCAGAAAAAGTATAAAGAATTGAGACAAAAATTACCAGCACTGTATGGGTGATACATTGGTGTCAGAATGAGAGGAAAATCTCATTATCCTCCATCTCACAAAACGACTGAAATTAGAATTAGGGGAGGTTTGTTGTTCTGCTTAGTGTCTGTGTCTGCTTAGTCCTTTATGTTATCGAATCTTAATTTGATTTGAATTTTGTGTTGAAATAAATGCAAGAACTCAAAATTAAATTAAGCTAGAATAGCAAGTTTTGTCCAATTTTAAGATGACATCACCTGTTTTTACAGGATTTCTACCTGAAAACAGGTTTCACCTATGCATTAGATAATGGAGAAGATCAACTGAGCTACAAAACTGACATATGGATTTTTAACCTCTTTTTGTCTTCAAAGCTTCAGAGAATTTGGAGCAAGGCTTTTTGTTTTGACACAACCAATTTAAACAACTGCAGATGTTTGTGAATCTTTGAATACATCTGCACTATGAAATTTTCTCTGTAACAGGACACTAGACAGATTTAATCCGCCTCCAGTCTTTGGAGAGAACATTCTGAACCCTTTAGGCCTGAATCAGTTGTCACTAGGCTTGGGGCAGAACTGTGTCTTTCAGAAAATACGGATCTATTCACATGCAATGTTCTTTGTATGAACCGAAGAGGTGCACTTTTTCTTTCTGGCAAACTTTTTTTTTCTGACAACATTTCATTTATGCACTTTCAATATTAAACTGGAGCAATCTATCAGAAATGAACTTCTGCAAAGAGGAGATCTGGCAAAAGTCAAATTAGAAAAGTGTCTTATGTCTATGTAATAATCAGTTTTCCATTTAATTAGAGAAGACAGTACAGGATAAGTAGGGAAATGATAGTAGTACTTTAAAGTAAGCATCTTACGAACATTCTGTGACTTCAAATCCCTGCTATACATATAAAGTAAGCCAAATGATTGTTAAAGCATGTTTATTGAGGATTAACATTCATGTAAAGGATGCATGCTTCCTAAGCCTTGGCAAATCTGTTTTTAATGATCAACTGGCATGCAATTAGCCAAGAATAATGAACCTTTAAAATCTACATTAAAAGTGTGTTGGAGACATTTGTTTCAAACTGTCACTGAAATATTTCTTAGCTAATGGCACCAACATTTTTATTCAGAAATATAGAAATAATCACAGGCTCTTATTTTTATTGCCTCTCACTGCAGAAGGCCTGATTGGAATAATTAAGTATGTCATTTTAGATTAATCCCTTCTGTTTCTTAGAAGATGAAAATGGGTTCCTCCCCACATTTGCATTCATTAAAACCCATAAGCATTGTCTCCTGTTCATGCCAGCATTCTAATGACTTCTTAAAGTTAACAACATTAAGGTTCGAGAAGAAAAGCATTAATTAAAATAACTCTGTTCTCATAAGTTTTTTCACCATAGCAGCTCACTAAAAACTTTGCAGGTGACATTGGTGGGCAGGAAGAAGCCATCATGCTGAAGTTGTCACCACTGCAGAAGAGTTTATGGTTGCACTGCACCAGCAAAACTGAGCATTAATTTTTTAAGGCAAGCAACTGAAGAATAACTTGTCCTGTTGAAATATTGTCTCTCCTGCCAGTAGTTGTTGCTGAGTTTGGGTCAAGCTGCGGGGAAACTTTGGGCCGGTTCTGTTCTGCTACTCACCCTACCTGGGTGCTGGCGGCTCTCGCACTTCCCTTCAGCCTCTAGATCACAGGGCTGGCTTTCCCACAACAGCAGAGCACTTTTACATTAGATAGTTGCAAACTGATCCTTATGCTGGTCCACTCCAAAAGCCCCATGACCACAATGCTTGGGTATATTTTGTTATTTGCAAAAGCCCACTGTCTTAACTCTGACTAGAGGCAGTAATTTCCATTTCTACCTGTGTGGGCCCAGGATCGGGACTTACATTTACCAATTTGCTGGTAGATTTGGATAGGTACTTGACAAGGAGAAAGCAAAAGAATTATTGAAATGAAATTAACTGTTTCTTATCGTCCTGTATTTCTGAGTCATAACTCCTATCAGTCGACTCTAAATCTCACAAAACAAACAAAAACAGTTAGAAAAATATGACTGGGGTATTCTTTGTGGTAAGAAATATACTTCCAGAGGCATGTCAAGAAATGACTACCAAGTGTTAACAGTTACTGTATTAGTCTGTGCTAAGTAGTGGGTTGATTTTTTTCTTTTTAAGAGGCTGCAGCTCTCTGCTTCCTGAGAAACAATAAAGCTTTGGATTACTCAACAGGAAACCCTAATTTTTCAGAAGAATTTATTATTTCAACCATTCTTTTACCCTTATTCTTCTGGAAAACCTAAGGAGAGAGGAGCATTTCTCCCAACAAGGTTGCAAGGATTTGTTCATCTCTTCTGTATGAAGAAATCCTTTTCTGCCATTCCACAGCACTTATTGTTGTGCTCAGACTGAGCTTCCTCATGATGAGAGTAAGCAAATAAGTAAAAGCAAGTTCTCTTGCTATGTATCTTAATGGTCCTCTTCAGAAGTCTTAATTTAAACAGCAATATGGTCCTCATTACAACAAATAAGTAGGAACTTCATGATTTGAATTTACATGAACTCATGCAATAGAAATCCTATGCTTCACATTTGACAGACGTGAAACTGAAGCACAGAAACTGAGGCAAATGCAGCCTGTTGTAGCTCTGTGGCTCAGTGATTTCTGCAAGATAACACAGGAAATCTGTGACAGAGATTTTAATGTAGGTTTCCTACATTTGTGGCTACCGTCCTGACCACGCTCCTGGCTTTTCCCTCTCATCGGTAGTATCACCGGAGTGATCAAACACATATTTGGAGAAGAAATGAGAGGTAGTCGCTAAGGCTAAAAAGAAAGTCCATGTTTTAGACAGAAAACAAGCCCTGTACTCTCCAGCTGGCACCCGTAGTTTGAAAATGAGCTTTGCTTTCCATTCAGGGTGCAATTGAAAATGCTATTTGTTTTGGACATATGCAAAATATGCATAGAGGAGAACTGTCACAAGCTGGGTAATAAAATAACCAAGCAGCCAGCACCACTGAGCCTTGAATACTCTGAAAATTGCTTTCTTTACAAAAAGGGCAGAGGAAGTGTGAGGACTTTTCCACTGTTGTCATTTCTCTCCTTTTTCTGTGTGCAAAAAGGAGGCTTCCCCTTGCTGTGCTCTTCATCTCGTGACTTAACTGAGAGAGAAACCCTCCTCGCCTAAATGGCACCATGGCTGGCCTTCAGAATGTAAAGCTTTCTGCATAAAACATCCATGTTAATTTCATAACACACCACTGCTGTGGAGAGACATGCTGAGATTGGAAATTGTGCTTATGAAGTAGCCTTGCATTCCTGTGCATCTCTGGCATGCCATAACCCTACCCAGCCTGCTGCCTCCAGCAAAACAATGCGTTTTTATAGAAAAGGCCCCTAACCACGACTGCAGTTGAGGGTCTGTTGTTCTGAAGTGACCTTAGACATAGGCCACATTCATTCACAGGGCAAAGGAGAGTAAGCCCTCTTCATTATCTCTGCCAGAGAGAGGCAAAGCATGTGAGAAGGCAAAACTGTACAGTTATCACTGACAAATATACAGTAAAGAGGCAAGTCGCTGTAAAACTCTGCATTCTTATCAGTAGTGGAATGAAACTGTGAGACAAGGCTGAGAAAAGTAATCCTCTGAAACTTATCAGGAAGTGGTTGTTGGGTTTTGTTGTTGTCACACACATACGACTTTGCCAGCACAGTGAGAATCCAGAGAACTTGGTGTCCCCATTTGGGCTGAAAATGGCTATGATAAACAACTGCAGGGTGCTGATAGCTTATTGCCCTACATGCATTCTCCACAATATCCTTGCATTGCTCTTTTTAAAAGAAGAAAAACATTTCCTGCCTGGATACATAACAGGGGAGGGCAAATGTTCCGGAATGACCTGAGACAAAGGCAGGGGTTTTGTTTTGTTTTCTTTTGTTTTAATGAGACTCAGAGAATAATAATGGTTCAGGATACCAGCAAATAGCCCAGTTGGGCTTTTGCCCTAGTTCTCAGAAGGAAGAAAAACAACCTCCCTGGACTGCTGACATTTTTTCCCTATATCTATCTTACATCTGAGCAGGAAGGCCTGCTAATACTGGGAGGGTGGTACTGCTCATGCTAGACTTCATAAAAAGGCCTTCAAGTATTAAGATTCCTTCTTTATGTTAAGAGTGATGGAGTTGCCTTTTCTCAAGATGTTTCCCTACTGCACAGGTGTAGTTGTAGCGGCAATGGTAATGACTGTAGTAGCCAGGCATAGAGCTGACCTATTCATCACCACTGAAACAAACAGACAAAAAAGTAAAAATAATCCCTACCTTCCAAAACTTTTTCTGATACTTTTTAATTATTTCACATAAGAAACTAACTGGTGTTTGAAAATGCATATTTTTATTCATTAGAAGTATTTTAAAATATCTTGAACAACATATTAACTCATCAAAGTCAGAACCAGAGAAAGCCAGAATTTGGAGAATCTGCTGGATTTTCCCATCAGAAGCAAGAGGCCTGGCTTTGAACTTTGACTAGTGTTTCATTATTTTTGCTCAGCTGGCTTGCAGAGAAGTCTTAACACCACTGTTAAGTGCAATAGGAGACAGGGTCAATGTTTTGATTGCATTCAAAAATAATTTCTTGTGTAACAGAAGAATATATACAAAGATATTCAACTCCTGCTTCTCAGCCCAACCTTCTGTAGGGTATAATATCAACAGTCACAAGAAGTTTCCACTTTCCTCAGCTCTTAGTTCCATGGAGAAGTAAAAGCAAGAGGCACATGTGGGATGATTCTGCTTTCACATCCCTGAAAATCAGGACTAGTTCCAGAAAGACCAAGTGAGCTGTACTAGCATAACGTTAGCATAAGTGAGAACACAAGTGATATGTAATACTGCTGTAATTGTTGGCAGCAAGGGTTCTGCCCTCTTGTGTATTTGTTCTTGTAATTTTGACTGTCTGCCTAGTATCTTTTCACATGCTGAATTTCATAGTTATGTTAGCCCCTGTTTATTTCTTTTTGTCTGGTGACACCCACTCTCAGACATTTTCTTTCAGGTTCTCCTGATAAGGTTAGGAAATCTTGGTAGATTGTGAAATTTGAACAGTGTTTTAACATTGAAAGAAGACTAACATTTTCTCCTTCTTTAGGCCAAAATTGCAATCTTTGCTATAAATTTCTGGATTATTTAATTTTAAAAGTCTTGATAAACAAATCTGAACAACTAATAGTAACTCTCATATTTCTCTGTTCAACTCTCCCATTAAATTTTCAGGAGCCTTTTTCCTCCCCACCTTTTTTAGCACGAAGAGCACTTTGTTGCTAATATATTGTGCAGTACCAACACCTTTAGGTATGCCCCCCTTTCTTATAAATGGAACTGGTAGCATGCAGTATTGTCTCTTACTTCAAACCTTTTTGCATCATCCAGATCTCTAATACTCAAGAATTATCCAGATCTGGAGTAGGACTCATCTCACATAACCATCCCAAAGTTATGGCATCTGGTCAAGTCAATTCCTCTGGTTTCCTCTGTAGTTAAAAGAGAGAAATGGTTATGTTAAGATACAAGTCTTTCCACCTTAAGATCAGTGAGCTGAATTGCCTCACATCGGTTAGAACCTTACCCTAGACAGCTAGCTTGTACTAGATGTCAGCTTTCAAATGGCAATGTTTAAATGAAATGAACCTGAATTCTGGTGACAGTTGAGGTCCCCAAGCACACAGTGAATGGAAAAGGATAACACTAGAAATAGTGTTTTCAAGCAGAGAAATGATAAATTTCACCAGATTCTTATCACACCATTTGAAAATATCTCAAGGGCTAATGTGATAAGGCTAAGGGCGGCAGAAATTTCATTAAAGCATGTTTTTGCAGTGTGTACAGATAGAATTCCAAGTTTATTGTGCACAGGTACAGCCACTTAAATGGGTATAGTGAAGTACAAGAAGACTTCTTAAATCAGGAGTGCTAAAAAATTCACACAGAAGGTAAGTTAGTGTGGTTTGGTTGGTTTGGCAACACAATGCACAGGGAGTATTTTTCCATTTTTTACAAATACAATGCAGGGCAAAAAATAAAAATAAAAAACAAGGAAGAAGATTTAAATTAAAGAGCAGCACTGACAGAAGACTAGATGGGAACACAGGGATCACCGACACACTTAGGATGGTTGTCAGAATGGCACTGTAGGAACAGTGCAGCAGCATGGCTTTGTGGATGTGTGATTAACTCTCGGCTTTATGTGTGATCCCAGGAGAGAGGCTGAGAGCCCTCTGTTCAACAGAAAGTTGGTAGGAAAAGAGAGTGCGAGGTCTTTTGAAAGAGGTACTGTGGACACATCTATTTACAGAGTACTCAAGCCCCTTTTTGATACTGACACAATACATATCGCTGCTAAAATCAAATTTCTTACAATGGTTAACGGGGTGAAAAAATAACACTGCTCATCACTTCTCCAACCAGTCTATGCTTCCTTCTATTTAAAGTGAAGATTTTGCTAACTGCTGCCACATGTAGTTTTAATAAATGAATGAATGTCTCAGAAAAGTATCTAGCAAACATTAATTTAGTTTGCAATTTATATCCAAAGTCATTCTTCCAAGATAGGTAGAAACACTTCCACGACAGCCTTGTGCTCAAACTGCTGGTAGGAAGGTCATAACCCCTTGAAAAAGAGTGTGGAACTGGAAATACTGGCAACTGTTTCAGCAGAAGATCCCCATTGTACACTGCTATAAGAAGGTTATGGAAAGAATGATACTTATGACATCAGCTATCATTTTCTTCAAGAGCTTAAAATTTTTTCCATAAAGTGTTTTACCATCTTACCAATGCTGTAAAAAATCTTGTTGCATCTCTAAATGTGGGCCAGATTAGGCAGCCAAAAAGGAATTAAAGCACCATTACTTTAAACAGAACTTGCTGGTGCAAGTAAGCACTTTTTGGATGTAGCGAGTGCTGTAGAATCTGACCCGGTATTAATAGACGCTAGTGGTATGCTCTCCATTTATAACTTTATGCTCAATTTAGAATAAACAGTACTAATGAGGAGTGGTTTGAAGTACATGAACACTATGCTCAAGTGTTTATTCCATGTCAGTGCCCCATTAACAAAACTCCATTTAGTACCGGTGGACATTTTACCTTCCAAGTGACCACTTAAGGGGAAGAGACATTAGAGAGAATTACAGATTCTCTTCTGTTATTTTTTTCCAAAAGGAAAATGTGTTTTGATACAGAACTTGACCCAGCCAAAAATACTTGCTTGCTGAAGGTCATAGGTCAAAATAAAAATAATCCTGTAAGGGAGCAGGAGTGGCAAGGCTGGGGATAAGAGGAATAGATGCAAGTGCGGACTAAGGACACATGCAGTGTGTATGGATCAGACTGGACACGAGATCCAAAAGCAGAACTAAGTTCTTGAAGGATAGGTATTGCGACATTCCATTTTTCTGGTTGTGCCCAAAAGCTTAGCTCTCTGGTTTCCTTTGTACTACGCCTCAGCAGAGCTGGGCACCCGGGTCTTGAACACTAAAGCACCTGCACTTCATCACCTGCAGCTGCCTAGAGCCAGCCAGGTGGGACAGCCTGAGCCTTGGTACCTGCTTTCCTCAAGTTTTCAGTTGATGCCCATGGAAAGGTGAGTCACTTTTTGCAAACATTGGATAAAACATAGAAACTGCCCTGCAACCTGCTAGCCCTTAAGCATCATGCTTTCTCTCCCGCTCTTCCTGGCCCAGTGGGTGCTGAATTCCTCATTGCATAAGGTTTCCTCTTTAACAGAAGCTGTGGAAAACAAGTTTTCCAAAAGCCAGATGATTAAGAAATTCTTCAAGGACATCTGAAAGCAGACATCCCACAGACTGGGCAACTGTACTATTAGATTAAGTAACTCCTTGAGGACTAAGTAAGACGGGATAAATCCTACCCTAAGTGTCCATCAAAGTGTAAGACACTCCTTAAAATCAGAACTGGACACTGCACTCCTGATTCAGAACTATCTGGTGTCCAGAATGCTGAAGCTCAGAGATGGCTAGATTTGAAAGACTTAATTAGCTCTTTGTTTATTTGTTTGTTTTTATAAACAGTGATCTCTACTCAGAGATCCACAAAAGTAACAGCACAGCACTTTGAGCCCCTTCACGCCCATTTACCACAGGAACAGATCAATATTTTGTTCTTTTTATAACACACTTTTTATATCATGTCTTTTTGCATCTGGGGCCCAGTAACAGGGATACTATTTCATGCCATGGAGTACATATTCCCTTTGAATACCTTGCATCCTCAGAAAGGCCAAAAGCAAGCAAGCAACAAGAGGGGCCAGACCCTCACTGCCAGCCCACCACACCAGACTTCTGCTCAGCAGTGAGGACTGGTACTGACAAAGAGAGTTTTCTGCTAAATACACCCTGTATTTTGGAAACTTTCTACAGGCTATCAGTGGACCCTGGGTGTCCTTTCCCTGGGCAGAATGGACTCACCACCTCAGGAAACTGCTCTCACAGCAACACAAGGGGGATTGAGCACCTTATGCGAAAGGACTGCCCCTTCTCCCTTGGGTGCATCCTAAGTGCAGCCTGGGATGGTGTTATCGGCCCAAACTTGATTCCTATGATACCTATCATGAACATGATGGTTCCAAAGACAAATGCATGCTTAGGAACTTCTGTGTCCTCCTAAGCCTCAGAAAGTTAAAATCGTTAGAGCTCAATCCAGCTGCATTTTGGTGAACCAGAAGATTCCCATTGGCCATAGTCAGGACTGAACTGACGGTGATGCTTGCTGACAAGAGCAGCATTTCCTTTAACAGCTTCTAGGTAACCTGGAAGCTTTCAATCATGGTAAACAACTGCAAGCTGTAATGCTGTGTGCCGTAAGTATCCCCAGGAATTTGCTTAGGAAACGGAAGCTGAGGATATAAAAAAATTCCTTTGTTTTAGCCTTCAAGTATCATAACAGATTAATTATCTCTCGCAACATTTAATCCCACTTTTCCCAGCAAAATACTTTTATGACGCTTTTTTGAATATAATCTACCTGTTAGCTTCTGCACTTTCTCACTAAATCCCTCTCACTCCTATTAAAATGAATAAAAAATATATCCTGTTCTGAGCTCTTCTCCCATCTCAAGGTAGGGCACTTCTGTGACTTGGAAAGTATTACGTCCCACTGTTTTTGTGGTGGTATCTGGCTCTCATGGAGATGTGGTTCGTACTCGCTCAGCTTTCTTTGGACTGTTGCGTGCATGCTGAAGGACATTATTACAGCAAAAATGGTATCACCTTGGACAAACGGCAGCTTGGAATTTAAAAAATCCCAGGAAGAGACAGAGCCTAACACAGCTCCTGTGGCTCACACTGTCTCAGATGCAGTTTCTGAGAAGATCCAACCCTACATGGATCATGTTTTTCCATGGCCTACCCCTATACTGCATTAAATAAACAGAAAAAACATCTAGAGCTGCCTTGAGAACTGCGGTTGAAGAGGAATAAATGTAGCATAGTCTTTCCACAGAAAATTCGGTAATAAATTAGAAAAAATATTGAAATATTAGAAAATTTCAGCCTTCATTGGAAACAGAAGTGGTATCATAATACCTTAAACATGTTATAGTTGGTGGGCTTTATGCTCATATTTCCCTCTTGAGGCATAGCTCTCTGGTTAAACCACATTTTCCATGACACACCACAGCCTCCTCACTTGGAGAGGAGATCTGGTTGATTACAGGAGCCAGAGGTCAACACAGGAGTGTGCCCTTTCATCAGAAAATTTGAACACAAAGATTCAACTATACTGGTGTGCCCAAAACTAACTTGTTTTGACTCTTGTCATTCTGCTTTTCCATAGCTAGCAATCTACATAGATATACAGGTAGGTAGGCAGGTAGGTAGAGAGGCAGACAGACAGACAGAATTTCTACGAAAGGCAAACATTTTCTCATGTATCATTGTTTTTGAAAAGACAGTTTTCAAACATCTGTAAAATGACTGATTATCAAAGAATAAACAAAATTTGCAATCAGCAGCAATTGAAAGTCAAATTACAATGTACAGCTTCATAACCCACCTACAGCTCTGTGGTTCTGGTCACATCTGGCTGTTCATGCTGAAATTAGAAAATGTGCTGTAAGCCTGAGACATGGTCCTGCAGAGCTAAGAGGAAGCTGAATGCTGTTTCCCATAGGAGCAGCAGACGTGCCTGAGTTCATAGTCCTCAAGGTGCATTTGACATCTTGCTATGGAAATGTTTTCCTGGCCCACAGCCAACAACAAAACAAATGGTGTACCGCATGCCATTCTCCTTGGCCAACTGTACTGATAATGGGGTCTTCTTGTGACCTTTTCACAGGACATGTTTGAACACCATACTACATTGTTGTTACGCCTCTACAGCTTTCAGATCAGAACTGGCTGGGCAGCTTGAAGGGCAGAAACAATTTTTCAAGTCTAACCTGTATCCATTTGGAAAAAGATGCCTTTGTATGATTCATCATGTCTTTCCTGGATGTTTTATGCAGGCAACACCTGAAGTGATGTAGAATCAACTATGTGGAAGGAAAAGGGAATTTCACTTCAGAGCTCATACTCTTAACCGGTGGGAATGACTCCTTCTCTTGTCTCTTCAATTCTTTTTTTGAAATGTAATTATTGTCTGGGAAATCTGACTCCAGTTAGGCACCTGCCAAGTACTGACTCACATCTGAGTACAAGATGTTCTCAGCTCTTGTGGGTGTATTTGTATCTATTTGCAGAATGTATCGGATCTGCTGCTTTCTGCATGCACAGAAAGAAAACGGAAGGGACCCCCAGCGTAACCAAAGGGGCATGTTCTGGGGTTTCTTTCCCTCCTACTTGCTCC
The DNA here is from genome assembly GCA_035590195.1 of Aviceda cuculoides. Lineage (NCBI taxonomy): Eukaryota > Metazoa > Chordata > Aves > Accipitriformes > Accipitridae > Aviceda > Aviceda cuculoides. The sequence goes on along the minus strand of JAVJGG010000082.1, from coordinate 23,129,082 downwards.
TGCTTGCATCTTTCCCTCTCAATGCCTTTTGACAAAATTTCTCTGTGTGGCTCAGAAGCTTTGTCAGGGACTCACAGGCACCACTAAGTCATATCGCAAATCTCTAGTCTTTACTTTTGGTAAGATGCTAATTAATTAGTCTGCTATGAATATATGGTGTCTTGATAACAAGCTGGCTGAAATGGCTTAGTTCCCACTCCTGAACTACCAGGTTAGAGCATTTCCCTAGTGATGGCAGCATTCAAATGTGAAAACATTCATGGTATCAGCCTTGCATTGATGCCACCTTCCAGCTGACAGAGAACAAGGGAGAAAGGAAGAGTTGCTGTTTTACACTTGGTAGGATTCCTGAAAAGGCTTGACTGCTAACGAACACTAAATGTCACTCATAATCAATCACTTAGATTGGCCTTGTGCTTTGGTTCAATCTCCCGTGAGGGCACTTAGCACACCTGAGGGATGCCCTGAGGGGAAGAGGAGGACTGCAGAGAATCACTGCCTGGTGCAGACAGAGCAGCAAGTCCTTGCACCCAGAGCCCTAACATCTACCACTGGGTAACAGTCAGGCAACTTCTCATAAATGTTAGACTAGCCCGTCAGTAATTTATGTACACTAGGAAAGACATTCCTGCTGGAGCTTGTGATTTGTTTCTTGTTAGTCCATTGCTGGCCTACCTGTTGGTTGTTCTTGCAGTATAGCACTCAAGGAAACCTGAAGTTTCGCTGTCAGGACTTGCAGCCTTTCATCTGGTCAGCTGCAGAAGATGCTGGAATTTTCTGTAAGTTGGAAATATCTGGAAATTGCATGCTTTGAGCCTTCTTCTGGGAGCAATTCAGAGTCTGTCTTGTTTTCAGAACTGTGTTTTGTCTGAGGAGCTTGCTTTCACCAGTAAGAGAACCTGTTGTACCTGGTTCTCCAATTATTTTCTTTAATTTTCATTCTACAGAAACAAGGGAAAGGAAAGGGAAAGGAAAAAGAAAAGAAAGGAAAAGGAAAAGAAAAGGAAAGGCAAAGGGAAAGGGAAAGGAGAAAAGGACAAAACCACTTGGGCTGCCTTATATAGCATTCTGCCGAAAAATAAAGTTCTTCCAGAGGAAAGAACTTCTGCTGACTAGACCTAAAGAAAGCACAAACTCCTCTGTGCTAAGTGAAAAGTCATCTACACTGTTTTACCATATTTTAATGTTTGTGCCATGGCAGATCCTACCTGCAAATTATGTGCATGATCAAGCTGACTAGGTGTCCATAAATATAATGTACGTGATGTGTTAACAGTTTGTTCACACTCAGAGATTTCACTTTCAGAAGCAAAGATGCGACAGGTTGGTCTCCTGTAGCCTTGTACAAATAACACTTCTGGTTGGTGAACAGAAGCATTACCAAACTGTATTAGCCAATTGTCTAGTCTTCCTTTTATCCACCTTGCTGCAAAGAGGAATGCTCAAAGTTGCACTAGACAACTGAAAAACAGTATCTCAGTTACTTTTCACAGAAACATATATTAAGACAGTATGCGACAGCACCCCAGATCTCCCTGCAGTGCTTTGATACCCATCTGGCTGCTCAGCAGAAGTGCGATGGGTTGGTATGGTTGTGACTGTGTTGAAAAAGCAATTACTATGTAGACAAGACTTTCTAAATCACTTAAAGAATCCAGCCTTTGGTCCTGAATATCCCTGAAGTGCAACTTCATCAAAATAATACAAGCCAATGGGATGAACACAAGTGCTGTTGAAAAGGACTGAAGAGTCCTTTCTGCTAAACTCTCAGACAGACAAGTCCCGTAGGTTTGATGTTGACATACCACAGATAGAAACTAGAGCTGGAGACCAATGTCTGGAATGCATTTTGCTAGCAGCTGGAGCATCAGTTCCCCATAGTGTGGAAAGTGAGGTGACTATGGGGTGGCCCAAAAGAGATTGCTTCAGAGTAATGCAGTATGATAGCAGAGAAGGGGTGGACTCTGGTAGGTGGGTTTGCTCATAAGGAGAGGTAGATGTACTCATCTCCCTAGCATTCTCTGTTGACCTATGGCCAACTGTGGCTGGGGAAAAGTACAAGGACAAGACAAGCATAAAGTGATGCATCCATCTGGAAGAAATGGCTGCAGTTTCCTAGCTATAGATCAGCATAGCCTGACTTTTTCAGTGAGTATTTGGGTTTGAAATTTGGACTTCTTAAATGATTCAAAGGATGGAACACTGAAAGCAGAGAAAAATGGGAAAATCAGAGAAAATAAGGTCCGATGTCTCTTGAAGAGCAACATGAGCCTCTGGCTGTTACTTCATCCACTGATGCCATTTGGCAGTAGTCAACCATATAATGACAGCACAGCACACGTGACTGCTTCAGAGCACCTTCAGGTTCCTCTCATGATGTGTTTCTACTGAGTGCAGAGTGTATTTCTTGTTTTGTTCTATCATGATCACCTTCAGCCCCAGTTATTTCTTTAGCAGAGATGCAGAAGAAAAGAGTCTTTCCTGCCAAGTAACAATACCTATTCCCATTATGTGAAGAGTAGGTGTATGGACTTTGCTTCCACAAAACAAGTAACACTTCGCTTAAACAGCTGTATCTGAAAGTGGTGTATGCTAGAAGCAAGCAAGAAAAACAGTAAAATGTGAAATTCTCCACAATAAATAATGACACAGGTACAAAGCTCCAGTGAGGGAGACTTGGAATCATTGGGAGACTGAAAAAGATAGTTTCAAGACAAAGCTTATCCACTGAGATAGTGATGCCTGCAACTATGTATCATTATAAAGACAGCTATAGTATTATTTGTTGGGTTTTTTTCCTAGAATCCTGAATATGACTGACATGACCTCAAGGAAGTACTCCAGGATGTCAATAATAGTCTCATTACCTGCTGAGACAGCTTGCACTTACCATGCAAGTCTTGCAGTACCACTGATCGGCAATCCTACTTTATCACGTTGGCTGCCCAGCTTTCAGCAGCAGCTGCAGTGGCGACATGGCTGGAGCTGCTGCTGTGTGCCTTGGAGATAAAAAAAGAACACCGTATCTGACTCATTGAGTTAATATCTATCAGCTCTGCCAACACTGTGTTCAGTGTCTGGGAAGCTGATATAGTAAATTTCTGCCCATATTGGTAATGGCAATGATTCACTGAAGCAGCTGGAAAGATGTTAGGATCATGTAACAGGATTAAGATTTCTCTACCTGGCAGAAGAAATAGGGATTTAAACTACCATAAATTATCCCTGAAATCTTGCTTTTGTGTTGGCTTTCTTTTCCATATTTAGTTGGATTTCTGTTCTCAACCATCTTTCTTTGTTTCCTTCATTCCTTCCTTTCTTTTCCTTCTTTCTTGCCTTTGTTTTCCTTCTTTCTTTTCCTTTTTTCCTTCTTTCCTTCCTTCTTTCTTCTTCTTTCTTTCTTTTCTTTCTTTTTTTTCTTTATTTCTTCTCTTTTCTTTTTTCCTTCTCTCTCTCCCTCTCTCTCAGGCTCTATGTTTAATTTGTTTTGTTTTTTTTTTTTTATCATGCTCTATTTCTGTCTTTCCTCAAAAGTGTGTGTGGGGGGGAACCTAGGAGTAACTGTTATGACTCACTCATAAAATCCATGTGTATCTTCATAGTATTTTGCAGATCATTACTTTCCCTTGTGCCAAGTGAAAGGATGTGTTTCAAAAGTAAATTTTAGAAGAACAGACTGAGGTACAAGAAACATATTGATTACACCAGAGTATATGCCTTTGGTTTTTAACGTGTTGATACTGATTGCTGCTGGGACCCTGTAGTTTTACCAACATAACTCTGAAGGAAGCTTGGACCGTGCAATTTTGATGGGACACACTTAAAACTAATCCCCTTCCTGAGAATTCATGTTACTTTGCTACTGACTGATTTAACACACCAGAAAAATAGCTGGTATGTAGAAATATGATGTTAGATGTGAGGGAGCTAGAACAGAAACTCAACAGGATTAATGATGAAGGCTGGGGGAAAGGAAGTTGCAGGGTTCAGACATAGCAAACAAACATGATGCTTTTATTTTGCGTGGGCTTGTGGGAGGGAAGGATTCTGAAGGACAGAAGACAATGTGGACGTGGAGTTGAACTGAAACTGAATTTAAGTGTGCCAGGGAGGTGGCAAAGAGCCTCACTGAGCAGCTGCCACAGGATCACTAGAAACTGGACTCCTATGACTCTCCCTGGGAAAGCTGGACTTTCAAAGAGGGACAGGTCCAGGAAACCTGCCCTTCGTTGGTCATTTCCCCCGCTCCCCCCAGCAATAGCTCTGGATATCAAGTATGATATGATATGATATTGAAGTATGTGGAGGTCCAGGGATGAGTCATCAGTGGAGTCTATCTAGTATTCATTAAGTCCCACTACCTTTGTTAGTTCTATCTTCAGCAGTACCTCTGAGGACTATAGTTGGCTGGGGCAAAAGAAAATCATTGCTTAGTCTGGTGCAAATCAGCACAGGTGGAATTTTACTGGCTTAGGTGAGAATGCAGATCCAGATCCAGATCTCTTCCTGGGATGCGTTTTCTTCAAGCAAAACCCCCAATATATATGTTTATAAGGGCCTGCTAATGTTTTTTTGTAAAAATTAGGCAGAAAGAACCAAAACAAAGTATGCAGCTCAGTTCATTCAAGGTGGCACAACAGCAACACGCAAGACCAATGTCTCACAACATACCATCTTGGACTGTACTCAGTACATAGCATTCTTCAAATATTGAAACGGAACAGTGTTTAGGTCCCAAGTTTGCTCAGAAACACTGGAATGAAAAAAATATTAAAAGAAAATAGCTGGCTACCACTTACATGGCTTCTGCTTGTTTGGAGTTGGGAGAAAAAATGTTACTAGAAGCAGTAATTGGTGAGACTTCTGAAATTATACTGAAAGGGAAAATTGAGGCCCAGGTTAGTTAGATGTAACTGTTGCCCACTAGCTGTAAAAAAAAAGGTGTACTTTTCTGTTTTTTTTTGCAAAAAGTACCCTGTGGCTTCAGTGAGGAACTGGAAAACCTCCTCACCTTGGCGCATCCGTGACATACGGTGCTCCATGCTTTTTTTCCATGTGTGTTATTTTCACTTTTGGCCATGTAATCAAACTTTGTAAACCTAAAAAAAAAAAAAACCCTAAAGATCTATCTGCAAAGAACATGCAGTACCAAATAACATTTGAGGCTGATGTGGTAGAAGGAGAAACTGGACCAACAATTTGTGAATTATAGGCTTGACACCAATGGGGGAAAATGCTGTAATGCATTTCACACCCTCAAATATTCACTGTTTCCCTGTCTCTGCATGGGGCCAGCTTCTTGAGCTCTTGTATGCATCTACTCATTACAGCTCAACAGCCTCAAATGCCAGTGCAGAATGACATTGACCAGTTCCCTTTTAAGTATCTTTACTGGGAAGTGTGAATGTTTGCAGATTAACTGAAGGCTAATCATTGAACTTCCCCAGTGAAGGAGAAAAATTTGGTCACATTTTGCCTTTTTTT
>JAVJGG010000082.1:23100588-23123582 GCA_035590195.1 Aviceda cuculoides | reverse complement strand
GGAATAGGGGGGAAATTAAAAACATTTGATTTGGCCTGAAGTAAAAGTGCATACTTCACACATATTTCTAACCAGCCCCCCAAAATATTCTCTGGCTTTGAATGTGTTGAACAGGAAGCCATTTAGTGTTGGAATGCTTGCTTTGCTGGTCCAAGAAACACACATTCTTATTACTCCTGGGCTATCTAAAAAGGTTCAGGGTGAAAAAGTTTAATTTATATGTAGAACCTTGTTTCCTGTTTTGTTTTTCCCCCTTGTGTGCCAAGTCTGTTTTTTAAACTCTGTGATAGGAAACACATTTCCCTTTTACTCCCTTTCGTCTCACTTTATTTACCCAGCTGTATATTTCACTTCAATTTATAGCTCATACTCTTACCTGGCGTAAAGTCCAAAGACACAGTGAGAGAGAGGGAAAGATGGATGTTGTGTTTTCATGGTTACTGAGGAAAGGGAAGAATCTAGGTGGAGGTGAAGCTGCCTTTATATCAATATCAAGGGAGTAGTGGATGGAGACTTCTCTTTCAGGATGTGCCACAGTATATGTTCAATAAAGGTGAGGAAGAGGGCACAAGGGAAGCAGTGGCAGTGCAGAGCATCCCCTGATCATTGAAAGAACTTTTATGCATGTTTTAACTCTACTTACTTTATTTTCTCCAGATGAGATACCCATCAGTAATTTTGCTCAATTTGGAACTACTTGCATGTAGAAGCATGAGTAGCTAAAAATAAAATTAAAATAAAATGAAGTAAAACAAAGCAAAACAAACCAAAGCAAACCAAAGCAAAACAAAACAAAATAATAAAATAAAATAAAATAAAATAAGACCAGTTCACAGATCTTTGGTGTGCCTAATACACATATGTATTTACACATGTACTCTGCAAGGGAGTTAGCTCCCCAAAGAGGAAGAAAAGCCTTCCTGAACAAGGATTGTAGCATTTGAAAATAAAATTGTGCACATAAATTAAGATTTCTACAATTAAAACCAAACCAGGGAGTGCCTGTTGAACTGGGTTTTATTATCATTAGTTTAAGACTATTGTTTAGAACAGACTTTGAGCAGATGGATGGTTTTTTCACTTTGGAGGTAAAGTGATGGCTAATGAAAGCCATTGTGCACATAACTATACATGTCTATCACAGCTAAAGGGAACTACCAGACACACTACTTTATTTAGTTTAGTACTCAAATTTTTAAGACTATGACAGTCTTTGGAATAGTTTGAGGCTTTTCTTTTATTGCTGTCCCAGCATTTTGATATTGCCCAATATAAAAAAATCCAAGCTATTAAGTGGAGGGAATGCACCAAGAAGAAGCCTGAGGCTTTTCTCATGTGCTGTCCTGGGGGTGAAGAGATGTAAAAATACCACTCCTGTTTTGCACTGCTTTTCCTCTAGAGGTCAAAGTGTTTATGTTAATAGGCTCAGATTTAAAGTTTAGCATAAATGTGTATGATTTCTTCTGTATGTGCAACAGATCCTTCACTTCCTTATACCTCTACTACTAAGAAAGCCTGAGAGGTCTATAAAATAGCCAGTGCGCCCACCAAATCTGTCCAATCCCCATTACTTCAAGACTACATGGCTGGGACACGCAGGCTGCCGATCACCCAAACCTCCAGAGAAAATCGCTGCTGCAGCGAGCTCTCACGGACTGCCACGCTGCATCACTCCCGCATGGGTTGCTAGAAGGCCAGGCACGGGACTGCGGAGATTTGACGTGGCATGCACTTACCCACGTTTCTGCCAATATCTCCAGCCAGACTGCCCGGCACACACTGGCTGGTGCTGAGGCAGGAATGGCAAAGCTCTCTGGAAAGCAGAAATTCTTGAAAAAGACTGTTTTGTAGCACGTTTTCTGTTTTCCCATAGGCCTGTGAGCAGTTGCTTCCTATAGCCTTGGTGGCATATCCCAGATGGTGGCCTGCCGAGGGGGCTCTGCTGTGTGCTGGCCACAGTGTGTCTAGAGTTTGAGACCTTTCATCTCCCAGGTCCTTGCCTTTTTCTGAAAGGAAGTTTCAAGAGCAGAAAGAAAAATTGTTCCTCGTTTCTTGCCAGAATGGCACAATCGTCGCTAGAGTGTCTCTGGAGTGAGCCTCGTGCTGGTTTGAGGAACTGTTCTGCCTCTTCTCTCCCCGGGGATTTGGGATATGGGGAAGGAAGGAGGGCTGAGTCTTCAATGCGTATCACCCTGCTCAAGGAGAAAAGATGCTGCATTTAACTCTCAGGTTTTTAATGTAAAAAATTCTGCAAGGGACTCACCTGACCTCTGGACAGGAAAATAAAGAGCGTTCCTTGGTCTGTCAGAATACTTACAAAACAAAGTTAAATTATTACTTTTTTCTGAGTAAATAATATAAAAATGAGGCACGCACTTAGTGCATCATTTCAAAGGCTGGATGCTAACGACCAGCAATAAATATATTTCACTGGTAATTGAATGCAGGAATTATGGTAGAGCAAATCCCTGTATGGGGCCTGGCTGAGGCATATTACAATGAAGTATTGGCAGAAGTAGAATGAGCTTCTTTTATCTAACTAGTGTGCTTTCCATCCATCATATGTTTTATTGTCTGAATAGATTGTAAATATATTTTATCCTTAGGTCTTTCTCATTCTTCTGAGAATCCTTAAAAATACCTCTATTTCTTCCCTGTTTTAGGAACTCTCCATTTTATCTCTGCAGTTCCAGCTACAACCACATTGCTACAGGCTTACCCCCAGGGACTGATCCTACACCAGGTACCATGGGGTGACTTGCATCCATACTGCTCAGGGCTATACTGTGTAGCAACTCACTTGTCTCCTCTGGAGGCCATAGGAGGACCCCACAGCCCTAAGAAATAGTGATTTTATGTTGTGACCTTTCAGAACCTTTCAGCCTGTTGCAGCGGTGTCTTTATAGCATGATGTGAAATTAATGCGCACCATGGGGCATGGCATCAGTCTGTGTGACAGTACCTGAGAGCACGAGTTTGCTAGAATAACATAGGAAACTGCATAGAGCTGAACAATCCAAACTAGTGTTTTCTGGGAGTAAATTATGCCCAGGATAATTTTTGGATTTCATCTCAGAGAAGACTAGATTTATTCCAAAAGACAGCCCAGAACTCTGATATCCATGGTAGAAAATTAATAGAGGTCCGGAGCCTAAGAACAGGCTGAGCACCTGCGTTACAGTGTGGACTTATCCACAGCCTCTGGAATTTCTAACTAACCCCTAGCTCTCTCAACTCTTCTTCCTAATTAGCCATAAGTGGTCATGCAAATGACAGCTGAGCACATCCCTATCTGCATGATTCCTGAAAGTTTCCAAAAGGTTAGATGGTTCAGAAGAGAGAGCAGCTGCCTGTGCTCCATTCCTTCTTACCAACACAAAAATGAGAAGTCATGGGCTTTTTTAAGAACTTTTTTCCATATCCTAAAAAAAAGAGTTGATTAGAACTTGGTGTGACTAAGACCTCATCCCATTAATTTTTGTTTTATCCCAGCAGGGTCGTTCCAGTCTCAGTCACTACTGTGGAAGCAAGTTGAAGAGCTAGCTTTCTCTAGCTACCTCCTCTGGTGAGAGGGGACTGAGAGCATCGGACCGATGCTCTGACAGAACTCTGGCTGCTTCAGCCACATTAGTTTTGGCCTGACACTTCCAAAAACTTCAAGGGCCTGACTCTATGCTCAGTAAAGTTAGCGGTAAGTCCCATTGATTTCCACATTTGCTTGAGCTGGGTCAAAGCATCCAATTCATAAGAAAGTCACTGTGGGTTTATGTAAAAAATTTGGAGAAACAGTGCCCAGAAGGAGGTTTCTGGAGGACCCTTAAATCAGCCCTGTACAGGGCCCATTAAAACCAAAGGTAAGTCTCCCCTGACTGCAATGCAAGTGGAGGCAGGCAGTCACACAGGGCTTTTGGAAGTCACTTATCACCAGCTAAGGTGTAAAGCCTAAACACTTAACTCAGGAGTAGGTGTTTGCTGATAATGCCTAGAAAACGAAAATCCTTATTTAATGGTTAAGAGTTTTCCTTGCTGATATCAGAAAACTTACTGATAAGGGTTTAAAAAGCCTGGCAAGCACTTTGTAAGCTTCCGAGGCCAAATGGTTCAAGCTAATTAGAGAACTTGTCATCGTCTTCAGTATTTCCATGTTGGTATTAGCCTAAGAAAAGGTGCTTTTATACCAATTCTTACAAAAGTCTGCAAATGTAGCAACTCTCTTGCATACATAAACTTAACTCCTGCCTAATCTGTGAATCCCAGTATACAGCCTGCCACCTCCCAGATCTGTGTCTAACCAATCCAAGAACTAGCAGTCCACTGAAAAGCAAAATGCACCTTTCCAAATCCTTCCCTGTGTGCCTTCCGTAAAGTTGACCACATAATACCAGTAGGAAGCAAAGAAGAATTTTCTCATTCTGTATAGTTCTCAGTGACTGGAAGTCATATTCAGCCTTATAGATACTGTATAGAAGAAGATATGGTTTATATTTCCATTTCTGAGTTAAATAACTGCAGGAACATAATGACAACTGCCATATACACATGGATGCTAGAACAATTTTAATGCTAGAAACTTTCTACAAGAAGAGGATTTTTATCTATTTTCTGTTCCCTGACAATATCCAAACGACCAACAAAGAGAACATGAAGGAGTATAACACAAAGCTTTTACTGCTGTAGACTTGAGATTTTAAACCAAAATGACTAACATATATTCTGTTTCTTTCTGGCTTTTGAACTTCCAGGTAAAAAGAGGTTAAACTGTAAACTCTTCTGTGTAATAGCTGCAGTGTCAAAAAAATTGGGTGAATTCTTAACCTGAGTACCTCTGATTACTTAATTCAATACACTCAATTATGTAAGTATGCAAACATTTACAAAGATGAAGCAGAAAGGAAAATACCACCATAATAATCACAAAACAATGTAAAGTATCTAAAAAATCTAGTCCATAACTTACTTTGCACATAAGCTACTTGACAGTAAATGTTGTGCTAAAGTCCTAAGCTGTAGAAAAAGTAAGTCTTCCAAAACACCTAGAAGGGAGCCCCTAACCTGTCTTCCAGCAGCGAAGCAGAATTAAGTACACACAGGCCATGCCTGACAGATGTTTGTCTATGATTGTTCTTAGAAATCCTTGCATGAAGGGTGCTCCACGGCTTCATTAGCATCTGTTCCAGTATGACAATAACACAATTAGATATTTTCACATAAAGTTTAATTTTTTTCTTTGCCAAAAATTAAGTAGATCTCTCCTTGTCCTGTTCCCAAAGAGAAAAGGAGAGCCAATGTACATTGTCCTCTCTATAACATTTTATATATTGGAGGATTACGTTAACATGTCCCTCTAAGTCTTCTGTTCTCTAGACTAAACAAACCTAGTTCCTTTACCCTCTCCTCTATGTCATGTTTTCTAGCCTTATAATTTTTACTGGTCTCTTCCAAATTCTCATGCCAAACGTTGTTTCACTATTGCAACCAGGAGCAAAGCAGAGTAAAAGAATTCCCTCTCTTACCTCACTGTCTTACAAATCACACTCCTCTTAACATAAACCTAGATTTTCACCTTTTGTTTTTTTCATCGACATTGTAAAAGCATCCCATATTCTTATTCATGTTTGTTTTGCATTACCAGCTAAACAACCCCCATTCTTTGAAAAGCACTGAATCTGTGGGTTAGTTTCACATAGCACTGGTCCGCTGACACCTTCCCTAAGACATTTTATTCCAACATACTTTGCATATCAGTGCAAGCAAATTCTTGTTAACAGGTTGATATGCTCATCTGACCCTAAACTGAGGGGTGTCCAACTACCTTTTTCCATGACATGACCCCTCAAACATATTTCTATCCCCACACTTAGTATGGTGTCAAAACTACATTCGCCTTTTTGTATCCAGAAAACACTGTGGCAGCCTGGGGTGGAGGTGCATGCATGGAGGCAGACACGTGCCAAGAGTGCAGAGGCAACGTGTCCTGGAATTTGGCACAGCATGGGGACCTGGGAGTGCTGACAAAGGGAAGAGCACTCAGGGACACTGCAGGAGGATGAGCTGGGATACCTGGATAAATAGCTCCTTAAGGAGCTTCATTATTTCTAACTCATCCAGGTAGCGATCTATTATAAGTGGTTGCAAGAAGACAGTGAGAGAAGGTCAGCAGCTACAGTCCTTAACAAACATCTAGGTGAACAAAGCCATAGCTACCCCAATAGCAGTGATTGTGCCCTTTGTTTAAAACAGGGAAATTATTCAGTGCAGCTCAGTGTCAGCTCAGTGATTCCCTGTGGTGGAAAACTGGGGGAGCGGGATTGTGTCACTTTTAAAATGTATTTTTCTTCTTTGCTAATTGTGGGAAGTGTAACTTTTAAGGATTCCAGGTCATTAACTTCAGCTTCCTCAAATCCCAGAGCAGACTTGTTAAATTCTACTAAAATTATCTTCATTTTTCAAACTTTGCTATATCTGTATGGCTGGTGATTCCCTCACCAGTGTATTTCACCAAAAATAAGATTATTTTTATACCATTAGTATAAAGATATTAGTATGTCTACAGGAAAAATAGACTTTAGTTAATACTGTGTCTATGGAAATGAGGCTAATGAAGCTTATTGCATTACCTCTCCATCAGTTGTAATTTACTTTGAAGATTAGAAATGGAAATGTTGACTTTTTATACGCAGTAGAGTCTGAGGAACAGAAAGTGACTTTTGCTTTGAACCCAAAGGACCAAGAGGCATTTCCATTAATTTTGGATGATCTGTCAAAAAATAATCCTGAGGAAGTTTAAGAACCATAGTATATAATTCCCTCTGACCCCTCAAACACTTGAGGTTGATATTTTTCCACTCCAATTTACCAAGAGTTATCTTTCTACTATATATGATAATGAGGTCACTTTTTTTTAGAGAACTTTCTATGTTTTGGGTGAGTGAGCAAGAATGCACATGTAGATGTGGATAATTTCATGCACATAGTGTCAGGCTGTGTTTCTGTCTGCATTAGGCTGTATTTTATGATTAATTTTACCTCTAGAAAATGTTATCTGACTGTCTTTACTGTCTTTCTAGGATCTAACTCACTCCCTTAAAAAACATCAGTTACAAATCCAAGAAACCAGTTCCTTTCTGTTAAAACTTCGACTGCTTCCTGTGAGTAGTATTTTGGGAAATGGGCCTTGATAAACATTTTCGTTTTCTCTGAGTTTTGCATGTTTATATATATCTGCAGATATGTGTATATCAATGACTTCATTGTTTAAGGCCAAAAAATCAACCAATCTGTGTATTAATGATCTTGTTTATTCCTATTCCTTTTTGACTTGTGATCCTGGTGGGACTTGGGTTTCTTTACTGTTTTATTTATAGATTATATAAACATTACAATTTTCATTGTATTTGCACCAACTCCTGCAGAAGTCCCGTAAGTCTCGAAATAAATAGTTTTCTGTGTGTTGTCAAAACACTATTTAAAGCCAGGTTGGCATTTAAGTGTGGTTCATGTTCACTGTCTTTCAGTGACTTCCCATCACTTTTCCTCAGTTTAAAAGCAAAAAGATGCTGGTGGTTTTAGCTGTCAGATCAATGAGCTGTTTCTTGGTTTGAAAATAAGGTAGGGTTCTTCCTGGCTCATGTATCATTACCTCTAAACCAGTCCCTGTTGCAGTAAGACATTACTGTAGAAAATGAGGGAGATCTTGAGAAGCCGACATTATCCAGGAAAGCACCACAAGGTGCAAACCATTTATAACAACGAGGCATGTTATTTGTGGTGCGGTAAGTGGCAGAGCACAGGGATAAGATTACTAGCTTCTACTTATCAACCATACACATGACCTATGGGATCGAAAGAAAAACAATATTTTACATCCATTTACAGGATTAATTTTTTTTAAGCCATAAGGAGACAAAAAACATGGCCTATACCAGCATTTTTAGAGAAACACTTCAGAAGTTAGACTTCAGTCTAGCCATAAATACAGTAGTCTGAGAGACTCTTTCTCTCTCTCTTCATGAGTATCTACTACTATCTAGCAAATACAATGAATCCATCCTTGATAACACAATTCACAGGTTCAAAGGTTATTTTCCTTTTGCTAATACATATATCATTAGGCACATCTACATTTGTCTGTGTTCATGTAAGAGGTCCGTGTTTTAATATCTTGAGGTTTCCTGGCAAATGCTGAGGTGAAGACGGGCAAAGTAATTCAAGTGAAATAAAAGATCTTTGCCTGTTCTTAGCATCAGTACTGCCCAAAGCTTCCTTTGCTTTCTGAAATATTAAGGTGATCCTTTTTACAAATGTTTTTACTTTTGTGCTTCCTAATCTGGGATAGACATGGAAATAAACGTCAACATTACAAAAGAAAAGCTGAAATTGTGGTAGTGCCAACTGGGACCAGAAATACTGGAAATCTGTCAAGGAAGTCTTATATTCAAATCAATTCTCCAATTTTGCAGTATCAAGACGTTTGAGTCATTCAGATAAAGTTTGGATAAGAGTCTGGGCTCTCCGACTTGTGTCCAAACTGAAAACACAAACTAAAGTGAAGTTGCCAACATTTTGGGACAAAAATATTTGGCCACTGGGTAAGTTTAAATGTTATAGGAAGAATATTCTAAAAGCTCGAATATCCGGCTGCTGTATAAAACACCGATTGTTTGAAATTCCATCATCAGACAACTTTTTGCTAAATGGATGAATAAAACCTGAATGTGAAAAAAAGAAAATCTCATTAATGAAGTCCCTGTACCTAGTCTGGGAGCAGCGACCAAAATCTAGGGGATAAATTATGAAGAAAAGTCCTACTCAAAGCTCCAGGGGAATGGGCTGATGCTTAGCAAGGCATCTTTCTAGTGACCTTGTTGAATTTTAGATCAGCCCCTCAGATGTCAGTTTATGTGTACATTGGAATATAAATACTATATAAAAGTATGCGTACACTGTGCCTTAGGATGTGCAAAAGTATAGATCAAAAAATAGAGATTGGAAAAAAAGACAAATGTGATGGTAATTAAGTTGGATGAAACTAACATGTTTTCCAGCTGCAGTCAAGAGCTGTTAAGCAAATGGCAGTTACATATTTTCATCTTTCTAACATGGGAACGCAAGTATTTTATAGCTGTTGAAAGACAGGCTTTATAAACCACATTGTCAAAGTATGAGCAACCAGTTTTTACTTTAATTTTCCCAAGGTTCTGTCTTTTTACAGTAACAGCATAATGGTTCTTTGGGAAAAAAAAGAAAATAAAAGAGTTCAGCCTGTTCAGCTAATAATGATAGCTTAGACATCAAATAATATTTTATAATTATAGATACAGAGTAGAGTCCTCAAGTTAACCTACTCTGTGGAGTAAACAAAAATTTCAACACTAAGTTCAGGGAAGTAAACTGAAGCCAGCATTTGAAAAAGCTTTTTTTTATAACTCAGTCACTAGTTCTTATTATTTGCTAGTTCACAGATGAATCTAAAACTGTTCCCTATTAATACTTTTGTCTGAAACATCACATTCCAAACCCTTATTTTCTGTTAGTTAAAAGTGTATCAGATTGAACTTTTGCATATTGTGTATCTATCTCCCTCAAGATGAATGGTTCTGAAATGTTTCAGCAAAATCTATAGGCATGTTCCTGAGAATATGCAAGAACTTAGAGACTCAGTGCTTTTGTTTTCCTGACCAGACCCATTTCACAACTTGGTTGTGTTTCAGCTGGAAGTGCCTGTGACTGCAGAACTCAATGCTGAGGGCATGTGCTAGGTAGGCTAAGATATAGCTTACAACGTCCAGTCCCATTGGACTTAGGCACAGGGCTGCTTAGCTTACAAAAGAGCAGAAAGAGGCCATTATCATCAGACAAGCCAGCAAAACCCCCAGAACTGAGCCAGCATAGGGATGTTTTGTGTTGGCTGCTCAGATGCCTGCAGACTCTGCCCCAGAAGACAGGCCATTTCTCACAAATAGCTCTGACATGTCTCCATCCTACCTGAAGTGAAACTTAAGTCCATTTGTGCATCTGAGATGTGAATAAAGAGCAAGATATGCAATGAACAAATAGCAAATTGCTTCTTATTTAGTGAGCCCCAGCCAATCTGTGTCTCAAATGGAGCAGGACTTCTCTTTCATAACAGCATGCGAAGGCGTGCCGCATCAAAATGTGGATATGACAAGGGGTTGAACTGAAAAAGAGTGTGTCTGGATACTTCCTAGCTTGCCCTTGACTTTGCGTCTTTTGCATAATGACAAATTGTCACATTGTGGGTGTTTCTGGGGTGGATGATGTAACTAATTCATTTCCTTGTTTAATATTCTTTGTGTTATTATGCTTTGAACCATTAGAAAGTCCAGTTATTCCATAATTACTTTAGTCTGTAGAATATGAAGTGAAAGTAAACACCGAAGTGAATTGTCAGTGATGTATGTCCTTTCTTTGAATGCAGCCAGGGCAGTATCCTTTCTGTCAGACTGAAAGCAGGCAAATCATTATCCCCCCTGCAGTTACAAGTCAGTTCAATAACGTGAGGTTTGTTCCCAAAAATTCACTGAAATGTGAGACGTGATGCACACCTGAAGATATGGCAAGGTCTGATTATCAGTCTGCCTCTATTCGGAGTAAAAATGTATTAATGTCAGCATCAAGTCTGTTGAAGAAGTTGCAAAAGGGTTCCAGGAGGCATCTTCCCTCTCATGAATAGCTCTAAGACCTTTGTTACAATTCCAGGAGCCACAGGAACTACACCAGATGTAAAAAGACATATTACAACCAGCAGGTCCTGTATTACTCAGTTACAGTCCATGAATTGTCACTTTATAATTGTCAAGCAATTGTAATAGCTTGAGTCATTTAGAAAAAAAAATATCCCAGAAAATGCTTCTTTTGCTCTTCCTCACATCTAGCAAACTGTGCTGGTGTTAGAGTCATATGAATGTCCTGCAGATGACATAGACAAGTTGTCTTCTGCATGCAGTGGGTCTCTGATGCACTAACATTAGCAGAAAGGTGATCCAGCTGTTGCATTTTACTTTTTGTTAGAATTCAGTTTTAAAAATAGCCCTCTACTGTTTGTTTCTTCTCCTAATTAAAATCTTGTGCTGGGAAAATATGATGACTCACCTACTTCTCCCTTTTGCTACAGTAAGATAAAAGGGGTTGGCGAGTGGCGGCCGAGCAAGGTGAAGTTGAGAAGAGAAGCCCATTCTCCTGTCCCATCAAAGCAGTATCTAGGGACTGCTGCCTTTGTAGACCTTTTCTTCAGGTGACTCAATCTCCCACATTGACTGTGATCCTGGAAAAAGGGCTCATGCCAAATAACTATCCAGATAATGCTGCAAATTCCAAGCTAATCAGGGAAATTGCCTATTCACTTGAACAACAGTCACAGGCCTGGGAGACGCCAGCCTCCAACTGCAGTCATGCCTTGGCTCATTAGTCCTATGTGCCCCTGAAACTAAACTGTCAAAGGGGTGTTGAGTGCACAAAGCACTGGGCAGCATCTGAATTAAATTCCTGCGCAGAACCAAAAATAGAACACTTTGAGCCCCTTTTCTGTTGTGAGGAAAAAATGCCAGGACAAAAAAATGCTTTTCTTGGTATTATTTAATGTGTTTTTCTGTCTAAAAAGCTAAAGATTTTTGGCCTCAAGGGGTGCTAGCCTGTTACCTTAGAGACTGTTTCTTTTAGAGGCAGTGGAGTGGCAGAGGGCATGCCTTTGCTGCTTACCTTGGCAACCATGAATTGCTAAATGCTGTTCCCATGAATGCAAGCCTTTCACTGCCATTAGCACTTGCCCACAGGTATAAACATTCCTTCATGAAAAGGTCCAGGGGAATGTACACTACCTCGATAAAAATCAAGACGACAAACAAAAGCATATTATATAACAGAGCAGTTATATAAAATTAGATTTTAAAACAAGACGTGTCTTTAATGACATTGATCCTGGACGCGGTCAAATTTCCTGTTCCATTTATATTCCCTACAGCCATACCAAGCGGTGGCAGTGGGGAAGGGAGGAAAGCGAGAAAGCTCGACAGGATATTCTTGTTTCTGTAATTGCAAAATGGAAGACCACTGCATCTGTACTCAGAATAAATGTGCTGGATGGCTTCACAGGAATAGTACGATTCCAGTGGTCTCCCTCTCTGGCATTGGGGCAGATGGAGGCAGGAGGAAAGCAGAGCTTGCTGGGGGTGTGCAATGGCACTAGCTCCCCCCCCCCCCCCCTCACAGGAATTCTTTATGGTCTAGCTGGGCAAACACTACGGGCAACATTCTCAACATGTTTACCTGTATAAAGCCCTTGTGCTGCAAAAACAAGAGATTTGTTGTATTCTTCCTGTAAATGAGGCTGTTGAGCATGGAGGAATTAAGTTCTAAACTTAATTTTCCCCTCCCTCCCCACCCCCCGGTCTCCATTTTGTAAACCAATTTTTTCTTTAAAAACAAGATTTTCATTCCATTATCAAGCCAATTCACTTCCTCTGGTCTCATATGATAGTCAGTACTTCTAACAAAACCTTGGCTCATCTGGGTTTTTAGATTGTAGTGAGGTGTATTTTAGAAGGAGAATAATCTCTGAGAACAACAGGTCCACAAGACATGCCTCTAAATGTCTGTCAAAGGGGAGCCAGAAAGCAACTAATGGCTCACATGGACTGAAAAGCTCAGACCTCAGCAAAGCACAAGGAGGCTATGGTCTTGATCTGCCTATACAAGAGCAACTTTGTGCGATGATGTTGGGGTATTGTCCTACAGCAGGTTTGTTGGGCCAAAAGAAGACTCCTCTTGCCTTGAGAAAATCCGTGTAGCAATGGTGCATAGCACCTCCCATGTAACCCTCCCTGTGAGCAGAGTGGGCTGGCCTTGCGTCCCTCATGTGCTGTGACACCTGGCCATCAAATGAGCTCTTGAAAGCTGAGCCTAATACAAGGGCAACATTGCAGAGCTTCAGCATCCCCACCGAACCAATGGCCATGTAGCTGCACCCAGGTAGCCACTTGTGTATGCAGACAGACCGCTTCTTCTGAAACACTTGTGTGCACCCAGAAGATGTCGGTGGAACAGCAACTCTTAGGACACCATGTAATAGAGCATGTCCAGGCCAAATCCCTACAGAGCCCCATTGATGACAGAAGAATACCATGCTGTCAGTGTTGCACACAGTGCCCTGATGCACTGGGTGTCTCTAATCTCTTCAAAGACTTGATTACATTAAGAATCAGATCTACTATTTAGTTTAGGTTTAAAGTGTATCTAGATTCTCCTTTATAATAGAAGAAAAAACATGCCTTACTGTATGGGCTTTCCTTTCTTATACCTTTTTGGTGCAGTACAGAAAATTTCTTCTTTTCTGGTATTAGCCAAGCTTACCCCATACATCCCTTTTCTCATCCCTCCCCTGCAGGTGATTAAATGGTGGGCTCAGCAGTGTACAAGTGGCAGGGAGGGAGACTGGCAGGGCAAGGGAACCTCTCAGTCAGCTGCAGGCCCCTTCTTTATTAGATGAAATTGTTACTTTTTCCAAAATTTCAAGTGAATCTTTCTCCTCTTTGTACAAAGGGGAAATTCTCATTGCTGCCCAACAAATGGCAACATGGCCAGCAGGTCAAGGGAGGTGATTCTGCCCCTCTAGTCCATTCTAGTGAGACCCCACCTGCAGTACTGTATTCAGCTCTGGGGCCCAACATAAAAAGGACATGGACCTGCTTGAGCAGGTCCAGAGGAGGACAATGAAGGTGATCAGAGGGCGGGAGCACCTCTCCTATGAGGAAAGGCTGAGAGAGTTAGAGTTGTTCAGCCTTGAGGAGAGAAGGCTCTGGGGAGACCTTATTGCAGCCTTTCAATACTGAAAGGGACCTTATAAGAAAGATGGGTACAGACTTTTTTATAGGGCCTGTTGTGATAGGACAAGGGGTAATGGTTTTAAACTGAAAGAGGGTAGATTCAGACTAGATATGAGGAAGAAATTTTTTATGATGAGGTGGTGGAACACTGGCACAGGTTGCCCAGAGAGGTGGTAGATGCTCCATTCCTGGAAACATTCAAGGTCAGGTTGGACAGAGCTCTGAGCAACATGATCTAGTTGAAGATGTCCCTGCTCATTGCAGAGGGGTTGGACTAGATGACCTTTGAAGGTCCCTTCCAGCCCAAACTATTCTATAATTCTATGAAAAACATGTGGAGTGCTTCAGCAGGCATAAGCAACAGCCACACACCAGGCAAGCACGAATAAGGCAAGCCATCATGGGAGGAAACCTGCTCTGTTGGCCAAGCTCTGCTCTTCCCTGTTCATGGCAGGGTGATCGGAGGCCGAGCAGAGAGGACGTGCAGAATGGGAGACCCAAGCCTGACCGGGAAACCACAAGTGGCCTTTTCCTTTGCTCCTGAAACCTGTGGGTTTGACATTTTCTCTCTCAAAAGAGGAAATGTTACACTGGCAGGAAAAATATTCACAGAAGTCACTTCGTAAGATACTTCTCTCCCTCTTTCTCTCTCCCCCCTCTCAAGCTCCGGCCAAGTGGTTCTCAGTTCTTTTAAAGCAGCTACATTTTTATTTTCCTTTTCCCCCACGCTGTAGCACTGTTAGAGGGTGAAGCATGCAGTCGAGGCTCTTCTCTGGTGGGGCTGCCAGATGGCCCCGAAGGTCCTGCCTCAGCATCTCCCCTCACTCTCCGGCCTCCTCACGTACTCTCACCAGGCCTGGCGTCAAGCGCTGACAGCTGCAACAGAGCCGGGGATGTTCCCAACAACCTGTGAGTGCCAGCCAACAACCCAGTATCTTCTGCTGCAGTGGCACAAGCTTCATGCCCGCTGACCAGCTGGTGCTGTAACTGTGGGCTTCTACCGGTGTCACTGGGGGAACAGCTTTGTGCTTCTTTCTGCTAACCATACCAGTGATCACAACACCACTGTCTCCCTGTAGGAGTGGGGTCTTTACAGAGATATATCATGTACTTCTGTGAAACCACTGCCTATTCTACTCCTTTCTACACACACCTTTATTGACATTTCCACTCCTGGTGCAATGTCAAGTGAATGAGGAACCTCCTCCTGGTTTGATGCACTGGGCACTGCCCATGAGCTCCACAGACCCAGGGGTTTTCAGGGCCATGGTGAGGGTCTAAAGACCTAATTTTCAGAGCTTTCCTCTGAAAAGGAAACCAGAAAACTTGTAGAGTACAGAACTTACTCCTCCTTGAATTCAAATCTCACGAGAGATTACCAACATCCATCTGTATGCAAATAAACATACAAGCGAACTAAAACAGGCTGAGCCCACAAGGAAAAGATGAGCATTAAAAAGGACAAAACAGTACTGACACTTTTGGTCCCCCAAAAGTAAATGTCCTCCTCAGCAGCACTAAATGCAAAAAAAAAAAAAAAAAAAAAAGAGAGCTATTCCTTGGCTATTCCTTGGCTTCTTGATTGAAATAACCTTCCTTCACAAAACAAATAGTATTGCTTTCCAGGTGTTTGTCAAGTGAGAGACAATGGTAGTTAGGGGACATTTCTATAATCCAAAACTCCCAGCAGAGAAAAATGGAAAACACATTTGCTTTATGAGACATGAAGCAGTTGTGAAGCAATGCAGTTGTGAAATCCATTAGTGCAACAACTTTCAAGGAACTAAAAAACTGGTAACACAAAGATGAAGCTTAGTAACTTTACAAACTCAGAATGTTTGCTGTGTAAGAGTTTTGGTGCAACTCCAGAAAACAAACAAAAATTTTTTTTTTATTTTTTTTCCTGTTTTTTCCTGCATTATCCTGCACTTAAGAAAAATATTCTGTCACATAGTTGTGTGTTCAAAAACTGTTCCTTAGGTTGGTTTCTGAAGCCCTTAGTGTACTCAGAAGGCCAATATGAGCTCTGGCATCTCATTCAGGAAAAAAAGAAAAAGAAGAAGAAAGGAAAACAGTCAGAAGGGCGGGAGTATCTGTAAGCACCCATCTGGCAGCTGAGCTGGTAACAAGCAGAGTTTAATATTTAAAGGCAATTACATTTTTTAGTCAAAATCCATCAAAATTCTGTTTCCTTTTAAAAGTTTGGATGGTTCAGACTTGGGGTCCCTTCTTTCTTCTACCCCAAGGCACCCTCACTTTCCTCCCTCACCCAGCTCCATTATGGAAGTGCAGGCCAATGACTGCTGCTGTTTCTTTCCTGGCATGGAGCAACAAGAACCGTTTACATCAATGAAACATAAATCTGGACACGTAACAGCATCGGATATCAAACAAAACAAGCCAGCTATTGAGCAGACCTGAAGACTGGTAGGGGAATAAAGACAAGATCAAAGGCTACAGTTATCATTTCAGTGTGAGCTTTTCCACTGTGTCCCAGTCATGTCATTACTGCTCAACCGAGTGAGAACAGCCCACTGCTTTTCAGAGGCACCAAAGAAATTTCCGTTACAGGAAACACACAGAATAAGGTCAGATACTTCATTATTTTAGTTTTCCAGCATCTGTGTCAGGTCACATTTAGATTTGTTTAGCTGAATTTCCTGCACCTGGGCTGTAAATTCTTGGCATATTCAGCAATTCCTCCATAACTACAGCCCCCAGAATAAAATGTTCTTGCCTTGCCTTGCCTTGCCTTGCCTTGCCTTGCCTTGCCTTCCCACAAAAACTCTCCTCCTTCTCCAAGACAGGAATTTGGCATGGTTTGGTCACCAAGTTATGACACTTCAGGTTTTGGAGGGTGGCTTTCCCCAGGTCCGTGCTGACCTCAGCCCCCCTGCAGCTGGCCAGCAGGTGGTCCTGGAAGGCAGCACAGCCCTAGCCTTGACCAAGAGCATCTACCATGATCACCAGGTCTGGCATCCCTCCCTGTGACATACAGAGCTGGCTTCCAGGGTATAATAGTCTGGGTGGGTGAAATCAAATAAACTGGTATAATTTCAGGGGAAGAAAGTAGCAGTGGTTTTGGTTCACTACGCTGAATATGTTAAAGGCTGAGAGCTGCCAGGAAAAGGACTATGCAAATTAAGGGATATTTTTTTCTGTAACATGGTGAAATTAAAGAAAAGCTAAAATTAACATACTAACACTAGCTTCTCAGGTCCCAATTCAGCCATTACTGGATGAATGTGCTGAAATGTGGGGAAAAAAAGACTCTTACTTCTGGCAGGGAGCTGTGAAATGCTGTGATCATCAGGGAGTAGTGGAAAAGTTCCCTGGAATTAGCTAGTGGTCATGTACCGGGCTGTTTCAACACATACCTGAGCAGCTCAGACCTACTGTGAACACACCAAGGGAGCAGCCTCATCTCTCCCTCTCCAGATTTTTGCTGTGGGCTGGATGGTCCTGGTCATTTTCTTCCTCTATGTACAGCAAACACACTAATTCATCCACCCACGCAACTTGTCAGCTTCTATTGTAAAACAGTGGTCACAGTTTGAAGGTATCAGTAGAGGTGGACCACAGTGATCCTCTTATATTGCTGTACCAAAGTCACCATCAAATATTCCTCATTTGAAAGCAACCATAGCTAATGGTGTTGCTGATTTATGTCACAAGTTATTGTACTATCTAGTCATCATTAAAAATATGTCTTACTCTCAAAATTTTGGACTAACAAGTATTTTGGATGGTAAATACCACAAGAATATGCTACTAATTATCTGGTGGCTTACTTTAATCACTGCCTCCATAATGAAGTTGCTGCTGGGATGGTGGACAACAAATATTTAACAGTAGTCGATAATGCTGTGTAAAAGTGTAGGGCACAAACTGAGGAAGAACACCATATCCAATTGAAGTGGCAGAGGAATGCAGTAGCCAGAATGTAATCACTTGTATGAGAATTTGCCTAGGAAACTGAAGCTAACACCTCTGCACCTTTGAAAAATGTAATTTTTTAACATATAATTGCCTAAGTTTTTCTGCTAGGTGAACATTGCATTGTTAGAGTGTTGGCAGGAAAGTGAGGGTGAAGAAAAACCCCAAATACAACAGAATGAATGTTTCTTGAACGTTTATTAATTTCAAGCTGATATAAGGAAAAAAAATGCCATAACTGTCTAAGGAAAGCAAAATGGAAATCAAGGGAAAACAAGGTTTGTTTTGAGCTTCACACATTTCTGAACTTCTGGAAGCCAGGGACAGCAGCAGAAAGAACCTGAGATACTTCTGACCCAGGAAGTGCTAAACTCCATACGAATGCCTGTTTTTTCTATAGGATTTAAGACCTGGCGCTAGATTTACATTTGGAAACTGTTGAAAATGGTTTGGCAATTCATTATTGTTTTGATGAGAGCACTCAAATGTTTATAAAAATACCCTGGGATCTTTTGGATGCCCTTAAGTCCTGGAAGGAAGGCTTTAAGTCTATACTCATTTGTCAGAGCAAAAATCTACATCCAGAAAGCAATTCAGAGGCAGCACTGTGGGGATGCCTGGTGTTTAGAAAGCCAGCACTCAGTCCTGCGATGCTGGGCTCCTACTGTCGGGCACTGTGCAGGGGGTGGCTACAGGGAATAGCATCCACCCTGTGTGCTGCTGAGACTAATGCTGAGTAGAGAGCCTCTCCAGATAGCAAACAGGGAAGCCCTGAGGACAGGCATGGATTTTAACTCTGTCCTCAATGGCCCACGTGTTGCACCCAGAGTTACTGGAAGCTGCCTTCCCCTCTTCAAACCAAATTCCCAGCCTGTAGGAAAACAGCCTAAATTACAACACAGAGCAGAGATGTCCAGCCACGCTTTGCAAAAATTACCTTAGGACAGTCTACAGTGGCCTGGTTGACATTTGCAGTTACATGGGAAGTGGCCGACTGCCACTCACCTTGGCCCTTCAAAATTGGGAGAAATGGGTTCTGCCCTTCCCTATTTCTTCAGAAAGCTTCCAAACCAGTCAGTAACAGGCACGTGCCCTCCCGCCTGCTCAGACACCTTGTGCAACAGAAGGACGGACGCTCTCGGACAAAGGGAGAGCAAGTGGCAATTTATACACTATGCGTAGAGGATGAAGAGGGGTGGCTTTCCACGTTCACCTTAATACCTTGGGTCCTGGAAGCAGCATAGCTAAAAAAAGCTACTTAGCCGAAACATAG
The DNA here is from genome assembly GCA_035590195.1 of Aviceda cuculoides. Lineage (NCBI taxonomy): Eukaryota > Metazoa > Chordata > Aves > Accipitriformes > Accipitridae > Aviceda > Aviceda cuculoides. Next base: position 23,104,532 of record JAVJGG010000082.1, on the reverse strand, counting down.
CAACCATGCAGAGGAAGCAATATTCCTTTTCATCCAGAAGCTAACTTGGGTGTGCATGGTCTACATATGCACTGTGGCCAAAGGAGAAAGGGGCTAGGGATACTTGGCTTCAATCACTGCTCTGGTCATCAGTTTGTTATGCCTTCTGATTTTCCATAGGTGATAAAAATGGGGTGTTCTGGTATCTATACAGGCTGAAGACAAACATTATACATTGAAACACAATGGTATACAGCTGCAGCAAGAAAGAAGACAGAAGACACTGGGGACATGAGCTTCAAATATAAAATTCATGTTAATGACATATTTTTGGCTGGCTTCCCTTCACAATGTTCCACAAAACCAGTCTGAATAGAGATGTTTACAAGCACAGAGTATAGATTTGGAGGAAGCAAAGACCCCTTTTATTCCAGGAAATGGAGAGAAACTTTCCATGCACACATACGCACCCATGCACTCACAAAATCTCCTGGAGTGTAACTTTAAGAGAAGCAGCAGCATCGCTCAGCTCAGATCAGCCAGAACCACTTCATTTTGATTGAAGAGAGGAAAAACAACAACAGTAAAACTCAAACCACTGGGTTCAACAATTTGGGCCACATCCTAAAAATAGAACTGCTTTCTTATGGAAAGAAATACCAAAAAAACCCCCAATCCAAAACAAAACAAAAAAAACCTCCAGAAGATCTGAACTGTTCTCAAAATTGTCTGAATTTGGTGCCAAGCGCACAGGGCAGCCTAACGCTTAAGAGGCTGCCTGTGCCAGCTCTGAATCCCTCCAGTAACTAGAGGCTGCATGTCCAAGACTGGGAAGTGACTACGGAAAAAAACCCTGTTTTCTAGTGGGCAAGCTGTCCAGCCATTTTAACCCTTGCCTGAATGCTTGCCTTGAGGTCTCAGGATACACAGTCTTTCCCTGGCAGAATGCCTCCAGCTGCCAGCACTTGTGGCCCGGGACGGCACTGCGGTGGGGCCAGCCTCAGGCACCCGCTCTCCAGGAGCATGTGGGGTGAAGCGGCACCTTTACTGCTTGTGAGAAGAGGGTTCGGCCCCGCTGGCGAGGCCGGCAGCTCCGGCCTTCCCTGCTGCCCGGGCCGGGTGTCTTTGGTAGCATCCGCCTGCAAGAAGGGAGGTGGTTTGGCCCCCAGCACAGAGCACAGGGCACAGAGCAACCCGCCAGCTTCCTCCCAGCAGGGAACAGGGCATCGCTGGTGGAGAATGGATCGCCTTTTGCACAGCGAATCACTACTGTGAATTACTTGCCTGAAATTATCTGCATGGAGCAAGGCCTTGCTGTGCTTGGGGCTGTACAAACTCAGAAGTGTTTCCGTAGGACTGAAAAGGCACAGGGGATGTGCTGTCAGTGGCACGCAAAATAATTTAAGAGGGAAGGCAGTTTTCTGTTTTCCTGCCTGCTCTGTTCAGAATGAGCAAACCACAAAAAATAATGTTAAGAAAATAAGTAACAAAGCTACGTTTATCCCCTGTGAGACTCCCTATTATCTTACTAAGAACCAGGCAGAAATACAGCTCCTCATGATTTTGCTTTCATGCTTTGCCCAATCTCAAAATGTATGGTACTAAGAGAGTGTATCCCCTTCAGGGACAGAATATAGGAACAAATGCTTTCTGCACATTATACTGGCAAGAAACACAGGTCTTCATTATCCATGCAGGAAGGTGGGATTCTGGATTTTCACAAATCACCTGAAAGCTTCATGCTAAAACACCTGAAATGTCACTACTGACGTCTGGCAAATGAGTTCTCAAGTTTGATAATACTTATCAAACCTGCACCTCCTTCTCTTTCTCTCTAGGTTGATGGCCTAACAGTTGTTTGTCCAAAACACGTGAAGGTGCTGCCTGCAAAGACTCCAGGAGGGCAACTCCACCATCTCCCTCTGCAATTCTTCTCGGCCCCTGCTATTCTTGCGAGACATTTCACTTGTGGTCCAAGGCAGTCGCTGTATTAGTGATTTTGACTTTTGCCTTTGGTATAAAAAGGTATTAAAAAAAAAGCGTATAAAAAAAATTCTTATACTACAATGTTAGTTAAACTTCATCAGTTTTATTGCTGCTAAACAGGCTCCACTGTAGCTCCATCAGTTTCCACATAAACTCCAGATCCAGTCATAACTTCAGTTTCCTGAAAACCTTTGTTAGGGTGGCAGGATAAGCTACTTTCTTGCATTCCACATGGCTGAAATTTATATAAGGAGCAAGAGAGGACAGGACATTTAAGGAAGAAAGGTCACTTCTCTTTTCATGTAAAAGGGGTTTTTAAGAAGCCAGGATCCCAGCTGAATTTTTGCATGCCAAATACAAGAAATATGAGAGAAACAGAAGTGCTGGTTTTGGTTACATAAGTATTATATTCTGAATAATCCTTTTATTAGCAGGCAGCCCTTTCCTGCCTCTTCTTTCTCTCCAGCATTTACAGACCTTAGACTCATACATTTCCACCGCTGCTGTGAGAAGGGCATTTGTCAACTTCCTGTCCCTTAAAAAATATAAGTAAATCTGAACTTGAACTTAGCAAGAAGCACATCACAAAGCACACAGCAGCAACTCTCATAGTTGTTTAAAAATGCGTTTTCAAGGTGAAGGTCAATATTTTTTTTATTAGATTTATCTTCTTTCTAAATGCCTGACCCAAATAAGTAATTAAAGCAAATGAAAGCCTAAAGCAATCAGTTCAAATTTCATCATATGATTCTGGCCTGGTGTGTAAGAAAACACTCCATTAACTTAATAAGCAAACTGTGCATTGGAAATATTATTCTAAGCATTTAATGGAGTTGCATAACTCTTGTGTGTTTGCTAGAGATAGTAAAAATAGACAAGAGAAACTTTTTTTTTCAATTAAAAATGCCCATTTAAAACACAAGAGTTGCTTATGCTTTTTACAGACATTTAGTATCAAAGTGCTTCTGATAAATATTATCAATGCTTTTCAGGTAACATGCTTAATAGCAATATTCATTAAAAACTAGTTCATTTGAACATGATAAAATAAAATTGAAACTTTTTTTGCCAAGTTTTGCTTTCCAGACAGCTATCACAAATACTTTCACTTCAGAGTACAGAGTGGTTAAATTTGTTTATTCAAGAATCTGAATAATTGGGGTATTTTCTCCCACCCTGTCTTTCTAAGCTTAACCCTATGTATAAGTTTTAAAGCTTTCATATGATTTGGACCAATTACAGAACCCCCTTGGAACCAAAGTTATGCCTGTACTAGGCATGGCTCCGATGCCAAGGCCAACCGAGTGAGTGCAGGAGCATTTTTAATTACAGCACCACCCTATGCATTTATGATTACTTAAGTGCACTTGACCCAACCAGTTGTCTAATCCTTCCTTTTAACTTCTCCACGGTCTATTAAACATCCCCATTTACAAGACTCTGCTGGCATCAAACCCTTGGTGGCTGCAACGTCTGCCTTTCCTGCTTACAATGTTCTGACAGCCCTTAACATATTCCAGTCCAGATCTGACCTCTCAATGGTACGTGTCTAAATTGAGTCGATCTCACTGACAAAGATCAAACTGCTACTTAAAGTGTCTCGTGGCTGGATTTCCTTCCCAGCAGACCCACAACTCCAAGACGAAGTAGACATGAAAGGCTGCATAGAGCTGCAGGCAGTACTAGGTAGGAGAACAGGGCAAGCCTCACATGATCTGATCAGCAAGTGCTCCTGTGGCAGCGGTACGGGGAGAAGGGAGGGGAAACGGGCAACGAGCTCCAGGCCCTCGGCTACATCCATCCCTAGAAAGCCTGGTGGGGATACTCATCCATGCACGACGGTGATACTCACCCGCCACACTACTCATGCACAACAATCATAGAATCATAGAATCATTTAGATTGGAAAGGACCTACAAGATCATCGAGTCCAACCGTCATCCATGCCCACTAGACCATGGCACAGAGTACCTCGTCTA
>JAVJGG010000082.1:23086422-23100488 GCA_035590195.1 Aviceda cuculoides | reverse complement strand
AGCCCCAGCTCCCTCAGCTGCTCCTCATAAGACTTGTGCTCCAGGCCCCTCACCAACTTGGTTGCCCTTCTCTGGACGTGCTCCAGCAACTCAGTGTCTTTCCCATAGTGAGGGGCCCAAAACTGAACACGGTACTCGAGATGCGGCCTCACCAGTGCCGAATACAGTGGAAATGATACAGTGATACAGTCAGCACTAGATAAAAAGGTTCTCTGAATAGAAATGAAAGATTTTATGCTATTTCCCTTCTTTGCCATGAATCATTTGTACTTATGGCTCAGAACTTTTCACAAATACCATCCAGAAAAACAACTTCCCTACAAATCCAGGAGATCCAGCAGCACAACATGCAGTATAGGGCTTCTGCACAGAAAAAAAGATCGCTGCTTTCAAGTACGTACAGTAAGTAATGAATGCTGGCCTGAAGGTGATTGCCAGCTGACATTAAAATAGACTAGAGAATACAGTTCCTACTCTTTTCCACTGAAAAGTCACAAGCAATGTAGACAAAACCACTGCTTTTGCAGGGAGATTAAGAGGCTAAGCAAAGAGCTATAACATCTACAGTTTTATCTGTGTTTTCATTACTTTACATACAATCAGGCATTTCATTTTCCTTTGAAGTTATATCCTCTTCTTTAGGACAAGTATTCTAGCAGGGAGAGGAGAAAGCTCTTGATTTCACTTTCTTGAAAAGGCAATTTTGCCATTAATATACTGGAAAACAGCCAACAACTATCTTCCTGCAGGGCCTAAAGAAACAGAACTAGTACAGGAAAAAAAAGTCTTTGAACTAATTCTTGCAATACCAATGTAAAAGAAATTCATGTGCTTGCCAGATAAGTTCTTTAGGTCTAGCACAGCCAGAACGTGTACTTTGAAAAAGAGAATCTATTTCCCACATAACAATGATCTATGGAAACCATTCCATGCTCCTAGAAATTAATCTGTGAAATTTATTTTTGGCTACGTGGTTGGGGGAACACAGATCCAGCAAATACACTCATCATTCTCAGTGGATTAGAAAAGTTAATGCCTGTGTCACACAACTCTTTTAACCTTCCTTGTTCCTCTCTTTATTTTCCTAGCCATCATATTTCCACTCGGTCCTACAGTGACTCTGACCTCACTGGATGCAAACTTGTCACTCCTGGATTTCTTTATCGAAGAAATGGGTGGAGCTTTTACTCAAAACCTTCTTCTAGTGAGTCCAAGCACTAAGGTAAACAAAACCAGAGGCTTGATGAGATCTCACTGGGTGATTGTAAGGGGTTGGGACAACTAAGGTTTTCTCAAGTTCAAGTGCTAAAAACCCATACCTCTTATTGTTCTGGTAATGGAAGGGAGAAAACAATTAAATTGGGGGTTTCAGAAAGCAACTCAAATCAATTACTTTAGATTTGTTCTTATAAAGCAAAAATGAAACCAAGAAATGAGTAAGATCCCAACTACCCTACGGTAAATGGGTGAATAACTGTTCTGTACTATATCCTGGCAGTGAGAAAACCACTATCTCATTTCAAGACATATATACATAGGTATATATAGCAACCACTGATACAATATATGCCCTAAGAAATGTTTCCTTCTTCACTTATTACACAATGGACTGAAGAGTTTTAATTATCCCCTCCCAGCTTTGTACTAGCTCTGCTCCCTGCCAGGATGAAAACCCCTGTGGCATTTCAATTCCACTCTGCAGCTAAGCATTTTCATTACACACTGTATGTTTCTTGCCTTGGGTAACAAAATCAATTTGTTAATTTGGTTGTTAATTCAGGGGGAGAGGAGTGCCGTTTCACGGCTTCTGTGTAATTCTCCATCCCTTAGCTATGTCTGGTTTTCTTCCAAATATACTGCAGGGTTTGGAATTTGTAGTAAAGATGAGAAATTATGCTAGGATTTTCTTTTCCTTTCAAAAGGTATTTAAATGGAGTTTATCTGGCTAGTATTTAGCAATTATTACTTAGAGAATGAAGTTTCTTGCTAAATCCTGTGTTGCACCTGGTGCAATACCCTCAGTCACTGTGCTGAAGGAAATTGAGGGTATTTCTGGGGATTCCACTAGAGATGTGTGAAGACTTGAAATTTCAACACACACCATGTAACCAGTTCCTATTGTTTCTGAACTCCACATTTCAACAATACCTTTGTCTTTCCTGCCCACTAAAATGAAACAGGGTATAATGACAGTTAGCACTTCCCCTTCTCACACGATAAAATGTGATGGCATCTGTCTTTAAGCACACACATAAATCTGCTGCAATTGCGTATTTTGAAACATTTGAGGCAAGATGTCCAATATCTCTAGTATGATAATATTATGCTGTAGAAATACAATGCAGAATTAACAGTATCTAAGACACATAGCTCAGAATCTAGGCAGAGTTGAACTAGCATATAGATTTCTTTGCACTCAGTATGACTAAGTCTTTGACTAATTTAAACATTTTAAAAGCATTTCATGTGTAGCTCATAATTCAAGGAACACAGGAAGCCTTTTGCTGCATTGCTGTTTGGGTGTTTTAAGTGGTAAAACCTGTATGCCATGTAAGCATCTGCTTCCATTACACGTTCTGGTTCCCAAGAAACAAGACCCTCTGCTTTTAAAAGCTTCCTGTAGTTTCTTTTCAATACTTTTAATAAAACTTGTGGAATATATTTCATTTGCATAGAATTACCACATACATTTTTCTGTGACTTCTTCGTGGGAGCATTATTTTTGACTGTGCAAAAGCAAAATATTTGTAATTTGCAGTACTAAACTCAAAATAAACTGTCAACAAACCACTCAATCTCTGACCTGACTTTCTTCTGTCAAAAACAGGACCACAATAATGTATGACTCAAATACTGAGCAGATCTTCAGGGATTTCCTTCATTCTTTGCTGGACTCCTGGATAGGACAGAAATAATAAATACACATCACAAAAGCTGCTTTGATAGTTTCGACAGTTAGACACACTGAGGGTGGAGTTTTCTGACTTGAACTTACACCTCTTATCTGAGCTAGCTTTCTCCCATCTGGAGACTGAAGAACCTTCATAAATCTGTGAGGCAAGGCCTTCATTGGTATGAATTTTCATAGTTTCTCCTTTTAGCTCTCACTTCTTACAACAAAGTGTTCATCGAAAGCTCTGTTCAAACCCTTTCTGCTCTTCTCCATAAGTGAGCATTCAAGTAGCTGACTGTATTGGAAAAATGGAAATTACACAGAACAGTGCAAAAACTTACTACTTTCTATTAGATAAATACTATACATATCTATTCCTCAGAAAAAAATATATTGTAAAATTTCCAGGTTCTTTCGCCAGTTCAATTGAACTCTCTAACAATATTCTTTGCCTGGATCTTTTTCTCCTTCCAGCCATTTTGTTCTGTTTCGAGAGCCTGTGCTGCTTTCCTCAGTTAATGTTCTTCTCTAAGGAGCTCAGCTTTACCCCAGCTGCTGAAATACAAAACAAGGCAAACAAAAAGTTGTCTTCGTTCCTTCCTAATTTTCTGCCACTCTTCTTGTTTGCTCTTCAAGAGTCTTCTTTCACACCAAGACAACAGAACTATTCTCTTTTCCATGTCATGGACCCCAAGAAGCCCTTTTCCTTCCAATGCCCCTTCTCCCTGTCTTTAAATCCCTTCTTCCTTTTGGGACAATATTCCCCTTTGAGGCTCCTTGCTTGGCACTGAGACTGGCACACAAAAGTTGCCTCCTGTTCACCTACGTGGTATTTCCTGCTCCAGTACAAGTCCTCCCCAGCTCCAGTGCTACTTCTTCCCACAAACTGCTCGGTTTAAGTGGTTGGCCAGGGAAGAAAACTGTCAGATATATTACCTTCAAGGTGCAGTTTTAGCACAAAGGCATAGGGAAATCATTGGTCCTGCATGAAGGATGAATCTTCAATATTCACATTTTCACAGGAACTATCTTGCATTTGATAAGTGCTTTTCATACCTTCCCTATTTTCATTTCTGCCTAGGTCACAAGGTTAGGATATAGCTGAAATAAATTAGATTGAATCCATGAACATGATTGCTACTATGTGTCTCACAGTCATTCTCAAAAAAAAAAACAACCCACCAAAGTTTTCGCAGTGCGTTTTCTGCAGACGTAAGAAAGTAATTTGGCCTAGGTGATTAATTGTTTATTCCTTTCCAGATTTAGTGGTCACTATGAAAAAATAAAGATCTTTCTTTTAAATGACCTGCAAAACAACAGTAGCTGTTTGCACAGACTAAGCATTGTACTCCTGAAGAAATACTGATACAGGAATTGAATTGTCAAGAGTTTCCTCAGTTTCTTGTATCACAAAACTTTAGCTACAGAACATTATTTAAAATGAAGCACATGCAGGAAGGAGCTCAACTGACTGAGTCTGCAGAAGCTTTGAAGAAGAATCCTGCTTTAACAGAGATTGTCTGTATCTTTCCTAATTATCACTAAGGCATTAATCACTGCAGCTTGTAAGGGCAAAGCAGAACATTAAGACAAAACATGATCACATTACATTCACAAATCTCAGGTACCATCCTGACTTTCTTATTTCTGGTTCTACAGGATCCTGATCCTTTTTATTAATCCTGACTATACCTATAACTGACTTCCGAAGTGGGCCTAGCTGGCACAACTTCTCACAGGAGACCTTGGCAGGAAGAATGCAAAAGCAAAACCTCCAAAAGAGGTTTCTCATGGCACGTGGGGTTGTTACGTGAGACTTTTTTCTAGGATGGGATACATATCTAAAGCAGCTTGGTTCTTAATATCCAGGCTAAAATACCGAGAACAGTACAAACCATGGTATTTCAATTAAGAAGACTAAACAGCAATTTTCAGTCATGTTGTTGCTCTATTCTAACATGCTGTATGCTGTGACTGAACTATCCAACATCTGGACTGTGAATACGATACTGCCAAGGCTGTACTCAGTGGTTGCCAAACTGCTGAGCCCATGTGTGGCTTCACAGCTTGATATCCAGAGAGCTCAGCTATGATTCACATTCTGAAAAATCACCAGGTCTATGGTTGCAATATGATTCAGCAGTTTGGAGGAAAGCCGCCTTAAGGAAAAAAAGAAAACAGCAGCAAAATACCCACAACTGACCATATATGGCATACAACTCTTAACAAAGAAGTAAACTCCTTAAACACCTTCGCTTCACAGCAGAGCTCCATAATTTGACTAGTTGGTACAAAATATGGCTTATCACAAGCAGCAGGGGCTAAATTCTGCTCCCCTAACAACCGTGCAAACTCAGACGAACTCCACTAATTTAAATGGTACACAGCCTGTTTAAATACGAATATACAGAAGCTCCTCGACATGCCTCTTGCTTGTGCTATTTGAGGTAAGCTTGAAATCATTAACCAGGTAGAGAGCAGCTTCCTTACTGAAGAAAGTCTCCAGTGGTATTCCAGGAATGTAGCTAGAGAGGTGGACTCAGTCCCTGCCACACAAAGATACTTGATTTGTAAATGAATTAAGGCTTGTGAACTGACAAGGAATAAAGCCCCGGGTTCTGCACACACACAGAATGCACTGGGAACCTCAGTCTTACACTAATTGCTCTGTGTGCTCCAGGGATGTTTACACACACATAAAAGGTGACCATAGCTTGCCAAAATGAGGTGCCTACTTGCCTGGTACATGGCAGAGTTCAGCTGCTAATTCACATTGCAAAGCCTATTCCTCAAACTTGGCTCCTTGCCTTCTTGAAGATAAAAATAGTTAAACCGTGATTTTTTCTTCATTTATTGATTGTTCGTGTGGGCCAGCACTCCACCAAGCCATGAGAGTGCTCAGCCCTCATGCTGTGCTGCTCAGGCCTGCCTGGTCAGACAGGTCAGACACCGTCCATCCATCTGTGCTGCCCTCATTCTTCTGGCGATGATGCCTATGCTTCCTTTGCCAGGCAGAGTGGCTTAACGAACATGCCCTTGTCCTTACAAAATACGTGCTCAGTCATTTGGGAAATCAAAAAAAAAGTGGAATAAATGCCACTCCAGTTCAAGTTGAACAATTTGTTAAGCACTACAAAATGTTGCTTTAGGAAAGCTTCCTTTTAATATAGTACATGAGACAAATGGAGTCCTTTTTTCTCATTCCCTTCTCTTTAACAGTAATTGAATGAAGTGGAGGTTGTGAGGTAAAATCAAGCACATCTGGGTCAATTAGCATGGAAAGTCAATTCTTTAAAACCTGATGGATGCCTCTGGGAATCGCGCACTTCACAGCACGAATCTCAGCGCAGTGCCGCACTCTCAGCAACTCAACTCAATTAAGCCATTACGTGGTTCTTTAAATCTGGGGATCCGGGGGAATTGGTTAATTGTCTGCTTGTCATGGTTCCTCCTCAGGGAGCATGTAAACGTCTTCTGTCTCTCCTATAGATGTGCGGTGCACATAAGAACAATCCATTTTAGCTGACTTATTCAAAGCTTATTTCTCCCGTGGGAAAATTAATCTTCCTCCTCAAACACTGCCCAGAAGAACAAAGCTCTCCGGTGGAATCAAACTATGCCATCAATACGGAATAGGTTTTCAATGACTACAGTCAAATTTATACTTCCTTTTCCTTGCAAGACTCAACTATTTCTCCCCACTTTCACATATTCATAGCTTTCCCAACCAAACTCCTCAGGCCTGCAAAGAAGTTTCAGTGTTCTCCGCAGCTATGAGCACCTCTGCCACACTCTTGGACTTACCTAATGCACCATAAGTCACCCACTGCCTTTACAATCAGCAGAGCCCGAGTAAGCTGTCTAAGCATCTACGAAGCACTTTACTTCATGGATAGAGCTGAGTGTCTCCAGAGAATAACTCATCCCACATCCGGATAGATGGGCAGGATGACACATCAGGGAATGCTCACCTGTCCCCTCCACTGAGAGCTGCTCCGGATCCACTGAGCCAGGGGGTCCACTAGAGAGATCTTGAACAACCAGCCTAAGGCAGACATCCCACTTTTGGACAGTAAAATTAGTGAGATTAATCCCACCCACATCTCCCCACCACTGTGCCTGTGACAACCACCCAGGAAAGACTGCTGTCCCAGTCTCACCACACCACATCAGTGAGCTCCTCTTCATGTGCACACAGGCAGCTGCTTTCACTCTTCTTTTGCTTCATGTTTCAGACTGCTGAACACCCAAAATCTCTAGCTGGCCTTGGTAGGAGACAGTTACTGGGTGCTCAAGATTGTGGAAAACAAGTCACCCCATTTAGCCCCTAAATATGGATTTAGAAGGCTAACTTTAGCTTCAGATTTTTTTTAAACTTGGCATGGTACTAAAATGCATCTATGGGGCAAGTTAATTTTTTACCATCAAAGAGAAGTAAAACAACTTCTCCAAGGTCATACAGCAGGACAACTAGGATTAGAATGCCACAAATTCCATGTGCTATAACCAGAAAATTATTCTGTTTCCTAAATGTAACATAATTGGGACATAGTCTGATAAATGGAGACTGAGTAAGCCACACTAAATCTACTGATGTGTTCTGCACTGTCTGGATGTGTCCCCAACCCTAGCTATGAAAGGAAATGTAATTATGGTAATGGGAAAGTGCAGTCCACCCATCATTTGGGTTACCACACACATACGTAACCGATTCCAAATACAGAACTGCAGTAATGTCTCTTACACTCTTATCTCCCTTAGATCCCTTTTCCTTAAGTTATAAGCTTGCCATCTTTTCCTCTGACAGAAGAAACAATCTATTTTGATGTGTGCACACCAGCTAAAGGGCTGTCACATCCTGGAGGACATGAGGAATGGCTGCTCAACGTTCACTAGAGAGCTGCCATTGGGGGCAGGCACCTTCACTTGCCCACGTAGATGTAACCAGAGTGTTTGCTCAAGCGCAGTGTTGGGGATGAAGGAGGGAAGGTAAGCCTGAGGAAGAAAGTTCAAGGAGAGGAAGATCAGGAAGCCGGAAAATTTTATAAAGCACCCTTGTGTTTTGGAACCTATGCCAATTTTAAAAATGAGGCATATGTTTCTTAGTGCAGTCTTAGCCATGAATGCAGGGCAGTGTAGAGATTCACAAGCCTTATTTAAACAGCCTAGTTTGGCTCCGGAGAAGAACAGCATAGTACACTGTCCAGGGTAACTTACACAGCTTCTGCAATGGCAGCTTAGACCAGTCAGCTCCTCAGATGTAAAAAGGCAATTTTATATTGGTGTCCTTAGCAGGTATCACTTACATGGTTTACATCATCTGGAGAACCTGTCTTCAGAAGTTGTGCAATATGTATGTGTAACTCAGAAATTTCAGCCCCAGAGTACGTGCGAGGGATCCTGACAACAAACTTTCTGGCTCTCCTGCCTGTCTGCAATCCAGGGACACAATGACAGACACTTTTCCTCCTGTGGTGGACTGGCATGCAATTATTTTTGTGCACCTCAGCTTGCCTTGGTTATAGAAAAGTGAGGAAAGATTTTATTAACTTTCACCTCCTAAACCAAAGTGTGGTAGATAGCTAGATTTCCAATTTCACCAAGTTTTTGCAGGCAAAGGAGAAACAGCTTATTGCCAGGTGTCTATAAAGGCATTCAGATGTATCTGAAGTTGAAAAAGAGTTCTGACTCTAACTTGAAAATGTTAGTATCTTTAGGCTGTTGTGCCTATATGTTTACCATGAGTTACTGGAGTACTTTCAGAGGCAGCAGTGAGAAGAATTAGAGAAAGGGATTGTGACCAGCACATCCCCACACAAGGCTATCTTCTTGGAAGTGCCTTGTTCTTGCACTGAGCAACAGCACGTTGCAGCAAAGTAATCCCAGCCATGGAGAGGCAGCCAGTCCCAGCGCATTGGTGGCAGCTCCTTCAGCGTTCAGTGCTTCTGGACACAGTCAGATCAGAGCTTCACGTCGAAGGGACGCTGCTCAATTTCCAGCCACAACCAAAGCAACATGATAGCTCTGTTCTCAGTGAAAATAACACTGATGCTCATGTACGTGCTCCTGGGCCAATCGTCAAGCTGTTGCAGATTCAAGATACTTTAATTTCCTTTTTAGAAAAAAAGAAGAAAAAAATCAGCAAATTATCTCTTCTATCTCTATCTATCTTCTGCCTTTCTTATTGCCTGGAATTCACCAAGATGGTGCCTGATCAACCATGGCTGGAAGAAGAAAAATAGGGAAGGACTAGAATAATCACAGTAAATTCAATCCAACCAAGTCAACAGCGGCTTGAAGGCTTTCTGGATGCTTCGCAGTCCACATGCAAGGAGTTCCCCCAGACCACTTTCTGCTAAAAATGTATCTGCATCCCAAAGTTAATGCAGATAGAGGCCAGTAACAGCTGAATTTCTTCCTGTCCATAATGTACAGTAGCTCCTACAGTTGAATATATGTTATATTCATATTGAGGAAGGGACAGACCATTGCATGGCAACTGCATGTAGCGTAGCCAATTCCTGACTGCCCTGCATATTCTGTTCTGTGGTATTCTATCCCAGTTCAGAGATTGTGTAAAATGTTGCTACCGTGTTTACGCTGGCTTCACTTTGATGCAAAGGACTACATGAAATGTCACACACACACACACAATAAAGACAGGCCTTCTTCCAGACCTGTCAGCAGCACCTTTGAAATGTTGTATATGCACCTTAGGAGAAAAAAAAGAAAAAAAGAAAAAAAGAAAAGAAAAAGAAAAAACCAAACCAAAACGGAACCATTTGCAATGAATAAGAACTTGCTTTTCTAACCTTTCTTCAGAAACAGCTCTAGCACCCTCCAACACCCAGGGCAGCACAAAACCTGGTATGTTCACCTTGGAATTACAAATAGATACACACACATGAACATACATACACATACCTACATAGACCCAAAACCCTCTCCCCAGGAACGTGGCCTTCCCTTTTCAGGTACATACCAGCAGGAATGCATACACTGAAGAAACAGAGGCAGAAAACAGTCATGTTTTTTCACACAGTCGTTTTTATTCTGCCTGCAGCAGCTCTTTCCTTTTCCAGCCACAGGCAAGGGCTGAATCCAGATGAGCCAAAGGCAGTCTAGGCGGGATGTAAATGAGACCACACCTTCCAAACACCAGCCAATCATAAGGGAAGATCCTGGATGTAAATAAAACCACACCTTTGCTGCACCAGCCTCCTCTTCTTACGTAAACCAGTTTCCATGTAAATAAGACCACTCCCTTGGATGGCCTGCCTATTTCCATTTGTGATGAGAGGCATGTAAGCAAGGCCAATCCTTTTTACAAACTCTTAAGCAGAACTGAGAGGAACGTAAGTAACTTTTACTCTTCTCTTGACCAGCGAGAAGCTAGTTCCTTTTTTGGAAAGCACTTTCTTGCTGTGTGTGGGATAACATAAGCCAGCACAAATCTTTCCTCAGTCTTCCTGTCAGGCATTGAAGACTGCTTTATGAACAAATTGTTTGCCTATAGGACATGGATACAAATTTTAAGATGTAACTTCTACCTTGCACTGACAAGCCTTCTCAGCCTTTACACTGACAGTAGATGGGTGCCTTCCTTCCAACTGGGCAGAATTAAAAAAATACAATGGAAACAGTGAGATCCTCCTGCATTTTCTCTTATATCCTTCTTTCCACAAGCACATCCAAAGCTGATTTTGAGATTTCCAACCCAGATCAAATGCAAGAGGCTTGTCCCAAAAGGTAAAGCACTAAACTGCAGCCAGGCTTCAGTATAACTTTTTCCAGATGTCAGAGCTTACTACAAACATCTCTAAAATCAATCCTGATTTGGGCCAACAAGCAACCTAAGTAAAACATTACTGTCACTGAATGTCATTTAACTACTTGGAAACATTTAAGATGTCTAGGTTAGGAAGGCAAACAACTTGAAGGCATTCTGAGAGGAAAAACACAGTTCTCATCTATGTTCCTCACACTAAGAAAGTCCTGGAGAAACAAAATAGGCAGACTCCAACTTCCTAGAACAAGATATATGAGACAGAATGAAAGTGCTTGCAATGGCACACGCTTTAGCCAAAAAGGTGGTTTTTCATAAAATTGGGAAAGGGTGTACTGCATTCCCACAGAAATGGTGGAAAGACAGATGTTGTCCAAGTTTAGGAAAACAAAATTGTCCACATTTTTGATGTTTGCACCAAAGGAAAAACTACCGCTTCGAACATTTGATGAAAGACTATTAAAGGAAATCATTATTATTATCGTGGCTCTCACCAGTGATACAAGAGGCCAGGATCTGTTGACATTTTCCTTATAAATCCATCTTTCGGTAGAGTCTAAATTGGCCTGAAATAGCTAGTTGGGACAAAAATCTGGATTGTGAGATCTCTGGAAGCAAAACTGCATCTGGCTGTTTACAAAATTCTAGTCTAGAGAGACCGTGAGAGCGGAAGAGGGAGCATTTTTAGTGGTTAAAGCTATCTATCTTGTTTGTGCTGCTTTACAGTGCTAATCAGTGATCAACAACCAAAAAGGAAGTTTGGAATCAGTGCTGATGAGCATCCAGAAGTCCACACACACATTCAGCCACCTCCTCTAGCATTTCCTTCTGAAACATGCAGCTGCCACATAACACAGGCCGTCTCATGATGTATCTGGAGCTCGCACTTCCAGGGACTTCCTGGACAAAACCCATCGAGGGCCACAGCAGGAAAAGAAAGATTCCCAAACATTCTTGATTTTCAGCAAAGAATTATTTCACGCCTAGCCTTAAAACTAGGCTATGTCTAAAGCACGATTATCATACTAATTTAATGAACCAGTTCATTAGACTTAAAGGGTAGCACTCAAACCAAATGATAGATGCAGTTTTCTTTTTTGAGACAGCCCCCCAAAAGTGCCTACCCCAAAGCTGTACACTTTAATGGAAGACAGAGAGGAAGTAAAATGAGAAATGCAGTCATAGGGTGAATCCAGTTTGGCAGATATTTGATTTTATGGACTGAAAATACTGGTTCCCATCCACTGCTCCTGCATCATTGCACCGTTCAGTGGCCCAGGCCACTCTCACATACATGTAGTACCTCCCAGCTGTCTATGTGCTTCTACAGCTTCCTTCCACACTTCAACTTTCATAACTGTAGAAATGAAAACAGTCAATTGTGAAGTCAATTAATGTCTCCCTGTACTAAGCTAATTAGGCATCAGGCAGAACAGCAATGGGCCCTGGTACAAAACCTGCCATGGGCTACTCTTTCAGTCATCCCTCCATGTTTTTCTGCTTTGCAGTTGATCTTCCTTTCTTACCATTTCTGCTCCAGTTTATGCCACACACCTCCTCTTCCTCACTCTTCCTTCTTCATAATGCTTAGCCCCTTTCCTGTCTCGATGCTCTGGTGACTACAGTCTTGCACTTAACCTCCACTCTCCTTCCAACTGCAACACCCCTAAAGTCAAACCATCTTACCTGCACTTTCAGGAAATACTCATCCTGAGTTATTGATTCTCCCCTATTTTACCAGATTTTACAAGCTCTTTTATAAAAACATGCTCTTAATCTGTGCAGCACAATTGGCAAAATCTGGACCCAAGCGTGGTCTCTTCAACACAGAGGCTGTGTTTTACTGTGCATTCCTGTAACACTCTGCACAACTGGTATCCTTCGCACGCTTGTTTACTATTAAAAATGTATTACGCCATCAATTATGTCTTAAATTTACTAGTTCAACAAATTATATAAATCCCTTACATTTTAATTAGCTAATTGGTTAAATCCTTTAGGAAGATGGTCACTTAAAGTCCTAGGCTTACAACAGAATTATTTTGTGAACGAAATCTGTATATCAGTATCTGAGAGAAACTTTGAAACAAAATATTACAAGAGAGAAACTGCAGTTGGTGAGAGACCAATAAACACACTGTAAATTCTGAGGGTTTGCACAAGAAACACTGAGTCGTGAATGACTATTCCAGAAATGGAAAAATAGAGAGTCTCTTGACATCCAAATAGGGTGAGCAGGCAGTGCTCCAACAAACAAATCAGAAGTGGAAAGAGAAAAAATGCTTCTCGGATCCAAATAGTTTTGAAAATGAAAACAGGGATTAAAAAGAAGAATTAAAACATGGGAAGCCGAAGCCTATTCCCATATTTTACTGCACCACTTGAAAGAAAGCTAAATGCAGGCTCTGTCCTCATGAGAAGCAACATCCTCTGTTTTTCTGCCAGTGTTAGATAAGACTCACTGATGAAGATGGGGTTTAAAATAGGATGGGATTTAAATCGGTGCATAGAAAGACGGGTCATGCCACTTCCTCTTCCGTTTTTAAATGCAAGGATGACTCTTCTAACCTGTGCACTTGGGGGGTGGCAGATCAGGTAGATAAGGCTCCCACATCAGCTCTTCCCCATGCCAATCTGCAAAGCAGTGAGTCTGAAAGAGCAAGTGCTAAATGCTACTTCCCTTTGCTACGAAAGGCCGGAAAACCCCTGAAGGAATAACCTGCACTAGGTCTCAGACCTGCAGGCACCAGCAATGCAGCCCACACTTGAGCCCTCTGAAAACCGCCCTGGCACATCGCCCTTCTGGGAGATGCTTGAGGGGTTATGGCAGTGTCCTGGTTTCCCCAACCCAACTACGACTACTTTGGAGAGCTGTTCAGTGTTACATTTGTTCTGTAGGGCCACTTAGGTGAAACTTGATAAACACAAAATGGTCACGAAGCGCCTGTGAGTGGAGGTAAGGCCCTCATATGTGAGTGCCATCTTTGAAGGGTTTAGTACCCTTGGGTCTCCAGAGGAGCTCTCACTAAACTCAATCCCTCCTGCTCTGTGTCTCAGGAACTACCCCTGCAACCCCAGCAATGAAAAAGTACGACACACAAGCACCGTTTCTGTACAAGTAGCGAAGCTTTAGCCAACGCACCCAACTACAATGTGTACTCAAGCACAGGACTCAAGTAAAAGCACAGAAGATGCAGAATCACAGCTGGTCTCCAAAGAAGTCATCAGTGATAGATCCCTACCTGTTGGACTCATGTTGTGGTTTAACCCCAGCCAGCAACTAAGCACCACGCAGCCGCTCACTCACTCCCCCCCCGCCCCCCCAGTGGGATGGGGGAGGAAATCAGGAAAAGAAGTAAAACTCGTGGGTTGAGATAAGAACAGTTT
>JAVJGG010000082.1:23068304-23086322 GCA_035590195.1 Aviceda cuculoides | reverse complement strand
AGCGGGCAGTGCCAGTGCGGCGCGGGGCCCGGCCCCACCTGCCCCGCCGGCGTCTCCCTGGTGCCCGACGGCTGCGGCTGCTGCCGCGTCTGCGCCAAGCAGCTGGGCGAGCTCTGCACCGAGCGCGACCCCTGCGACCACCACAAGGGGCTCTTCTGCGACTTCGGCTCCCCCGCCAACCGCAGGATCGGCGTCTGCACCGGTGAGTGGGGGCCGGGGCTGCCGGGCTGGGGGCTGGGGAAGGGGGAAGCCGGGGCTGCGGCCCGGCCTCGCTGCCGCCCGCCTCACCCTCCGCCTCCTGCTCCTCGCAGCTCGGGACGGAGCCCCGTGCGTCTTCGGCGGCACGGTGTACCGGAGCGGCGAGTCCTTCCAGAGCAGCTGCAAGTACCAGTGCACCTGCCTGGACGGGGCGGTGGGCTGCGTGCCCCTCTGCAGCATGGACGTCCTCCTGCCCAGCCCCGACTGCCCCTACCCGCGCCGGGTGAAGCTCCCTGGCAAGTGCTGCGAGGAGTGGGTCTGCGACGAGGCCAAAGAGCAGACCGCCGTGGGACCCGCTCTCGCTGGTGAGTGGGGGTCCCTCTGCGGACGGCAGCCCGGGGGGAAGGGGCACCCTGCGTGGAGGTTGAAGGTGGTGGGATGGGTTGACGCGGAGCACCCCGGCAGCTGGAGTGCTGTAGCAAGTGGAGTCACCCCACCGATAAGTGTGGCTGCCTGAATTTCTCAGGAAACGGAAGAGAGCTTTGAGCGGGGCAGTGGTCTCATCTGGCTTGTCTGTCTCCTGCAGCCTACAGACTGGAAGACACTTATGGTCCAGACCCAACAATGATGCGTGCCAACTGCCTGGTTCAGACCACGGAATGGAGTGCTTGCTCCAAGACCTGTGGCATGGGCATCTCAACCAGGGTCACCAATGATAATGCCTTCTGCAGACTGGAGAAACAGAGCAGACTCTGCATGGTCAGACCTTGCGAAGCAGACCTGGAAGAGAACATCAAGGTAAATAGTCTTGTCTTTATGTATGATCTATGAGGATGCTTCCATGCACTAGCGAAAACCCAGTGTCTTACCAAAAAATGCACAGTTCTGACAGGTAGTCAGTTTCAAGTGGCTCACCTTCAAATTTGAGTTTTGCCTCAGTGGTGAATAGTTTATAATTAAATGTCCTTAATTTTCTCTTGCGCTGTATTATGGCACTATGTAAGACACTCTTGCCTAATGGAAATACAATGAGGATTAGCATGTCTGCTTGCCCTTAGCTTGCAAGCTTAGTGCTGTGTGAAAGCCTACCTTCTAAACATTTTGTATTCACTTATATCCTAACAGAAAGGCAAAAAGTGCATTCGCACCCCCAAAATCTCCAAGCCCATCAAGTTTGAGCTGTCTGGCTGCACCAGCGTGAAGACCTACAGAGCTAAGTTCTGTGGTGTCTGCACTGATGGGCGCTGCTGCACACCCCACAGAACAGCCACCCTCCCCGTGGAGTTCAAGTGCCCTGATGGGGAGATCATGAAAAGGAAAATGATGTTCATCAAGACCTGCGCATGCCACTACAACTGCCCAGGAGACAATGACATCTTTGAGTCTCTGTACTACAGAAAGATGTATGGAGACATGGCATAAAGCCAGAAGGAGACGCTAACTAGATTCTCAACTTGAACTGATTTGCATCTCATTTTGTAAACATGATTCAATAGCACAAGGTATTTAAATCAGGTTTTTTTTTTTTTTTTTCATTTCAACAAACTGCTCCATGTGACTTAAGACAATTTTTCTACTGACCCCAAATGGTGGTTTGAAGAAGGTAAAATGGACAGTGGGACCACAGCAAGACACAGCTTCAGAACATGCTCTTCCTGAGGTGGTGTGAAGGGGTTAAGGGAAATAGGCAGGAAAAGCAGATTCAAGCAAATGTTCCCTTAATGTGGTACAGCATGCTTCATCTAGTAGTGCAATTGAGAAGGAGACCGTTGGCGTGTTTGCTGGTGCTGGTTTAGTGACAGCAACAGCTGGAATGCAAACCCTCACCCAGCAACATGCTAAGTAGAAGGTGTTCTGTTAGTCAGGACAGTAATGTTTCAGCTCTGACACTCTGATTCATATGGCTTGGTTAACAAGAATCAGAATCATGTCTATTAGACTGGACAGCTTGTGGCAGTTAATTTACCTGTAACAAGCTACTTCTTATTAATATTGTAAATACTGTGTGTATATATATTTGTACAGTTATCTAAATTAATTTAAAGTTTGTGCCTTTGTTTAATGCTTTGAAATTTCAATGATAGCCTTCTTTTTTGGAACAAGATAGGTAGGATTTAAAGCTTGTTTGACAATGCATTCAAAGCATGAAATAGATACTCTAGTGGAAATTGTTCAGATAGGGCCAAATGATGAGTTGAGATCAAGATGGAGATTGTTAGAGTTGAGGTGCCTGTATCCTTACAAAGCATTCGTCTGGTAAAATACATTTCCTTTCACTTTATTGGACAAGTGGCTTTAAGAAAAGTGGCTCTTCTGTAGCTCATCAGTCTTTCCACTTGAGCATTTGTTTCTTTCTTTGACTATGGCTCTTTTTTGGACAGTTTATTTGTTGAGAAGTGTGACCAAAAGTTACATGTTTGCACCTTTTTAGTTGAAAATAAAGTATTTATATTTTTTATATAAATGGCTTGGTATTTCATTTACCTTTAGTCTTCACTATTACTTTACATATTCCTAAAAGGGCTTGGCTTTGCACTAGATGACAATCGAGTAATGCATGGTGGGTTTTTTGTCCAGAAGCACATGTGCTTATGAATAAGCTAATGATTTATGGTTACTTATTCTGTTGCTAGTGAACCAACTGTAGTTTGTTACTCCTCTGAATTCAGAATGGAGGGCAGGGCCAGGTTTGCTTTGCCAAGCCCGGTATTGCATTAGAAAGTGCAGCAGGTTTCTTGTGCATCATGTGTGGTGGCTTTAAAATGAGCCAGCTGGTCACCATAGTATTCAACTCCTGCTGTAATATACCATGCCACATGTTTTTCATTGAAGTGTTCTGCTAGTTACAATTTGTTTTCAACTAAGGCAAGGAAAATGTTTTTAAACTATCTGCATTGAAGTGGCTCCTGACTGGAGCCAAATCCAGAAGTCCAAAATTTGGTAAAATCTCATTGAAGACCTAGTGAGTTGTATTGTAAAAATCGCAGAATAATACAGGTTGGAAGGGGCGTCTTTCAGATCTTCTGATTTAACCTTCATGCAGAGCAGGACTAACTTAGATGTGGTTTTACTTAAATGAAGACCTATGGTGTGGTAGACATAGCACTGAACTTTGATGGCAAACACCTGGGCTATCTTCCTACTTGATGACCAGGGCAAATAATTTGACATGACAGTTCTGTCTGTAAAGTATCCATTGTTTCAAACTCTTGCAGGCCCACAGATGAGAAGCAGGAGCTTCTCATCTCACATTTATCAAAATGTGTCATTTTGATAATGGTCCAAACATTCTTCTCAGATAAAAAACAATATAAGGACAGTTGCAAGTCACTTGCCTCACCTCCCTAAAAGCAAAAAGGAAAGCTTCAGTCCTGTGCTAGGTCCTACATTAATAACAGACTTTTTTTTTTCCATTTATTAAGACGAGGGGATTCTTTGAATTTAAAATTAACCTTTGATCTAGAAGCATTAGTTCTTGTTTTCAGAAAAAACATGTGCTCTCCAACAAGAATCCTTTTCAGGCAAACAAGTTCAATCTGGAATTTCCTGATGGTGAAAGAGTGTTAGCTTACAAAAATGTCCATCCTTCCTGAGAACCTTCCAATCCCATTGATTTCAGTTAGCATTAGCAGCAAATCGGTGTAACACCAGCTTTGACTAATGATGGACAACAGAGCCCTAAACTAATGGGAAGTCAAGGGGAGTCTTGCCAGTGGCCTCACCAGGCTTTGCACAAGGCCATAGAAGCATTTCCCCTTCCTCAAAAAAATATAAGGAATTCTCCTGGCATGAGGAAGTGGATTTCTGTGTCCCATATGAAATAGTTTTGGGTAGCCTCTGACTCTTACACTCCTTGAGAATCTCCAGCGTTTTCTCTCTCCCTCTCTCTCTCTCTTTCTTTTTTTTTCCCAGGTTATGAATATGATGCAGCCGTTCAGTTCACTCTGGAAACATTTCAAATACTCGTACAACCACAAGCACTGGTTGTCCAACTGCTTCTGTGGCTCCACCCCTAAATAACAAGAAAACTGTCATTTCTAGTTCCAGCAAGGACAGGACGTACAAGGACTTTGTTCGTAGCCATCACTATAGAAGCTCTCATGATCAGAAGAACAGAAAGAAGCGCAATATACCTGGCAGGTTGGGATTAATGCCCTTCAGAGATGGGGTGTTTATGATGCTGCTCAAGCCAGTTCATTAACAATTCCGCCCTGCCTTCTCTTACAAATTGATATCAGACATTATAATGAATAGCCGTTCCTTATAACATCGATCTCTTGAGCCTCATGACCAGCTCATGAGGTTCAGGTTCTGTTGCCAGTCCTTGGCGGTGTGGGCTGTATCTCAGACACCTAAGCTGCACGGCGCTGTGGCCTCCCCCGGCACTGTCCACCAGCTGTGCCTGGCTACAGGGCCGGAGAGCAGCAGCAGCGCTTTGGTTCAGAAAGGCCATCTGTAATTAGACACCCACAAAGGGGCTCCCCCAAAACGACTCAGGACCACGACCTACTCCCTGCCTGGTAATGCAGTGGTGCAGCTGCTTTGCCTGCAGTCTGACAAATTATCACACTGCTTCACAGGCCAGCGGAGAAGGACAGAAGAGGCCTCCTGTCAGAGTGTTTTGATGGTGGTTTGCTGTTGCCAGTGTGAATTAAAATAAGGAAGTATGCTGCATATCCAAATCTGTTCAGCAAGTTGTTGCTCTCCCCTGAGCATATCAAGGATCCTAAGTCTCAGCTATCACTGCATTATAATGATTTGCACTCCTTTTTTTTCTAGGAACACATGTAGTCTTCTGACAGAAGCATGCATTTTACACCGTTTCATAGGTGCTAGACCTCTGAAGGTTTTATCTCTGAAGGTAAAGAAATTTCAATACTTTGTTATAAGGTCTCTTAGAGGTGTAGGTAGGCATCATACTGTTTGTAAGACTTTCTTTCAAAGGTATCCGGGGAAAAAGGAGCCCTTGTGTGGAATTTACGGCATCTTAAATGATGGTTAAAATGTGGGCCTTTCAACCGTAAAGGCGTTTCCTGATTTCATTCTTTGTGCCTAAGGTGCATAGATGCAAGAATAAAAACTTGAGTTCAAAAGTCCAAAGTCACTTACATGGGAGAGAACGTTGGTTCACATTCCTTCCGAAATACCTTGTTTTGGAAATCTGCTTTTGGATGTTTGCATCCTCAGAAAATCCTATTGTGCAGGTTTGCTACTGTACTTTTACAATATTTTATTAGTATATGAAAGTATATTCATTCAAATAAATAGCTCCTTAAAATGGATCTCTAGCAATACTAATAATACAGTTGGTAAAGGACCACTGTGAAGTCAATACTCATTTAATAAATGATAGTCAATTAATCATTAAACAGGAATTCAAGGTGGCTGGAGACTAGAGTATCAAATAATTTGTGAAGTAATTCTAAACTGTCGTATTTCAGATTTTTTGTACCATAACGCTTTTGCATGGATTTGCAGCCTAGCTTTCTAACACAATACAGATGTGAACAACAGACACAGTTTATAGCCCTTTCATGTGAAATAGGCTCTACTCTCCAGATGGAAATTTGTCAGATTCCTCAGAGCTAAGAAACATCCAAAAGACACTAGTTAAGAAACTCTTCAAGAATGAGCCACTTTTAACGATCCGTAACCACACAGGAACAAATAAGTCTTTGAATAATATCCAGTTGTTTGTCTCACAAAGACAGGGACTCAGCTGAGAAAACTGACTTTTGGACACCACTAGAAATAGCATACTCTTAACTACATCATTTGTAGTGTTTTTCATGTAGCATAGCTTTTTCAGACATCACACTTGAAGAAAGCGCTCGTACCGTTACACTGAAAAGGACATTAAATGTAAGAAGGAACAGTAATATTCTTACCTAAACATATAATAATTCAACCATTCTGACTTTGCATCCTACCACCAAAAACCTAAGTTCTTTAAAAACAGTGCTTAAATGTGGCTTTAACTGATGTTATACTATGCCTACATATGGAAGTAGTTAGCAAGGAGAAGTTGGGATGAAATACCAGTGTAAGGCTTTGCCCAAAACCCAAGAAGAATCTGAGAGAGGAAGTAGCTCAGTTAACTTATTTTTCCTCTCATTTTCCACTTTTTTTCCTCGCTGCAGTTCCTTTGATTCATGCCCATAAATGGACATACCAAAAGCCACCACATTCTCACAGTGTTTTTCAGCCTGCCTGGAACCAGGAAATACCAGGAATGTCTTCAAGGAACCTGTTCCCAAACTGTACTAAAGCCTTCGACACATTTAGCGTTTGAACAGAGCTTAGAAGCATGACTAAGGTCCCGTGTCCACTGCACGATCCTGCGTTGCTCCTGCACGGGAGAACAACTGCTTGCAGTCACTACCGCTAGCCCTGGCTGCTGCAGCTCTTCTCTGTGCTGGTCCGAGCCCACACCCTCAGAGAAGTGAATTTGGGACGATTCTGAAAAGTCCCCCCACAAACATCTGGCTGTGTATTGTGGCAGCATTCCTCAGCTCCTGTCTGTTATTGGGGCAGTGCCAAATGCGGCAGTATTTACATTTGCTTAATGGTAAGTAAGTCCAACCCTAACAGTAGTATAATAGTGTTTATGCTGTGAGGAACAAAGCATTTTACAGCCTTGCGAGCAGGACCAAAAGGTTGCTAACGCAGTACTGCAGTGTAAACAGAATCCAGCGGTGCCTCCATTCATTACTCAGCCCCATTAATTGGGCCACGGAAAGAAATGCACAATCCAAAGAAATGTTTGTTGTTTTAAATTAGTCCTATTAAAAAGAAGGTATTTAACAGCTTTCAGCAGCTGCGAAATATGTTTTCCTGCTCCTGAGTTAAATGCTAAGAACCAGCTTTTCGGCCAGTTTTCAGGACTTAGGTCAGCCTAGCTAATTGACATAGCTGCAGTCACACTGGTTTAGACCACCTGTGGCCCAAAGTCCTGAGGCTGTACCATGTCAGGGGAACTGCACAGGGCTGTGTGCCTGGGAGGGCTCCCAAGAGGACACAGGCTGGGTCCTGGGGCATTTGCTGGACAATAAGCACTTGCAGGAGCATAAATTGCACAGGAAAGTATTCTGTAAACAGCTAAAATTACAATGTACTAGGGAAGTGATAAGCCAGAGTATCTGGTAAATGAATGGAATGGAGAAGGATTCAAAGTAGGTGTGAAATACTGTTCAAGCTTTAGGCAATGTAACACCTGTGAAGGTATTAGATATAATCTTAATACACTGTGATACGGTGTTTATTATGCTTTCTTAATTACATATTTCTTAAATCATGCGATTAAAAAAAAAGGTCTTTATTCTTCACTGAAGAAGACATTTGATGTCTTGTGATGAGAGATCGTCTCATTGTGGACTTCGTGATGTGATGAGAGATCGTCTCATTGTGGACTTTGTGATGTGATGAGAGATCGTCTCATTGTGGACTTTGTGATGTGGCACAACACCATGCTCTAAAGGAACTTACTTTGCCCTAACTCTCAGGCTTTGGTTACATCCCATGCACCGAGCCATCCACTGATCCAAGGACAGATATGGCCCAGACGACATCTGTAACAGTGCTCTGCTATCACACAGCTCCAGCCCCAAGTGGAGAGCCTGGCAGGAGGAGAGGAAAGGTAAAACAACAGAAAACAGATCAGCTAAACAGATGGCCATCCCTCTGGGGTTCAGCTTCACCACCACCAAGAGCAAGAAAGAAAGGTGACAATGTGCAAAATTTGCACCTTCTTGTCTGTGAATCAAGAGCAAGAGAGAAATGTGTATCTATCTGATGAAAAGCATGAGAATAGTTGAGGACCATTACATGCTGTAAAGCCAGGGAGTAAAAGTATACAGTCTTGCTAAGAAAATACTTATTTTCACAAATTTCCAATTTCTGCCACCCTAGGGAAGGTCAGTGTTAGAGTTCACTGATCTCAGTGGAAAAGAGTATTTGTTTTGACTTAATTCTCAAGAACATCATGTATGCAAGAGAGCAAACATGCAGAGCAATGGAAATATGTAAAAAGTCATATATGGCCTTTTCCATTTATACATATTGTTCTAATTCTAGGCTTGTTCTGAGGTCAAAAAGTCCAAGGTCAATAAGTTGATCAAGCTTCTGAAATCTAATGTGGTAGGAGTTAATGAAGAAGGTCAGCTCACCTTATCTTGGGAACTGCCATGAATGTCTCTCCATGGGTTTCCCTATCAGCATCGTAGCTGTAGTTGCCCATCTGGGGGATTCTGCTCAACTGAGATTTTTCTTCTGCGTGTGACTCCGAAGATTTTTATAAGGTGGCATATAAGTTAAATGTTTCTTTCCTTCCATTGATCCTTCCAGCCACAGCTCTATAGCCAATAAGTAGCCACTTTGGAAAGCACTACGTAGATCAGAACATGCCCCAGCCAGTGATCTCGAATGGATCTCAGCATTGCTAATGCCTGTGAGAAGCCGCCTGGGATCAGCATCACAAGGGAACGTGCCATTTGGCTTTGCTTGCTGCTCGTCTCCTTATGTTCCTTAGCAATAATAAACAGCACTGTAGAAGTGCCATTTTATTTTATAGTTCTTTCTTTGATTAGATACCCAACAACATGCTGTTAGAGAAGAATTGGCAATGTTAACCATCTTCACTTAGCAGCTGCAGTACCTGACTCAGAGCTAGTCAACATGGGATACATCTAGTGTAAGGATATCCTGTAAGGTCTAACCTTACACACACATGGAAGCATGCATGAA
Organism: Aviceda cuculoides; assembly: GCA_035590195.1. NCBI lineage: Eukaryota > Metazoa > Chordata > Aves > Accipitriformes > Accipitridae > Aviceda > Aviceda cuculoides. Next base: position 23,077,382 of record JAVJGG010000082.1, on the reverse strand, counting down.
CATACATCCCCTCCCCCCCCTCCATTGTAGCTTTCTGTATTATATAGTTATTCTCATGAGGATGCAGTTATAATATAAATGTGTCATATACAATATTCTACTCTATAAATGTGAGTGTGCTCATCTTACCCCTTGGAAAACTATGCAAATGGGATTTTTAGTTCTGGCTTTTCTGACTTCTGCAAGTATATAATGAGCATGGCAAAACTTGGAAGCGCAGCCAGCCTTTGGAGTGCAAGCACTCTCTGGGTAAAAACTTGGTTTCTGTATGAAGAATTAATAGACTTTCTGCATGTAGAAATCAAGGAAGACTCTTCTATCCTTAAGAGCGTGTTAATTTCCTACAGCTGAAAAGCAAATTAGAGACTATTTATGTAATGTTTTCTTTAGCTCCTGCATGGCATTCCCCACAGACCTTATCACAAAACAGTTTAGAAACAATGTGTGTATTTGCTAGCAACCACACACAGACATATATGATGGCCCTCTCAACAAAGAGCAGAGCCAAACAAGCAACCGTAATGCTGGCTGATAAAATCTCCTTGTGCTGTAAGGTGACTGCTGTTTGTGAGAAGCAACAGGTTCTTGTTCCAAATAGTTAACAGCTTTGCCTGAGATCTCTCTAAGCTTCTCTATTAGACTTCATCAAACCAGTCTTTGAGGTTTTTGGTGCTCTGTATAGCCACACCAGGACAACTTGCGGGCTAGCAGGGTTGCACGGAAACAGCCTGTCCTTTAGCTGTAAAACAAAGAAAGATGCACCGGCACCTGTATGTTGTCTGTCTGCTTCTCCAAAACACGGAGGAGGAAGCGGTCGGTCTGTCATTTTATCTCATGAGCGTATTTAGATAAAAGCTGCTTGTTCCTTGAGGCAAGTTTGGAGCACATGATTTCTGTTCCATGATGCTGTCAACAGATGCTGTAGGAAGTAGGGCAATACATTCCAGCATTTAACCTCGCTAGCACTGACTACGCCACCTGGACCAGGACAGGGCTAACGACTCCCGAAGCAGGAGGCAGGCGCTGTGCTGTGTCCCACACGGCCCGCGGCAGGGCTCTGCTGCGGGGGCTGCCGGGGGCTGCCGGGGGCTGCCGGGCTGAGCCGGGCCCGGGGCCCGGCCGGGCTCTTTCTCTGCATCACACTGACACCGTGTGGCTGCTCGGCAGCGGCAGCGGCGGCACCTCCCGCTGCAGGCACGGACCTCGCCTCCCTGCGGAGGAAGAGAAACGAACTCATTACGCTCTTTTTGGTGCTAGGCAGCTCGTTTCTCACCTGAAACAGTTCGTGCTGTTTTGTTAAGAAGGATGGTGCCGGCTAAGCGTAGACTTGTTTAGAATATAGGAAATATTTCCTATTTTCTCATAAAATATGAAAGTAATCGCTACACAGGTCTGCATGAGCACCACGCATTACTTACTTAGACATGTGATTATACACTCTCCATATCGTTGTTACCTATACTAAAGATGCAGAAAACAAAACACCCAAGTGTGCCATTAAGACTGCTCTGGAACGAGCGGCAAGTCACAAAACCATCTTCCAAAGAGAGGGCTAAAATCAATGCAAGTTCTGTTTTCAAAGACGGGGCTTTAGGAAGGTGTTTGCCATCTACCGAGTCCCCCAAATTTATCTTCTTACTAATAGTTGAAAATGTTTCCTTTTTACATATTTATCCAAGTCTTTTGGGCCAAAACAGGCTTCTGGTTAATTGCTTTTTCTTTTTTAAATAGCCATGTGGTTGTTGTCAATTAATAGAGCCATTCCCTCCAATTCCTAAAGCATTATCTCTCTTTTGATGCCCTTTCAGTAATGGAACAGTTGCAGTCTTGCTGAAATATTTACAACTTAGTAACTGTTGTGGACTCTCATATTAAGCTCCACACGTCATTTTCTTGTAGATAGGTCTTTTTCTTGTAATACTTTGGATTGACCATCATGTCTTTAATGTCAAAAATGTCCATCTTTTGTAAGCTTTATTTTGGCATGGATGATGCTTTGACATATTCTCATTGCTTTGCAAGGGATTCATTCTAGACATTGTAGGAATCATCATGCTTTCTGTATTCAAAGAGCTACATGTCAAGAAGCTATGCATATTGAACACAACCATCATCAGATGCTGAATCTGAACGGCTGTCACCAACAGTTTTCCCAGAACTGCAGCTGTCTGTGCCCTCAGATGACAAAGCTATGGAGCCTGCAACTCATTTTAACAGACATTCCTGATAAGGACTTAGAGCCAGCTAGTGAGTATGTCTAACACTTGGTGCCTTCTTCCTCAAGGTGTTTTCTGATCTTCCCAAATTTGTTTGCTTTGCCCTTTATACATACTGAGAAGTGTCCAATCAAGCTAAAACTCTTATCTCCTCCATATGAACAGTGTATCAGTCCAAGTACTGTCCTCTGGAACTTGAGATCTGCAGCCAAATTTGTTGACTTAATAAAATACAGTCTTTACCACTCAGTCCATTAATTGACTTTCCTCTGAAGTCATGAGTGTTCATTGCCAGAACACCCCATCTCTCCAGTTTGAATCAGGCTATTTTGGCTGCAGCGTGTTCTGATCTTGCAGTATATAGGGTCAAGGGGTCTGGGCTCATGCTTTTTCTGGTTTTGTTTTTCCTTTTATTTGCAGAAAGCTATAGACAACCTGGTTTATATTATGTAAGCTCCATGGTTACATGCATTTCTGCAAGATATCCCGAGAACAGTTATTCCCCCCAGTGATGAAGTGGTTGATACAGAGTCACACTGCATTTTTGCTCTGTTGAAGCCAGCAGTGGGAGTTAGCAATGCACATTTATGTGATTTTTAGCTCATTTGTACAAGGAAAGAAAAGTGTTAACATCTGCAGCGTAATAAGTTCCACTGGCATGTCTGATACACAGGATATACAATAATTTATATGAAAAAAACCTTCCTCAGTCATAGGAAGTCATAGCATAACCACCTTCTGCAGAATTTTTTTGATTCTTTACATGCCAGTAATTGAGTCCTCCCCATGCTCTGGTCTCTAAAAATTGTAGTAGGAGTGTTGGCTAATTAAAAGAATGTGAAGTATTCCATAAAAAGACTAGGAAAGCCCATTCTTTTCTACATGGTTTGCCTAGATTTCTACTGTCCCAGGGCCATATTTCCTTAGAAAACGTACACTGAAGAGAACAGATCTTTTCCCAGTGATCTCAGATCAGACCAGAAGAGGGCCAGATATCACCAGCAAATGCAGCTGCATTCACTTTGTTTAAAGTAAAATGCATCCATCCATACGTGATTATCAAACATTGCACTTCCCCAAACAATTTATTTTGAACAGCAGAAGCAAGTGTACGTCTTCCTTTTCTCCAGTTTAAAGAGGCTAGGTACAGTTTTAAAGATAGTTACAACACTATAACAAAGAGTATAATTAAAATTCTGTAGTGAGCTATACCAACTTATGCAGCCAGCAGGTACAAGATTTAAAAGCGAATTCCTCGTCCTCAAGCAGCACACTCTTTGCCACCCACAAATTCAAAGCTCCCGTACAGACACAGAATGGCAAAGGTAAGGCCTCTAGCACAGAGAGATACAAAGAAACAAACAAATTCTCTTTCAAGCTCCAGGCAGAGGCTGGTGCTGAAACGCAGTTTTTCCAGAGTGCCATGAACACAGAGTCTCATACCATCTAGACTGACTTTCAGCCATGCATATGTGCCTTATAGGCAAGACGAAAGGGCCCTTCCGCTGTCTTCTGATCAGGGGGAGATCAGTCAGGAGTTTTGGGGCGACTCAAAATTTTTCCATCCTGCTGTAGTCTCTCTGCTGAAATAAAACAAATAAAAATAGAAAGGACTAAACCTGCAATAGAGGGCAACACAAATTTAACACATGTTGTGGCTGAAGAGGAATATGATAATTTGCAATGGCATCCTCTAAAATCTGTTGCCAGGCTTCCATAATTATTGTAAGTTTGTGCATGGTCTCCATAGCAGCCCTTCCTGAGGCTGGAGGCCAGTGTGGTGACTCACAGCGGTTCAGTGAGGGACTCGACTCCTTTCCAAGGGAGTCTGAGTCACAGGATGCCAAACCTGGACTGGTTTCCTGTAATATAGAGGCTCCCGAACGATGGTAGATGTACCGCTCAGGGTACACAAGGCACCTCAGTGTAGTGCTCCAGCACCTCCCAGACATCGCCACAGGGTGTACAAGGGTAAGCAGGAGACATTGCTGCTGCTGCCACTGGTGGCATCCAAACAAAAATATTTGGAAACTTCTACTTTAGCAAGTTGCTGGGCTCACACTAACTCTGTCCCTGAACTCCTCAGAGGAGTAAAAACAGTTTACCACAGCATGGCAGTAAAAGAGCCGAGTATAGCCCTCACCATGAGCCCTGGGATGGTTTCCTGACCTCACTAGTGGTGCCACTATGGGCAGTGTTACAGCAGCTGCCCTGTGACCCTGCAGAGGACAGGTCCTTCACAGCGCTGTCACCCCTGAGCACCCACCCGAGTGATACGATGGGCAACGCAGCCTGGCACAGGTGCCTCCTCAGCAACAGTCTTGAGCTTTGCAGCAGATCTTGGAAGAAGGGAGGTCAGAAATGAGGTCTTTCCTCCCAGTTGAGTGCCCTAACCACAGATTTACGCTTTCTTTTATATTCCTCTTTTCTTCTGGTCCCCATGAATCTCATTTTCCTGGAAAAGTGGGTGCCCTCCCATGCAGCAGTGGTAGCTCCTCCCAGCTTGCCAAGGCTGGTTTATAACCTTGTATTTAAAGGGATAATTTTGTACTTTGAATCTTCTCAGACTAAGGAAAGGCAGAAGCCCAGGCCACCCACTCGCCGGATGAGACAGGACAGCTTCTGGCAGGTGTTGTCAGCAGACGGCTGTTGTGCACTGAGCTGAACACAGTGGATTAGTGGGTGCTGAATTTGTTGAGAACAGATTTGCCAGAACAGACCCGACTCAAATACAGACAGTTAGATATTGCTTCATTTTCTTAAAACGCAGTGGATCCTGAGGTAAACAAGACCAAGCAACCTGTAACACATTAGTCAAGTGACTTACCTTACAGTTACTGATGGGAGCAGCCAGCAATATATATCTGCATTGCCCGAATACCTCTGAAGGGACAACTCCACATGCATTTCTTCAGCAGCAAAACCATCCTGAGATGTCCTCTGCCCCACTCCTCATTCCTGCTTTGCCATCCTAGAGCCATCAGCTTCTTGGGTATGTTAAGGCTTGCCTGCCCAAAATCATTTCACAACCCGTTTCATTCCTGAAGTAACCAGCCCACCCCACTGCTTAACTCATCCCAGTTAGACAGCCCATACCTAAACCAGATGTCCCCTGTTGCAACTTCAGGCCCTTTTTCCTTTCTTCCTGAACATTAACAGTCACAAGGACTAGATTAGCTCTGTCCACCCTGGAACAATCTTAGCATCTATGAAGACTCCTATGGCATTCTGCCTCAGCCATCCATTCCTTACCCTGAGCAAACACCATTACTTAGGAGATGGGAGATTGGTCAGCACCTTCCCTGTATCAGTGGGTACCAACTGCAGCCCACAGCATCTCCTGGTGCCTTCCCTGAGAATGCCTGGTGACTCACGACACTGCTAGGCACATCCAGACTGACAACCTTTATTCTGCCCCTCCACTGCCTTTTTTTACCTGCAAGGCAGCCAGACTACACAGCAGCTGACATTAAGAGGCCATTACACTGAATAATGCTGACAGTCATGTCATGACTGTTGCCACGACACCTTCTAGCTTCACCTAAGAATGCTCGGTGGAGCTCTGATACCATCCATCAGCTGAAACAGAAAATACTTTACATCCAGATAGACAAAGCTGTAGGGTTTTTGTAGAACTAGGAGTTTGATGGTGGCTGTAGTCTGCTCCTTGGGGCTCAGCAGGCTTCAAAAACACAACCCAGTATCTGCTGTCCTGGGGTATCACGAGCCACTGGATACCATGACTAGCACCAGCATTTATTGACAATGCTCTGACACCACCATTACAAATGTTTCTAAACACCAAAGATGAAGAAATCAAAGAAGCAAAACTATTTACACTAAGTTTAAATCAGGATTAAGTCTCTTCCTTGTCAAGTTAACTTGTCATTTTCCGGCAAAGCCACACCCCAAACCCCCTCTCAGCCACTACTCTCTCTTGATGACCATAATACTAGCTTTTACAGCCCCCCTCCCTTCCAAAATCCTTCCTAGGTCAAACCAGCAGTCATCTGCTTGAAGCCTATCCTGTTCCAACTTTACCCAGGAGCTAGGCTAGCCCTGCCTCTTAACTGAAACTGGCACCACTCCACTTTCTGAAGACATTAACATGTCATGCGCATTCAGGAGACAGTACTAGTTCTAAAAAAAAAAAAATAAATAAATTAAGAACATTTTGACCATCTTTCTTCCCATCTTTCCCTTCCAATAATGAATGCAACTTCAACTTTCCAGTTGGAGAAGTTATCTTCAACGCAAAGAGCAGGGATTGAACAAACCACCTCCCCACTCCCCCAAAATAATGTGAAATAGTGCTCTACATCTGCACCAGTGTTTAATTAGCCAGTAGCATTTGGTACAGAAAGGGTCAAGAACAGCATACTACTTCTGATGTTTTTATTGGTCACAGGCAATGTTACAAAGCAGTTACACTGAATAATGCTGTCACAGTCATATAATGTGAGGTTGCTACAACACATTTAAATTTCACACAGTGAAACTAATTTAGGAAAAAAAGAATCATGCTTGTAACAGAAGATCAAGAAAATACATTTGGTTAAAAAAAGAAATGGTCCCAGGATTTCAGCCCACTCAAACTGAAGTTAGTGGAAAAGCTTCCACCAACTTCAGCAGGCTTTGAATCCAGCCTCCAACATCCCCTGACCAAGCTGTAAGGTAAAATGCCTCTCTGCTCAGTCACAGGCTCTTCATTCTTCTAACACACTTGTGCGTCATGTATTTTCTTCTTTTTAAATGAGAAGAACATAAATGTGTAATTGACTATGCCAAACTTCATACATAACAGAGCCAATTTTGGCTCATCAGCTTTAGAGAGAGTAGGAGAATTACAAAGGTGATAGTATGCGTACTGGAAAAGGAGGGAGTTCCTACACTCCTGAGTGCCTGTAGCAGCTGTTTGTGTAGCCTGAAAGCTTCCAAGAAAGTTCATTACATGCTTCTTCAGAACTTGCATCTGGCAGCATCTGCATTCAAGATGGGTAACTTAAGTGAGCTGGAATTTGGATGATGTAGCACTAAGAACAGCTACAAATGCAGCTAGGATCTTGTCATTTGCTGCCAACAGACAACTGAATAGCCTGTGGGCATTTACTATAGTGATGAGATGTGTCATTAGAGAAGATCACCTTAGCAGTCTAACTAAGGCAACATTCTTAGTGCGAAATTACCTTTTCTTGACAAAAAAGGGATTTCAAAACTACAGCTGACAAAATCATGCCCCAAATTGAGAAAGACATCTTTGCTTTGAGGAAGCAAAAGTCTTTTCATCAAATTTGTTTAATTTGAAGAAAAATAATTATTTCTAGGAGCTCAGAGACATTCCTGATTTAATTTCTTCTAATTTGCAGGTGACTTGATGCATCCTATGCCTGCTCATTTCATGGATGCATATACATGCATCAAATTCTCCTTCAGTGTTGGAGACACCAGAGGGCAGCAACACACCAAGGCTTCCCAGGTAACAGAACTCCTTTAGCCAGGCTCTCTTCTGTGTTGGGGAAGTTTCATTTACCAGTTTCACTAACCTCAGTATAGCTTCTTGCACCATAACACTGCATTATTTTATGAGACCCAAACTCAGAATGTAATTCATACCTCAAGGAAAACTGGAGTGAGAGGTGCTGTTTATATTTCAACAGTCACAAAGAATGTAGTTACTTCTCAGAACTGTATTGGGTAATTATCTATATTTTTGAAGTAGAATACTGATCATAACCCATACTTTATAAACTTCTCCCTCTCTAGTGCATACAAAAGATAACATTTTTGTTCGTGTCTCAGACTATGATGATCAAATGCTGTTAGCATTTCGTAATGGACATGGTTCTACCACATTCAAATGGCAATGAAAGGAGCTGCCAGCCTATGTTACATACATAGTCCATCAGGAGTCCCTGAGATACAAATATGGCACCCACTCTCCTCCCTACTGGCATTTTGGTCAAGAGTTCTCAATAAATGTTCCAGCCTATTTAAAAAAAAGTTTTCATTAATTAAAAACAGTCTATTTACAAATCAGTTGTGAAATGGATAACAACATTCCATAGGAAAAATTAGACCGTTTCAAAAGTTGGTAAATATGTTTTTAACTGTAAAATCTCAGATACTGGCTGTTTTCTGTCTTGATAGAAACTGAGTCCAGTAAGTAATTCTATATCTCTGATCCGAGCTGTATGAAACTTCATTCTCTCTTCAACCCACACAGACTCAGACTTGCCATCCTGTTGGGACAGAGGAAGGGGAAAAAAAAAAAAAAAAAAAAAAAGATGACGGGTGTCATTGCATGGGAGGATGGCTCAGGAAGGGTGGATGTGCAGGTAGGGTCCCTTGCTGACCTCCTGGGGTTATATATTTGGTCAAGGTAGGGTTTTTGGGGGCAGGGTCCCAATTTAGGCAGCCTGCCCTCCCTCGGCGCTTGCCTATGTTATTCCTGCTCACTCAGAAACAAGGTTGTCGGGTTGTAGGCAGAGCTAAATGCTCCATCATTAATTTATTATGTGCTAGCAGTAATAGTGAGGGCTATTTTTAAATGCCACTTAAGCTTGCGCTCACACATGGGTTTGTAATTTGACTATAGGACATATTGTTACACACTTAAAGATACGGTTTTAAATGAAAGAACTATTAAACTATTAGTATTTAAGTGCTTACTATTCTTTTTTCTGCTGTACATGCGCCTTTTAACGACTTAACAATTGGATTACCTCCAGAAACAGCCTTGCTGGGGGATGCCATGTGGATACATCCTGGCTGAGTGATGCGATGGGGTTCGTGGTACCCATTGCCTTTTGGGTGCTGCTGATGGGGGGCTCGGCAGTGAGGGGGGCTCAGCAGTGAGGGGTGC
>JAVJGG010000082.1:23034644-23061198 GCA_035590195.1 Aviceda cuculoides | reverse complement strand
GACTAAACACTACTGAGCAACAACTGAAAACATCAGGGTGTTATCAACATTCTTCGCATACTGAACTCAAAACATAGAACCGTACCAGCTACGAGGAAGACAATTAACTCTATCCCAGCTGAAACCAGGACAAATTATAAAGAAGGTATCAAAGTATATTTTCCATTAGATAGGTCACTACCATACACAAATTATGCATAACTACAATTTTAAGGCAACTGTTTTAAATGGGGAAGAAATTGAGCAATAAATGCTGCACATTTTTTCCACTGTAATGCCACAACACAAAAATAGTCAAGATTATGCCATTTATTTCCCCACCCATGGGGGAAAAGGCAAACAATTCACATTTTTTTCATAAAACTAAAGATGCAGCTAATATTTTGTTGTTCTTACAGGCTGTCAAGTTATGACAATCACAATTGCAAACTGAGGTAACTAATAAACTCTAAATAGTCTTAAGAAGCATCTAGGCTGGTTACTAGAATTCTTTTATGTGTGATAATGCTTTTTGTACCTAATTAATAAGTGCTTATGTCATAAATTTTATAAGGAAATTACTGCTATTAAGACCAGTGCTAAGCAAGGTCTCACTGATAATCCAAGCCAAAATCCTACTGTTTCAAAAATGTAGGTTTAAAGCCTTAGGTTCCTATTTCTACAAGACGGAACTGCACCTGGCCTTGCCATATTTCTTCAAAGCCGGGTTCAGCAAGGCTCTCTGGCATCCACCTACACATTAGCCAAGCCTGTGTCAGTGAAACCACTTACATGCTTACAATATACCGTATTGTACTAATTGGATTTCATTTTGTTGCTTTCACAAGTGTTACAACACTGAAAGTTACTTTAAAAGGTTTCTGGGACACAGTTTAAAAAGATGCCCTGTCATTAGTGGAAAAGCTTCAAGAAAGCTTTATCTGCTCTTTGTGTCAGGGCAACCTACACAAACCAACAGAACCCTTAAGTTAGCTCTGAATAAGCAGCAAGTATTGGATCCTGCCTGTAACTGCCATTTAAGTCCAGTTCTCAACAGTGAGCTACAGTGGGATGTCACCAAATACAGAGTTTACTTGCGTAAGAAACAAGGTCTCATGAACACACACAAGGCAAGGTCTCTATCAGCTTATTTCTCTGACAGCCTAATCATCTTGATTTCATCTTTTAAGGTATTAGCACCAAGGGCTACATTCCATTTTGACTTATGGTTTTCATGATTTACTTATTGTCTTACCTGCTTCATGCTCAAAATAGTTTATTTTGTTTTATGAGTCATGAGAACGTCTACAGCCTTAGAAATTACAGCTCAAACATGGCATGTATATGTCCAAAGAATGGAAATAAACCATAAGTAAAACAAGCAATAGCTTAAGACCATGTAACAACTCAAAAATGTAAAATACCCCTTACACTTCATTAAAAGTATTCTGCCATCGTGATGTCTATTTGCAGGGATTTCTTATCAGATACTTCCCCCATACACCACTTTTGCTTCCCATTCTGGAATGCTCATTACTTCAGTGCTAGAAAATTTAAAAATGTCAGATAATACGTATGCCATAAAGACACATGCATAAGGATACACATTTGAGAAAAAATGGTTCAGTAGGACTGTCTGAAAACCTCAGAGCTATGGTCCCAGTGAGTATTTCAAAGAACTTTTACCTCATGTACTTGAGTGTTTCTCAGAGGTTTAGACTTCAAACATTCTATATTTCTAATTCTTACATTTTTGTTACAATTTTATATTACTAAAGTTCTTACCTTCTGTTTCAGTGAGATTTAAACGCTGATGAAAATCCCTGATTGGCAAGCCCTATAATTACAAAGCAAAACCAGTGAGATTCTACTAAGTATTCTACAAACCATATTATAATCCACTACTACACTTAAAGTACCAAATGCAACATCTGCCTCTCAAGTTATCCCTATACAGAACTCACTGACAACTACTGGAGAGGGGCTACGGAGAATTTGCAGAAACAAATTTTTGCCACAAGTAAGTCTACAGCTTTAAAAGCCACAGCTCAAATACACAACATTTACAGAAGGGAAATTTCAACGTAAGTGAAGCAAGCAAGAACTGAATTTCCCCGTCAAAGCTTGCTTCTGTGGCATCTTCCAAGCTCTTCAGAGCTGGATATGACTTTACATAAGCAAACTGCAAAAATGAATATACAAATATAGGCTAATACCCACTAACCCCAGGCAAGATTTGATTTTGAAACCAGTAGTAGGGGACTGCAAAACTAGCAGGTAAAGATACACTCTGGAGAATCCAGAGTTTCACTCTTTAAATACACCACAGACGTCCGCTTCCACAACTTCAACCATTTCAGTACTTACCCCTGTCCTGCAGGAGCAGCCAAGGCTCACTGAAAAGGCTCTTTGTCCTACTACAGAGCATTCTGAAGGATGGCTTGTTTCTTTGGGATGGTGGGGAGTGTAAACAGGGTTCCTTAAAAGATGGTTTAGGCGCCCATGAGTTCCATTGTTTGGGGCTGGTTTCAAATCAAGCAAATCTATGAAAGAATTCAAGTGATATCAAGAAGATGAGAAAGACTAATACACTGCTACTTGCACTGTGATTACAAGTATGGGTAAGTCAATAAAGCTGCACTGCTTGCTGCTCCTAACGCCCAAAAGGGAAAGCAATGTAAGTCCTTTAAAACGAAGCACATGTGTTCTTAGCTAGGGCTCAGGGTAGTATTAGTGTGCTTGTAAAGAGGGACAGAACAAGTGCAAAAAGTGATAGAAGTTTACATCTGAAGGGAAGTGAACTTGCAGCATCCAAACTTGCAGTGGGGGACAGAATGGGAATTCAAACACAGGAAGCTAGCGACTACATAACATTGAAGCTTTGGGGAATAAGTTTGGGGGCTTTTTGGTTTTTGTTTTAGTTATTTGGAAATTAAATACATAAGCTGCAGTTAATAAGCATCTGTCCTGGTTTCAGCAGGGACAGTTGATTTTCTCCCTAGTAACTAGTACAGTGCTGTATTTTGGATTTAGTATGAGAATAATGTTGATAACGCTGATGTTTTAGGATAAGCACTACTTAGCAACAACTAAGTCAGAGATTTTTCAGTTTCCCATGCTCTGCCAGCAAGGACGTGTACAAGAAGCTTGGAGGGAACATAGCCAGGACAGCTGACCCAAACTAGCCAAAAGGAGAGTCCATACCATAAGACATCATGCTCAGTATATAACTGGAGGGAACTGGCCAGGAAGGGCAGATCGCTGCTCAGGGACTGGCTGGGCACCAGTCAGCAGGTGGTGACCAATTGTGTTGTGCATCACATGTCTTTCATGGGTTTTACCTCTCTCCCTTTTTGTTATCTTCCTTTTCATTACTATTATTAGTAGTATACTTTATTTTATTTCAATTATTCAACTGTTCTTATCCCAACTCACAAGTTTTACTTTTTTTGTCACCAATTCTCTTCCCCATCCCACCAGGGAGATGGGGAAGGAGTGAGCAAATGGCTGCATGGTGCTTAGTTGCTGGTTGGGGTTAAACCACAACAGCATCACTAAAGGGTAAAGCTGGAAAAGAACCTAGACAGAATATAGGTTTCTGCTTGTCACTTAGGTCTAAAATGCTAAGCTTCAAAATTCTGACCAAAGTAGTCTAACCACAAAACCATCTCTACCCCACAAACACCTAAATCTCTGCAATTAAAGTAACTCAAACAGCTAAAAACTGCCTACCACCAATGCTCAGAGACACTTCAGACACCTTAAATACTGAATAGATCAAGCCCTATTTCATGCTTAATCCTTGCTAGCATTCATAGATTTGTTGTTCTTCCACTTAACTCATACTGAATCTATGAAATAAATTTTTTTCAAAACATAGCAGATGATGAGACACACTTGTATCCAAAAGCTTGGTGTCTAGATCAAACACCTACAGCGCAAGAGTTAGAGCTGAACTTCCATTCCTACACAGGGAATCGAACACATTTCTCCCTGCACTGTGCCACTTATATGTTTAATGTCATTCCCTCCAGATGAACCTGTTTTGCTTTGGGGAAAAAAAAAAATAAAACAACCTTTCTAATCTTAGTAGCCCCTGCTCCAATGAATACATCACACAAAGCAGCAAAAAAACAAAGCAGAACCAGTCCCAGAACTCAGGTCCCCACTTCAATAGCTAAATTACAATGTTATGTTCCTATTATTTTAAAGTGGAGTATCCAGGAATTCACAACACCCCAGAAAACCCCAAGTCTGGCAGTTTGAACACCTTAGAAAACATGAGGTGAAATTTCCCAATTCAGACAAGACAGTTGTACGTATCTGGTGCTCATGCTTTAAGTGCTGAGATGTTGAACAAATGGGAGACACTATGTCTTCTCTGCTGCACTTTACAAGAAGGTGCAGCCAGGCACTTCCATGAGAAATGCTAGAGCCCCAGACAAGTGAAAGAAGATGCCTTTCTGCAGTCCAGAAGGCACCTAAGGCCTGGGCAAGGAAAAGGTTGAGTAAGTTGTCTCGCTTAATTTTCTATCTGAATGTTAATGTGCTGGCTTTTGCACATCCTATTCTTCTAATTCTTTCTATACACCATGGAGGAAATCTAGACCTTAATGACTGCACTCAAAACACCTGATCTGTCACTGAACTTGCTTCACTGAGATGCTAGTAAGGACTCTACCCCTCCCACGCAGCATACACAGAACAGTTCGGGGGGGCACAAGAAGGTGGCTCAAGATCGACCATGACATAAGACAGCAAAGCATATAAGGCTGAGACACACTTCCTGACAATGGCCTGTTTCCTACTCCAGCAAAGGATTTAAACATATGGTTTAAATGTGGTATACCTGAATATCGCCACTGATCTCAAGCATGTGCAGTGCTCCTGTTAACTGTTTCCTGGATCAAACCCTTTGGTAATACTTTCTCTCACAGATGCAGATGTTAGAGCAAGTATAGGTCCTGGCAAGAGAGAGAAGTAGGCAGGAAATAACAGAAAACAGGTGAAGACCTCAAGGGGAATAAATGAACAGAATGGGGTAGGACTAGTGAAAGACTTTTGGAGAAACAATGAAATACAGAATGAAGAAGGGACAAAGGAACAAGGAGTCACAGTAACATTGTGTTTGAAAGAGGGGGGAAAAAAAAACAGCAACAAGGCATTTAATTTTCAGAAACATCAATTCTCTGGTGCTGTGTACTGTACGGTGTCAGAAAATAGAGAGTGAAGAGTATAAGGAGCAAGCTGTCATACTCAGATGCAGAAGCAGAGTGCATGGAACAGAAATCAATTATGAATTCTAGAGTGACACCATAGAGTGATGAGAAACAGGAAACCTGACTATGGCAGAGACAACTAGCTCTAGAGTGAGACTCCAAAGCAATAGGACTACAAACTAATAAGAGAGTTGCAGCCCGTCAGTAAAAAAACAGCGTATTTGAAACACCTGTTGTATTACACAATACGAATGGACAGGGAAACATCCAAATCTAGTATTAAAAGATACAATACATAAGTTAAACAAGGGACACATAAAATGATGAATTTGAGAGGGGTTTATTATATGAATCAAGTAAACAAAACCAAAAAAACCTTATATTTTATCTGAATTCAAAACCTATTTATATCAAGTAACTAAAAAATAAGGTAAAGGAAAAAAACAAATAAGAAAACACATGACAATATAAGGAATTGTTCAAGTCCATAAAAAGCAGAGGGGGTGACTGACTCAGGCCTTCTGGAAATGAGCTGCCTGGCAGCTGTACCCATACCCATAACTATGCTTGTTATATACTGTTCTGCCTGAATAAGGTCACCTGAGTGATTAGTCTGATAAAGCCTCTAGGTAGATATGAGAGAGAAATATCCTTTCTTCTTGATGGTAGAAAGATTGTGAAGTAGTCAGTTTTAGTAGTGGTGAGTCAAAGTGGCAGCTCTGGAACAGCCAGAGGAACACATGGAGTGACCAGTGGAAAAAATAGATACAAGATGGCCTGATCAGTAGATCCTAAGCAGCTGTTAGTCATTTAGAAGCTGGACCTTTCTCAGAAAAACAAACAGCTTTTTATTTGTGAAGATCAACAGCAAGTCTTAAGGACAAATTTCTAAGGACACTTAAAAATCTGTTATTAGAAGATTTACAATGTCCAAAAGATACTATATTTTACTGAACAAAGATGTCCCCCATCATCAATTGTACTTACCACACATTAAATTATATACTTCAATGTTTTCAAATGGATCAACTTGAGTATGAAACTTGAATCCTGGTCCAAAACCAATAAAGATAGCCTAGGGTTTACAGAAAAAAGTACAGTAGAACTCTGTTTAAGACAAGTTGAAATGGAAAATATCTTCATAGAGGGCATTTTCTTCCAAGAACTTAACCTTTACTTTACCAACATAGTATGGATCAAGTCAAAACCAGTTTTTTTTCTTAAGAAAATCAATTGTATAAGAATAATTTTAAAAAGTAGTAAAAGAGTATTAGGAAACATGATTCTATCTCATTGTTGCTTTTAAAAAATTGCCTTCAGCCACTTATGAAGTCCCTTGCTCTTCTCTGCTTTTGAAGAAATTAAATTAGTTTTCTTAAATGCTTTAAGAGATTTAATGGAAATGTTGAAACAAAATAACCACCACATTTCATGTCCTGTAAACAATTTGGAAGCTTTTAACCTAAGGCTATAAAAACATTTGTTGGTAGCAATGTTTTAAATGGTTTAAGCAATGGCAACATCCTAGGCTTCTATGCCTGGTTTGCAGCTGTTCTTTCTTCTTCTTGCACCACTTCCTGAGCTGTACTGGCACAAGCTATTGTGTAGCCATACAGTGAACCTGATCCAGGAACACAGCCAACTCAACAAATTTTCTTTTTTCCTGCTGGCTCGTTTCCTTCTGGTTCAGTTCCCCAACCTACTTAAGACTGCAGCCACGCAAAGCTTACACTAGCATAGAGCAGGGTTTGTTGCAGGAATAAGAACAAGGAGGCATGGGCAGCAAGTGTTTAAACTCAACTGCTAGCAAAAAGATTGTTTTTAAACTTATCCTGAGATATTCAGCTTATTTTTAATTAAGTGAAACAATCTGTGGTATCAAGATAGTGAATGACTGACAGATGCTTTGCACTCTATAGCATCTTCCTGGGTAATATCTCAAAGCTCTTTCCAAACAATGCAATTGTCTCAGATTTCATAGCTGTGTGGTACAAACAGAGGCCAAAAACTCAACTCTAACTTGTTTTTTTGAGATTAAAGCATAATGCAGGCTGTCATTCTGCAACTGTTGACACTAAAATCTGTAGGCTAATAATTTACTCAACAAGCCTAATTGAACCAGATGAGGCAGGAACATGGTACTTCCTTTCTGTTGAACTAGGTAATTACAGAGTATGAAGTTTATGCTGCTATAATGTTAGCCTCAGAAGGATAAGTTACATGTGTTTTAAGACCAGTTAGGGATGCTATGAACTGACAGTCCCAAGTCTGGCAAGAAGTTTGAATAGAGTCAACCTACTGAAAAATATTTACATAGTCAAACTGTAGCAGAGAGAATATACTAAGCTGGCATTTGGCATCCCCAAACAAAACCATCTCAAAACCCAGCAAACACATTTAGAAATAGAAGGAGCTAAAAATAAGAGCTAGCCTAAGCTGAAGTCTCACCTGCATACTGGGGAAGCGATTGTCTGAGCCATGGAATCCACCTGTGCAGCTTTTAATCTCAAGCGGTTTCCTATTAAAAATTCACAGTTTCTATAACTCACACTTTACAAACCATATCAGTATAAAATACATTCAGTGATGCACTGTTTGTTTGTCTATTAAGAGATTTAAAAGCTTGTCCATAGGGGATAGAAAGTCTTTAAGCTCTAGAAGAGAATGCCTTTAAAATCAGAATGATAATTTCCTCTGCAAATGTTATCCATTTGGACGTCTCAAGTGTCCATAGTCACTTAAAGTAAAATATCAGATGACAGATGAACAAAATGTTTGTTCTCAGGATAACAGATTTTCACTTCACTGTCATTTGGGTAACAGAACTTTGCAGTACTTCATATAAGTAGATTCTTAAGGGGGGGGTGTTTGTTTTTTAATAAAAACTCTAATGTAATTTAGAGCATTCAGCTGGGCATCTTACAGTCTAACAAAACCAAATCTCCAGCATATGCCAGGTCCATACCTGTTACTTAGATGTGTACAGTTCTAGTAACCCAAACCACGTTTGCGTGACTTGCACACATTTATGGTGTTATACAACAGGACCTACTGAATACATAGACAGAAAAACTCTTTCACGATTAAAGCCCCGGAGTATCACAGGGGTGTTCAAAATTATATTATCAGAACAGATGCCATTATATCTGGAGTTGTAAATTCATTGGTCAGAACATGTAGGGTAATTAACGATAGTGGGCTCAGTAAGTTCAATGTATGCCAGTGGATCACTCACAAGACTGATTCAACTGAGTAGTTATGCACATGCTTAGCTTTCGTGACTCACTTTGGAAACTCCTAAAGCATGGCAAGATGTGCTCAAGTATCTGACAAAGGGGACCTTAGTTTCTAACATTTGTGTCACAAAGCCTGCCGCTACCTGCGTACTCAGCAGGGAGAGTATCCGTAGCTGCCAGTTTAGAATTGAGACTCCTCAAGCCAGCAAAAACTGCTGAGAAAAGCATGCACTGTTTCTTTGCAATGCCCTTTGCTACGACAAACAAGAATACCACACTCCAATAGCTATCAGTGAACTCTAAGCATCTGGAAGATAAAAGCTATGAGAAAATAAGAAATCATTTGCTGTTTAATCAAGTACTGAAAACTAACTTACCTAGCAAGCTGCCATTGGGAGTCTAAATAGAAGTGCAATGGTTCAATCCGGTCGTTATAGGAATAATGGAAACGCTTGGGTAGCAGCTGTTTCATATAAGCTTTGAAAGGCTGATTTGGTTCTATGCACTGAAATGTTTAAATTAAAATATAAAATGTACATTTCACCAAATTTTTGCTTGTATCATGCACAGTTAAAGAACTTCAATTGCTAAGGGTCTGCAATAACTTCCACTAAGGGCAACAGGACTACATCAGGTTTGGAGTCATATGGTCTGGGACATAAATACAATACTAATAACTATTTAAATAACAAATACTGACTGGTTTTGTATTCAATAGTTATTAGAAGAATATTTATATTGGATTACGAACATAACATTCTTTTTTCTTACAGCCTACAATTGTACAGAACCAAACAGTACTGCTTAGAATTAATAAAAAACTACGCTGAGACACGAACATCATGTTACTTTCACAAGTGGTAGGAGACTATCCAGTGCAGTAATTCTGCAGCTGTGTAATACAGAAAGTAACAGACATTCGAAGGGTTTTTAGACTGGTCACTCAAGGACAAATACATTTTTCCACCAACTAAGATCCACTAAGGATTTAAAAAGAAAACAAACAAAAAACAAACCAAAAACCAACCAAACAAAAAAATCCTTTGCTGTAATATTAGAATTTTTGAATAGTGAAGTCATCTATACAAACAGCATAGCTCTCACCAACAGTTGTGCCTGCACAACTGAGAGGCAAACAGATTGTGGTGCAGAGATGAGAACAGAAGCCAGCTATAGAGCAGAAAAGCAAATTCCTTAAGCTGGAACTGACAAAGAGTAATCAATAACCTCTCTCAAAGCTGTTTATCAGGAAGGTGTTGGCAAGAAAATCTTATGCTTGCCCAGGAAACAGAGCTGAGCTTTACACTGACTTGGCCCTCAGCCAGCATGGTCCGGATACAGAGGTTTTCCAGTTTGAAAAGCAACATGATACAGTGCTATCTAAGAGTTAGTGAAAAGAAATGAACACAAAACCTTAGTTAATGCACAACCACAGACAGCCATATGACACCTTACTCAACTTTGACCTTCCCTTCCCCTGCATGGAACTACTGTTGTTGTTGTTAACTGTATAGCACATGGAAGGTCACCGATTCAAAGTCCAGATGCTATGTAAGTAGCCCAGTAAACAGCTAATGCTATAAAATAACCATAAATACCAGAAATTAAGGTAGAACAACAGATAACACTTACTGTGAGGTTTCTGACAATGCCTTCATAATTAACTAGAAGAATCATATGTAAGAATTAGTCACCTAAGTTAAAAAAAAAAAAAAATCAGATGTAAAATGAAAGCATTCCCACCATGTAATATAATTAGCTCAGTTTAAAAAAAAATTCTGGACATAAGAAATGATTTTTCCAGGATGAAAGTCACGTGGAGCAAAACAATCACTAAACTGTCAAGCTATTACTTTTATGAAGTTTTAGTTCACAGTCTCTCCTCCCCTTGCTTACTTACAGCTTAAAATTTTAAACTGTCAGACACAGTTAGAAAAATAACCCAAGAAGTAAGGTTTCACAAGAGGCAACTAAATGCTGTGCTAATCAAGCTGGATTTTTCCTGCTTGCTAATAAACTGCTAAGGAAAAAGAAACAAATACAACTATCAGGACAGCAGTTCTACCTGGCAACAATCCTTAGAAAAACAGGCAAGTGCAAGCTGGCTAAGATTCAGATGCTTGGACTCAGGCCAAAAGGGACCAGTACATCATTTAGTTTGACATTTTGTCTAACGCAGGCGCATTACATCTCACACAGTTACTCTGTTCCAAGTCTGATATCCAATGCTTGACTAAATTACATAAAGAGTTACACTGGCAAGGGAACCATTAATTATTCCTGCATATATATATGCAGTGCTACAAAGACAGCTATGCTACTTCATGAAAACAGTGCATGTGTCAAAAGCAGGAGATACTCTGCTTTTCTTCCTGAACTTGTTTCTCCAGGGACAACCTGGAACTGCATTCGACTCCCACATTCTCCAAGTAAACATTTAAAACAGTTTAGAATAGCATCAAGCAATGAAGTAAACAGGACTTAGTCACTGGAGTTGAGGCCTACAAGTTTTAAAGGGCATGGAGAACAATAATCTAGATAGAAAAAAGCTTTATGAAACACGAAGGAAATGCCTGCATTCAACATTAAAAAGTACCAAAACCTGCAGGGATTAAATCTTCACCTAAAATGAGACTGCATAATGAATCAAAGTTTAAAATTTGTAAGCATTTGTTGATTTTTTTACTCAGGTTTATCATCTTATTTATGTTTGTTTGCAGTTTACTCAACTGCTGTCAGGCCATTAAGCCATTTTTTAATAACTAGGAAATATATTATAATACTCAAAATAATATGTAAGAGATAGTAACAATCTAACATTCCTTTAAAACAGAAATACAGCAAATTTATACATAAACTGGTAAATCAGGAAATTAGGTGAGACACAAGGGGGGATTTTTGGTCTGTCTTGAGCACCAGAGATCTGATTCAAAGGAATACCATTCACAAGGCAAGAGCATTTGCCGTTGGTCACTCAGGCAGCCTGCAAAAGTAATCTGTAGGATTCAAATACACTTTCAGACCTGCAAAGTCAAATGGTCTTTAAAAACACAGGCGCACTACTCAGTATTTTCTTTTCATCATTATCCAGGTTGTCCCTAGTTGACCTTCACTCACGTTTACCAACGGAATGTGCAGATCCTAAGTTTGTATTCATAAAGTACGAAAGCATCTAACCAAGTAACAAAAATTAGTTTAGCAATTACATACAAGAGAAATACTCATCTGGAACATTATTAGGTCTTAGGCGAGCTGCAGGACCAGGTACTACCATGAAATGTTGAACATCATCCAGATAGCTGTTCAGATACGCTGTTTTTCTGCAGCTCCCTGCTTCCATCCCTGCAAAAGGAAATAAATTTTATTAAAAATGGGAATATCAATGTAGAGTAGCCTTTCTGAGCAGACATGTAAGTTAAGTTGTAGAAGTCGGAAAAGTAATTTCTCAGGTCTTTATCAGCAACCTCAAGACATCTGATCCAAGGAGACCACAATACTCATGTACAGAAAACAAAATATTTCAGATACACACAATCAGCCACTTCCTCAGCTGAGAAAGATACTGCAATTGAATAAATAGATAAATTTTCTTTTCTGAAAGTAAAGAAATCTTATGAACCTAAGAACAGTAATAACGGTCAGACTAAATATTCATTTAGCCCAATATCCTACCTAATAGTGTTCATGTCTAGAGAAATACCCCATTAAGCACAGCAATTATGGATGGACTGATCTTCCTCACAGTGTTCCTTATCAGTTTCCAGAAGTCAAACGGGACTTCAAGTTGCACATTGCATTTGAATTCTTAATTCTTGACAGGTTTACCCTCTGTTCATTTTGTAAACATTTTTTAAACCTGTATAGATATTTGGCTTGGATCATTCCTCGTGGCAATGAGTTCTGCAAATCAATTTCATGCTGCATAGAAGTGTGCTTATATTTTGTTTGTCAGGGAAAGAAGCAGAAAAAAAATGTATTGGTAAGAAACATAACTTATAGAAATAATTCCAGAAATATGTAAAAGCTATTACAGAAATAAATCAGTTTCATATTCACAGCCTTCTAATAATGGATAAGGAAACTAATAACTGAAAGGAAGATATGGCTTGTATTTTCTCTTCTTCAGCAATTCTCAAACTATTGCTGTGTAGTATAGTTAAAAGATGTAAAAAATAATTTCATTGTATTCTAATTCACATTTTTTATTTCTCTTATCAGCTGCTAGTGATCACAAAAGGAATTAGGAATAAAATATGAAAATTGTTTAATACCTCCCTATGCTCTCCAATTCTCCCTCCTCCCCCCTCAAAATAGTCTGATTCTCACCTACACTGATTATCTCTCACAGCATCTTGATAATAAAAAACATAATTTCTAGGTATTACTTGCTTCATTAACTTTGCCAGAAACGTGCAAGTATAAACTTAGAATATTGCTTTATAAAAACAGCTCTTCAAAATTCTGATATATTATAAAATAAAATTTACCATGATCTGATATAAAAATAATGTTCAGGCATTTATGCAAGTTCATTTGCTTGAGACCATCCATCAGCATCCCTACTATGTTGTCCACTCTCTGTAATGCCATAATGACCTGCAGGACAAAATAGGAATGTAAAGTAAGTGTTAATCACTTCAATTAAAAAACAGTATTTATTTCTAGGGAGAGTGAATAAATTTAAACTGCAACAGTACATGCTAATAAAAAATAAGAAGCTCTTCTTATAGACCATTCAAGGCCAGATGCGGTTCAGACTGAAGGACACAGGGGACCTAGAACAGTGCAGTAACCCCCAAACTCATGACAGAGAGCACATATAGCGCACACTAATAGGAGGAACTCTGAGGACGGGAGACTTACAGCATTCTCAATACCCTGTTAAACCCGCTTTTTGTCTCTTCCTACTTCTCTCAGTTGTACACCTTTTAGATGTGTAGTCTTTACATCTACTGAGAATGGACTTAACAGGTACAGCTATACTGCTGAATAAAAATGGGAGCCTGCAGACTGCCTAGCACCTGCACTGCTCAGGGCTACCCCTCATCAACAGAAGACTAGCTATATCTACACTATACAGCTCCTGGCCCCAGTTTTTTCTGGGTCCCACACCGTACTAAGACACAGCTACACATTTTTATGTAATTTCAGTTGAAGACATTTAAAAAAAAAAAAAAGTATAAAAACCAAAACCCACACACCCAGATTATAACCAGCAAGGGTAGTTTTAAAGTATGAAATTGAGGATGTTTGTTGCATCTACCAAGGACAACAGGGAATGCCCAAGGATGCAGATGCTGATGGGAGAATACCAGAGCACTGAAGAGAATAGAGGAAGACAACCCTGTGGCACTCTTCCTCAAAATACCTGCTGGGAGAGACCCTGGAGCAAACTGTCCTTGAAATTGTAACTAGATATTAGCCTCAGAGCAAACTTGTTTAAAGGGACTGAAAAAGCCAAAGAACAAGATATCATTCCAGCACTTTTCGTGATCAGGGGTCTGGCATTCAAGCTCACTTGCATAGGTACAGCCACTGGGGCTACTTTTGACTACTTGCTAAGTAAACAAAACAAAAAAGTATTTTTAAATTAAGTCATTCTGTTACCTCACTAAGCTACTTGTATAAGCTGTCTTGCTTTGTGTGATCAAAGATGAGATGCTCCGGAAAGACTATGTACAAACCTCAGGATCTTTCTCTCCAGAGCATTCCTGACATACAGAACTTTAGATCCCCTTATTAACCAAAGAAAAGGATAACCAATTTAAACACATTCCCTATAATGCAGTTCCAATTAGCTGTCTGCTACTTCAGTGGGCGCTTACATTCATCTTGCAATTCAGTACAGGAACAATAACTGCTCACACCTCAAGAGAAGTTGGCAAGAGCTTTTTATTGTCATCAATACTGAGGTTAAATACCTAGTTAAGATGCCCAAACTTCCTAATCATTCAAGACAGGAGAATTTTTACAGTGTTCCTGAATTTCCAAGAACTTTTTCCTTTGCATTTTTCACTTGAGTTTGTTAAAATGTAAAGCTATTTAGTACTTTCGAAAACAGTAGCAGTCCCAAAGACTTCTTATTTATACAATAAGTACAACACAGACTGTGATGGGGTGAATGCCCCTATTATTACCCTCTTTCTGAGAAGGCATAAAAATCTAACTGCAGGGAGATAAGACCAATATTCATCTAACCTTTGCACAGAGACTGGAGGAAAATGAAAGACAATTATAACATGATTACTTAACCACCAAAACTTGGGACCATTGCTATAAAAATGTCTGTTCTTGCCAAATTGAAAGTATGTAAGCTTTACATAACCCCCCCCCAACATAATGAATTAGTAGGAGCAGATAAAGCTAACCCCCCCCCGCAACATAATGAATTAGTAGGAGCAGATAAAGCAACATACAAGACATACCCAAACATGCTTTGGCAATGTAAAAAGCTATTGAAATAAAGAAAATAAAAATTAGTCTTACTAAATAGGCTGTTTATTACATGCTTTATATCAATGTTAATTATGGATGGGCTGTCTATTCAGATTTTTTTTTTTTCCTAATAAGCATACTGAACATGGTCTTGGTTAATCTAACATGAATTACAGAAGTTTATTATAGACTCAGAGCAAAGCTTCAAATCAAAAAAAGTAAAAAAATTAACAAGCTACAAAACTACTTACTCCGCTGCTTACTGGTCCAAACTTATGGCCTGAGGAATCTGGTTCTTCTAAATACAGAGTGTAAAAGTGTGGTCTATATCAAACAGTACCAAAAATGTAATATTTTACATACACGTTGAGACAGTTTGCAGAGATTATATTTCAACAATGGATATCAAATATTGGAAACAACGCGCTCATTCAGAGGAAGGATACATTAAAAGGAAATAGAGAAATGTAACTTAATAAAAAAGGTTTCAGTCATAGAAACAGGCTTGCAAAAAATAATACTTTAACACTGTTAGAATAATGCATAAAATATTGTTTAAAACAGAAATCATATTTACAAAGTAATTCATTGCAATACCACTTGAACAGGAACTTACACTTGCAATTGTATACCTACCTTTCATCTTCAGGTAGCTGCAGCCAGCGAAGAACAGTTACCACCCTTTCTTCAAAGGGGATTGAGCTGAATCAGAACAATACAAGATCAACCAACCCTGTATTTCCAAGAGCTAAAAAAATTTTAGTCACACACTACAAAAATCAATGTACTTTAGCAGAGAAAATTGAATTCAACTAGATGTTGTTAATGGCTATTTAGCAGGACGTGAGTTTATCGATGCTAATTGCCTGTGACTCTACAGGAGTTAACGGCCTGATCTACAGGTCCCTTGAATATTGTTCCCATTGACTGCAATGTGATCAGGATAAAGCTCACAGTATTGCTTATGTTTATTATAAACAGAATAATTGGCTTCAAGGTTCAAAATCATGTCTAGGTTTTCAGTCCTGCATTATATTTTGAAAAAGCTTCAGTCTGGGGGTGTTTTAGGGGTTTTTTTTTAAACATTTAACCTGTCTGAATACAAGTTCTCATACTATGTCACAAAGAAGATGCTCTATATCAATTACTGAACTAGACCAACAACAAGCATGTTGACCTGTAACAACACAAGGCACCCACAAACTTAGTACTTTAGCTACTTAACACAAGTTCTTGTAACAACGTACAAGTTTCTAGAGAAAAAAAAAAATGTAGGTGGTAAGTCAAGAACCAGAATTTCCATGCTATATGAAGGGTGTACAAGAGAAAATGATCCTAGGAACATAGAAATAAAAAGCCTGATTTCTTGGGCAAGATTTGAGATTAATAAATCGTAATAAACAGATTTATGTAGAATTTTCATTAGGCAGCAAATGTTTAATTGCAGCGAAGAGCAATCACAGACTAAAATATGACTGCCTTAATATGAAATATTTTCAAGACTTGCAATGAAAAAAGTTTTAGATTAGAACAATTTACCACAGTCAACAGTAAAACTTTAGTTTTCATGGACAATATCACATCAAGACCTGATCTGTTTAACTGTATGAGAGGTTTGGATTGAATGACTCTAAACACACCCATAAAAGATTTTTATAAATAGAAACAGAAAAGCACTAAAGCTTCAAAGCTGGCTGCTCTTCAAGCTGATTTTTCCACATCTTTCTTTAAAATGTTTGCTGAGGAATGGCAAAATGATTAGATAAAGAATCTACATTATACTAAAACAAAGTTAACTGGATCCTATCTTTTTTTCCACATTGTGTACAACTACTGAGAAAAGCTGGGAAAAAAAAAATTATGCTTTCTCTGGTGTCTGTCCCATTGCAACAGTTGAAGTAAAATATTCATCCAAGACACAGGAGTTTACATACCTATTGTATTTTTCATACAGGTTTGGAAAGGTTCCATTAACTGCTACATCTGACCCAGGCCAAAAGAACGTACCCGCTTTTAGACCTTGGTACATAGCCGTTAGCCAAATCTGCAGGAGAACGAATCGCCATTATTAGTGTGGGTCACTGAATTAACCGAGTAACTGCCAGATCCACTACTGCCCCTACCAGCTCTGCACCTTTTCAGCAAGTTCAAAAACTAAAAGTGTAAGTGGAGCACTCCAGACAGTCAATCTCGCATGTCATCACTATGGGCAGTTCAGACATACCTTGCAGCCTGATTGCTTGTGGCAAACACTCGCATCCTTTCTGCTGCTACACCAGGGGGAGCCAGAACAGGAGTAGGAACCATTTAGCTCCCATGGAGGGAGCAGTAATGCAATGGTAGAACCACAGCTGAGCACCAGGAAGGGGAAATGTCTCAAGAATAGTGACACAAGAAGAGATGGGGAATGTTCCAAGGGCCTATGCTCCACATACTCTGAAATATGGGAGCAAGACTTTGGTCAACTTTTCTGATTTTACTGCTGATCTCAAGATTTGCAGATTTGTCTGCCTTCTGCCTGACTTTTACACCACTTTCTCCTCGCTGGCCTGCAAAGTCTACGCTTCTGTGTTCTTTCCATTCCCCCCCCCCCAAAAAAAAAAAATCCGGTCCTCCCCACGTTACTAAATAGTTGCATCTGTTCCCTTGCTATTCTCCAGGCTACCACTCACCCAAACTTTCCCATGCCACTTCACTTTGACATCAGTCTCAGCAGATTTGCCATAGCTGTATGATTTAACAGACTTTTCCTTCTAAAACCACATCTTTAGACATAGTAGTAATTTGGGCAGAGTGTAAACCTTTACTACTGCTTATTACTAAAACTAACTGGTCTGTTAATTTCCTCAGTGAAGTTAACTGCAAGCCCAACATATTAAAAATAGAACAAAATCTGGTATGTCTATTAGTCATTTTAAGCTGGTTTTCTCCTTTAAAAAAATTCCATTTAAGTTCAACAAAATCTGTTACACTTTGTTTCATTTGTCATTTTTCAGCGCTAGTATGGCAATTCCTAATCATACTGAGTCATGCTTCTTGGCTGACTTAGAAGTACCCTCTGTACTCTTTTAGCATCACTGTGCATCCAAGTGATATTAAGTAACTTAACAGGCTGATGTACATTCTCAGCAGTGTATTAATACTTACAGGCTGTCCTTGGTACCACTGTGGATTAAACTTCTCTTCACTTTTAAGCGTGAAGGATGCATTTGTTTTGGGGTCATACATCTTGTTATCAATTATACCATGAGATTCAGGATACAGCCCCTGTAATTGAGAGTATATCTTGTCACAATGTTATAAAGAAAAAGAACCTTCCAGCTACACAAAGAGATGTCCATTAGACAAATATGTCCAGTGAATCATCTATATGCGACTTCTACTCCACCAGTACCTCAAGACCCAAATTTAATAGCATCGCCTACCATTGCTACCAAGCCCTATCTTCCAATTGCTTCTCAGTGAGATTAAGAAAAATAGGCAAGCAACTTGCTCTAGGATCAAGCTGAAAGACACCGTCTCAGTTCACACATTTGTTGTATCTTTTGTACCAATGACAAAGCAATTACCTATGCTGGACCTCCATCACATGACCAAAACCTGGGGATTTCAAAGGAGAATTGCACATCAGCGGGCAAAAGCTCCAGCTGGGGATAACCATTACATGAGCAGAGAAAGAAGTGCTCAGAAGCACCAGCTGTTAGGTAGTTTTAACAGATTTTGTGCTCTGCCTTCAAGCAGACTAGCTCCTTTTTACATTAAAGGATATAACCCTACCACCACTAGGACCCTAATAAACACCACACCTGCTACTTTTCACAACAACAGCGAGCTGAGACAAAGGTCTATACTGTATTTAGGGACACTGTCACATGGCTGCAGGGCATGATTAATGCCATGCCTCTTAGCTGCATATTCAGTCATGGATATTTGTGAGGATTACACAAGTAAACATCTCATTCCTGAACCTCCACTCCTCACCAAAAGTCCTGATAAACTGGGAAGTTAAGAAAGAAGGTACAGATCCTCAAGTATTTGACTGAATCTTAGTTCTGACATGATGAAACTAAGAAGGATCTGCTGGATTCCAGCTCTGCATTCAGTGTTGAAAACCTCCATTTTTCTTTTTCCTCCTATACACAGGAGGTGGTAAATTTACAAGATCAGCTTTATGACATACCTATGCAGGTTTGGGTACAATCCATCACAAAGTCAACATCAATGCAAGGTTCAAATCCTTCATTTCATACTCTCCTTTGTGCCATGCCAAGCTACCTTAAAGAAGTGAACAAGGCTGGCAGTTTAAAGGAGTAAGACTGCTCTTACTCCAAGAGAGAGTGAGCTGCAACTTAGTGGAAATATTTACACAAATGAGGAGTTGTAAAGTGATGTGACCTTCCACCTATACAGGAATTCTTGCAGCTAGTTTTAGGAGGATTGGATTACTTAATCAGATGAAATCTGACCATTTAGCTGTATTGTTATATAATGACTGTTAATCTAGATTAGATAAAGAGTATAATATATACATTTTCATATTCTGAAGGGAAATCTTATTATTTTAATAATCCATCAAAGAAATATACTATTCCCTTGGAGACAACTTGATAATGAACGGCCTCTTCAGTAGTGGAAACATAATATACAGGAATTCTTACTGTGACAATGGAGTAATGATTGGGAAAGGTTTTTGAAGGATACACTGGTCTCATACTGGAGGTGTATGTTCCACATTTCTCTAGAGGGAGAAAGAAAGAAAATCAGCAAAATTACAGCAATAAAAACTCTTTCAAGTTGCTCTTATGAAGACATAAACCTATTCAAAAGAGAAAAAGAAAAAAGACAAAAAGAAAATATTCCCAGAAAGTTTTCATTCTTCAAAATTCTGGAGTTAATACTTCATTTACAAGGTGACTAAATGGCTATTAATACAAATTTTATATCTTCCTAACAACTGACTTCAATGGTCATGAGCAAAACCTACAGTCCTTATGAAAACCATGCATAGATAAGAATGAATAATCAAAGAAATCACACCCTCCAAAGTTGCCCCAGTATGCAGTAAGTGAAGTCTGCTGCTTGACAGCAACTAGCTACTTCACCCTGCGCACTCCCAGAGATGAACTGGCTGCTGGCACAGTGGTGCCCTGGCACTCTCAGTCACCTGTCAAATCCTTCTTTATTTTGCAGTCTCCTTTTTGTTTGTGGGTTTTTGTTTGTTTTTAACAAAAATAAGCTCTTATTCCAAGATGAATCTCAAAGTTTCCTTTATCTTAATATAAAAATCATATTTCTAAAGAGATTAGTGCACAGAGTTTGCTAGTACAAAGAGTCATTAGCCAGACCAAAACACTTAAGCCAACCTTACTGGAGTTAGGTGCCTAAATTTTCACAGGCAATGTACAGGCCCTGATTTAACAGAAAGAAAAGAAAAAGGAAAAAAAAAAGCCTTCACCAACAACTTCAAAAATACTATGTGATAACGAAAACCACTTCAACTGATGCTAAAGAGACAAAAATAATGACCCTATGGAAAGACCACCACTGGGCAGTCTTCAGTGGCCCTCTGTGTCATTATTTTTATAATATAAATAGAAAAGAAATAAAAGGTTTGATAACAAAAAGTGTTGCATCAAGGCACTTTGAACTCATTGGATTGGGGCTTTGGATTAGATCTCAGTTGAAATAATCAATTTAAGATAATCAAGATAAAAAGAAGCCAACCCAGAAAGATAAATCCTCTCAAGTTACATAGACAGTCCCTCCCACATTTGTGTTCTGTAGTAACAAATCATCACTTGTACCATCTTTGCTACTGCAACACACTCGACATGTTTCAACCATTTCCAAATCTGTTGCTGAAGCTGTTTTCCAAAACTGTAGTGTTTTTTGTGGGGGTGGAGGGGGTTTTTGTTTTGTTTTTAAAGTTAGAGAAAAATACACTTAAAAACTTTTGTCCAAAATCCCAGGGGGGTTTGCTGGGACTTCCCATAAGAGTTACTTTTCTCCTTTCTCACTTGTTGCCTTAGTTAAAGACAATTTAAGACAAAAGGAGGATTTCTTTAAAAATTATAATAACACAGCATAAAAGTATGTGAAAATGTTTTCTGAGCCCCATATGCACACATTATGGCTATGTTTGGATTCACTGAAAACCTTCAGCTCCATGCTGAATTGCCCACCTTTCAGCAGGTAGCAGAGAGAATGAGTGTATAATAAAACTTGCTAAAATTGAAGTTATGATGTTGTCTTACAGGCATCCCTCTAACTGATTTCTCCAAGGAGACATGAGAATTTCACTGTAGGCATGGCTAAATTAGCAGGACTAGATAATGGGAATATTTTTATCTAACAGAATGCTGCACTTGTCATCAAGTGTTTTAAAGAGGAAAATCCAGGGATTTAACATTGTTCTAATTTAATAAAGAACTGGGAAATCCGATAAGTTACTTAAAGCCAGTAACTGTTCCCTGCTTTGTAAATGCTGTCATTCAAACTGTGTCTCTTTTTGAACGTTTACTAGTCCTGTAAATTAATAACTATGAACTTCAAAAGGATTCAGTACAATTTTTCAGCAGTATTCAAGCAATTTATCCATTTTTGTTACTTGTCTACCATGAAGTACTAGATTTCATTACCCTTTCCTGCACAGTAAAATACTGTAGCAGTATTTACACACTCATAGAAATGTTTATCTTTACACTGTGACTGCTTCCACCATTTTCAGTGCCTAGACATGCGGGACATGAAGAACATGGAGATCTGAAGCTACAGGCCCTAACAGTGCCACGCAATATACACCACAGTGACACCAATTTCCATTCATAAGACTATTCTTCTCTTACTGAACAAAATTTGCCTTCTCAGCTTTTTACCCGCTGTTTTACTATGAGGGGGAAAAAGCCTGGAGAGAAAGGTTTTGTATCAAGACAAAGCTGAAGATCCTGTAGTATATCATATCTAAAAAGTCTTGTATCAGATTACAAAAAAATGCTCCATAGTAATGTAGAACTGCAGACATAATGCAGAAATAATATTTTTTGCCCAAACTGTTCCTTATTTTGTTGTGTCTAAAACACATACTATTAGACATTATGGTTTTAGAATCCTTAAAAAAGAAGTTCTGACCACCAAAAACTCCATGGTTCTAGAGAAGTGAAGTGACTTTGAGGAAGATACTAAGATATTTGTATTTCTTAGTGGTCAGAATTTATCACGGGTTCATTGGAAAGAGAAATACAAATCTATTATAGGAGTCAGCGAGATAAGTTGCACTGTAGCCTATCCAGACCAAAGAATGAAGAAGTTTTACAGGTAGAAGTAGATGTCACAGGCTGGAAGTCCTACAGATACAAAACAACAGTGCCACAAAGTATCTCAGCCACAGCTATAACTATCTGTAATAGCCAGCCTCTCCTCACAATGCCCAAGAAGTCTTCTTCAGTTGAAGTTTTTTATAACCGCATCTAATAAAATTGTTTCAAACACCTCATTTTATTCTAACATGGAACAAAACAAAAAAAGCTAAAACCTCAAATACATCTGTGAATTGTTATCTTCTGGAACAGATCAAGTTGTAACAACCACTGTACAAAAAAAGCAAGTATTTTTACTGATTTCTTTTTAGTCAAACTGAAACCAGCCACCCTAGGTAGTAATTTATGAATGACAAGAAAATTGGCATATTTTTCAGACAAGAAATCCCATCAGTTCTTTACAGACCACAGCCAAAATAGAGACAGGAAAAGTAACTAAAGTTACTTAGACACTACAAGTTAAGACAGTACAAAAGCTATGGTAAAAATATGTACTTACGAGGTTCTCATTTCTTCTGAAAATGTTTGTTAAATCAAAGTTTTCTCAGATTCAGCACATTTCTACCAGCCATTCTGTATCATCTGTTCCTAATCTCTCCCTTCTCTATCTTCTTTTTCAAATCTAATCAAATGCTTTCTACCTTGCTTTCCATTTTCCAAAGCCATTCCACCTAAATATGAGACAATATGCAATATAGAGCAAAAAGTGGGTCTACTTCTATTTTGAAGAAGTAAAGTAATGTCACAGCAAAAAGCATCTACCTCCTAAACATAGGAAGGGCTACTTAATTTTTAAGGTTTCACTGAAAATCCAAAGAGCCCTTTCCTCATGTCCTCCCTCTCTTTGCCTTTCCACCTCCCACACCTCAAGTCCTCTGTATGCAGTTGTTTAGAGTAACAACTTCCATTTCCATAGAAGAAGAGTGAGGATTTTAAAGCGTAAGCATAGCTGCATCTATGGATTTTTCAGGTAAGACATCATGATATTGCTTAGACAAAGAAACTACTCACGTAATTTGCTAATAACAGGTAGAAGTTCACCCCAAGTCTGCAAATATTCTGCTCTGAAGCCATCCAATGAAAATAGTAACACTGGAGACTTGGTAAATCTGAACAAACAGAAATTGAAGTATTAAAAGACAGACTCTGAGAAATAATTTCCTACCACTTATTTCAAGAAAGTTTCCCCTAAATCATGAGGATGTTCATCATGGGACTACAAACCAGGCCATGGAAGTAAGCCTTCCTAAGCAGGAAGGTTCACAGGCTGGTGCAGTGGTGAGCAGCCAGCCGGTCCCTCTGCTTGAAGGCTGGCATAGCAACCCTGCCCAAAGAGGCTGAGGATCGCAGTAGGGCACGCACAGGGAAATCATGACAAGGCCTGATTTCACAAACACCCATAAAATAAAGAATGAGCCAAGATGCTCATGTAATCCATCTGGTGGGTTTGGTACTCCTTATCTTGAAATCAGTCCCACTGGAGCAACACTCAGCCTCTCCAACCCAACCTCCCACCCTGAGGGTAAAAGAAGGGAAAGAGAAAAAGCAATGTGAAGCCATGGCTTTTGTTTATTCACTGTGCTACTGAACAACTTGTAATCTAGCTGAAAGAAAGGAATTTATCTTTTTACATATAAAGTGCACAAAACTGTAAGAAAGTCTAATGTACAGGATATGTTAAATCAGCAACTATAACACACATATTTCCTTTAATCTTATAAAGATTATGTAACAAAGAAGAACTTGGTTACTGTACCAGAAGTACTACCAATCTCCAAACTGAAAAATGTGTCGCTATGACTGGAACACTGTAACGGTATTTTTGCCTGGAACTTGACAAATAAATTCAGAAACTGATTTCACTGGAACTAGCAAAAATAAATTCTCTCCTTCCAATCTCCACAGGACCTCTGTTTTCCAGCCTTGAGCTCCCAGCTTCAGCCCTGTTCAAACAATTTCTCTCCAACTGTAAGCACTTCAAATATTGTATCACAATGGGAATAGTCATCAGTAACTTCTTCCTTGAAGAAAAAATATCCCATGTTTGACCGATAGATATGAAGACATGTGAGACTGCAAAAAATCACTGCAGTGCAGCAATGACCACTGTAAATACAGATTTGCATAGAAGAATTGAATATTTTTTACATGCCAATTGCAAGTTCATTTTTCCTTTTTATGTTTACAAATTGTAAAATGAAAATTTTTTTTTTTTTTAAAACTTTGTTGCACTTTAGTTTCCCAAAATAAAACAGTGAGGATAGAAGACAAATATTATTTATAAAGTGTCTACAATTTCTTTAGTGAGGCACCCCACAAAAAATCCACACAGTCATTTACAAGTGAAACATTTATAAGCCTTATTTCAGTCAAACAAACGTGACTATATGAAACTGAACATTAGTCAGGCAATCAAAACATGTCTATCCTAAAAAAATTTTAATCAACAATTTGGACAACAGTTCAGCCAAAAGGATTTCACTAGTCAGAACCATTGCATAGCCTACCCTACACTCCAGACAGAATGAAACATTAAGATGGATTTTTAAGATGTGCGTTTGTAGCCCAGTTTTTATTTATACGGTATATTTAATGCTGTATTTTGAAAATCTTAGGGCAATTAGCTGGGAACAAGAAATTAATGATCTTCAGATCAAGACTAAAGTTATTTGGCAGAACAGAGCAGGGAAACTTCATGTACTACCTTTGCCCATATTACAAGTATTTTTTGCACCACAGATTCTGATCTCTGCAACTTCTTCAAATACCTTCACTGCCGCCCATCCCAATAAATTGATTCCCTCCAATGCAGAGGTCTAAAAAACTCCATTGCAAAGTTTCCTGCAATAAAATATGAACTTTGATGCAAAGACTGGCCAATATTACTTACCAAAAAGTTTAACTTTAAAAAAAAAAAAAAAACAACCAAACAAAATAAACAACTACCACCAAAAACCAAAAAAAACCAAAACCAAAAACCCACCAAAAACCCGAAACCAAATTTAAAACAACTCCTTAGAAAGGGACTTTACACAACTGCTTCTGGTTTGGAAGTTACAAGTAAACCAACTGTTAAGTACATGTTTTGGTTGTCTGCAAACGCAGCCACTGACCCTCTCGCACATGTAAAATTAAACTTGGCAAAATAGACCATTGCCACAACTAGGGAGATTGGCCATTTTGCTTCTTGTATATTCTACACATGCTGAAACTCATACAGTTAGTGATAAGCCCTGTGCTCAGGGAAGCAAAGCTATGACAGATCATGTTAACTGCACTCTCTTTGGAGCAGCTCCACTGAAGTCCCCAGACAAACTGACCTGAGCTCAGTTCTGAGATATATCAACAATGTCCATGACTTTTTCTTGTCAGTAGCCCAGGTTACACTTGCTACTTCAAAAATGTGCTACCATGAGTAAGCAAGCCTGGTAGGCTCAAGTTTTGGCCCTGCCAGTGATTCATGCTGGCTGTGTCCAAACAGTATGACAAGGGTGCTTCACAGGCCTTGGATAAATATGTACACCACAGTCACATCCTGACTCCAAACTGAAGGAAATGCAGTGGCAATTATCTCCTCCTATAAACTGGTTTCTATGGAAACATAATGCAGGCAACAAAGGCTTGCTGTGGTCTAGCAGGTTCACTAGTCTGGATGATCAAGAGTCCAAAACTGCAGACCATACTGCCAACCTGACCTGCCTCACCACAGGCAAGTTAGACCACAATTAAAAGAAAAAAAATAGAAGAAAGAAAGAAAGAAAGAAAAGGAAAACAGAAAAAAATGTCATCTTGAAAAGCTAAATATACGACACAGAAAACTTCCTATTCCCCCCACCACCACCACTACTGCTTATATACAACCATAAAGCACAGGAAGTAAAGCTCTCTTTTCCACTAAATGTGCATAAAGCCTCAACAGGAAGCATAATAGCAAATTTCAAATATACAGGAGAGATCTGCAAAGAGGAAAGGAATCAGCTGCTCTTCCAGCTCAATGAAGATAGAACAAATAGTAATAGGCTTAAAGTACAGCAAAAGATACTAAGACATCAGGAAAACCATCTAGTTAAGCACTAGGATAAACTGCTTAAGTAGGTTTGAATTCTCAGAGTTTTATTTCACTCCTAGAACAGTAAGAAGGTCTAGATCTCTCCTCAAATCTTATAGCCCATTAACTTTATAATCCAGTTAAATAACATAGAACCTAGTCTTGGAAAAACTTAGGTGTGTACTTAAATTTAACAACTTGATCAGTCTCACTGAAATTAGTGGGATTTCTCAGATTAAGCACCTCATTGAACACTGCATTGTCTTGTCTATTCTGCAGCACAAGAGCAAACCCAGCTAAAACCAAAACAGAATAAAACCA
>JAVJGG010000082.1:23018332-23034634 GCA_035590195.1 Aviceda cuculoides | reverse complement strand
ATAAAACCAGCAATCTGAACCCACAAAACATGCTGTATTAATATGCACAGAATCAGAATTGATATCCTGAAGCCTCAAAATGAGCACTCAGCTAGTCACCTGCATTCCTGCCTACCTCACCATAGGAAGAAGTGGATTGTTTACAGAGTTGTTAGTTTGGGAGTGGTTTGTGCCTAATAGTCCAAGATGAGCCTTCAGTCAACACTGTTTGATTCAACTTTGACCCCACATCACCCTTTCCTGGCCTGGGTTTTATTGCAACATTTCTGGTTTTGCCAGGATTAAGACGATTTTAGTAGAGTAACTACGTATCCATTTCATGCTCTGAACAGAAATAACAAAGAAAAACCCCTAAAAACAGGTTAACTAAGAGTTGCCCTATGGCATTTACACCATTAACTTTGACTGTGGATCTGCATGAGGCTCTTGCTTGTTTATCCACCCCTTGGTGGGTAACACTTCCTAATTTTGCATTAGGGAAATCATCATCCTAGAGTCAGTTCCCAGTACACGGTCCTGAATGGCCCCTGACCCCAGAACAGGAGTTAACGACAAAAGCTTCCAGAACCACCTGGCTACCACCCTCCTACATGGGGGCTTAATCGGGGACCTGGACTCCAAGCTGGACAGAAGCTCCAATTTCTGTCTTGATGAAGGTTCTGAAGTGTCAGCGTTTGTTATTGCTCCGAATGAAAAGTACTTGTTTGGTATAAAAATATTCTGAAAGGAAATGTATTTTGTTTGACAGAATTATAAGTCTAATGAATAAATATAGCATTATTTAAGTATCTTAACATAAGTCAAAAAAAGTAACGACGTAAGAAAAAAATGAAATTGTTTTACTTTACTAGAAATATCCCCAGCACACCATAATTTCAAAATCATCAAGATGAAAATAGTTTTGAATTTTTTACACTTTCAGACAAGAACATAACTGAATTCAACTCATCCCCACAACATATCTACAAACTATTTTCCAGTTCAACACTTTTCAGTCAAGAATGTTCAAGTCACTTCTATTAATAACTTATACATGCAATCATAGTTTGCAGTCAACTTCAGCTTTAAAGTTAATTTGAAGATCCCACAGCAAAAAGAGTACAAGAAATACAGGCTTTTTTCCTGGCTGTAAGCTTTGCTGTACTGCTTGAGCCTGAGTGCTGCTGCCATAAACTACGTGAGTCATTCCTCACACAATGTATACATAACTTGCAGGAGCGGGCCCACTGTAGAGCTGAGCCAGAGGATACAAGTATCCCATGACATTCTACACCTTCTAAAGAAAGTAGTTCAGACAGCTTGCAAATAATGCTGTCCCACTGCTGGTGAAACTGGGACAGTGATCTGCCCACATTTTGCAGGTCTGGGGCTGGAACAGGGAAGGGAATGGAAGGTCTTTAGAAGTGACCAGGGAAGGAGGCAGTCTTAGGAGCCTGAGATTGCTGGATGGGTCCCAAAATATTTGGGACAGCAGGTATTAGAGCACATGTAGGACAATGAGGCTGGCACGAGACGGAGCTGCCCGGAGCACACGCATCTGTGAGAGGCAGCAGGGTTCAGGAATAGGCATGTCTGGCAAGTCAAGCAAGTGCTGGGATAGAGAACCCTGATCTGTTAGTAAGTGCTACCAAATGCTGGCTGAACAGGTGTCCTTCTGTCTGGTAGCTGCTCTTACTGTGGATAAGAAAGGCAAGCAGGTCCCAGGAAGGCACAGTAGGGAAAATAATCTCAAAGATTAAATGTAAGCCAAGAGCAGAGCTATGCAAATATAAGGTATCCTCACCCTTTTGGACACTGGCGTTCAGTAATGTCCTCACACTCTTCTTCAACCCAGCTTGCCTCTCCTTAAAACAAATGAGTGCAATTTATTTTTTAAGACAGTACATTCTTACTGCTAAATGCAAGTTTTTTCATTTTACTGGATGCTTTTGAAGTTATATTATGTTCTTGCTCCTTTCATATAAGTATGGGTACATATAAGAGACTGTAGGAACTTGTTTAGGATATTTACCTTTACAAACAGCATGATAATTGACACAGCAATTCTTATTTTCCACACAGTCATCTGAACAGGAACAATGATATTCTGGTCGCCTCTTCTCTCCACACCTGAATTTATTACAGGTCCATATGTGGGCTAAAAACAGGTGACAGAGAAGGACAGCACAATGATTAATACCAGTGTAAGTGTAGAATTAATAAACTGAGTCTTGTTCTGTCTCAAATGTGTACTCACTGAAAAACAGTCCTGAGTTATTTCATGTATGCATAATATTGCAAGCTTTGGCACTTTGGAAAATAGAAACACCCATGGCTAAATAATCCAAGTGCTTAGCCATCTGAATACAATTTTGCAGCATATGATTATAAGTATCACAGATCAGAAAGAATTCTTTTTACAGACCTCCTTAAATATGGTAATTTACGCATTTACCAGATTAAACCTACATACTATAAAGAAAAACCTCAGATTTGAGTCTGAATTTGGAATGCCTAGAAAACACTGAGCAGCAGTAACTTACTCTGACTTGCATTTAAGTCACAATGGATTTTACCAGTCACCATCAGGCACTCCAGCTTCTTTCAGCACCTCTGAGGCATAGGTATCACTCTGCTACTATGTGAGACTATATACATAAGCTCACAGGAAGACCTACTGACTTCAGCTTCATTGCTGATTTTAGTAAGAGATTTTTTTTTCCTGAATCATATTGATTTTCTGAATGGAATATTCCAATACATTGTATTATTTGAAGATGATCATTTTGCAATCGTCTGATGATGATCTACAGAAGTAGATCCTTTGCAGTCAATGAGGATAAATGTGAATGAGTTGACCAACTGAGTGAATACTTAAGTGAAGGTCTTAGAGACATGGAAGCCAAATCTAAATGTTTGATTAGAGGACAGTCAGCCATCTTCACACATGACTAGCAATTATAAATCCCTAAAAGCATTCTCAGGAGGTTAATGTCACTTTCAGGAATACTGAACATCAGTAACTCTACCAATGTCAGTAGATCTTTACTTCCGAGAAAGATAGAAGAATCTATTATGGTTCTAGTTACATGATACTGTTTAGAAATTAGAATTTGATTCTCCATTGATGTTAAGGCTAATTAAATTTAAAAAAAAAAACCCAAACAACAACAAAAACCCCAAACAACAAAAAAACCACCACCAAGCAATGAATTCCCATTCTTAGTGCTAAGACAGACTCTCCAGTTTGTTTTTAAAGCATTCTTTAAACAGAGAGAGTGGTGTAATGAAACAAAGTGGAGAGTAAATCCCGTGCAACTATTCCATAATCAAAGAGCTTTAGGCAATTTAAAGGACCTTTCAACAACAGTCAGTTGAAGCAGGGACCTAAGCTCAGTCTAATCATTTGGTTTTAAAAGTCAACATTAGAATTTTTAATTTCAGGGTGAGACTATGTTGATAAAGTTTACAAATACACATGAAGGGGAGTGAGAAGAAAAACAGTTAACTGAAAAGAATGCTGCACATGAAACATTAAGGCAAAACTAATTTAGAGAAAACAGCCAAGTTCTGTCCTTAATGTTACTACCTGCACTAACATATTTCCCTGTAAAATTTCTCCATGGTACTTTTCACACCTTTGCCTGTCTGACCTTTGTTTTCCAGCAAATCACAAGACCTGCTTCTCACTTCACAATCATTCTCCACCAGCACAATCTGTTTTGTCATCCTGCCTTGTCCCAAAGGTCAGCACATGACCCATGCTTCACACTCAAGCTGGGGAGTAACAAGGCAGAGGGCCTGAGTAGGTGGGTAAGGAGAGACAGCAGCTTTCAGAGTTGCTCTGTCCTTTTTCACAATGGTGATGACAGAAAGATACAGTATGCAGAATGCACTCCTATTCCTGGTTTGCCTGAGAATGTAGGAGTTGTCCCTGATGCCAGGGACAATGCAGGTCACTGTTCTCTCACCCCCAGACAAAGAACAAAAGGCTGGCTGAGACCTCGAGTTGCAGTTGTTCCTCCTCTTTCCCAAGGGGGGGGGCAGCAGCACAGTCCCTCACAGCCTCTCTCCCCAGAGGAGCTATGGGAAAGCCAGCCCACCAGCTATGTCAGCTCTTACGTA
The DNA here is from genome assembly GCA_035590195.1 of Aviceda cuculoides. Lineage (NCBI taxonomy): Eukaryota > Metazoa > Chordata > Aves > Accipitriformes > Accipitridae > Aviceda > Aviceda cuculoides. The sequence goes on along the minus strand of JAVJGG010000082.1, from coordinate 23,030,530 downwards.
GTCCAGCTGGGTGAAATACAAGCTTGTTTTGTGTGCAACAGCTGCACCAGAGCCCTGATGTTTCCACACGAGTCCCCAGTACCACCATCACCACTGCAGCTCCACCCATGGTTGCAATGGAGGGAGCACAAAAAGGGGGAGACCACTGGCATCAGAACCACCCTGTTGTTCAGCAGTCCTCCTTTGCGCTCACAGTCTATCTGAAAAGTCAGGGGCTACAGCCACAACAGCACTCACACATGCTGAGCTGTCCCACATCACAGAATAGAAGAATTTGCCCCACAGCTTTTTTCCATCCTTACCTGGTTGTATACATGTTTCCTGGTAATCTAAGCAGCAGTTTCCAAGCTTGACACAATCTCTATCACAACGACAGCTTCCAAAGGTCCTTTCAAAGCAACGACCTTTGCAGGTTTTCACTGTAATATTGGATAGTGTTAGATGTCAGTGGCTGAGCCCAAATCAGTCAACATGCAACAGAAATTAATAAGGTCAGCATGTGGAATGACAGAGCTGGTCATTCCACAACTTCCAGGATAGCTGCAAAACCAGTGACAGTCAAAGGAAAAGGAAAGTCTTGATCCAACTAAATGTTTATTTTCTCTTATTGAGCAAAAATATTTTTTCATCATATTGAACAAAGAGTTCTGTTTTGTTTTAGCAGGAACAGAGTGTTTCATTATTGGCAGAAATAAGTGAAACAAAAGACTAAAATTCTAGTTGTGACTGTCCCTGCCTTTCTGTATCACCAGAAGATATGAGTACAGTCATTTAGAATATGGAAGATCTCTATCAGAGGAAATCTGAACCTAGGTTTTCAATAAGGGTGCCCTAAACAGTGAAACACTTTTGCAGAGAACACTAATCTTCATCTTTACATCTGACAATGTTCCACTTTCTATAAATAATTAAACATTAATTAGAATTTAGACTGCATTAGCTATGCTTGCAACTCTCCCATGTTCATGCGCCGTTTGAGTGACTGTCTTCATACAAATCAGTGGAACTGAAGAAGCCCCCGTTCAGCATTCTGCTGTACTGTGCTTAAGGTACTATCTCAAGACACAGGAAGGGCTGTTCCAAACCAGACACGGGAGATACAAACTTGACTGTACTGCTCACTGGCTTATTTTTTGTTCAGTTTTAATGTAAAAAAAAAAAAAAAAAAAAAAAAAAAAAAAAAAAAAAAAAGCACAGCATTCTTCCACTAGACCAGAGCTAGCGACATGAAGCTGTAACGACACATAAGTAGTTGGTCAGTTTGTTTCATCCTGTGCAATCACCAGAAGGGAGTGAGGTAAATCCTTCATCATTTGGCTCCTCTTATCAAGAATATTGATGCGTGTGATATTAGGAAAATGAGATAATAATGAGCCAGTATTGCAAAGCTGTAATAAAATGAGAAAAAACCTAAACAGATTCAACTAGGAATTTAATAATCTGAATTTTAGTTAAAAATCATTGTAGGCCTGTTTGTTAAACAGATCAACTTTGAAATTATTCTGAATAGTTGCTCCCAAAGTGAAGCTTGATTTCTTAAAATATCTTTCATAACCTTCTACCTGAAGAAACTTCACCACTGAAAAAACCCACATATTTTTCAGGATAGAAAACAGCCTCAGGAATTCCACAAGGAACATTTTCGGGCTACAATTCTAACCAGTAAAAAAAAATAACTTTTTTTTTTTGCCCATAATTGACTGGAAAAGATGAAAAACAAATGTTCCAGGACAACATGAAATAGAAATTGTTGGGGTTTGGTGGGTTTTGGTTTTTTTTTTTTTTTTTTTTATAGTGAACTGAGAAAAGCCAGCCATGTGACATCACCACAGTGACAGTTGGGATATATGGAAGCTGCCAGACCAGACACTGAGTGCCAGGATCAGTTTACCTCCCGAATACACACAAGTACAGAGTACACCTGACATTTATTTCCCAGTGTTTTCATTCCCCTCTAACTGAAACTGCTTCAAGCAATGCATCCAATCCTCTCTCTGCAGCAAGAAAGGGTGGTATTCTGATAATATCAAAATTAATTTACAAAAAGAAAAAAAAGAAACAAAAAGGAATTCCTTAGAAATATTACTAAATTAAAGGCATATTAGTTACCATCTTTTGAACAGCTAGGCTTCAGGCCAAATATACATCCTAGGATTGTCGTTAACATGCAGACACAGAGCACCTGTGGGACAGGAAGGAAAAGAAAGTAATCTTAAATGACCACTGATGGTTTGAAAGCTCTCATTTTCTCTATACTATTATACGATTGTACTGAAGTTGATAAACATGCAGATTAGGAAGCTGATTTCACTGCTTTCACAGTTTTCACTCACACAAGTAGTTAAGTTGTTTGCAATTAATTATTGCTGCATGAACATGAATATTCTCAAGACTGGGCCTGGGTATTTAATTTCTTATCAAGTAACTTAATGTAGACACGATGATATATTTGTTTCTCACAAAAAAATGAAGATGTTTATGGTTACTCATATATCAATTTTATAGAAAACTCTTTTCTCCACTTCTTACGTCCTCCTAGTTTGTTCTAAAGATGAAATGAAGTTTTGCCATTGACCACAGACTACAAACAGAAGGCATGGCTCTTAAGTGATACCTATAATTTTCTTAGGCAGGAAAACCTTTTCCCACTTCCTAGTATCCAGTTCATACTAGATGCTTACCATGGTATGGACCAACAACTGTGGGATGTCACATTAGACTGACCACAGTGTCTTACACTGACCAGAAACTATGGCCATGTTTATTTTGGATTCTGAATACATTAAAGTTATCAAACAAGCACCATATTGTCCTTGCCCAGCATTTTAGGGCAAGACCTAATGCCTACTCAAATACAGGGAAAGATTCCTTTTAACCTCATGAAGTACTGGATTCGGTCCATAAACTCTTTAGGAAAAGTGTATATATTATCAATGCATATACAGTAATTAAAGAGTCCAGGAAAGCCAACAAGGCACTTATGATGGCTATTCTATTCAAGTGTAGAATGTAATAAGGTAGTTTGCCATAAGTCCTGAAAGAGATAGCATTGTAATAACACAGACTTTCTTATTCAGAACTATTTGAGGAGATATGGGTAGGAGAGAACGTATATCACCTTTATAGTCATTGTTTTCTGTAGAAAAATTGCTTTCAAGCAATACTTCGATAACTTTACATACATGCCTACACAAAGTCTCTCCCTTTTTTCCTCCTCCCCAATCAGCAAAAGCTGCTGAGTCAGTCTCCTTAGTGTGATGCCTGAATCGTGATGTGGCAAAAATTCACCCCATTTTAAAATGCACCTAATTATTTCTCAAGCTTACTTTTTTGAAGTCTGTGAGCACTTGAGTAAATAAAAACTATTTGTGTTGTTTTTAACAAATATACAGTTCACTATACAATTTTGTTCACTAAGCAGTTAATAAAGCTGGTAAGAAAGCAATTTCTGGAATACGTAGCATTGAAATTCAGGTATTATTCTGGATTTCTGAACTGAAAGTTATCATAAACCATACTAGTCAATATCAAAAATATTACACACACAGCATTCATGAAAAAAGGGAATTACAGACTGGATCTGATGAAACTTTGGCCTAGAATTCTGAACCAAGCAAGCCTAGAATCTTAGATGATTCAACAATGTCTAACAGTGAAATAAGTACTTTTAAAGTTCAACTCTATCTTTGAATTGCCAGGGAAAGAAAGAAAATAATAAGAGAATGAGAAAAAAAATCTGGTATTATCAATGTACCCAGATACACTACAACTGACAGAAAGGTGCAAGTCTCCATTGACGCAGCTGTCAAGAATGACTACAACTGCAGAGCTCTATACTTGCCTTTTCTTTTTTTAAACAGCATACTAACATGTGCAGTATCAATAACATTTTCTGTTAAATCAGTATCAACAGTATTATCTTCCGTGTAAATTGTTATGGACCTTTGAAGTCTTCTATATGAAATACCAACTAGATAAGAGCACATACACAGCTAGGTAGGTAGCACATGAGATGCAAGATGTCAAAGCCCAGCAAAATCAGTGGAGAGAGCAAAACCTGTTATTGTCCCTTTAACTTGCATATTATTTGGAAATTACAAATCGATTAATTTGTTTTTAAAAAGCCAACTTGAGAACATTTTATTTCAGGGTGGCAATATACTGCTTCTCTACTCCCACCAGGCCCTGCAACTAAGATCAGAGTAGAATGCCCTCTGACATGTAACCACAAACACGATTTAAAACAGACAAAACCCACACCTACTCTATCTGCAAGAGCTTTATTCCCATGTCTTCAAATAGCTACATGACCTATGGGACTTATGCCACCTAAGGCATCCTTGTAACAAAAGCACATTGCAGTGCCACTAAATGCACTATTAATATTCCCTTAAGGAGCTTCAGTGTAGGTAATGCATGTTTAAAAACCATAAATTTAATTGTGACATCAAATTAATGTAAAAATTAAATCTAAATAAAACCCACTCCAAAGTCATAGCATTATAGTACTTCCCAACTAAAACTGATAGATCTTCACTAAAGTTCTCACAAATAGTTCCTAAGATTTTGGCACCAAATGTTACAAAATCAGTTTTGTATTATATTCCGGGTTTTCAGTTTTACACTTCCATGAACATAATTAATTCCAACAAGCAAAAACATGAAAGGATTATGTTCACTGAGGCATATGAATGTTCTTTTGGGTAGGAAATACTACAAAATGGTAATGCTACTTGACACAATAACACAACTTGTGTTTCCTGCAAGCCATACTCTGGAAACCTGATAGCATCACAAAACACAGCACACTACAAATGCTCTCTGTGTCTCTACTACAAACCAGCTCTGCTCTCAAATGTCTTGTATATACACAAGGGAAAACATGGTCCAGGTCCTTACCTGGTGTACTATGCCCATCTGTAATAAATGAAGATCTGGGAAAATCTATTGACTCATTACATTCAAGTCTTTGCTTTCTTAACATTAGTCCCACTAGCTTAAATTTTAGTCTTAAAAAATATTTTATTCCAAAACACTAAAGCTATTCCTCCCCCCCCCGCCATTTGCTTGGGTTTTTTTTCTTTCTTTCTTTAACACTTAAGAACCTGCACAAAAATGGTAAGCTTAGAGGTAAAACATTTGACAATGGTTCTGTGATAGCCAGCTCTAATCTAGTGGACTATACCATGCAATTGCAGCTTAGTGTTTAAGGCTTTGAATCAAAGCTTTATCTTGAGCCTGAATGACTTCAGTCATGTGGATATTACCCACACAAATGGCACAAATGTTCAGCTGGAACAATGTGGAGCAACTAATACTGGCCAACAACAGCAGTAGTCCTGACTAGGCACAGCAAGAGATGCTATACTAGTAGCTGACCTATTGTCAGTGGAAAGGCTTTAAGATTATCAGCTCTACAGATAACGAGGAATATTCAAGCTAGCTTTAAAGGTTGCCCAGATACAGAAAGTCACTATACTGCTGCAGCCCAAATGTGGACTAATTTACTTTGCTTCTTGCTGTATGGGACCTTGCTGTAACAGTAGATTACTAATATTACCTGAAGTATTTTACGTACAGGTAGCTCAGGTTTGGGATGCTGCAGTCTGCTGTGTAAAGATTATTTTATTTTTTTAATCTATATAAAGACAAGTAGCTGCACATGTAGTTTAAGGTTTACTATCAAGGACCTCATTAGAACCCTGCAGCATCCTGCTGCAAGCACCAGACTCAAATCTCTAGCTACTACCACACTGTCAACCTAACACCGGCCTTCAAGGTTTAGCCTGTCTTTTTAAACAAAAAGGAGAAAAATCTTACATGTTCTCTCTCTCCCCCACATTCGTCCCCTCAAAAGAGAAAGCAAGAACTGAGAAAAAGGTGCAATTAAGAAAGAATATGGGAACCCAACATTTAGTAGGAAGGCAAATAAAATTAAAAGAACCTGGCCTTGTTATACACAAAAGTAGCACATGAACTTTTTATGGTAACTTGAGAGACTGCTAGGACAAAATGTCAGAATTGGTTTTCATATAGTATCTGAGAAAAGTTTTTAAACCAGCACAGTAAAAACTGCAGAGAAGAAAGTGCCCTTTTTTGTTTTAAAAATATTTTTTTGAAAGTTTGTTTTGGAATCAAAAAACATTGTCATCTAGGGATGAATCTCTGTCCCATCACTGCTTCCTTTACGTGGGTGGAAGCAATAAAAGCTTTGCTTCGTAAACATTATAGTGGTTGGGAATAGGTGGTTGAGTGTCTGGAAAACTGCAATCCTGAAAACATTTGAAAAGCCTTTTATTTTGAGCTGGACAGATGGAAATATAACATGGTTAGAGAGCAGAATCATTTCCGTCACTCATCTCTAGAACTGCAGCTGAAGAGAATTTCTCAGCAGTGATTTTGGAGAGCTGGTGGAAGGGCCACAGAGCCAGCACACACACGGGCTGCAGGCACTGGATCCCAAAGAGACTGGTCAACTGTACAGGTATTGGTGACATACATAGAAATCTCTCACCAGCCTTAACTACTGTCACCTTTCCTTTGCTATTGTATTTTACTCTTCCTTTGCACAGCCAATGCTACTGTCCCTTTCTCTTCACTCTTCCCTACCTCTGTCCATCTTCCCTACTTCCCCTCTACTCTTCTACTCTGCATTTTCTTCAGCAGAGAATGCCTTGGTATCTCTTTAAGGAATAATCATTCTGAATTAAGTTTCTTTGTGTTGATCATCCTCACTCTTTGCGTACCATGTACTCAGTTGCTTTCCACCTTCCTTTTTTTCATCCCTGGTGTTCCATGGCCAACAAAACTCATCACTTTAAGGTTTAAGGCACATCCATTAACAACTACACAATTAACAAAGCAGCAATGCAAAGTAGTGGTTTTTCATTCTAATCTCCATGATTGACCCTCACAGTTGTGCCATGTCTATCCATGAAGGGAGAACATCTAGTATGGGTCTGTAATGCCAGTATTACAAAGACGCATGGAATTTTCCAAAACCACTGGAAACCATGAAGGGTATACTATGTTTTCACTGTTTTGTGCACCTAGAATAGATGACTAACAACATAGATCTTAACACTGAAATGTCTTTGATAAAGAATTTCATCTGCAAAAAAGTAAAGAACACTGTAATAAATAATGAATTTCAAGTAAGAACAGTCACTTACTGTCTTTAAAGGGCATTGTTAAAAATGCCGAAAACATACCGTACAGAGAAAAAACCCTTATCTACACTTGCCAGGGGCAGGAACACTTACTCATGCTTGTAAGAGTTATTTTTAAACAGAGATAATCCCTCAACAGCTCAGTTACATTCAAAAGCAGGCGACACTTAAAGTTTACTGAACTGAAAGGAGGTGGATACTTCACTCATACCAGCACAGCTAAAATACCTAAATAAATCACCTTAAAAAAAGTTATCAACACTGAAACAAGCGCACCACTTTCTCCTTGCACCACTCATATCTTCTTTCCACATCTGTAAATATTTTTATGCTGTTCAAAGACTTGCTTGTGTTGATTCACATTCCACACCTAGAGCCCAGGAGGAGAGACCCTGAGGCTCTCAGGTCCTGGTTGTCCTGAAACATTGAAGGTGACTGAATTATCCAAAAGTCAGTGGATGGAAAAGCTGGAGCTTACATCCAAAACCTTTTCCGAGCTAAAAATATTTACTCTAAAAATGTATAGGGATTATTGTTTTTCTTCTCAAAGCAGCACACAGGTGGTCTACTCTGTTTCTATTGAATGTTCTCAAGACTGTTATTACATACTATTGCAACATAAGGTCATTCAAAGGACAAGAATGATTTAAAGGTAGCTCAAGCCACTGTAAGATATTATTAAAAGCCTTCATGGAGCTCACCAAAGAACAATAACTGTTCATTCAGCAGGGAATTATCAGCAGAAGACATATCATACCATAGCTCTCTAAATACCTTCCAAAACTATTCAAGCATCTGTTTTTTAACAAGAAAGAGACAAAGATATAGAACAGAGTTAGCATCTGTCAGCTAGGTTCTAAAATATTTTTCTAATTTGTTGCTTGTCCAACTGTATAGGTACATATTGTCCTGGAAGGTATTAACACATGAACTGTTATCAAAGCACACACATCTTACCCCGGCTGTTTTTTGGTTTTTTTTCAATGCATTTTACATCATGGGAGAATTTAGAGAGAAACTAAAGTGCAACTATACACTAGCCAAAAAGAAGAGGAAATATAACTTCTGGTTAAATTCCCAGAAAACAGATGGCAGATGACTACTCAATCAGCAGGTAGGTTTTTGTAAAAACCTAAGGATAAACAGGACTGAAAACCGATCTTGATTTATGATAAAAAAGTAGATATTGTACTTTCAGATACAATCATTTTATTCAGCACAGCAGACCATGAACACAGAACAAAGACCACCATATACCATCTGCTTTTGTAGCAAGCACATATGAATGCATGGTTACATAGAAAGAGAAGCTGTCAGTATTATGCCAACTCAAAACTGTTGTCCAAACAAGCTGCACTTGACCCATGAATAAAAGCAAAACTGGAGAAGAAAACATGGCCTTGAGCCATCTTCATGCTCTTCCTATTCCAAAAATACCTTTTCAAGAATAAAGCTAAAGCAGTTCAAATTTGTAGTACCATCATGAGAGTTGTAATGGAACAGTGTAAAAAAAGGGGGCTGCTTCTACTGGGTACTGATAATACCACCAAATATACCAAGTAAATCTATATTCACCTCCAATTTTCCATGGCAGATGCTGTTGCTACTGCCAGCATGACAGCAACATTAGGCTGAGCAGGAAGACACAGTGACATTAAAGAACAAGTGAAGAAATCCTGTAAAACACTATAAGAATGTAAGGAGCGTCAGAAATTGCAACGCCAAATCGGTACAGGAAGAAGATGGCACAAAAATTTTCAAAGCTATTCACTATAGGTCTTTACTAACCACACTGATATCTATCACAGGCACATCTTTAGCCCCAAATCCTTTGGCCATTTTCCCAAAACAAAGGCCAGGGCTGACAGGCCATTCTTTACCTCCGCACCCTTTGAATGTAGTCCCTCAAAAAACAAAAGGCAGACCATCAAATTTTGATGCCTCACAACATGGAAACGTATTTCATTCAGAAGGACTCAAGAACTGACCCACTCGATCATGCCAGAGATAAACATCACAATGTAAGATAAATGGCTGGGTTTGATTATTGACTTTTGTGCAAGCAGCTATAACAACATCATACTTTTTATTATTCTATGAACAACAAACAAACAAAACTTTTACATAAACTTGTATCCAAATACTACCATATTGGAAGGCATTTATATAGGTTGATTTGCCTATATGCCATTACACAGCAGAACTGGGCCAAGGTTCACGCTCACCTGAGTTTCTTCAGAAATGCAAATATTTCATCTTTTCTCATTATTTCCCTTTTCTCTTTAGCCAACTTATTTAGTGGTCACAGTTAAACAATAGCCTGTATGTCAAGTGTCCTTACTCAAACTACTTTTGTCTGCCCTCCACCACATCCCACTTACAATAAAATCCACTGCTGTCTTATAAGGACCCTCAAAGGAAACTTTACACAGCTGACCTGTGCAACACCTGTTCAGAAAAGTATTTTTTGCTTTTCAGTGCAGAAAGTCCTTTTTTTTTTTTTACATTGCTTTAATATATTTACTGTCCTATTTTCAAAATAACATTCCAATACTGATCGTTATAAAATAGCTTCTTTGAAAATCATATATACACACTACTGTTTCATTCAAATAGGACACTACTGCAATGTAGCACATTGCCAAATTCTGTCAGACAGAACATTCTTCAAAACAAGTATCTATCCACTGCCCATAGCATATGGTCACAGCAATGTCTGCCAACATATTAATTTCTAATACAAGCTCCAAGGTGAGAAAATTTTCATACCTTTCATGTTTTCAAAGCCTTTATTTTACTCCACTCCTCCTTTCAGCTGAAAGCAACAGAAACATAGCTTCCATGATAAGTCAAATCAGAACAATAGACTCCTTGTGTAGTTCTACTGATATTAGTGAAAGAATGCCAAGGAAAAGAGCAGGAGTTGGAAGGAAGCCTTGCATAATTTTTATATCTTTGGCCTTGCCTGAAATCTAACAGTTTTAGCACAGTAACTAAATTGTTCTGAATTCAATTTAATAATTATCTCTACAGAAAGTCCATCCGTTTAAACTATTAATGTGTTCCTTATTATTTTAGTATCCAAGAACCTTGCAGAACTACATGGAAGTGGTATTCAGACCAAGAGCACACTCCCCGCCTCCCAGGAGTTTGCCTGTGCTTGGGGCCGGTTCTCTGATACCATTTCAGCTGTTGAGAGCACTGTTTGGGAAACCTTAACCAGCCTTGAGGACAGTTCTTCAACAAAAAGCTAGAAGAAGCCTCAGCGGAGTCACCCCCTCACCTTGTTTTAGCCAGCTCTTGCCACTGTCCCCTGCTTGAACTGTTACAGCCACACTGCAGTCATGTCCATCCTGGCCAAGCACTCTATTGACCCTGACCCTAACTCAGGCCTTACTTCCTCCCTTCCTTCACCTTGGACCTTGCCTCATCACTATATACTCATCTGGCAATCTAGACTACGGCTGACCCTAGTTAGCATCCCCAAACCTGCTTTGCTCACCTTGCTTAGGTATGGTGAGGCTGTCCCTTTTCAATGAGGCCACTGCCTGTATCTGCCTTGTAGTCACACCTAGATACAGTTTTACCTTCTTTCAGCATGACCTGCCCTCATCTAGTGCCTGACAGGTAGACAAAGACTATTGCTGCAAAATTAAAGAAAGGTAATGAAAACCCTAAGGTGTGGATTGAGTCGGAGCTCCAAATGCTCAAGCAGGAAGTCTGAGCACACATGACACTAATCCTGGCCCCAATCACTCATTTGTTTTGCCTGAATGGACCAAATGGCTGATCCTAGCACACTACAGCCTAATCCATCAGCAGATAGCCTACACTCAAATTCCTAGGCAGAACATGGATGTTTTCAGCCAGCCAGCAGTGTTGACAGAAGCACACAAGTCACACAGCTGGGTGTACTTCAGCCTGTTCCAAGCTTTGCACTCCAGCTGGATCCAGGAAGGCAGAAGCATTCACACACTGCACTCTGAGGGGTGAACGAAGCCTCCCAGATGGCTTAAATCCTCCATCTCAGCTACATAAGAAAGTATCTTGCAGCCTGTCCTAAAGGCCACACTGTTTTGTCTATGCTGAAAGCAATACCTAAACTACCCAGCTCAAAGTGAGCTGAAGTATGCTTAGCAAAGTCACAATCACACCTTTGACTGTGGCACAGCCATACCCAAAGTCAACCTAGTTGGGCAATAAAATTTAAAATGAGCTGTGAGTACATTTATAAACAAAGGCAGTCCCTACTCTCCCTTGGAGAAGATTTTTATATAGGTGGATTTTTTTGAAAGGTCTTTTGAAGGGTCTGGGCCAACACACTGCTTTAACAACTCCAACTAATTTCTCACCTGCTCTCTAACTGCTCCCCATGTTTCCTTCTCCAAGAGCAGATGTAGAAGAGACATTAAGACCAAGTTGACAAGTATATTAAATAAAATAATTAAATAGGTATTTCACATCTTTTCTGGAGAAAGATTATAGAAATGCATTATTCCAAAAAAGTACTAACCTATACAAAAGTTTGGGCATCCTCAAACATATTTAGGAGGAAAAACATCAGCATTAAAACAACCTAACAGGCATGCAATCTTCCAGACACCTACATAAGAAAAGGTCATTTCCACACCTTCATCTCTGTTGAGGAATTAAAAACAAGCCAAACAAAAAACCAAACAAACCTACAGCTGTCTCCAAAATCCTGACATAGCAAACCCATCTTTGCCTGTATGAGCAGAGAGTCAGCAGCTATGGGTTATTTTGGAAGAAATTAGTGAAAGACTTTCAGGACTCTTATACAAAATATCTTGATAGCCAACAGATCTCTTCTATATTTAGACTCTCTCCTGACTGCAACAATGGCAGATATTAATTGACAGCAGATACTCTCCCTTGAGCCAAGACTGTCTCACTCATTGTGAGAGACTGAAAGAGTTAATGTCTCAAATATTGTGGTGGGGCAAGTTCTGCTTAAAGACAAACCCTGCACAGCAAGGAACCGAGGTGAAAAGCCCATCAGCTCAGACAC
>JAVJGG010000082.1:22972255-23012990 GCA_035590195.1 Aviceda cuculoides | reverse complement strand
CAGGAGAGGTGCTCCAGCCCTCTGGTCATCTTTGTGGCCCTCCTCTGGACTCACTCCAACAGGTCCATGTCCTTCTTATGTTGGGGACCCTGGAGCTGGATGCAGTACTGCAGGTGGGGTCTCACCAGAGTGGAGTAGAGGGGCAGAATCACATCCCATGATCTGCTAGCCGCATTTCTTTTGATGCAGCCCAGGATGTGACTGGCTTTCTGGGCTGTGAGCGCACACTGCTGGGTCACATTCAGTTTTTCATCCACTAATACCCCCAAGTCCTTCTTTGCAGGGAAATATCAAAGAGATTATGTCTTCCAATCTATGAACACATACACTCCTTACTAATATGATAGGTTGTACACTGAGGATGCAAAAAGCCAAATTCTTTGATTACATCTTGCAGATCTTTACATTGTCTGTTCTAGATCTGAAATTGCAAGGTTGCTTACAACTGCAATAAAATTATTCTCCTTTACATAAAACACAATTATATTGTCATCAAATCTAGATGATATAACTCGTTTTCTTCATGTTAGTGGAAATTTATCAATACACAAACCAGTTCTGTTCAGATTTGATCTAAATAGTTGCTTTGGCCTGGAAACATTTTTTCTTTTAGGTTGTTATAGAGTCTGGACTGCAGCAGACAGTCTGAGACTGAGGAACTAGGGACACCAAATCAAGAGGTAAAACCCCAGCATAATCAATATGTAACCAAACACAAAATGAGATCAGTCTATGGCATATTGTTAGTTCATTCAATTTGGCAAGTGTCTTCCAATCACCAGTGGTATTTGTCAGTTTCTACAGAGTTGTTATTAATGTCTTTATTGTTTGCTTAATTGAAGTTAGACACTGTCATTAGCAGCTCCATCTTGTGTCATTCAGATCTTTCAAATAGTGTGAATAATGACATTCCAGCTCTTCCAGGCAGACTGAATAGCAATCAAATGAACCTTTTAAGACAGTGTAATGCTTTGAAGAACCAACCCTCCCCTTCCCGCTATCAACTTTCTTACTATTCCTACTTCCAAGAAACTGCCGTTTTCTAGACCAATTCATAAAGTTCCTTGTACGGACAGTAGATAAACATGGTTCTTGTGGGAATTTGATGAGATAAAACTGGGGGATGGAAGTGGCTGCAAACCCCACAAGCCACAGAAAACAGTTTAAGTTTTCCAACCATCTACACTTATTAATAGTTATGGCACCTTAATGAAGGATGGTGTAAATTCATACCAGTCTAGCTTGATTATCTGTGAATGACTGTTACTCCACCAACCTCATCCTTCAGCATTGTCAAAACTTTGACTGCTAATATTGTTTGAGCTCATATCCAGTAGGAATATTCATCAGTTAACCACATGCTTTTATCCCAGGATATGCATGTGATGCCTTGAACAAAGGGAGGAGAAGGAAAATTTTACTGTATTGTTGTACTAATGAACTTTTTCTTGCTTGTAAACTTCAAAATTTTCGTATGTACTGATATAGAGAACAAACTGCTTGTTGCTTAATGTTTGCCTTTCTGTAACTTTACATTCCAAGGACTGGTGTTTGTCAAGGATTAAGCATGTGAGAGACTGGTACTTGGGAGTGATGAGCAGAAAGGAGCCATGAGCGATCACAAAACTTAACTAAATGTTTGATCTTGTTGAGAAGACACAAGCAGAGGCCTTGTTTGAATAGATAGGACCGGAAAAGATAAGAACTCCTACCTTTGTTCTCATCACATGGTTTTACACCACTAATGAAAACTTAGATAATAAGAGCACTAACAAGCACTGATGTTTCAAAACATGTAAAGGACCGTACTGCGCAGAATCACCTGAGGAGGGTCAAGTAGCGGACAAGTGAGGAAGACTATGGAAGACCACCAGAGGACTCCTGAAGACCACCAGAGACCTTCAATGCGCCTTCGTAAAGGACATTTGCATATGCCAATAGCTTCTCAGAAAACTAATGAATATGTATAACATTTCTCAGAAATCTGGTGAATATGTATGTAGAACACGTACTTAACCTGCACAATTAGGCCTGACTGTGTGCACAGGAAGGTGGAGCGATCCCCCGTGCAGCCAGCGCTGCAATAAAGAATGCCTGCTTTCTAAAACTCCAAAATCGAGTCTTAGAGAGTGTCCTCGACTGGCTTTTTTGGTATCACTTGTGTTTGGGCAGGCACCATGTTGCTCCGTGGTATCACCTCCTGCTGATTCTCACTAAATTCGGCCCTGCTGTTTGCATTTTTACCGACCCTGCCTGCCCGTGGGGTCCGTGTGCGTAGGGACGGCTGTCACCGCAGGGACTGTGAGCGTACTACCAGCCTGCTGGCTCCCGGGAATGTATTGCGCTTCATTTCTCTAACAGATGAGGGAGTGTTCAGTAGCATCAAGACTCTCAAAGTATGCTTAATTTTAAAATAGCTAAAAGTACCTCATTTTCCATTATTTCTTATGTTATTATAATATGTATAGTTGTGTAGATTGACATTAGACTACATCTTTCAGTGCTAATGTGGTGATGGTTTTGATTTGCTAGGGCTTGAGGAGTCTATAGTAGGTTTATTTTAACTGTCAGTGTATTCAGAAAAGAGTGGCACTCGCATAGTTTCTGGCAAAATCTGTATTTTCTGAAAAATAGCTACGGTAAAATGAAGATTTCCTTTGGAAGTGACTTTGATCCCTGTCAAAATGTTGTTGCTCTGTTTTCTGTTTCAGCTGAGTTGCACAGTCAAGCTGCCACTACAGTTTTCCTTTAAAAAAATTGTAAAGCTACAGTACTTCCATAACTGCTGGTCTGTAGTGCTACTGCAGCTCACTGTATATGGAAGGTTACTGCAGAGCTGCCTGCATATGCCTGTTGTCATCTAATGAGGTTCCATAGGTGCAGTCTAGGGAATTTCTACACTAACATTTTACCTGATCGCAAAGAAAAGAAAAAGGCAACAGAAGCTATGAGAACTAAGCACTTGAGTCTACAGTAAGGGTCTCCTTTATTCCATTAATGTGGCATTTCAAGCACCTGTCCAACTGAGCAGCCGACTTACTATATGTTCAAGGATTTTGACATTTGACCTATTAAAAAAAAAAATAAATTGAACACTGATTGATAATTTTTAAATGCTCACGAAGACTGACATAGCCAAATTGGGTTTTTTTCAGTGAGTGTGGTTTTAATAAGTAACACAAGTGGCAGTAACAACCTCACTTTTTTTTTTTTTTTTTCATAAAAATGAAAAGTTACTGCTGTCACATGGTGGTAGCTTAACATCTTCTTTTTCTTTCTATTTCCAGTCACACTGGCAGGAAAGAAAATGCCTCCCTCCCCACCCCCACCCCCCCAAAAATCAGAGAAAATTAAAGGCTTTCCTGTGTTTTTTACAAATAATTAAAATTTCATTTTTCATTTTCATGTTTTTGTATGTAGAAAGATACTTTCTGATTAATTTTATGAATAAGTCCAATAGAAATCTCCTTTCTTGTCCTGTGTAAGTCATCTACTCAAAAGTTTGAATAGCAGACAGTGTATACTCATGATTCAAACCTATTATGTATAACTACAACGCAGACAAAAGTATATCTTTTTTTCCACAGAAAGAAAGAGTATTCTGCAGCTGGAGCTAAATTCTGAGTTGTTCATCCAGTAACTATCAATTAACGGTTACTTTCCTATGTACAAATACTCATGAAGCACCCCCAATTTTGTAATTTCTTTCTGCGTCAATACAAACACTTAAGGTTCTTCAAGGTAAGCGTGGAAAATAATTACCCAGCATGGAAAATAATTAACCTACCAGTGAGAAGTACACTAATTTCAGCTGACTGACAGGGTGTCACAGTACTCTAGAAAAGAAGAGAATGGAAAACCAAAAAGGACTAAGTTTTGACACTGAAGAAATGGGGTGAAAAGTCTTTTCTGTTGAACACTGGGAGAAGAGATGAAACATTTCCAGTATTAAACCTTCAGAAACATACAGCTGCTTGGTCTCTTTGGGAGGAGATTGTTAATAGCAGTCAATTACCATTTTAATAAATCTGTGACAAAAGACATCTTTGTGCAATGAATTAATTACAGGGATTACTGAGGCTGCAAATCCAAATTCCAAAGAATTGGCTATGACCATTTCGACAAAGATCGAGGAAGCCAGGGCTGCTGCCAGCACAGCTGCCAGCTCCAGCTGTGACTGAATCAGGCTGCCCCACCAAATGTCAAGGGAGAACAGCAGCAACGCCAGCTTCATGTTTCCAGGCCTTATCTGTAAAGGGAGTCAGCAGACATTATCAATTTTAATTTGCTGTTCAGCCATTAGCAGCTGCCGGGAAGACAAATGAACATAAAAGATATATTAGGAGAGAAAGGTAAACATAGGGAGTTTACCAGGCTGCTGCATCTCAGAGCTTGTGACACTTGCCACTTGCATTTTTTTACCTCGATAAAATCTCCACCAAACATCCGTCTCTTAGAAAGACTGGAGCAAACACCAAGTCCCCACATAATCCTCACCTGACCCCAGTTTGTGAGGTGGCTGTGGCACAAGTAGGAACTGTGGGCTAGTGACAGAGGGTGTAAATTGCACCTCCTTGCCCGAGTGGACTACGTGCTCACTCCAGGCAGGGTGTCCCCTTGCTCTCGCAGCGTGGGGACAGACGGCGCTCGCGGGCAGAGCAGTGCCATCATGCCAGGTTGCCTGTGATAATCAGCTCTAGGCTGGCTGGGTCTTGGCCCTTAAATTGCAGCATGAACGTTTTGCCGGTGGTTGTGGCAACTATTTCGTGTCGCGTTGTCTCTAATCCTCAGCAAAATTTCTGGAGCCATAAAAAGAGGCTGGGAGCTGCAGACTAAAAGCCTGGCGCTGCTTGTTAAAGAACGTTGCTGCTCGGTGTAACACTGGACTCTCCGCCGTACGGGAGCTAATGAAGCTCTGTTTCTCAGCTCCTGCTGTGAGGACTTCTCTGGCCTTGTTGCATGAGAGCTGCATTGTAAACTATTCTAAAAATCGATGAAAAATTAACAATTATCTTAGTTTCTGAGGTAGCCTTACAGGGAGTTTTATTTAGTACTCAAGTGTGTCTAAAACTTTACAAAAAAAGGAAGAAATCCTTAATAAAAGGGATAAATGAAACTGGAGGTATATCTGAAACTGTTTTATTGTGTCTGGCAGTAATGACTAAAATGAAGTCAGAAATCCCATGTCATTTATAGACATGTCAAACTGTGTGGACTAAACTGTGTTTTTCAGATTTATATCTGTAAAACCAGCATCAAGGGATGGTACACGGCTGAGCAAAGATCCAAGACACAAGGGCGAGGTAAAGTTTCAAGACACACATTGCAAGACTGAGGTTCTGAACTTTTCATCATAATGTCTCTTTGTCAGAAAAAACAGATAGTCTTTTATAACTACTTGTTTCAGAATCTGTTAATTTTGCTCTCCAACATGCCTCCTTTTTGATAAGTACATGAAGAAAATTGTTTTTGCAAAGAATTACCCATTTTTTGGCTTTTACTGGTCTCCAGGAAAAATGGCATAATCCTGCCTGCTTTCAGTATTAGTTTGGCATGTATTATTGCAAATGTAATAACTATTAATGGAACAGTTGTTAGATTGCTGGCAACAATACAAGCAAACTATGAAAAGCCTTTATTTTAGCAATAGGAAATACTAGCTTGACAGTGATTACCTGTCTCTCTAAACTATATAAAAATTCCTTTATTTGATTTCAGAAAAAATGCCTCAACACCTTTAAACTATAAAATCCTGACATGATGACAATGTATTGGCAGTATTTGTGGGAAGCACATTATAAGATGTTTGAACACTTTAATGCTACCCAAGCAGACATTCATTATGCTGTTATCAGTGTAATCTCTCTAGCATACACAGTTTTAATCCCTAATCCCCTGACCATATCTAAGTGGTCTGCACAGGCAAGCCTATTAACCAGGAAGAATACTTTTGTACCTACGACGGAAAAATTCTAGGATGTTCACCAACAAGAAGAAAAAAAAAGGAAAAATACTGTATTAGAGTAACTAGTCCAGTGGTTTCTTGAAGACCTGAAGACTTAATTCAGTGATGCTAGTGAAATTAAAAGCAGTGTTTATCAATCTGAGAGGAGTCCAGAACAAAGAAATAGTGTAGGTACTGTAACATCCACTGCAGCTAGCTGGTGATTTAAAGAAGGTAAAACATTCTTTCACAAGTTAAATGTTGTGTTATGATTTAAACTAGATAAATAAACAGAAGGCGTACTTGTGTTCTCATACATGCTGGTCTCTGCATGATACAGATATGCTATGACCAACTCCTCTTTCAGTTCCTGCCTTAAAACCCATTTCTTCTAAGACACCTATAACAACGGGGTGATCCAGAAGGTAACATATAGAAAGACTGCTGTGAAATTACATCAACTAACTCTCCTCTGAATCTGTTAGATGTATTCCTAAGGCCCAGCCTCACCACCCTAAATCACATTGAGAAATCCCCTTACGTCTCATTGATTTTTGACAACTTGAAGTGAACAAGATTTAGTACGAACAGGGGTGGGGAAAAAAAAAAGGCTTTCAACATAGATGATCAACTGGGGACAGAGATTTGAAAAAATGCCTAAAGAATTTAGGAATGCACATCCTGCATCTCCAGGCAGATTTATATTCCTGAATCATATAAACAGTTTTGAAATCCACCTTTATTTCATGCCTAAGAGTACAACAACTGCTGTATTAAATCAGGTTAAACAGCGGTCAAAGATCTGCAGCTGAGAGGATTTTTGAGCCAGAGGGAAGGTCTCCTGCTAAATACTGTTTAAGATAATTTTTCATCATGTCTAACTACTTTTTGAACACAGGCACACTTTTAAAATCTACCCCATTCTGCAGCAGGAAGTTTTGCAGTTTAATTCTTGGTGCCTGAAGAAATACCTCTTTAAATTTTAGTAATTATTGTCATCACGTAAAATACATAGGTCAATGTAATGCAAGGAAGTCCTATGCCCTGTATAGTAGCATTACCATTCAGATGCTACATGTCTCCTTTTCAACAGCTACAGGCATTGGCATTCACTACCTTTTTACTGGAAGCAAGCGCATGGAATGTCAAGTTTGTATTTCACTGCTGGAACAACATCTATTTCATATGAACACACTAAAATGTCATCAAAACAAGATTCTGGAAAATACTTTTGAGAAGTGCTCAGAACGATGCTTCAAGACTGGCTGCACTGACTTATGAAAAAAAAAAGTTTGTGATTTTCACGATGCAAGTTGTTTCTTCTGGTGTTTTAACAGACCGCAGATGATCCAGGAACTTGTTGCACATTTCAGGAAATATCTGGTATTGTAAAATATGATATTACTCGATAAAATCCACACAATTAAAATACTATGTGCAGGGATAATGAGAGAAGTACCATTTGTTATTCCTTTCAGAAAAAAAAAACCAACCTAATGAAGGCATAAGACAGGAGTTTAAACATTATTAACATTAATATTAACATTATTAACATTATAGCTGACAAGTATAATGTTAAGACCAACTGGAAAACTCAAGAGAGAAAACTCAAAGATCTCCAGAAGGGAGGGAGAGGAGCACCTGGGAGGAAAGAGAGGGGAAGTTGTATCTTCAGTTTTAATGATGCAGATGCTGTTTCTCATTCGTCTGAATTTCAGTGCTGTATATGCAGGCATTGTAAGTTTAGGAGGTGATCAGATTCAATAGAACAAAATGCCTAATGAAAACATTTTGTTATTTGGATCAAATTTCCCCTCTGTAAAAGGACATCCATAAAGCCTCCAAGTAATTTGAATAGCTGTGGCATTTCTGTGCTTCAGAGCAACAACAACAACAAATACTCCATGTTTCTGGAGTCTTGACCATCACAGCCTTCTGACATCTGATTTTGCAATCCTGATGGGTCTGTGCACAAACACTTTTGAAAGCTTAAATACCATTTAAGAACAACTTCTATATATAAATTTTAATCAACCATGAATTGTAGAGCTCTCTAATAATCTCTAAGTAAGCTGACTGGAATCATGTTTTCTCAGGAAGACTAACTCTTTTCTGATGGAAACAACTATCTAACATTAGGGTCTAACATGTTACTACTGTCAGGAATAAAAGCCTGTCCTCGCACTGCCACATCAGCCTGCACCCAGGTTCCTATCTCCTGCTCACCCATTCTGCTTCTGTGTTTCTTCTGGCTTGATGCAAGCATGCACATACAGAAAAATTCACCAAGCAGGGAAATCCTGTCTCCTGGTAGGAAATATTCACACTCTTGTCTCCAAACAGTGTGAGTGGATATTACCAGCACCAGAGCTCACCCCAGTCCTTCTTCAACAATAGAGTCTTCAGCTCTGCCCTGTCACCCAGTTAATCCATGCCACTTCCTCTTAGCCTCCTGCAACAAAAATCTACCCAGGGAAATTCCTGGAGAACACTTTAGTAGTATTCTTCTGGGCTCCATAGTTTGCCTCCTTTGCATTTATGAAAGAAGATCTTTAGAAATATTGAAGTACAAGAGGATGCGCAACATTGCTTCTGGTAAAACTGCTTCAGAGTGATAAAATGAAATCATTTTCTGGGATGTGGCCCAGGCAAGAAGCCCACCAAGAAAGGGAAACAATGCATGTTTAAATAATTGAAAAAAAAAAAAATCCTTCAGGGCGACATCTCAAGGATGCAGTAGGTGTTCTGGGGCAGGGCACTGCACCTACCCCATTTTTTGAGAACCAGCATGAAGTCTCTAGCAGGATGCCTTCTGCTGAATCCCTGCTACTTTATGGCCTGGGCATATTATGATTGACCTGTGCATCATCAAAAGACTGTCCAGAGATTGACCAGAGCTAGATGTCAGAAACAATAGCTAATTCAGGCTTCGGGGAATGCCAGGAAGCTCATTATTCCAAGTTTGATTCAAGGTCTATACAAGGTACTCTAGGCAAGATCTTCAGGAGCCCAGAAGATCACATGGGATATCTCTTTACCCAAACTCAACCCACTGCTTTACTTTCAGAGCAGAATTTGAGTATGTTGATATGAGTCATAATTTTGTTAGTGGACAAAGAGAATTGGAGTCTGCAGGTGAGGCTGACAGACGCCATCTAGGGAACATGTGGTAAACCAGTCCTGAAGGGACACATGGTGAGTTGGTCAATACTGGCTCCACAATCAAGATGAAGTAACAGTAAAAACAAAAGCCTTCCAGTCTCTACTATTCTCCTTTTATACCTTCTTGTAGCCCATAAGAGAAGTGGAAGGCAATAGTCCTGAAGCTATTCATGAAGTAGAAGAACAAAAAGCAGGTCTTTTACAAACAGAGCAGCCACTCCTCTGCTGACTCCAGCCTTCACTGGGTATTTCAGGCAGCAAACTCTCAGCCCATTCACTACTCTATCCACTCTTTGTTCCAGCATAATTTGCAAACAAATCTTCTGAGGAGTAGAGTTAAGTATCCTTTATAAAACTCCCAAATAATTTATGTCGAGTTTGTTAACAAACTTTTTTTTGCAGATGTCTACATTTAACTAATTCCTTATATGGACACGCCACAACCAGATTATCTTCAGATGTCAGAGAGATTTGCTCATTCCATATTTCTTCCTTTGCCTAAATTTGTTTGTCGCCAGTTTCTCAGTAGTCCATCACTTATGAGAAAGTCTGTATTACTCAGCAAATCTTGGCTAAGTTTCACTCACTGTAGGATATGTAATGCGGAGACTGTGCAAGTGATGCCTTCTCATATGAGCCCTTCATGCTAGGACTAAGAAGCTGGAAAAAAAGGAAAATACCTCAAAAGGCAGGTGCATGAAATTTACGTGACAAAGAACTCCTCCTTTTTTCTATTGATTTTTCTATTCATTTGTCTTTTTGTAAGAAGGTACAAAAAAACCCCCACACTTTTATCGTCAGCTCTTGTAGGGATGTTTCTTTAGACTGTCACCATTTAAAAACTATTATGTTCAACCAAACCCAACTATGTATTTTAAGGGAGGTTGAGTTGACTCAATCAGGATGTTAGTGGTGTCTAAAAGTCATTTTACCCTCGCTCCAGAAAGAAACATGGTGTATTTTTAGTCAATGTTTATTTTTGTCTGGGGTTCCTTTTTCATGGAAAGTTCCAAGAGCTCTGTGTACCAGATAGCTTGGCCACAGTTTACAAGTTATTGGTAAATCAGTTTGTCTCAGACTAGCCATTTAAGCTTCTGAAGAATTGCTTATCTTCAGGAGGTATCTTCCTATAACACTTTCAGGGTGTTTACTCACCACAGGGTCGTTGCTCTTAGTTACCCTGGTACTTACATTTATCTTCTGAATTGCAGCATAATTCCCAGAGAAAGCATTTGAATAGTAGTGATAGCTGATATTTTGAAGATGGCAAAGCATTTTTGCTAAGGCACTTCTTTGTTAGTTAGCCTTTCAGACTCGTTCAGTGTTGATAGTCATGACAGCATTCATTGACAGCAAGTTGACTCATAGTGATGCCCTGTGACACATGGTTAGAACCGTTAATCAAACAGATAGACAAGATCTTCTTCTATTTTTAATCTCAAATCATGTTTTTAATCTAGCCTATTTAGAAAAAGGTCCGGAGTTTACTTTTAATTACTCTCCAGGGAGGAGAGGGGTAAGGCAAACAATTCCTTAAGATGAAGTAATGATGCGCTTTCATTGACAGTCAGAAGTCATGGCCCATATTCTTCTGGTTTAGCAATCCACCATGCCCCATGGGCTTTCAGAGCATGCACAATTATGGAATGAGGAAGACTTTGGGCAAATGTTCTTCTTGGCATTCTTAAAGAGCAATGGGAGTGTCTAAGAGGATTCTGTAAATGCAGATTAGCTTTTCCACAGAAACGACACAGACTATTTCCCCATGTAGACAAGCCAAAGTTTCTTCGCCTGATGCCTCACAGAGACATTTCCTCTGGCTTTTGTCACAGCCCTCTTTACTAGCACAATTTATAGTACAGAAGCCCCAAGCTTGTCTCTTTCCATGACTCGCATCTCTCTAACATGAGGAAATCCAGCTCAACAACAATGAAATCATTCAGGAAGATCGACCAGATAAGAGGCCTGCTTACACAGGATCAGCAACTGGGGCTCCCACCATGACCTGGTCTCTCACCACAATCACCAGTTCCAAAAATGAACTAGTCAGTTGGCACCAGGTAATAAGGTGGGATGAATCCCAAACACTGATGGCCAGTCCCAGCAGTGCTGCTGCCCTTGTACTCCACTCAGTCTGTACTTTGTTTTCAAGCAAAAGCTACATGTTAGCAAAAACTATTATTGTTTAGCTTCTCCACTAGTTATTGGAAGATGGATATTAATGGAATGAGTTTTGAGGATGCAAGGAAAATATTACTATACTCCTTTCTGTGTGTGGGCTTAAAGTCTCAAAGTACATGTCAGACATCTATCTTTTTAGAAGTTTTATATAGAAAGCAGAGATAAGTAAGCATTAATTGTACCCTATGAACTATGTAAATACTGAATCCTTGCAAGGCTTACATGAAAAGTATTTGGAATAACCTTTTTATAAAAGTTACAAGGCAGCAAATCTGCTCATTCTTCCCCTTTATGGCATAAAATTCCAAAGCTCCAGCGTATCAGTTTTAGGTCATGCATCACCTCAAGCATATAAACAAATTTCCCTCTGATCTTCTTTCTGAGGTTATTTCTCAGCCATTGGTGTTTATCTTATACATTGCATGTCCCCTAGATAATTAAAAGGTGGACAGAAAGGTAGAATTTTTTTTTTTTCAACTACTCTGGAAGTCTGCAAATGATAAAACAGTCAGGTCTTTCCATTGTCCAGCATCCTAAGGATAACAGCTGAATAGTCCACTGTCACTAACAAAATAATGATTCTGATGAATAGTGGTCAACAGCTGCATCCTGTATTCAAATTAATAAAGAGGCAAGGACCCAGCTATTATGATAGTCATGTAATAGTTACTCAGTCAATCAGCTCTCACATCTAGATAATTTAATACATTTAACTGCCTTTGGCCTCCTGCATTTCTTCTCCATCTTCTGACTGACTGCTCTCAGTGAATATAAATGGGAATGACCTGCAAGGCAGCTTCTCTGCAATGAAAGCTTCTGAGCAGATGCAGTAACTACCACATCCTCCGTCATGTGTCTGGGTTCTTTTTAGCCAGACTGCCTTGCCCCAGTCTCTGTATATGTTCCAACTAAAATTCACATATCTTTTTCTTATGAGGAGTTGGAATAGGATTTTGGCAAAGAAAGCAAGGACAACAGCATGAGTTTTGGATGTGCTGAAGAGGAGAGTCGTGGCAGAAATGCTGTGCTGGAAAAAATTTCCTGTCCTGAGGGAATTTTTAGGACTTCAGAAACTCTCACATTCTGTACCAGGTCAGAGCCATCTTTCAGATGGTGAGAGCAGTCAGACAGAAAGGCAGCAAAATAAGTAGCAGGCTAGTTGTTAAAACACTCAAGTTGTACAAAATCCAGCATCAAGCTTGTACCTGCAAGCTGCTCCAACTATGGGTTTTGTCAGCTCAGCCAGCCGTGGAGCAATATGGCTGTCAGCCAGGACTCAATGAGTTCAGGTTGTCTGTCAGCTCAGGAGAAGCCTGAAAAAAAAGCAATGGAGGTAATATGTTGGCATCTAACCTGGTTCTGAAAACTGTTTGTCTGACAAGGTTGTGTTGAGACACCACTGAGAGCAAATTCAGACTCTGCAAAATTATTTCATTTCAGTGAGCTGACTAATTCATACCAAAAGAAACCCCCAGCTAAGTTTTATTAAGCTTTTTCTGACCAACTCTATCCATGCCCTTTTTTCCCATAATTAATCAAAGGCACTTTGTATAGACATTTTCTGGCTCACCATGATATCTCCTGTCATTACATCTCAGAGAGGCTCTCTTTCACATATTCTTGCAGGTGTTGTGCAAAACACTCAATAAAGTCAATGCAGGAAAGGTATTGATGAGTTGCATTACAACTCCACCCTTGGAATAAAGGACCCTCCCCATCAGCTTTTCCTTCAGTCATCCACATACATACTTCCCAACCTCACAAACACAGCTGGAAGTAAAGCAAGTAGGGAACAGTTTTCCTATCCCAAGTGTTCAGGAAGATGATTCACAAGCAGTGAAACCAGAGCAGGAGCTAGAATTGCTGAAATGGCAGCATGAGCAGTGCTTGTACAAACCCTGGCAACACAGATATACTTTTTATTTAAATTGCAATAAACCCAGGTAAGTTTCTCAAGTTCCTGGCCATAAGGTCTTCCGGCATTAATCTCTGTTAAATGTCCTTGAGCACTGTCTCAATCAAACAGTTCTTGTATTACCTTTCTACAGTGAAAATGCCTTTTTTTGTCTTCCATTTAATTGTTATTCATTTAAGCAAAGAACACAGATCCAACTGAGTCATTGCGGCAGTTCCCTGTTATCATGGGTAACTGTGTAATTCAGGCTGATTCATAGTTGACCAAGCTCTTTCTTAAAAGTATTTTTGTTTATCCCTTGCAATTTCTATTGAATAGCTGTTCCAGAAGCTTACTAGTGAGAATCTGTCTTCCGATTTCAAGCTGGAATCTACTGCTAGCACATTTATCATTCTAATTATTTGGTGCCAGCATTGTTCTATAGCATAGATAGCTCTTTTTTTCTTTCTCTGCTGTTCATCACTACTACCACTCCTAGCAATACAGCTAGAAAGAGCGGTTTATCTCCTCTCAGGTTCTGGGTTTGCTCTGCTAAGCAAGAAAAGCTTTTAAAATCTCCTATTGTTTAGGAAGATATTAAAGATGGTAAGAACATAGGGGCTTAATTTTCCATATCATAGCAGGAGCCTTCCTTTGCTCCTGCTCCAAACTGAAATCACCTTTTCAAATCACAATGTTCCCTTACAGTTTGAAGCCCTCTTCATATATTAAATAGCAACAAAAATGTATCATCAATGTGCATTAGCCAGCCTTACATCAGTTCTACTCTGTCTCTACCTACAACAACTGCCTCTGGAGACCATGTGGATAACTATTTGACAAGCTGCTTAGCTACTGACAACTAGCAATCCAAGATGGGGAGGTGTCACAGTGACGGTCACCTCCTTTTTCACTTTCAAGCAAGCTTTTGGTTAGGTAAGAGACTGCTGCAGCTCTGGGTGAACCCTGTACAGGCTTCAGGATGACTAAGACCACTTTCTTGGAAGTTTCACTGCCACTGACGCTGATTCCAGGTCTACAATACAGTCTTTGTGCCATCTAGTCTAAGCTGGCCAAACCTGTAAGCAGCTATATGTGAAACCACTCAGAATTAATATCCAAAGCAGAAAATATGCAATTATTTGTTTCCTCTCCTCTACTTGGCCATTAGGGAATCACTGCAGTTGTTACTAGGTTCAGCCAAGCCCACCACCAATAGACATGGAACACCTCGTTTGTATTCAAAATGATACATAGAAGTTGACAGCAGTACACAAATTACACCAAGTAGTTAAAAAGCAGATGGATTATCAGAAACCAGGAAGAAATAATTGTTTTCTCCAGTTTAACCTCAAACCTCAGTAAACCATTCAAGATGTCACACAGGAAAATCCCTGAGCATAAACAACTCACTGGTGTGTCATGTCCCGTGTATCATTATCCCATGCTATAGCTGTCCAGAATGTTGTGCAGCTTTGTTGGACAAGAAGTAGACTGTGGATTCAGTGATTCATAAAGCAGAAGCTTTAGCCAGAACATACAAAGTTTGTCAGTGCTATTTTTCTCTGCATTTGTACTGCATTAATCACAGTATAGAAACATATCGCAGAAAATAGAAAATCAATTCCTATGAAGAAATATAATCTTTCTCACAGTGGATTTCATAAAGTTCCTGAGATTTTCCAGGAATCAGTTAGACAACTTGCCTTTGACTTTACGTCATTTATCAGTTGTGTTTCACCAGGACCTGGTTTTTATGGCAATCGATCAGCAAATTTGTCAAGCAATATTACAGCAATCTGTCCGTGGTTCTGTTAGGTTGTTCATGACTGGAAAAGAGGGAGCTTTTCATGACTGCACTAACAGCAGGTATCAATTCCTGCTACTTTGAAATATACACTGCGTGTCTTTGTGCGAGATACAAAAATCTTTATTCTATTTTTATTTCTATTTCTAGAAAGCTTTAACATTGCTTTTATGCATATCTTTTAACACTTGGTAGCTTTTAATAACTAGAACATTTGGTAGTACCACTGACAACATTTCCGCTGGATTATTTCTCTTAAACATTTCACACATTAGGAAGATATTGAAAGACTATATGTACTTCTATAACCCATACAGTTTTGCAGCATTTCTCATACAATGATGTTTACTTAAAAATTCTCACCCACAGGTCATTCAGACCAACAGAAATTTTCTATCTAAGGGTCTTTACACCAATACGTTAAATGAAAGCAGTACCTCAGAGGACAGTTATAATGACATACATGTTATCATAAAATGTTAAAGTCTTTTGTCATTGAAAACACTTATTTCTGGACTTCTCATAGCTCACCCTATTCCTTTAGCAGAAGCCATGTGATTTTAATGACTATATTAATCACTTTACACTTAAGCTTTCTGAAAGTCCTGAGTTGCAGAAGCAGCATGATTTCTGGTCTGAGAAAGCACAGGTGGCAGTGATCACAGTCCCAAAGACTGAGCAGGTAGCTAGTTTACATACTGGTTTTATTCCAGATTAATTGTTTAGGGAGTATGGTTGGCACATGAACAGTTGAGCCAAATGCTAAGGGCCAACTTGGAGAAAGAAATGGGGACTCCTTTCATTGCAAGTGGCAACAGCTGGAGCAGCCAGAGATCACATTGAGCCACAGGTGCTGGGGAGAAACATGACTGGGGCTGGGATGAGAAAAAGACACACATTGGAGTAAGAGAAAAAACAAGCAGGAACCATGGGAAAAGGAAGATGCTGGACAGCAGATACAGCCAGTGACACACTGCACAAAAAATAGAAATTTGGTTGCTTCTTATACCCAGTGTTGTGGGTCAACTACAAAGAGAGGTCACTGGCCAGTCCTTGTGCCCTCCACAGCCCACAGTCTCCTAGGGGAACTTTACCAGTCCTTTTTGAAACATGCCTCACTGCCATCTCCTTCTCTTTTCTCATTCCTCTGCTTTCCCACCAAACAGCATCCTGTTTGCTGTCACTGCATCTGACTGTGCCTTTAGGAACCAGCATTACAGGGAATTATTTGCTGCCAAACCACCAGAAGCTTGTTTGATATGCCAGACAGAGCCTGGAAGTTGTCGGCAATGTTCATAAATAAAAATTTACTAAAACAAATACGAGATCATATCATGTGCATTTCCTAAACACATGTAGCTAAACTGTTTCCAGAACTGTACTATTCCCATAAGACTAAGTTGCATACCATGTAAAATGTGATCTAACTCATAACTGAGAAAAGGAAATGAGGCAAGATTTCTCTTTCTGTGGAAAGAATTAGAGTAAGCAACAGCCTGAACTCACCTTTCCCATGGGTCTGCAGTTGAGCTTTTAAAAATGTGAAGGAACAAAAACTTGAATATTCTAATTTTTTCTGCATTCAGACAGTGCTTTTTTTCTGCCCTTCTTCCTCCTTGTAACTGAAGACTGATTTGAAATGCTTAATGGTGCTAGGGAGATATCCAGCATCTGTAATCTGAACAAAAAATGTAGAAAAGTATAAACTGGTGAGATGAAAAGACGTGGACAATGCCCCTTAGGGAAGACTGGAAAGGAGGGCTGCAAACTAATCTCTTTGGAATCTGCTGCTGCATGAAAATGTGCTCCCAGATAGAGAAAAGACATCCTTTTGCCTAAAATGGAGGAGAAATTCATAAAGAGGAATTAAAAACAACTATCATGTCTGAAGCATGTTTTGCATTCTTGGCTGATGGGAATATCCTTCAAATGATCTAGAGATGATAGAAATGGTATCCACAGCTGTAGTTTTGGTAGTGAGACACAAATCTATCAGCTTTTCTCCTGAAAACAAATAGCAATGGGAAATAAAATAATCCAAAACAGCTGAATAGATGGAAATTACATTTACTGGCTTGCCTGCAAAGCAAAAAGGGCATTCCTTTCCAAAATGCTTTTTCTCAGCCATTTCCCATCAGTCCCCTATCTTCCCCTGGAGAGCTGGTTACTGCTGAGATTTGAGAGAGAATTCTGTGGCATGTCCTGCATACGATAATAAGAGAAGGACAGAAAGATTGTTAGTTCCCATAGTTATAATGAAAAGGTTTTTGGTTGATCAAATTGAGTGTTTATATTTACGGCTGATTGATACAGTTTCCATCTGTGCTGATAAGTGTTAAGCCACTCATACAAAATGTCTGGCATATCTGAAATGCAGGACTTTGAGAAAACTCCTTTATCCTGCCTACAGAATATCAGGCTTGTATTCTGCCACTAAGAAAATTTCCTAACAATAAATAAAACCACTGGCTTCAAAAAGCATTCCTGAAAAAGCACAATGATTAGCCTTGCAACCTTTGAGGCATTCCCATTGCTGAGTAGTCACTAGCAGTCTATACTGGGTCTAATAGTGTTCAACAACTTTATTAATCATCTGGATGATGAGGCAGAGTATACCCTCAGCAAGTTTGCTGGTGACACAAAACTGGGAAGAGTAGCATGCCAGAGTGTCGTGCTGCCATTCAGAGGGACCTCAACAGGCTGGAGAAATGGGCTGAAGCCTCATGAAGTTCAACAATAAGAAATGCAAAGTCCTGCACCTTGGTAGGACCAATCCCATGCACCAGCATACGCTGGGGACCAGCTGGCTGGAAAGCAGCTTGGCAGAAAAGGACCTGGTGGTCCTGGTTGACACCAAATTCAACACAAGCCAGCCATGCACCCTCGTGACAAAGGCTGATGGTATTCTGGGCTGCATTAGGAGGAGTGTTGCCAGCAGGTAAAGGGAGGTGATCCTTCCCTTCTGTTCAGCGCTGGTGAGGCCCCACCTGGAGTGCTGGGTCCTGTTCTGTGCTCCTCAGTACAGAAAAGACATGGGCATCCCAGAGAAAGTCCAGCGAAGGGCTACTACAGTGATTAAGGGACTGGAGCATCTCTTCTACAAGGAAAGACTGAGAGAGTGGGAACTGTTCAGTGTGATGAAGAGAAGGCTCAGGGGGATCTTATCAATTCGTATAAATACCTGAAAGGAGCGTGCAAAGAGGACAGAGCCAGGCTCTTTTCAGTGGTGCCCAGTGACGGGACAAGAGGCAATGAGCACACACAGGAAATTCAATTTAAACGTAAGAAAAAACTTCTTTAGTGTATTAAGATCCACTATGTTTGCAATGATCTAGAAAATGCATCTAGTCTAACCTCTAAGTTACAGGTCTTTTCAGGTTTTTCCTACATCTTATCCTATTAGTGGTTCTTGTAGGCACTCAGAGATCCTCCTGATTTTCTGTGGATACCCTGCCTGGAGCCTGCTTAGAAGAACACAGGTTGCTAAAGGGCAGAATTAGGAAAAAAAAACCTGGGGGTTCTGTTTTTAAGGAAATGGAAGAACTTAACTTTGGCTTATCATGCCCCTGTCAAAGTGTGGAGCCTAACCAATAACTCATTTCTCTTTCAGCTACATGGCACTACAGACAGCCATGCAAATGCTTAAAAAGCCCTCAGTTGCTTTTTTTCTATGCCTTGCAAACACAGCTGGAGTTGATATGTTTGGCATCTGTTGTCCAGCCATGGCTCTCCTGAGAGTGGTTTCTAACTCATCTCCTACTGTCATTGTAACTGTCAACAACATCTGTTGTTGAGGTACAACCAGCCAGAGAATTGGCTTCCCTACTGTCAAATATCAGATTAGCTGAGCCTCTTCTTTGGTAGGAAGAAAAGACTGTGCCCATCATCTGCCCAGATGAGACCACCCTGCCTCTTAGCCTGTAACACCACTCTCTACAGTCCCTAATCTTGTGCAAAACCACCCATGCTTTCGGTGAGTTGTTCCCTCCGTTCAGCAGCAATCTGACTCAGTGATAAGAGGCAAGCTAGTCAGCAAACAAAACTCAGCAAGTTTGCCTTTCCTCAGAAAGCCTCTGGAAAACCGGAGTCGTCTTCTTCCTGGCCACATTTCTCTCACATGGAGTAAGAGCTGGAGATATGCCCTTCCTTGCAGCCAGTCTTGGGAAGCACTTGCTCTCCTTCCAACTTCCAAGCATTACAGGCAAAGCAGGCTGATGGCTGACCTTCCCGGACAGTGGGCAGTTTGGTTTGTGTACCACATCAGTTGCCAGGTCTCCTTAATACACATTCATAAGTAATTTGGGTCCTTGGCAAAAGACTCCTCCCACTTCATGTCTGGTTGATCTCAAACCCAAAGCTGTCCTAAGCCCTGACCCTGGCTGATACCAAATCACCTTCCACCCACCACTCTTCATCCTTCTGAGGGTGCTCCTGTTCTTTGGTTCCTGCTCCAGGGACTGGGAAAGATTCAAATTTCCTGCTACTTCCAGACTATGGAAAGGAATGTCATTCCAGGAGTCTTCACTTCCCCCTCCCCAGGGCACATGTGACGAAGCAAGTAAGTGCTGCTTGATTAAGAGGACACTTCTGAATCCCCACTTTTGGCAAGACATCAGGTCCAGAGGCATGACAGGTATGCCTGCCTCCATATTGACAGCTTTTTACCCAGGGGCAGGAACTCCCTGCGCTGCACAGAAACAGCACAGTTAGGGCAGAAAAAAATCTGTACTTATAAATACAGTTGCACATTTTGCATATGAAAAATCCCATCATCCTATGTACAAACATTGCAGGACTAGTGTGGGAGGTAATTTGAAAAGACAGCCCTTTCAATATCAATTAATACTATTTTTCTTAAGGAAGAATGTTCAAGGTAGGAGTCAAGGGTATTCTGTGCCATTTAAATGCCTGCACTCAACTTTGAAGGTAGCCTTCAGTGAGGTACTGACAAAAAGCCACTGGTGTCTATAACTATTAAGCAAAAAAAAAAAAGTTGGTTTTATATGGTGACAGTCTTGCAGAGCCAGGGCGTGGTGTTAGGGGAACAGTAGTACTTGCTAAAAAAAAAAAAAAAAAAAAAAAGGCAAGCTTTTCCTTGTTCTGGCTGTAGGATTTTTTCTGGGACAGGTGTTTCCCTTGCCTGCTGTCTTTCCTTATTACTCTGCCTTGCTACAGAGACAAGCTATAGGTAGTGCCTAATTTCTGTATTTGCTTACAGGTTTGGTTCTAATACTCTAAAACTCAAAAAACCCCGAAGCATAAGACAGGGAAACAGGCAGATCCTCCTGAGTTCAGATTTTCAATGGCTACAGGAGTGCTCAGTTTCTTAGCTTCAATGGTGGTCTATGGAAAATCCTGTTTTACAGAATTTACATTTTAATTCTCACACATAAGGTGGCTACAAGAGCTGGGACTCAGCAACATCTGCTTTTAAAGTCAGCAGATTGACTTACACCTATTACACTCCAGCTTCATACTTAGGGGTCCCAAACCTGGCTAAAACCCACAAAAACAAAGGGCTTGCCATTTTGAGGAAGTTAGACCCACATCTCCTAGGAAATAGGAGAGTTTGAAACTTTCAGAAACTTTTCAGAAACTATTTCTTAGTTCTCAGAACAAAGCAGAGTGGTTATCAAAGGAGGAATATGTTTTAAAATTAAATATTTGCCATATGCTGGTTTTACCATGTGTTATTGTCTATTTGTTGTTACCTTTACATTTTCTTTATTTTAACTTCTGAATTTCTTAGCATTTTTGAGTAAAAAAAAAATCAATTTTATATATTCAGTCAACTGTTCTTTTGTTTTGCTTTTCTACAGTAAGGAACATGTCCCAAGTAGACTTCTTACAATGTCACATACAGTTTCACTGCCTTTGAACTACAAGATAGAACTTATTCCCCTCCTACTCTCCTCTACATACCATAAATTTTGTATATTTGATAACTTTAATGAAGAATAAGTATTCTTCTCCTTTGAAATGCAAACCAGGACAACCAGTTAAGACTCTTGAAACAAAGTGGCTGAAATGTTCCAGGTCAACATTATTTAAATAAAATAAATTTTTTAGATTCTTGGAATGACTGTGCTGTAGTTTGTAGCTTTGGTGGCACATGAATTCTGTTTAAGGCAGCTGTTCATTTCCATCTCCATGCAAATTGCCGAAGTTACCTTATTTCAAAAAGGAAAATTTCCATACAAATGTCTTAGGGAACTGCATACATTTCAGGCTATATCTCTACTGGCAATGCAACCATATGTACACAGTATTGAGTGTTTTCTTGTGAACTGGCAAGATTTTTTTATTTTTTATTTCTATAAATGGATAAGGCATTACATTTGTTTTCAAATTTAAACAAAAATGCCTGTGCAAACCTATGAACCTGTTGTTAAAAATTTTAGATAAAGTGACCAAAGCCCAAACACTAATGAATTCCCCTTGCTTTGACAGCTGCACTTCCTCCCATGTGCAGCTTTCATTATGTGATACAAGGGTGGTACACAGAGCCAAATCTGTCCCCTAATTATCATTCTATCATCAACTTCACTACTAGTTCTCCCAGTCACCACTACAGGCAGTGGCTCGTGTAACTATGGAAGGGAGAGCAAGAAAACTTAGCCCACAGTTTTCCACCAAATCAGTCAGAAATCCAGACATGTTCTAAAGCTGTTGATGACAAGGCTCCCTAGTTGAACTTAGTGGTGGGGGAAAGAAAACTTCCCATGATTGTTCCTGTACCAAAATATGCAACAGGTTTAAAGAGGCCTGTGAAACCACAAGATCAACTAACAGCTGGACATTACAGCCTCTGGGGAGAAGGAGAGGAAACACAATGCTGCCAGAAGCAGTTTGTAGCAGAGTTTACATCACGGGGTGTGACAGAAGATGTATGATACTGCATAGAGAATTGGCACCGAGAAAGCTGGAGACTCTGCAACATGAAGAGAGTACCCAGGCATCAGAGCCAAAGGAAGAATAAAGGGCTAAGAACCAAGTCCTTTACCCACAGAAAATTTTCAGTTAGATATTCCTATGCAATCTCCATACTTCTATCTGTAAATGACCCGCTGCACTTTTGAAGGCTAGATATTATGACAGCTGAATGAATAGTAGGGGAAATAAACATGACTACAGCAAAAACACTTTCATATTTGCTTTCTTAGAGTAACTGCAACTTCAGACTCCGTTACCACAGAAGTTTGTGTAAAACCCAAATATGTGATCAAGATCCTCTTGTGTTAGATGCTATACAAACACTGAACGAGAAATAGTTTTTGTCAGCCTGATAGGCAGGGATCTTTATGCAGAAGGGGCCAACTTTTATCAGCAGGGTGGGGTGCTTTGGGGGAGAGGAGGCTAGACGTTTTGATAAAGAAGAATAGTGAAGAATGTTGTGAAGGAGGACAGAGAATTAGTTTTGCTGCTATATAAGTCCGGTACCTGTCGTGTGTGAGAGCATGGATGAAATTAATTTTCAGAAGTCTGGGCAAACCTTAAAGACATTATTTCATCATGCAGGTACCCAAAGATATACATAATTCAAACATGAGTGTAACTGTTCACAAAGGCATAACTACACCAGAAATTTGCTTTCATCATTGAACTAGAGTACTGGCCTGAATCTTGTGTTGCTGCCATGGTTGGTGATACAGGGGTTAATTCAAATTTAAATACACCAAGACACAACAACATCAGATCAGTCAAGCTAGTTCTACTTTAAATTGCCAATGTAGACATACCAAATATTATACTCTTAAGAGGCTATTTCTTCTTCTTATCTCTGAAATTAAATTTCTGATTCTAGACTAGTTAATTTACATACCTAAATTAGTATGTTATGTAGGTTCATTGACTAGGGTTAGGGTATGATTTACTATGCAGTGAAAAATCAGTTGTATTCTTAACTGAGGCAGTTTAGCAGAAGTCTCAGATTTAGATGGACTGAGTTAGATACCACAGTGTTGCACAGGGTGAAATACAATTTCATGGGAAGTGGTGTAATGGTTTAACCAAAGATATAAATCTTGACATTCAGCTTGGTCCCACATCTTGATGTAAAATAAATATTGCTAGGCTACATTTGGACTGTATGTGCATACACTGATCATCTAAGACATGAGGGAAAATATGTCCTGTGGTGGTTTTGACTTTTTTTTGTATAGGCTTTTAAAGCTTCCTTTTTTGAACAGACATATCTCCTTCATTCCACAGTTAGTTACAAATTGAAACACTCTTTGACATGTTTCTTTAAAACTCCCCCACTGTGCCAATAAATCAGACAAATGGTCAATTGTCTGCTATTATTTATACCGGTGCTTTGCAGCATTTTCAGTGGAGAAAATCAGCTCAACACTCAATTAATGTGTGACATTTCTGTAATAGCAGAATCTGGGAATTTCCACTGCCTTGTCCCACTTACCTGCCCTCAGTAGTAATTCGTGTACAGCACAGTGTGAGTTAGAAAGTCTCTGTGGTTAAAGTCACTACGGAAAGGAACACTGACTATTTTTTGGATGTCACCACTATTTTTGAGCTCTAATCTCAGGCTTAAGTATTTAAAAACAGATACAAACATTTAGACATTGCCAGGCATTAAGAAATCATTGCAAATATATGTAAATATCCAGACAAAATTCTTCTGGCTAGAGCGTTTCTTTTACCTCTTCATGTTTAGAATGCTTTAAGATTTCTGAAGGGTATAGAATATACCTTGTTTACCCTAACTTCACTTCAAGCATTACTAGCATAATGAATTAACTCAAATGGAAAACACAGGGGGTGATCATAGAAGACACTTCCACTATATACAAACTTCTTGCAAGTCTGAAGACGTTTTTTAAATACATAGCAGTTTTCATGTGAATTAATAGGTGAGAAAGAAAAATTCAGAACATTTCAGGACATACTAGTATTAGTTAACCACAACCTCTCTCATAAACACAAGAGAGAAAACACACACACTCCTCTCAAACTGCTTCACTTTCCAACTGCATTATAGAAATATTTTCTATACAGTTTACAATTCTGGGGTCTCTCTACTATGAAACATTTTCCTTTTGCAGGTTTTTTTCAAGCCACTACTAATAAAATATTCTCTGTTTTGAAACCCGGGCTGAGCAATGATGATTTAATTTACTTTAGGTAATTTTTATTCAGTTGGCACAAAACACTTGACCAAAGAACATGCATTTGAAAAACGAAATTAGCTCCTCTAAGTGTGTTTTCCTATAGAAGAGCTGTAGTCATGTTTCCTACAAACTTTAGCAAGGAAAAAAGTTAAATCACTTAAATTTGCTTTCTTCCAAGCACTGACTTTTTTTTAACAGATACTCAGTTAATTTCAGTATCAAATATTGGCAAAAATGTCTTTAGCTGTAAGATCTCGGAGATGGGTTCCTTCCTTTCCTGGTAAAAGTCAAGCCCAGTTAGCAGCTCCACATCCCGAACACGTGCAGAATGAGCCTGAACTCTTTTTTCAACCCATTCGGAAAGTGTCTTATTTTCCTGCCAAAACAAACAAGAACAACATTCAAACACAAAAAAGGCATTCTGTCGTTTGGTGGGGTGGTGTTAGACAAGAACCAGTGTTTGAACTGGTTTGACAGACTAAAGGCCTCCAGTTGGTAAAACTTCTTTCAGGTTTTCCTAGACATCTTTACAGCCTTGCATTCAGGGATCTCGTTCAAACAGAATCAAATGGAAGTCCCCTCTCCCCACCTCTGCACTTCCAAAGTAATAGAGGAGCAAATTATGCTGAAATGGCAAGTGTGACTTTTAACTACAACATACAGTTGAGTCAGGTTTTAAACACACAAGTAAGGACAGTTTTATTTACAGTATAAATTAACTGCAGTGCTCAGGCTAGCCAAACAACAAGACACCTGGCAACCTGAAGTCCTGCTCCTTACAGCAGCTCAGTCTTGATTGTTGGACAGCAATAGTAATTGTTAGAGAGACAGGGAAAACAATAGAAATGTAAGCACTAATAAATAAAAAATGTTATTGTTCAATTCTTTTACTACAAAAGTTTTTTTGCAAACAGATGGTAATTTGCTTTTCCGTTAACAGTATCTGTTTCTGACACAAATGGTTCCCTAAATTTACAGCACTGCAAGACACAATGAATATAAAGTGCAATGATATTTGCGGTTTGTCACTAAGCTTTAGAAATAACAGATGTTGATTTGTAAAGTATAAAGACTAATTAATTAAAATAATTTATTTTGTATATTTAGTCAATTTTCAACTACCAAAAAGATAACTGGGCAGTTGTGGATTATCCACACCACAAATGAGAAGACACCCAAGTTGCTTCTAAGCAGTGCAAGCTTGCACCTGTCTGGAGTTACGAGTTCAAAGTTATAAATAAACTGAATAAACACAATTGTATTGCTTTGAGGGCCAGTTCAAGTCTGTGCAGCTATACTTGTATGTGGGGAGACTGTAATACACACACTGAGCTAAGGAACCTTCTGCATCCCAGAGTTTATGGAATAGACACTCAGCTGGCTCAACAATGCATATTACACTCAGCTAATTTCTTTTGTTTGCTACAAAACATGAGATTTACACTGTTAACGGTAAGCATAGATTTTATTTAATTCAAGTATGAACTTCAACTGCAGAACTATCCATCTAAATGCCTACTGTCTAATTTTTTATAAAGGTGGAACAAAGGATTGAAGGAATTCTAGCTACCCTGAAGGGAATAACACTCAAAGTCCTCTGTTACCTCTGGAGTAAGTTTATCCTGCAGCCTTCCATAAAGCTATCTCATTACCCTGTTGGCTGTGCTGCTGTTCTCAGGCCTTCTCAGATGACAGCATTTCCAAGTCCTCTTATCAAACCCTCCTTTCTTCTTCTTCTTCCTTGCCTTCCTATCAGCTCATTAGTTTCCAGCTACCTCTCCTGGAGCTTCTTACTCTCCTAGTCATCACTTTAGCTCTCAACTCACTCTCAACTCATGGGGAATGGATTAATTAAACACTTAGACTTCTAAAGATTCTCCAGATGACTGGATCCCACTGGGAATCAGTTCACAAAGCTCATTGGTATGCAGCAGCATAGAACTGTACTTACAGCACAGCTTTCAGTGTTGTCAGGTCGATGAGGAATGATAAAAGACAAAGCATCCAAGGAGTCTGAACAGTTCAGTGGAGTATAGGACTTGTTCTTGCAGCTAGTCAGAACCACAAAGTAATGGGTTGGGACAGGAATTTCTGTATTGTTTACATGCCTAGAAAACAAATATTAATTAAGGGATTTATCTAGATATCAAGTATTAAAACTACTGATGCCATTAGTAATTTATAGAACTTACCTCAGCCTAGATCTTTCACTACTATATGACTTTTATTTATTTTATAATTGAAATAAATACCTGATGGGATAGACAGCCTCACTATCTGTTTCATGAACAGCCTAACACAC
This sequence comes from Aviceda cuculoides, assembly GCA_035590195.1. NCBI lineage: Eukaryota > Metazoa > Chordata > Aves > Accipitriformes > Accipitridae > Aviceda > Aviceda cuculoides. Next base: position 22,986,572 of record JAVJGG010000082.1, on the reverse strand, counting down.
ATGGATTAGTCCTTTTGCTACAAGCAGTCCCACTGAAACCAACAGGATTGCTTACATGGTCAATACTCTATTTTGCCAAAGCCAAAGACCTCTACATCTGGAAGAGGCAGGATAGAGCATCATATTTGCCCTTCATTACATTAAGATTTTCAACCACATGAAACTGAACTGGGGAATAGTGATGAGAAAATTAGCTTCTGGTTCCTTGCCAGTGAGAAATGTTGGAATGACGAATTGAGGCTGTGTGCTATAGAAACTAGTTTAGGATACCTGATTGAAAATGTCTTTGCTTCCCTTTTCTGGCTATTCTGTGAACATGGTCACTTTTGTGTATAAAGTTATGAGGAGTTGAACACTTCCCAAATTTGCTGTACATCTTCAGTATTCAAAAAACCACCGTCACTGAAATCATTCTACTGCTTCGTATGACTGACTAACCATGCTGAATAAAACATGCTTATTCCAAATTGTAGACATTATGTGGTCAACTGGATATTGCAGCATTCTACTTGGAAGGAAGTTCTAGTCTCTCCTCCCTTCCACCCTCCTACTTCATGGCAGAGCTGATTTTTCCATTCTCAAACCATTTTTGACAGATGTGGTATTAAGTCTAGCCTTGAATAAAACATCTCCAGTGACAGTTTCAGCTGTGTAGATTTCCCAGCATTTTTCTACTACATAAGCATTCTTACTGTCGCAAGGCATTTTCCCTATATTTGGAACAATCTAAATTGGGGGTTTTTATTCTGTGTTTTCCTCCTTCTGTCCTCATTCACTAACATAAATAATTGGTCTTTATCTTTTATATTTCTCTTTTATAGATTTTTTTTTTATGCAAGTCTTCTATTATTCCTGTTTCTAAACACGGATAAATTTTTAAATGTATTTTGTTATGCTACTGGAGCTCACTAAAATGTACCTAGAACTTGTCAGACCTTCAGGTGACCCGTGTAAGCCATAGATATGCAAAGGTAGCACTCAGGAACGTTACACTTTGCATTCCCAGTTACATGATTCAGTGAAGGCAAACACAGAAATCTAACCTTTGATAAAACACATCAGTCTGAGACAATAGGGAGGAACAACAAACAGGTGAGTGAGCACAACATGTAAGTCAGAAAATTACACTAAAGCACATCATCTGCATATTTAGATGCCAAATATTCTCACAGTATTTCTGTTGCAGAAGCCCAAAAATCTAGGCATAAGCTTGGGAAACAAATTACTGGTTTGTATCTGTGCATGTTACATAGATCCACACATAACTGCAAAGCTTTTTTCTCTTTACGGGAACTTCAACTTCTACAGTACTGTATCTGTTTGCAAGAGTATTTGCTGTTGTATGAGTAACAGTGGGTTTAGTATTATAAAGGGAACACTCCATTCTCTGTGATACTTGTTTCTTGTTCTTCTTGAATAGAAGTTTGTGTGGAAATACAGTGGGAAATAATCTGGAGTTTGACTTCTGGCTTTTCCATGTACTTACTGCTTAATTTCATCAAGAGTATCAAAATGGCCATCATAATTGTAATCAAACACCGGTCCACTGATAACATTTACTCCATTCCTTTCTCTAGCATACTCCTGAAGCAGCACATTATGGAAATAGTCCCATATGTCTGGCATTAAAAGAAAATACAAGCATATTTAACATAAATTTGAAGTTATTTCACCACTAAATAAAAAGAACCTATTTCCTTTTTTACTGTAGATGAATAATAAAAAGTTCCAAACTAAACTGCCTGTGAAATCAACTCTTTGTAACACAAAATTTGGATTTCACCAGAAGGGACATACTCTCACACACCGTTGAAAAAGGCACAGTAAATGCTATTATAGCTCTGCAAGGCCCATTGCACTACTGGAAATAATGCATTTGAGCTGAAGCTGAAGGTACAGTTTTAGAGCTGAGAGGTCATTCATTTCTGGCCTATCTGCTAGCACCTGCAACTCTGCCAATTAGTAGGAACTGAGATAACAGCTTTATGGGAGGAATATTCACCACCTGAGAGTTAGTCTAACTCTACAGAACTCATGTCAAATATCACTAGGCAACTTGGCTTATTTCACAGCTGTTATTTGAGAAAATACAATTTATAGGATATAAGCTAGTGAGACTATTCAAATATTTACAGCTACCATGGCAAAAAAAACAGATGCGTTTGAGGAGTTGAGGGCATCCCCTACTGATTTAGCTCTTGCTTATGGTCTAGAGTAACTTCTTGTAAGTTTAAATCTCTTGTAGAGTTTTCTTGGGAAATTGGATTTTTCATAATGTCTTTGATTTAATGGGAAGATTAAAGCCAATTAGGCTTTCTGGATCTCTGGTTTTTATATGACATGGGTGAATGAATAAATGAGGTCTGAGTGCATTAGGAAGGTAGTTATCACTTTGCCTCCAGCTTTTTTCCTTACAGAATTCCTCTTTCTAGCCTTTGTCTAAGAAAATGAGCCTAGGCCTAAGAGTAAAACAGGATGATATGAAGTTGTAGAAAATTTCTTAACAGCGATTATGAACAAACGTGAGTCAGACTGGATGGAAAAAGTTAATGTAACTTATTGCACTTGTATAATAGAAACACCTGCCTGAAATAAATATTCCAAGATTAATATTGTCTGGTTTGAGTTTCTGCTTGATGAAACAGGCACTGTATCAGGGCATTGATTACAAACTTCGTCCTGTCTTCTCTTGAGACTTCACAAAAGGAAAGAAAAAGTGACATTTTCATTCACCTTGAGCATTTCCCCAAGGGGATATTTTCATGAGAGCTTCATAGCTAAGATTTCTTGTTAGGACAGCACACAAGAGATGAAGAGAAAATTCATAAGTGAACAGGTACACCTAAGCAGAGGTCAGCCAGGACTATACACAGAAAAAAATTTAGCTTACATAAGTGCATTTTAAAGTTTCAAACATCTACTTTAAAGAAGTTTTAAATACATTTGCACAAGATCTGGATATACTACAGGCCACCCATTAATATTTTTAAGTCTTTGTCATAGCTTTATCAAATCCAGAACCATAATTACAAAAAAAAAAATCAAAATTAATAAAAACTTTGCAACCTACCTCTGAAAGCTCTATACATGGGAACAATATTGCTGGTGAGTAAGGCATCATACTGTTCAAGAGCAGATGAATTGAAGTCTATACGAAAGAACAAAATACAAATTCATGAAATATTATACAAAGATGAATTTGATTCATATATCACTATAAATTGCAGGTACATGTAATTCAATTTTATTTTACATTTGAGCAGGAGTGTATGATCCTACTGCAAACATATATCCAAATTTGTTTGTACAATCTGTTCAATAAAGTAATTATCAAATTTGACAATAGGAAATTAATATTCCTACAGAGGAAGAGGGGCAGCCCTTTACATCTTTCCAACCAGTTTTCATCACATTCAAATTGTTCAATTCTTTAAAGAAAACCTGAAATGTTCTAAACTGAAAATATTTAGATACAAGTAGCAGTTGCCCTGCTTTTGGTCAGTCTGCAAACACTGGAAACCTTTTTCTGCCCAACATGCTGATCCGCAGGAGTTTGTTTTGGTGTTTGGGTATATGTTTAAACATAAACCCACATCCAGCTGATTAAGACTTTCTAAGCTCTAGCTATAAAAAGAACCATGCTCACTGGGAGGATAGAGGAAACTGCGGATGAAGGTCAGCCCTTCTGAGTAGTTGGAACAGTTTTGGCTCCGAGCAACAGGGATCCTAACATCAGCCCGCAGACAGTCTGAAACAGTGGGAGGAAGAGGAGATGTCTCTTCCTGTGAAAAGGGAAAAAAAAAAAAGTATTACACCCACGGCTGTGGCTAACTCAATGCTTTGTATGGTTTTAACTTTCTAGAAGAAACTTCACTGAATCTTCTCCTATTTTCATAGTGAATCAGGTCAATGCAGGTAATGGACTCTGATGCCTTCTGCCTAGTGTTTTTCCTCTACTTCTTCAGGTTTTAGGTAATTCAGGGAAATCCTTATGCAGCATGTAAAACTGTTGTAGCAAAATAAGGCTATACCTTAGGCAAAAACAGGTGACAAGTTTGGCTCATTTGTCACTTCTACATATTTCTGGAAACACAGACTTGATGTCACATCCTCCTGGAAAGCAGCTAGTATATAAAGATGACACTATCACCTCATCTTAGCATCTGAGGATGCTATCTCCATAATAAGAGTCTGTGCTGCTGAGGAGTTAAAGCTAAATAAACTCATAGTAAATTCAGTACATTTTACCGGTTAGCTTCACTACCTTCACTGACACATGTTAACATGCACACTAGATAAGATCTGGCCAAAAGTGATGCTGATGAGTATAATTGTTTCTATAACCTTTACTTTTGTTTCTATAACCTTTTCTGTAACCTTTATCATAATTTTACAATAGCATTAACTAAAACATCAGAATATGCTTTTCTGTGTTTAACTGCATTTTCTTTTTCATACTTATTTACATGTAAATTATTCTCATTTTGGTAAGAATGGAACATGTTTATTTGCTTTATAAACAGTAGTTAAACATCTAAACTGATTTTCAGTACATTGTTTATTTTGATCGGTTAAGACTGAGCAGAAAAAAAAGAACTGTAATGTTCCTTTTGTGCCTCTTTGTACTCCTTGATTCAATTTCTTTACTTAGTTCTATAAGAATTCCTGTAGATGCCCATATTACGGTCAGGTTGTATATTAATGGAAAAAATATATATTTCATTCATATGGGATAAAATATAAAAGAAAAAAGACTGCCTTTGCCACCTGAGCAGATAAGATGTCATTGTCAAGCAAATGTAAATCCCAATACAAAACTGACATCCAATTCATTTGAGCAATTTGTCTTTTCTAGTGTCCAAATCAATAAGGCAGGGTTAATGGATCAGGGTCACTGAAGAAATGGATATTTTAAATTTAATAATTGAGCTGTGATACTCAAGGATGGCTTCAACTTCTTTATGATCTCTGAAGGGAAACCTGAATCAAAGTAACAAAGGTCTGAATAAACAGCCCAAGGACTGTCCTGAAGAGAAGTTCATTCTTCTCACTAAATACAGTGGTCTCACCTGATGTTATCCAAATACAGCAGGGAATCTACTTTTGACCTGTATCATGAATCTGGGTTATTAGAAGCATTCACATTTTCTCCAACTTGAAGCGATGAGAACACCATTCAACTCTCTTCTCATTATTTCCCATTTCTTGAAGCTAACTATATGAGCTATGAGCTCCAATCCAAGTGCCAAGGCAGGAGGACAGTGTTTTAGAACTGTCTGTCCATCACACATGTAATACATCATATAACCTGTATTTTTATGAACACTCCCATACATTTAGGAGATGAAGGCTGCTCGTGGCATTTCCATTGGACATCACGGGAGAAAATTCTTGACTGAAGAAATGAGAATTCATAATGAACCTATGAACTCTCAAAATACTGAAAAGCAACTGCTCAAGAATATTTCAGCTTTTTTCAAGGATCTACAAGTCATCAAGTGAACAATATCAAAAGCTGTTGAGAGATGAAAATGTCTTTGTCTGTGTCACCTTTTAGTACAATGAGATCAACAGTTAATGCAATCCCAGATTGCAAGCTATATTGCTAATGCTCTGTGAACTAACACACCCTGCTACAACCTCTCTTCATTTCTTTTCCTCAAAATAGAGGAATGAGCTATTTTTAAACAGATCATCTATCAATAAGAATAGAATGATTCTCAAAGAAGCTAGTGAAAGTGCCCATTCATTAAGAAATGAGGTCTTGACAGTGACAGCCATTGCCTCAAAACTTCAGAATCAGAAAAAATCATTCAACACCAATTCAACAGCTTTAGCCTTTTGGCTCCTTGTCTTTTAGGTCAAAGAACCATAACGTCTTCTGCAGAAAACAGTTACAACTGAAAAATGGCTTTGCCTATCACATAATGCATCACCTTTTCTGATGTAGGTTATTGTCTTTTGACGAGCTAGTAATTAATGTCGAGAAGCATGAATTATTTCCATTACATGACAGACTTCAAGCATCTGCTGTGGTCTGTCATGTCAACTTCAGTCACCTCCAGGAATCTTTTTTCAGTAGTCAAGAAGAAAAAATACTAAACCATAAAAGACAAAACTCCCATAATCCCCAGTGCACTGAGCTTTAGCTCAAAGAACCCCAGTCATTTATACAAGTCCCATTGCTGTTTTCATCCCATTGCAGCATAGATTAGATTGTTATACATTTTAATACATTTTTATAGTAAACTTCAGTGATTCTACATAGAAAAGCTATTTAAATTCCACAGGTGTCTGCAGGCAGGTGGAAGGACTATCTTTTTACCAGAAAATTTGCCTTCCTCCCTGGCAGATGAGTGTAAAACCTCAAGAAAATAAATGTCCTTCATTCTTAAACTTCCCTTTGACTGAGAATGCTAAGTAACCAAAGTTCTATCTGACATAATTTTTTTATCATTTATAACTATATATTATTCATAATATCCCTGACTCTGATATCACACGCAGGTGCAGTAATACTATGCAGGCTTGATCAGCCAGCCTAGTTTCAAAACTTCCAAATCATACAGAACCAGCAAAACTCCAGCCTGCATCTTTTATTTTATTGTTTAAGCCCTTTATAGCTCCCTAATGTCAAGAAATGCCCCACCTTACAAATTATGTAAATCACTGTACAGGCTTTATCCACAACATAAATAACCTAGGATGCAATAAAAATTCTTACAATTCTTACGACTCTTGCAAGAAAAAAATCTTGCAATTTAAATTACAATTTTCTGTCATTCCCAAGTATTGTAGCCAAAGCTTACAGTCAAAGGCATTAGCTTTGTCCCTCTGTCCTTCCACTGCTCTTATAAATTATAAAGCTTTTTTCTCTTGATTAGTACATATTGTAATAAAAAACTGTGACGTCAGCTTACTGTGTAAGGTAAGTCAGTGAGCTCTTAGACTTATAGCCTTTCACCATTGTGTCTCTGAGAGTATTACAGAGGAAATTTATTCTTTCTTATTCTTTCTCTAGAAAACATACATCATTGTATTAGAGTCAGCTGTGAACTATACCCTCCAATACTTCAGTCTCAATCATTTGCTGCTTCCCACAATGTTGCATAAACCACTGTAAGAAACTCCCACAAATATGTGTTTCTGTGGATTTAGATGTTATATTGAGCAAGAACTTATTTCATACACTTCTTTTCCAGCTGAGAATTTGGTTTTCAACAAAGGAAAATGTCTGAAAAGTTATTTTCTTTTTTTGAGCTTTTTGCTGTTAGTGCTGAAATATTAAAAAGACTCCAGCTCTGGTGCAATTTTAAAATCTTCTTAAAGTGAAATCAGAAAGAAAGAGCTGACCTCAATTAACTGGTCTTCATTAGGGTAATGCACTTTCATAGGAAGGTATAAGAGCAGATCTTCAAATATGATGAAGTAAAACCATTCTTTGTTGAAACGGACATTTGTTTCACTAGACTTTAAGCCTTCTTAGGGTTGGATTTGTGACCACCCACATTGTGAAACATCAGGAGAAAGTATGGAGTAAAACTTTCTGAAATACTAACATTCTAGCAGCATATATTTGATTAAAGTAATTTCCCCATATTTTTACTGATAAAATAAGAAATCATGTAAACATCAATAACAGTTCTCTTCAGACAGAAAAATCAGTGTAAAAGTTATTTCCTCAGGGCAACTTAGAAAAAGGGTCAAATTATAGGGGGAATTAAGCCCATGAAAGTCCACTAATTTACTGACCCTGAAAACTCAAATAATTTATTCCAGAGCCACATAGTCTTGAACTCTCAGAGGTTCATTCAGCTATAATTACATTTTTCAAAAATTATAAAATGTATAGAGAGCAAATAAACAGAACATGCAGAAGTGTGCATTAGTACAAACTGTCTTGCAGAATTGTACGAAGGTTTGTTAATAGGAAAAAGATCATGATATTCATAGAAAAGCTTAAAAACTTCTTATTTTGGAAATCAGAGCCTGCTTTTCCTCAGGAATTGACAGGCAAGTTGGAGCACTGTCTTGACAGCTTATTTTATAGAACAGGCTTAATGGAACTAGCTTACCAGCAGCTCTATTCTTCACTATCTTTTGTGTCCCTAACAGATGGCCATTCCCACTTTTTAAACAACTGCTTAAGATAGTTGAATTTTAAAAAATATCAAAGACACTTTTTCAGACATAAGGGCCTTAGTCATATGATATCCATCAGTTCTTAACCTGGACTCCTGATGACTGAACCACATTTTCAATCCATTATTTTCCATATTTAAGAATAGTATGAATATTTGATAACCTACAGGCTTATTCACAGTGTATGCAGTCCACAGTGGCATCCAGATATCATAGCTGTATCCACTCACATACTGATGATGGGAAAGGAGGCAGTAGACATTTTTCTTCTGAAGAACTTTGGGTCTCCCATATGGCAAATGATATGAGCTTGCCTTCTTTACTAGAATTTAAACAATAATTATTGATTCATTCTTCTATAACATTTTGGATGGCACAAAGGTTTAAGAGAGCAGAGAAAAAAATGTAAATTAAAACATTAATATATACAAATAAAACCAACAGTAAACAAGGGCATGTGTTTCTTTAAGCTCTTAGCTTATGAGTGGAATAAAAAAATGTAGAAAATAGTTTTGATGTTAAGTTTAACACACGAAAGTCAGTGTAATATATCAGACTTGAAAATTCTTGCTTCTTTGCAATTTCATACCAATATAAACCTTTTGAACTTATCTTGCAAGTAGAGTGAAATTTACATTTTATTTGTCTAGGAAGCATTACAATGCTTCCTAAGATTTCCAGAAGACCCATAAAAAAAGCACACAGAAATATCTATGGTAATTTTTCATCAGAGAAAGGCAAAGTTATGGTTTCAAGGTGGGGAACAAGAGTTATGGCATATAGCCAGGAAGTGTTCAGGCTTTCTCCAAAGACCACTGAAACCTGTATGTTTTTCTCCAAGATTTTAATGGCATTCAGATCTGATTCCTATGCATAAGTGTTGCATAAGTGTTGCTATAACAGTATTAATTAGCGTTTTTAAACAAATGCAAAGAAAAAAGAAAAAAAATTATGCTTCTGACTTGGCTTTCCCACTTCACCTCAAATTGTAATCAACACTCTGAAAATTCCTACTGGAACCAATAATACAAAATCTAAACCAGGCATAGATTTAAAAATATTGCTGTCCTTTGCATGTCTTGCTACTTACTTTCTTCTGTGGTAAGATTTAACCTCTCATTTAGTACTGAAACATTTGATATCTGTAAAATATAAGAGAATCTTTCAGAATGAATCCACAGTTTACAAAAAACAAAGAAAAGAGAACATACTTGATAAAGATGATTAAAAGATCTCAGAAGCCCCTACTTACATGCTCGCATGTGCATCCCAGATTATCTATGGGAGTCAGATGGGAAAATGGACATGAAGAAGGAGATGAGTTTTCTTTTGCATGTGAAGGATTGTAAAAAGGTTTTTTTAAGAGGTGATTCAAGCTGCCATGTGTTCCATTGTTTGGTGCTGGTGTAATACGCAGCAAATCTGTTGAAACATTTGAAATTTGTAAACATATTTTAAGACTAAAATGGCATTTTTATAAGTCATTATCTTTCCAATTCTATACATTTCCTATGCATTCATTCTAAATATAGAAGAAATAGCTTATCCCATTATCTAAACTATTATGGTAACTACTACCATCAACTTCCAGTTTTCTAGGTATGAAGGTTCATTACTATCTTCCATTGCATCAAGATTTGGTAATTATGTATTTGAGTACTGTTAATACAGTTTTATACATTGCCATAACATTCATAAGATTAGATGATTTAATGCAGAGTACAAATGTGATTGCAAATGCATCACATACTGTGAAGCACGCTAGCCTATTGCATTTTTGTGTGATGCCTTAATCCATATTTTCTGAGGCACATACTTCCTAATTGCTCACTGCCAGGACTGCAGTGGTCCATTTCAAGTTATGAGCAAGAGCTGTAACTCTCTAGAAGATTCTTATCCTACAATTATTCCACAGGCATCATTTCAACAGCAAGCCTACATGGCAGGAGCAGTTCCCTCTGATTCTTTAGTGGAATCCTTCTGCAATCAGAAACAACCTTCAAAGCACAAAAATTTTTGGCAGTTAATCTTTTAGCACTGTACAGAAAACAAAAGAGTATGGCTTCAGCGTTTTGTGTGAAAAACCTAGCTTCTGAATTAATTCACTGAATTTTTAGTTACTCTTCTTTTAGCTCTTACAACACTGGTATTTGAAAACACTGTTGGTTTATCATCTAAAGTACTGGATTGTTTCTACTCACCACACATAAGGTTGTAAACCTCAATGTTTTCAAAAGCATCCACTTCTGTTTTCTCTTTAAAGCTTGGGCCATATGCTAAGAATATAGCCTAGATTGTAATAAAACAAAAGTTGTTATCTAAAGGAATCCAAATTAAAAAACAATTCAGTTGGATTTTATGGAAACAGGGAAACTGGCACAAAATACAGTCTTTTCACAGTCAAAAAAGTTAAAATATAGGATTGTTCTGGTAAAGAAGGTAAATTTTGCCCATTGCATATAATTTGAAGAAAAATGCAAAACTTAAATTAATTTCTCAGCATACTTTAAACAATATAATGAATCTGGAGGAGTGTTCTTTAATATTTTGATGCATACTTATGAAAACTATTTTTTGCTATGTTTCAAATTCACACCTTTTTATGTTTTCATTGCAACAGCCTGTAACAATGCCATTTCAACAAATGCAGAGTTATGACACTCACCGATCCTATCTAAAGGCTAATATTGAGCCAGAAATACAAGCATTGGGGGGTTGGGGTTTGTTTGTTTGTTTTAATACGTTGCATTCTCGAAAGTCTTTGGGTCATTTAAGAGCCTATAGCCACGGTTAAAGCAAGGAGCAGGGAACTGCAGAGACCCATCCCAAGCTCAGCAGAGACCTGCATCAGTACCACCAATGGAGCAATATAGTGCTGGGCAGCCCTTGCGGGGTCTGCAAGCACTGTAACAGAACACTGATACTACTTACAGTCTCACATTGGTTTCTACTAGTTTATAAGCCTTTTGAGCTGCCTGCCATAAGGTACAGGAAACATGACTAAAGAGGACAATGACCTGTTCTAAAATAATATTCTTATGTTCCCGTAACAGAGAAGGAATTTTTAATTTTTTTAAAAAGACAACACTAAGACATTTTTCTCCTTCATAAAGAAAAAAATTTTCCTCAGTCATTGTGCCACCAGCATAAGGTTATCTATGATCAAGGTTTCCATGGTAACCAGAATTTACCTTTTCTTCCCATACAAACATTCAGCACCATTCTGATCAGTATATTGACATATGGTTTTAATATTGCTGTGAAGATCTGGAAGAATCTGATTCTTAGGCACAGAATTTGGGACTAGTAGAGGGATGCTTGGCCTTACTTAAAGGTTCACATCACAGAAAGTACATGAAAAACCAAAAGTTCAAGAACTCAAAATATTTTCTCTGCAACCAGAAGTGAAAATGAGATGAAACAGGCTATACTAACATACAGGTTATACTAATGACTTTTTTACTCTGGTGATATGATTAAGTCTTATATGATAAGCAGAGTCAATGAGATTTAGTTTATTTGAGCACTCAGGCTTTCAGATGCTCAACTGAACTCCCAAAGCCTATGGAGATTTTTCAGTCATTGCTTCAGTTGCAGAATGAAAGAATAAAAGAATTCAGTGTTCCATAGCTAAACATGGTATGCTTGGTTTACTGTAGTCTATCCAGCTCTGTGGAGTTAAGGTGAGTCCAGATAAGTTTTACTACAGGATCCCAAGGAAGCAGGCCTCATACACATCGATGAAAGGCAACACAAATATGTGGACCCAGTGGGTGACACAGAAGAAAAATCACATTGCAAAAACTATCATATATTCTATATTCTGGTGGTTCACCTAGCACATCATGATTATCTATATAAGAAGGTACAAGACTTGAATAAAAATCATCTTACCTCCATACTTTTAAATTCGTTGTTATAGCCATGGTTACCCCTGTCACAATTTGTGTAATTTGCGTTCCTAAAGAGAAACCATCATATAGTGTAAGTAAAAATGGCACAAACAGAACCAGATAATAACAGTCATCCTGACTCACTGGACTCTGGATCATGCCTTAAGAACTGACTCTGGCATAATATTGTAGTACTTTTTGCTCATCCAGTGTTCACTTTTATGAACATCTCTTTCTCGTGTAACAGAGATTGCTATGGACAGGAATTATCCTGTCTAGGTAGCTACTGAGTGTACAGTGAATCAATGTTTTCAAAATACATTGACAAAATGGCTATTTTTGAACTGAAGCCTTCACCTAGCTACAAGTTTCAGAACAAGTATAATCTGCTTAGGAAGAATTCCTCAGTTATTTTCTGTGGTATCTGCATTTTAATAGAAAACCTATAATGGGAGGACTCTGCTGTTAACCTCTGTGGAACAATATAAATAAGACTGCAAGGGATTTGCCTTACAAGACAGTGCATTTTCATCATGGATTCTAAAGGGTGAATGAGAGATGTGGATCGGGGGGGGATTATAGAATTAATAACACATCAGAATAGTCTGACTTAAAATGACTAACACTTGTTTTAATTTACCCGTTGCTGAGATACATGGAAAGATATAGTCATCCCATACTGATTCAACACACAGTTGTCAAGCACATGTATCCTGTTTTCAGAGTCACAAGAACATTTCAGCAGTTAAAAAAGGGTAAATACGAGATTTTTCACTGGACATTTCTTTTTATATGTCCAGGACAATTATTTGGTTGCATCAAAACAAACAATCAAGTCATATAGTGATTGAACATTTTCTACTATTTGAATAGTCTTAAAATTCCAAGTCAGCTCATGCTTCTCCTACCGCAAGACTGTAGCTCAGTAAATACAGCATTCCTACTAACACCACAGGCTTTGTGGTGTTTTCAAGGCCTTAGGAGTAAGGCTTGTCTGAACTGCTCCTGACTTGCTCAGAGCTATTTTTTTATTGTTTAGGTCTTACAGCAATTTTTTGTAATGACAAGGTGGTTATGTCTGATTTGTTTTCTTATCAGTTTATCTTTGCACGTTAAAGACATAGTTTTTATGCAGATAGCAGTAACAATTTGTTATTCTGTGTAGAATGGAGACTCTGAGGCTAGAAACAACTCACTGATGGCCAATTAAGGAAATGCAGATCTGGAACTGAGCAAAACCAGACTTAGAGGTAAGAAAGAGAATAAAGAACAAATATCTAACACTTGCAGAATGCGCCATATCTAGTGAACTGAGATGCAATGTTAACTTGCAGGCCAGTGAAGAATAAGCAAGCTGTAGTGTCAGCATACATACAGGGAGGACCCCATTTGGATCACAGAGTGTGGAAGAAGGAACATGGACATCATATTCCTCCTGATGAAGGACTCATAATTCTGATTACTAGCCATATCCACACACGCACCAGACTGAAGCCGTCAACCTTAGGACCCAGAAGGGCATCAGAGGGGAGACTGTAATGCCAGGAAAAGGGCTAGATACTAGGAAGGCATTGTGTAACAATTTTAACCGCATTGTTTTGAGACCTTTTCTGTGTAGTAGTAGTAGTATTCATTTCTTTATTTTCTTTTTTCTTCATTTTTTTCCCCGTAAAAATTTCATCTGGAGTAATGACGATTCTTTTATTAGACTGTTCAGATTTGAATCATTCTAATAAAACATTTTTGGTTTTATATATAAGGTGTGTTTCCTTTTTACACATTGTAAGATTTTAAAAGTAACAAACATGGAAATGTAACAAGTTGTTGTGGTTTAACCCCAGCCACCAACTAAGCACCATGCATCTGCTCACTCACCCCCCCCCCCCTCAGTGGGATGGGGTAGAAAATCAGGAAAAGCAGTAAAATTCGTGGGTTGAGATAAGAACGGTTTAATAGAACAGAAAAGATGAAACTAATAACGATAATGATAACACTAATAAAATGACAATAGTAATAACAAAAGGATTGGAATGTACAAATGATGCGCAGTGCAATTGCTCACCACCTGCCGATCGACACCCAGCTAGTCCCTGAGCTGCAATCCCCTGCCTCCACTCCCTCCAGTTTCTATACTGGACGTGATGTCACATGGTATGGAATACCCCTTTGGCCAGTTTGGGTCAGCTGCCCTGGCTGTGTCTCGTCCCAACTTCTTGTGCCCCTCCAGCTTTCTCACTGGCTGGGCTTGAGAAGCTGAAAAGTCCTTGATTTTAGACTAAACA
>JAVJGG010000082.1:22944550-22962458 GCA_035590195.1 Aviceda cuculoides | reverse complement strand
CTTGTGCTCCAGGCCCCTCACCAGCTTGGTTGCCCTTCTCTGGACACGCTCCAGCAACTCAATGTCTTTCTTGTAGTAAGGGGCCCAAAACTGAACACAGTACTCGAGGTGCGGCCTCACCAGTGCCAAGCACAAAGGAAGTAGTAGCATGGAAGCCAGGATGTTGCCATTTCTTGGGTATTCTCAGCATGGAAAAAAATCGCATAGGCATTTCCATACCTGGCAACAAGAAGTGATCTTTCTTCCTGTGGCAAATGTCAGTGGAATGGATCATGAAGATAGAAAATGGTTCTAAGCTGCATCAGAGATGTTCAGACTTGACATCAGGAAACATTTCTTTACAGAGAGTCTGGTCAAACAGTGGAACAGGCTTCCTAGAGAGGTAGTTGATGGCCCAGGCCTGTCAGTGTTTAAGAGGCAATTGGACAATGCCCTTAATAACATGCTTTAACTTTTGGGCAGCCCTGAACTGGTCAGGCAGTTGGACTAGATGATCATTGTAGGTCCCTTCCAACTGAAATATTCTATTCTATTCTATTCTATGGATTCTAGTTATATGACTTTATTATAAGAGGGCATACTTCTATTTATCTTAAAGAATGCAGCTGTGGTTCTTTTATGAACCTGATGGAATCCTCCATGAAACAATAGCACCAAAAACCTGGGTACTTGAGCATACTACACACATGACTACACAGACACACATGTCTACACTACATGCGCACGCGCATACACACACACACACACACGTAATTAAATATATAAACATATTTTAAGTAGATATACTATATACATGTGTATATACATGTACTATATACATGTGTATTTTTTATATTTTTGTACCATTATTACAGCTTGATATTTCTAGTAAATGAATAATGTTAATCATAACCATAGGCACAATGGGGGGGGTGGGGTATGAAATGTGCCATACATTATACACAAGTGTTCATTTTGCTGGAAATTAAGCTCTCTGCTATTCTCTTCCTTGCTTTTATATGCCTGGACTTTGTAAGTGTATTTGTAAATTGATATAATTTGGAAGTAGATTTTCATATTTCATTTTGTAGCTAGTTGTCAAAAGACAAACAAAAAAATACCCCACAATAAAACCATTAAAAAATCTACGGTGGTGTCCTGTGGCAAGAGACTAATTCCAACACTATCCAAAATACTTAAGTCTTTTTTACTAACTACCACATCAAGTGACATTTTTAAGTCTCAGAATTAAGACTGTAAGAGTTCTTTCACTTTCATGAAAAGCAAACTGCTTTGTAGGCAGCCTATAATATGAAGCCCACAGGATATTTAGCACGTACTGCAAATATATCACACAGCTTTGCATTTTATCCTTGTTTTGTTTTGTTTTACAACATGGCACATGAGCCTCTTGAGACTTAAAGGAATACCACAATGAGAAATAAACCTACTGGCTGCCCCTTCCACCATGAAGGTTTGAATTTTTCTGTCCCCGAAAGCGAGAAATGCTTGTTCAAGTCTACATCGTACATGCTGTTATCAATAATACCATGAGATTCTGGATACAATCCCTGCAAAATGAAAATAAACAAAAAAAAAACCCAACAGTAAATCTTGAAATCAAATGGAGCATAAACTATGTTGCAATGCACACTGTTGCAGTGTTGCAATTATTTTTAGGGCTGTTTTATCACAGAAACAGAACACACTTTCCTAACTCACACAGATTATCAGATTCCTGCCAAAGAATTCAGTGTGCCTGTCAAGTTCCCTTGAGCTTCCCCATTTTCTCCCCAGCCCAGTTAAAACCTGATGTGCTATAGATTAAGTACTATATATGTCATAGGGCTGTATATCAGCTGCCAAACCCATCCTAACACACACTGTCATCAAATGGCTGTGTCCTCAGCCATACTCACCCATATACAATTAGACTGACAAAGATCAGGAATAACCAGTTTACAGGCCAGAATCAGATAGCATGCCTATAGAGCCACATTGATCATGCCTGTATGTACTTCCTCATCATCTCTCTCTTTTACTCTTCTAGCTTGAGTTCCCATGTCCCACAAAAAGATTGGCACCACAAAATCCTTTCTATGTCGTCCAGATAACAAAAAGGAAAAATAGCAAATTCTCACTTACTGTGACAATAGTATAGTGGTTTGGAAAGGTTTTTGTGGGGTAAACAGCTCTCATGTATTTTGAATGTGTGCCACATGTTTCTGCAACAGATCATGGAATTAATATAAATTTGCTTATAATTTTTTTTAATTGAAAACTAACAGTCTTAAAACAAACAAAAAAAATCGCCACAGAGAGTTGCTGTGGTATTAGAGGGGAAATGTGACTCCAAATCAAGATGCATACATTCTGGTGTCTCCTTGTGAGCTAGGCCTACCATCCCATTCTAGTCAATAGACCTTGGACACTCAATTCAGCTGCCTAAACCTAGACACCTAGGGCCATCTGAGATGTCTTTAATGATCTTGCCTGGCCTCCAGGTGCTGCTCCTACATCCTGTCTGCTAATCCAAATGAGTGTCTCAGATACTTCTGAGGTCCAAAATGGCACTAGACATATATGTTTACACAATGAGACTGAAACCTCAGGTCAGCCCAGGCAAGATATTCTGCAGAGCTCTGTGGTGACCAGATGCATGGGAAGGACTCAGTTGCTTAAGCACTGGCATCCGGTGCCATTTTAGATATCTTCAGTTATCCAAGACATCTGCATGAAAACTGGCAGTTTTGATGCAAGACCACCAGGAGATCTGTGTCCTCCTGTCACAACTGCTGAAGGCCACCTAGGATGTGCCACAGCACTCTGAAGTATACTAGACCTTAACATAGGTTAAGGCAAAAATTTGTCCTGTGGCACCTGAGCAGATTTGGTCTCTAGGCTCTTGCACTGCTCTGTACAGATTGTACTAACCATAAATGCACTGACTACAATAAGCATATAGACATCTCACATGCAGAGACCTCCAAGAATGTATCTAAATGTAGGTCTCCTGCTCTGGAGTGAATCCCACCCCAGGCATCCTACCTTTATCTCCAAACATGCGGCACTTTTCAGCAATCTAAGGCACTTACCATGCCTGAACATCTGTAATATCTAAATGCACTATAGTATCCAACTTATTTACCCACAAAACAAAGGTGTGAAGACCGGAAGATGCCTTAATGCCATTTTTTAATCTAACTCACATGGAGAACAGTTCTTTATTAAGCTGTAGTCAGATGACTATTTGATTCACACTCAAACACACTTTATTCTTTGATGTACAGCATTTCAGTCAAAGAACAGGAACTGATTTTAGCTAAACAACCTTAACTAAACAATGAAAGCCTGAAATTGTTCAGCAAAACTGTTCCAGCGTGGTACAGAAAAAAAGGCTTAAAGAGTGTTTAAAGAAGGGCTGAATAATTGACAAATACATGAAAAAATCAGCATAATTTTATATGGATTTCTCTTGGATGGTAAAGGAGCTACATTCACAGTGTACATATTCTATAACAACTAGCTTGATTAGTTCTACTGAAAATTCTAAGTTAAGGGAGTTAATAGAGAGGAAATACTTTATGCTATAAATCAGCATTACATTTTTTCCTTTGCAAAGAAAGGAATTCTTCTTTCCTTTCCACTGTAGATTTCTGAGAAGTATAAGTATGAATGTGCATAAGCAATTGTTAAAATTGACAACAAATATGAGTAATGCTGAATTAGGTCTGTTTTCATTTGAAAGGATTTCTTGGAAACATACACATAGCATGGTTTTCCTGCCTTTTGTCAATTTTGCATTTCCTTTTCACCTGTTTCAAAAGACTGGAACTGAACACTGACTTCTGCATGCATGATTTCTTCACTGATTCAAATGCCTTCCAAAGTCAGAATGATATCAAAGAATAAAATATTTTTACAAGAAGTCAGGTTTGCACACTGCTTCAGGTTCAGGGTTCTGGCTACACTCATTATCCATAAACAAGATTGTTAACCATTCAGTAAAATATAGTACTTTGTAACATCCATGTGAAGTTTTCAAATGAGCACAATAGAAACAGAATATGACAGATTTAGAACAGATACGAACACTGTCAATTTAGACTATTTAGACTACTCAGAAGAAATTAATAAATATGCAGACATTTTGTCCAGGTACAAAGTATCTGAGAGCTGAGCTCTAAAATATTCAGGAAATTTTAACGAAGTGTGCACTAAGGGGTCCCACTTTTTAGAGCCCTTCACAGCACAAGCTAAAGATCTTCAACTTACTCTTTCTCCCAATATTCAGAAATATTGGGAAACAGTTACTTGAACCTTACTGCAATCATATCAATATATGAAATTATACCAGTATGTAAATTACATTGCACTTAAGTCTAATATAATAATATTCACTGACATACTTTTAAATATGCAGCTTCTCTTTAATATCTTATAATATCTGACTTGAAAAAGTACATCTTTGAGGAAAATTTCCTGATAACCCTATGCATTTTCTCTTTGTATTATACTTTAATGATAATCTCCTTATCAGTTAGAATTTTTCAATGCCGTACAGACAATGCAGGAAATCCTTCTCTGGAATTTTTTTTCAGTCTTAAACTGTATTTGAATGTATATTTCAAACTATTTATTTAATAAAAAGCTGCTGAACAGTATTAGAGGCCTTGTTAAAAAAAAAAGTCATGTTTGCTATGCACTCAAATGCAAGAATTAATATAGAACATATAATAATGAAAATATACAACTGATGAGGGAGACCTGATTTGTGATTTTCTTATTGCTGAGCAACACATATGCATGACAGCAGCAAAAGGGATTGGAGAGGTTGCATGCAGACTTTTAAAGAAAGTAGTCAAAGTCCTCTTGGTAACTTACTGAGTTTTTCAATGTTTGGCAGCAAAGAATTCCAAGTCTGCAAGTATTCTGCTCTAAACCCATCCATTGAAAAAAGGATAACCGGTGGCAGATCAAACCTACAAGAAAATATAAGTTTGTCATTGTAAAGGAGTTTGGAAAGTTGGTGACTTGTTAAGATCTTTAACAATATAAATTCAGATCCAGATCCAGATTTTCCATGTACTTCCCAGAATTAATATCACAGTGTGAGATAAACAAATAGTTCAATTTTGAGAGCAAATACACAATCCTCCTGAAAAAAAATGCTGGAGGAAAAAAATACGAGCTACTCAGTATATACAGAAGCTAGAAAAAAAAAAATCAGGTTTTGTTAATCTTTTAATTACAAATACAAATAAATACAAGTGCTGCAGACTAGCATCCAAATACCAACCCAGAGCAGAGAACAGCCAAAGTAACTCTGTACATAGTAATGGGTTGAATTCTGTCTCTTGTATCTCAATGCATCTTAAAAAATCTTTCAGGGCAGCTGCACAAGGACTGTAAAAGTACAACAGTCACCCAGCAAGCAGTTAGGGTCAATTGGCCTCACTGCTGAGAAATGTAATCTCTTTGCAATGCCAGGTTTGTGCTAACCCCTTATCTTACCACGTCTCCTTTGTGAAGACATCACTAAGCAACCCATGTTCTTCGTGGATTTTATCTTTCAAGTTTCCTAGCTCCCACGGAGCTGGAGAATGCTTCTTTGCCTCAAGGCCCTGACAAACTGAACTCAAAGCTACAAAAGGAATGCAGCATCTGCTAATGTGCTTAGGGTAAGACTTTATGTAAAGAAACAAGGATAAAAGCCTCAGATCTGACTTCATATAGTAGATATGATAAAATAGACACAAACTGCAGCTGATCTCTACAACAGTGGTTAAATTCTTATTATAAAAATTCTAACTAGGAGGTGCTAGCTGTGAAAATAAACTTCAAAGTTATTAAACATGCTTCCTCCTAGCCAACCTAAAAGGACTCCTAAAGAAAAATGCATTAGCAGTTATGAAGTGCTGGTACTATTGGACCTTTTTTCATAACACCAGGTGACAAAATCAGTAGGATCAAGTCACCTAGTTCTGAAAATTCAGTCTTTTTGTTAACCATCATTACATATTCCACGGTCTCCTTAGAAACATAAAGAAACATAAAAATTGTAAACATAGTTAAATTAAAAATGTAGTTTGAAGTAGGCTTCACTACACATAGTATCTAAAAAAACCCCAAACTATTTGTAATTTATAGGAATGGTTCACTAAATAAGCCTGTAAAATACTGGGAGAGAAAATGATGATAAAATGCAGTTACTGATAACTGACTCCAAACCATTTTTTTGAGTAATACTTTGAGTGATGACCATTAAAAAAATTTATATATTCATATCAGGCAGCAATCACTATCCCAGTTCGTTTCTCATTCACAGCGGTCTTTTCAAAACACAGAAGTACACTGGCATTAACAGTTTGTATAAAAACAGTTTGTGTAAAACAACTTCCTGACCTGAATCTGAAATTAAATGGATCTTTTATAGCAATGCTGTTTACAGCACTTAAAGAAGCCCTCCTCCACTAGTTTCCAAGCTTTAGCCTATGAAACTGTGTTAACTCAGCAAGCTATTTGTTAACCTATAAAGTATATTTTTATACCTATGTTGGGAGGCGCATGTAGGAACCCATGAAGAGGCCACAATACTAAAGGTATTATTTTTATAATTAAACTAAACTGGTAGTAAAATAGATAGAATAATGGATAATATCACAAATAACACAATGGAACCAGAAAAGAATCCATTTTTCTTTGAGAACAACTTTTAAACTGTGTTTCTGCTTAGCCTCTACCTATGATTCTGCAATACTGCACAAACAGCACAATACTTACAGGCAGACATCAGAATTACCATGTTTCAGCGTTAATAGATATACAACTACTTTCATAGCTTCCTTTTTAACACACCTTTCTTCCCACAGATAATTCAAATAAAAAAACCTCTGTTACTTAGATAAAGAATTGCAATCACAGATTCTAACTGTTATTACAGCTTGCATAAAGTGATTTATCTGAATAGTCATGAAACCAATATGGTAACAAAAATGGACTATGAACAATTTGTGATACATGAACCCTGAGACAACTCCAGTAATTTTTCCAGGTCTTTGCAAACTGACCTTCAATCTGGATTTGAACTCCCGTACTCTGCTTCAAATTGTAAATGATAAATCAACATGCAAAAAAATGACAAAGGTTTTAGAAAGAAAAAACATTTCTAGCCACAAACTGCTTCTATAGAATATTCCTCAGGGCAGGAACCTTATTCTCAGTAAATATGAAAATCTCATGAAGACCTGCTTCAGGCCACCAGAGTATTTCTGACCATCACAATGATTTTATTTGCTAAGAAGACAAAATTATTGTATCCTACCCAGCTGGACACTGAGGAGTTTCAAGTGATGTACATGGTTCTTCTACCCAAGGTATTTCACCTAGAAGGACAACACAAAATAGTGAGTTAGCATTAAACACACCCCCACCCCCACCCCCCCCAACAACAAAGACGTTTCCTGGCTGATCTTTTCGGAGTTCTTCCTGGTACTTTTTCTGCTCCAATACAGAATTATAGAAATGTAGGTCTAAAGATACCTTTAGAAACCATTTAGTGCAACCTATTAGGCCCTCAAACCCTGAAAGGGCTAATACTTACATTTGTAAGTTAAAAATAAAGCACATATACTACACAGACAAGCAAACAAACAAAGTGGAGAAGAAATCACCATGAAAGTTTAGTTTAAGTTTTCTCTGGTTTTAAATGGATAACATATAAACTGTATCCTGTCCACACTGGATTACTGACTTCTTTTTTTGAAGATACCGTTTACGTATTTAGAGATGATTGCCAGGGCTCGCTTTAGCTTTTTTTTTTTTTTTCCTGTAAAGAGTCCAAACTCCTTCAATCTTTCCTTGTTGACCATGGCTTCCAAATTTCTAGTAATTCTTTCTGTTTCCCTTTGAATATTCTCCACCTGCTTCACAGCTATACTCATTTATGATAATGTTTGCCCATCTCTTTGGAAGAAATAAGGGAGGTCAACAAGAGAAGAAAGAAGGAAAGCATCCAAAAAGGAAAAAATATATAAAAAAAGAGAAGAAACAGTGGCTGCTGAAGTTCTCAGCTCACCACAGAAAGTTTCTCTCCCAGTAAGCAGCCAAAGGCAGGGATGTACAGCGACCTTAACTGTGTCAGCTCAATCAATTTAGCACCTAGTCAATCTCCTGACTGCTTTTAGCTTTAATTTGCATTTAGGTGACAAATATAATTTTGCAGGAGTTGCCTTAAATCTCTCACCTCACAATATAAAGGAATTATGGTAACAGATACCATGTTTTATGCCACTGATATACCTCTCAGGTATCATTCCTATAATCTGATTTTACCAGTGCTATTCTTTATGTGTTTAGCCAGAGTCCGTATGAAACAACCAGCTATGAACAAAGATATTCAGAAATAAGTAAAACATAGGAAACCCAATCTGAAAACTAATTTCTAACAAAAAGGACAGGAAATGTTAAATTAGGGATGATTACTACAATATGCACTTTGGGTTGCAAGAAGTTTGAAGCAGAAAACATGTCTCCATCTATTTTTGAAAAAAAAAGAAAAGAAACAACAAAAAAACCCCACATTTGGTATACTGCTGCAATATTCAAAACATTCTGTCTTTCTTATGAATGACACACATTCACATTGTTCTCCAGAAACCATCTTTTTCCCAGTCAAAAATATCAAAAGCTTCACCTCAAAACATCTTCATTTTCCAAAATATCACTGTAAGACTCTAATCTTGAGAAACAAATGCATTTACCTTTATATTTGCCATTTTTGGTCATCTATTTATTTCACAGGACAATTTATATATAAATATCTTTGACTTTTGATTTACCTTTGCAAATGCTGTTGTAGTTTACACAGCAGTCTTTTTTCTGCAAACAGTCATCCGAACAAGAACAGTAACTTCCAGGTATCCGTGTCTCACCACAGCGGAAATTAGTGCAGCTCCAAGATCGGGCTGAAAATTGAAGAAAAAGATTATGATTCAGTTCACAGAGCCTTATATAAGCTCCTTGGTGTGGAAATCCCCCAAACAGGTAAAGAAAAAAAAATAGAGCTTTTGTTAAGCTATAATTTACATGTCCTGCTTGAGTTGCTTTGGAAGTTCTATGTGAAAGGAAAACTCCAGATTTCATTTAACACATAAAGCCTATTTCTGTGGCCGTTGAATGATAACACAGAGTCATAGAATAATTTGTTTTACAAAGGTGTCCCCAGAGTCACCTTCTTCGATGCCTTCCATCCTTCCAGGAAGATCTAAAAAAACATAATCGAACCCATATTTCTCCTACAGAAAAGAGAGAGAAGGAAATAGATCTTTTTCCCACTCTTCCACATGATTCCCAGCAGACAGCAGAAAAAGAGATGTAAGTGCTGAAGTGGGCAGAAAAAGAAGTAAGGCTGAAGAAACATCTGAGCAGCTGCTGGGAGAGCAGAGAGAGTAACTGGACAGGAATCTGGCCTCGGTGCAGAGACAGGCCTGTCCCCTGGAAGATGAGCACACTCATCCAAGCCCAGGCCCCCACCGAGTGCTGCATGAGGCTGGAGAGTGCACCTGACCGGGAAACACCCGTTCATTTTCAAAAGTGCAAGAGGTGCCCGCACAGTGGCATCGTTTCAGGGCCCCGGTCAAAGATAACCTACAATTTCTGCTCATGCTCATCCACAGCTTTATCTGGGCCAGGAAATATGCACTGCAAATGCTCTGGTTATCCAAGGGGGGCACAAATACAGGGATCTGATTTGAGAAAGACACAGGAAGACTTTGTGTCCTGCCAGGTCACCAAGTTATGGCCCTGTAGCCACCTGAGTGCAGAAGCAGCTCGACACCTCCACATCCTTCCCTCCCTGAGGGAATGCGACATAACTTCCATATAACTGTGTAAATATGAGAGTTTATCCTTTTCTTATTACTATCACGTGAAAAAACAAACCCAGAATAAAATGGAAACCAGTGAGCACTGCCTGTAGGGGAACATACTTGGCTCCACGCAGGCGTCCTCATAGTCCCAGCAGCAGTCCCGACGCTCCTTGCAGCCGCTGTCGCACCGGCAGCCGGGCACCTCCTTCATGTGCGGCTCATGGCATTTGTGTCTGCAGCTGACTGTAAGAAGAAGGCAGCCAGTCTGAGCACTCAGATAACCCTGTCCCAGACAGGTCAGTTAAATGGATCACAGACACAGGTTCCATGGAGAAATGTGCTGAATAATTTCCCAAATCTGTTTTCTGAGTCATTTTCCAATGCAGTCACAAGCACACAGTGGGTCAGTGAGGCGAAACAAAAGCTGTAGGAAGTCCTCTGGACATTGAAGGTCCTAGTGGCTGTCTGGGCCATCCTCACCCAGCGCCTGTGGCAGGGCTGTTTCTGCAGCAGGTCTCCCCAGGACCGGTGGCACAGGAGGCTATGCCTGGGTGTCCCACCCTCCCAGCATGAGGAGGGGGAAACTGGCATCTCCTCTGCTCATTTCATTCCTCTGCACTCGGGACTCTCCCACTTAATCGTTACACCGTCTCTTAAAAATCTTCAGGTTTGGTTGTTTTGATCAAAAGAAAGAAAGGGTCCAAATGAGGGGCTCCCTGTTGGAAATGGAGACATGTATTTCCTCACCACAGCTATGACACCTTCATAGAGGGTGAAGGAGAGCTCTGGCCCTCCTGAGGGTACCCAAGGACAACCTCAAATCTCCAAACATCACTCACATCTACACACTAGCCTCCACAAGGACAAGTCCTCTGTCCGCCTTCTCTGTATTGCAGAAATACTGTTTGAACCACTCTGAGCACCTACATTTCCAGCTTTCTTGTCCACTCACTCGGTTAGACAGGGATAAGTATAACTACTCAGATTTGCTAGTGCAGTTCTACTACAGTTGCCAAAAGGTTCATGCTTTTGTAGGGTGCACTGCCTACAAAATCTGGGCTTTAATATCCACTGTGTAGAAACCATGTAGAGCTAAAATGATTTTTTTCAAGCTAGCCAGCATGTTTCATAAGTAGAAAGTTTTTGTGTTGTACCTTGCGCTTTAAGTGCTTACATCAACAGCTATTGGTCAATGCAAGAAAGCTTTGCAAATAATTAGAATAACAAACAATATATGTAATGAGCATAAATGGATCTGTCAAAAGTAGAGATGAAAAGAAGTAATTGAGGGTTAAGTGTTTTGTGACTGGAGTCTGTTCTGTCAAGAAAGAGCTAAGATTTTTCACAAATGTGCATGAAAATATGCAAACAGTTTTTCTGTGCTTTTCTAGCTGAAGTTTAGAGTATTTAATTTAATTTTTCCTCTGTCCACTGGCTTTTGAACAACTCAGAGTTGTTCAGACAGTCTATCTGATTTACGATGATATAGAATGGTGACTCTAAGTCAGGAAAAAATATAAATATAAAAATATAAACCTTTTCCTCTGTAATGGAACTGTTTATAACCCTCATAATTTGCAACCCATGCTTCTAATTTCTTTACAATATTTACATAACTGTGTGAGGTTGGGAATTCACTATTGCATTAACTTTTATTTGGAATAGTCAGTACAATTACAGGAGGTATAAGGAAATGTACCTTGAGTATATAAACAGAATCAATTGTACTATCACCAAATGCAAACTCTGTGCTAATTTTTAAACATACAGAATTCCAGGTCCTCCTGACTCCTTTCCAGGCCTCTTCTCCTGAGACCACAAGCCCCCAGCACCTGTCTCGACTGTGACTCCTTTTGCTCCTGAACAGCAACACTCTTTCCCACTGTCCTTATAGCAAATGCAACTGCACAAAAGTGCGTGTTGCCCAGGGCTGAGGCTTCACCTCCCACTCAGCAGTATAATACTGTGTGTTGCTGATTCATCTTTCCCAAGTAGGTCTGGTTATGAAAGTAGAAAATAAGGTTAGTCAGTCCCTATTTAGGATTGCTCTGTAACATCTGCAGTCAGAAGCACCAAAATGCTAACATGCTGATTTGGTGCTATCTTTCACTTACTACAACTATTACCAAGTTCCTCAGCTAAATGTCAGTGAAGACTCAAGCTGTGGGTATCTACATATTTTACACAGGAAGTTGTAATACCATATATGCGTTATCAAAAATCAATTGCGGTTCCATCTCATCCTATTTGCTAGGCCCATAGTGTTGAAAGATCTCAGAAGGAGCTAAGACTTGATGAATAAGTAGGTAAACAAGTTCAATATGTGTTGATTAGGAATGAGAAAGAGACTGTGCTTCCTTGAACTCCTCTAGTATGAGATCACTATTGTTTTGATTCTAAAGGAAGTGTTTTATTTAATTCACCATGTGGTGTGTTTGTTCTTATCTGGCTTGACCTCTTGACTACAAAATGGTACGTTGTTTTTCTAACTAAAAAACAACGTTCCACCAAATCAAACCATTATAGCCTTCTTACAATAGCTTTACAGAAATTGAAGTTTTCAGAGAAATTCATAGCCAGTTTTAACATTAGCCACCTGAACTATGCCAAATGTACCCGAAGCGTGAGTCCCGAAGATGGTCCAATTATATCTCTTCTACTAAACAAATTGCTTAAATAATTGCAAGATATGTAATAAGATAACTCCTATCTCAAATTTCCTAAAAGTATTAATATAAAAATATTTTCAAACCTGTTGTGAACTAGGTTTAGCACTTCTTAAAAGAGACGTAAGGCACTGAGTGGTTTAGGATAAGTTTTTCAAGTATAGATTGTGAGAGTACAGTTTTTATACAATACAGCTTGAAAAATGCAAGAACTTTATCTTCACAGGTGGTAAGTTTTCACAGAGTATTTACATTACACTATAAAAGAGCCTCTGCTGAAGGCCTTTACCAGATCTAGCTTCAGTGGTAATTATGCTGAAAGTATCATAAACATACCTTGCTCCTGGTCTCCACGGTTGAGTCCTAGTCCTAAACCTAGTCCAAGGGACACAACCACCAAAGCACACAGCAGAACCTGTCACGAAGTCACAGGAAAATTAAAGTTCACAGTTGTGATAAGCTGTTATGTTTATTAGAAATTAACCATGTGATTATTGTCTTTTATGAACTAATCATTTCTCTGAACTTGTTCATTGAAAAATTGGAGACATTCTGAGCCTGAAGATAGAAGAGGCACAAGAATGATAATCTTGTGAACTGCTTACAAGTCAACACCTTAATACTGCACTTTTAACCTATGGCCAGTCCCATGTTGTAATCAGGGAAGTCTTTGCTGGGGAAAAGAGTGTAGGAAGTATTCAGTCTATTTACCTGTTTTGCATATTCTTAATCTGTGTAAAGAGAAGGTAATACCTTTTATTTAGCTTTTGTATTTTTCTGAAATGTTCACAGGGATTTCTTAAGAGACTCAGTTGGATTGAGGCTGCAGGTGTCAAGTTTTCATCCACATGCCAGTTTCTTGTAATAAGTCACCCCATTAATGAGGTTAGAGGAAACTGGAAAGAGGCAAATGTCCCAAGGAAACCCCATAACAGAAAGCAGCATAACATTTGGGAGATTAAGGAAGAGTTGAGGGGGCCTCTGTCAGCTTAACAGCCATTCAAGATGAATGGTGATGTATGCTGGCTGAAAGGTGCAGTGAAAAGTGACAACCATCTCAGAGTATTTCATAGTGTATGCACTTTCCATTTCACTAAGGCAATGATGGGAAAGGAAATGCATATCACAGAAAATCACCATAAACCGGCCCAGTTTACTTCCCATTTTGCCTCAGAGCCTTCTTTTGTCTCCTGCTGTTTTCAGGAACCACCAGGCACTAGGAAATACCAAGATTCAAAATAAAGTAGAAATGAGAGGCTTACTCTCATGCTTAGTATTACTATAATGGAGCCTCTTAACTGAGACTACAGCAATTATAAGGAGCTGGGAAAAACTCTGTGTGGTTAGGGTATAACCAAGTGCACATAAGCCATCCTGTTACTTTCTGCTCATCCCTGCTCACAAAACCGCCTTGCAGGTGCTGGGCAGGAGTTTGGCAGCAGGGAGGGCTGCTCGGTTCTCAGGTGTGGGCATACAATTTGGCAGTGGAGCAGCTCCACACCAGGACAGTCTAAGCACACATTATTCCTTCCCATAGACCAGGAAGATCCAGGCACACAAGCCAGGAAGTCAGGAGTGTGGCACACTCGCAACTAGGCCTCTCACAGGGACAACCAGGAGACCTAACTAGGTCTGGCATGGCACATAACTCTTCCTCTGGACAGTCAGAGGGCCTCCTCCAGACCCCACACTTTCTCCTCCTGCTGCTATGCTCCTTGCCACTGTGCTCAAGAATTTTGTATTTCTTCCTTGCTGCGCACCTTCTCCAGCCTCATGTCACTGATTTTTTCCCAAGCAACACGAAACACCAGCAATGCCAAAGTTACTTCCTTCACACTTTCTCTCCCCCACCTTTACTTTCTTCCTGCTCCTCACTCTCTGGTATTTGTATGGGAGAAATACCCCAAAAGTAGGAATGGAAATGTAATTGGTGAGACAACTGGGCAAGAGAGACAGATGGGATAAGCATTTTTTGAAAGATTGCCCAAAGTGGCAGAAATGCTGAAGTCCCTTGAAGAGAGAACCCAGGTGTGAAGGCAGCAGTTCAATCCTACATCCAGTCTGCAAGGACTGAGGATCAGGGGGCACATTTGGGCTAGAACAGCAGACGCTCTTTCTGGGCAGGGATGATAACACTGCCAGGGTAACCTAACAGGTCTTGTTTCACTGAGTACATATAAGCCAAACCACCAGGGCATGCACTCTTTACCCTAAAGTTCACTATGGTGTTACCTTACATTTTCATTAAACTCACATTTGTAATTGAGATAAATAGATGATACTAAATTGAAAGTACAGCTATTACAGCAGCAAACATTCTCACTGCTGCAAGCAATGAGAGAGCTGATGTAAAAACCAAAAACTCATAACAGGTATACAGATGAGATGCTGTATTTATTACAGCATTTACACAAAGACCCTTGATTTTGGGACATTCAACCTTAAGGTGAAATAACATTGGTGCCACCTATTCAAATCTTCAGACTTCCCACAGCTAACTTCTATGTCTAAATTCAGGACTATGGCTACTTATTCATAAAAAAGTTGTTCCTAATGCATATGCTCTGCTCTCTGGAGGACTTATTAGACAGTGTGACTACTATTTGTGATTACACAATTCTTTGCCTAAGCTTTCAGGAAAAAGTTGCCAAGGAAGTACTTCATGCATATATTTTATCAAAAATGTGGATAAATTGTGTCGAATATTAACAGTTTATACCTCCAATATTTAGATTGTTTTTTTATATAGGCAGGCATTTGAAAACTAGTGCATTTGAAAGAACAAATATGTTTTAGGATACTTAAATTTCTCATTTTACTCTTCCAAGTACCTCTTGAAAGTATAATTTACTTTCCTTCATATTTAGCCATTTTCCCCACATCGTTTCTCGTGATTCATTCATTTTTACTGAAGACTTAAGGAAAAAAAGTCTCTTAATCTTCTCTTTTTTTCTCCATTTCCAATATTTCCCTCATATTTTACGCAATCCTAGCACAATGCAGCATTAAATAGGAAGTAATACTACGTGAAATTGTTCTGATGACAGAGCTGAAGTGTCATAACTTGACTCTCTTTTTCATAGGACTATTTTCAAAATTAAGTTTGAGTCTTTCTAAAATCAGTATCTGTTATTTTCTTTAAATTCCAATTTACAGATGCAAGAGCTTGTGCAAACATATAAGCATACATATATAAATATGTATTTAATGTTTGTTTCTTTTTTGGTCACAAACAGAAGCTTGAAACTGTGTATTGGCTACAACAAAAGATTTTTAAAAAGTAACAAAACCCCTACACATTATTATTTACAAGGCAGCTGCATGACTTTTAAAGCCCTGGAGAAGAGGGAAAGATTTGACATGATATTTGAGATGTGGGACTGATAATACTGTACAAAATGGTTCATTAGTCTTTTCCTATGCCTTGGTTCCTCTGTGTTTTTCATCAACACCTTGCCTACATGTTCTGTTTTGTTAATGACATATCCAAAGATAAAAAAGTAAGCAAAAAAGAACTGTGGCTGTTTTGGCCACTAACACATCAGTTTTAAACAAACGTATAAAATAAAGTATTAAAGCAATGTCTTTGCTGTGCAAAAGAACTGTCTGGTTATCTTAGTAAAACAAAAAGTGCGGTTAACTGCCAGAAAAAAGCAAATTTGCTTGCTAAGTACCAGAAGAACTTTAGAAATCTGCAAGTGATGTTAGTGCATCCATGCAGTAAAACTTTAAGCACCAATCAACAAGCTATCCTGAATGTTTATATTAATACAACAAAAGTTCTAAAAATTCTGCAGATTTGACAATTGTTAAACTAGCAGCCCTGAAGAACAGCACCTACTTACAGCACAGATGACTTTGTATTTCAGAAGGGTTTTTCTCTTCACATACTCTGTCGGTTTTAAAGACGCCTCATCCAAATGCCTGCTTTGATGCTTGACTATATCATCCTGAAGCTCCATATTGCCAAGATCTGCCTCTTGGCTGTGCGTATGCTGCGTTCCTCAGCCTTTACCAGCTGGTTTAGCTGCAACTAAGATGCTACTCCTGCTTCAAGCGTCTATGTACTTTGTTCATAGTTTTTTTTATGAGATCCTAGCTTTTGCATCAGGTCTGCAGGAAGCCAAAGTAAGCAGGAAAATGACTCAGAAAGGTCAAAGGCTGAAAAGCATTATCTGTGTACAGAGAAACTGTCTGTCACATTTCAAGATAAGGACAGCATTAGGTAAACTCTTAACTGGAGATTAGGAGTAATACATTGTCAAGCAAAAAAATGCAAAAATGACACAAATTCAAGTACTCAACTATTTGGTTAAAAACTTGTCATCTAGAGTATTCATTATCTTCAAAGAAAGTGTTAAATATGTTAAATTAAACAAATATGAAAGTAGACAGTTTCTTAACTCCTGCTCTGTGCCACGCCTATCATTTCAGGTCCCTTCCCTTATTTAGCACCAGATGATTCCTCGCATTTAGTTTCAATCCATCTTTGTCACATACTTCTTTCAGCTTGTTACATGTTTTTTCAGTAGTGATAGATGTTAAAAAAAATAGCATAGAGACAAATCAAATTCAATAAAAAATAAAAAGGTTTTGTTTAAGTATAATTTGAAATCTATATGTTTTTCAATTTGGTGGTTAATGGAAGGGTTGTTTGTTATGAAAATGTACCTTCATAGCCTACTACGGCTATGCAAGTATAACTGTTGAAATGTTGATCTGATTCTAAAGTTGAGCACCACATGAGCTGTAATTTATAATATATATAATTATAAAAAAACACCCCAAACATAGTACTATATGAGCTGGTATGAAGAAAATTAATTCCATCGCAGCCCAAACCTGTACAATCTCTACTCTTTATTCTATACCATTTGTGCCATGCTCAGGTCCCACATTATCCAATACATCCCCACTAACCACAACCCACCACCCCGCCCCCTCTGATATATAGACAGATGTCATTCCCTTAGTCTATGGGCCACGCCTGTTAAATGTCCATAAAAAGTCCATGAGTTCACTTCTTCCATGACTGGGGTTCCATCTGTTACAGTGGTTGGCCAGGACAGGAGAGGCAGTGTGTTGCATAGAGTTACTGGCTGTCAAAACCTATTCAGCTTGGGTCACACTTGCAGGGCTTCTTGTCAGGCTTGTCCTCTGTTCAGGTGGTTTCTGCTATAGTGCTTCCTATAACATGCAACTCAAACAAAGGGTTACAACAATTCAAGGACTCAGGGGTGTTGGTCCACAGTTGGCTCAATATGAGCCAGCAGTTTGCCCAGGTGGCCAAGGCAGCCAACAGCATCCTGGCTTGTAACAGAAATAGTGTGGCCAGCAGGAGCAGGGAGGTGATTGTTCCCCTGTACTCAGCACTGGTGAGGCCGCACCTCGAGT
>JAVJGG010000082.1:22917051-22935615 GCA_035590195.1 Aviceda cuculoides | reverse complement strand
CCCCCCGTATTTCTTTATGGTTTAATAATGTTTTCAATGAGATTATGTATTTGTCAGATCTTTAAATATTATTTTCAGGGCAAAATGGAGAATACATATTTATATAACCAGATTACAAAAATTTGAATAGTGTTCTCTTTAGGAAAAAAGCATGGTGGTTTTGAATGCTATATTCTTCTATATATAATCCAAAACAGTGTTTGGGGTTTTTTTGTTGTTTGTTTTTGTTTTCTTTAAGACAAACCAAAACATGAATTCCTACTTACTTGTGAGGGGAATCAGCTCTCACCAATATTTTATTTGTCTCAGTATATACTGAGATGTTCGTTCAGTTATGAGCAATTAATAAAACAAGGCCCCAATCCTGCAAATTCTTATGCAGCATAGTATTTTATTTCTGAGTGCTCCAAAACTATAGATAAAAAATGTGTGCAAAAATGTATGTTCACTGAAAATACAGAAAAAAAAAAATGCCAGAAAATTAAATTAATGAAGATTGAATGTGAAGTACTGCTACATTTCTTACTGAAAACTTTCTTAAAGCAATAAAAGCATGATTTTCAGAATAAAAGAGTGAATTTATTTTTTTAATTTCCTGGCTCCTAAACTTTTCCCAATTTTAGAATTATTCAGAATAGTGAAAATTCCTACTGGAAATTCTGGCTTTCTTTTTAACGGTAATATTTTCCTGTTGTATTCTTTGAATAACTTTATTCTAAATTAATATAGCCTAACATGATTAGGCTTTTGGACATTAACCCAGTGCTTAGCAAACTATTAAATTTCAAGCCCTGTACATAGTAGTTTTGCATGCTGGATTATAAACTAGTCTGTAGTGTTGTCTGTTGCACCCTGCTCTGCTTCATAATTAGTTGCTTTGGGAGGGGGAAAAAAAAACGAACCACAAAAAACCCAAAGTATTCTCAACTGGTGGTGTTAATACTGCTGTCTGTAAATCTGTACTGTGGTTGATCCGTGATAATGGCATTGCGTACTGGAAGAGAAGGTGAAACTGTAATTGATGCTTTCTGTTTTAGTTAGAGGATTGTGTTAAGCATGCTTCAGGAAAGCACAGCTGGAATTGTAGCTTTCTGCAGTTTTGAGCTGGCAAAGAGCATGTAACAGGGGATGCTGTTCACTGTATTTTGTCAACTTTTCCCATTCTTGCATTTTATTTTTAATTGAAGAGAATCTCTTTTTTTTCATGGCAAAAGACTACCATCGATGAAGGTAGAGCAAGCATCTCCTTTCAGCATCTCTCTTTCCTTTTATTATTTCTTTCTTTATTAATTAAAAGGGTTTTTTTAGGCTGCCTGGCTAGTAAGTCAAAGAACTCATCTAAGGCATCCCTAAAATGTTTTATGAGTATTTGGATGATCTTTTAAAACTTTTTTATGTATACCTTTTTGCCTCTAGAAAGGGATACTGCATTTTCATGATTAGTGTTTGAGCAGCTCAGTTCCTTTTCTTTCGTGTCATTAAAGTAATAATGTTTTCTTTAAGGCTGCATTATGTTACAGGTACCAAGTTTAAAAAAAAAAGAAAAAAGAAAAATTTACTGTTCCTGCATAGAGATTGTAATGAAACAAACAGAGGTTAGATTATTTCCGAAGTGCTAGCACTGTCTGAAGTTACATGCCACATAGCTTTTTATTCTTATTAGTAGTACTTTGTATGAGTGTAACTATACAAGTGCAGGGTAATAAAAGATTGTTGCACTAAAGAACTTGTGATATGTGACATTATACTTGATGGTCTTAAACTGAAGATTTATAATCTGAGTTCCAAATCACTGGTATCAGGCCTGCTTTACATACATCTGTACTAACATACGTATCTTGAATATATAATGCATTCCTTACTTGATCATTAAAAATCATCAGGGAAGGTGTATATTTTAAATGATTTCTGTGTTTGCATAGCTCACTGTAGATTGTGGCAGTATAAATCTAACATCTAAAGAGCTCATCACTATAATATGTAATTCCTGTTCTATTCACAGTATGTAGAATACACCACTTTTATTAGATTAATTTTCAAGTCTCTTTGGTCTTGTCGTGTACTAGATGGTGCTGTGTCAGTAGAACAGCACCTAATTATACAGGTGTTAACCAGATGTTAGTTCTGCTGCTAGTTGTAGGTCGTAGGTGAGCCTAAAATGAGAGTGAAAAAGAGAATAGTCATTAAAGACCTATATTGTGTATTGAGATGTTTCCTCTGGGTTTGGTGGTGTACTTGATATATCTTTTTCTTTATGGTGATCCCTACTTTTGAAATGGACTTACAGGAGAAAAGAAGGAAGAAAGAAAAGCAAACAACAAAAAAACCCAAAACAAACAAAAGAACACTCACCAAAGCATTAAAAGAATGGACTGTGTTTTTCATGAATGCAAGATCAGAGAAATAACATTCTGCATGAATTCATTAAAAAACATAAACAAAACCCCCAGATGTTATTTGTGCATTGATGATCTGTGTTTTAGAACTGAGTAGGGAATTATGTAATGTGTGATAAAATGTAAAAATCATTGTGACCTGTAACATAGTGCAGCTTTAATACACTGGCTTATCCTTAACTTAAGTTCAGACTTCATTTCATGCTTCCCAGCCTTCTGTCAAAATACTGTACTGTAACTGCAACTGTAAAAGTTCTGAAGTTAATGGCAAGGCTTTTGGAATACTGTATCTGATCTCTGCCTTACAGCACAAGCAGCGCTGCCCTGTGCTGGAGGACCAGCTGGTGGATCTGGTGGTGTATGCCATGGAACGGTCTGAGACTGAAGAGAAGTTTGATGATGGTGGAACCAGTCAGCTTCTGTGGCAGCATCTCTCCAGCCAGCTCATTTTCTTTGTGCTCTTTCAGTTTGCAAGTTTTCCTCATATGGTCCTGTCACTCCATCAAAAGGTAAATTGTTTGTATCGCTCCCACATGGTAAGAGAGATTTTAAAAACAAAACAAGTTGAAAAGAAAAAAAGGTCACTCACCCCTGCAAGAAATACCTTATGTGTAAGAATTAGATTTTTGATTGTTGTGCTCTGTAGAAGTCAGTCAAATTCTCAAGTTACATTGCTGTGACCTAGGTCCGTTTCTAGTGTATGCAGTTAGGATGTTGGATTGCATTTGGATTCAAAATGTGCTAGTAACTAGAATAAGGAGATAAACTGGCATAATTCAGAAGATCCGAGTACTGTGCTGTTGCATCCAATTTACTTTCTAGTAATAATTCCATTAAAACTGGTACACTTTCTACTATTTACTCTTTTCTCTGATGCTCAATGCCTTTCTGAATTCTAAGGGTGGTGGTGCCAGTCCTCCATAAGAAAGGAGAGGACGGGTTACAGTAAGTCAGCAACATCCTGAGCTCTTCGCTGAGAGAAAGTATGGTGTCGATGGTAGGAAAGGGGTGTTCTTTCTCCTCACTATAGGATTAGCTTGTGGCTATTTAGTTACAGTTTCTAACATGCACTACGCATTGCTCCATCTTCACTTGTCCACAGTTCCATGTTACATTAAAATTTACTGTGTATGTTGTGTTTTACTTGTGATGGATTCTTGTTCTCTGCTCTCTTTGGTATCCCTGAAATTAGTTTTATCAGGGTTGCATTCCTTTAATTACTGTTAATGAACCATTGAAACAATAGGCACTATACAACAGATTGCACAAATCTAATCTAAAACTAAAGCAAGCTAGACAAGAGTAGATGTTAAGAGTACTGGTTATTAGAGAATTACTGTTACAGATAAAGAAGTTAAATAATAAAAAAATAAATCCAGATGGGTCCAGATGAAGCAAGCCCAAGTTGTTCTGGTTCAGAGACTTTATAGGTAGAGTTAATATAAAACCTGTGGCCTGCTGCTAGAAATGGTGATCCTGTACTTGGCTACAGGGCTACAAGTTGACAATTTAAGTCCAGTATTTTAAGAGTTGCTAATTTTTCAAAACAGTGATCCTCAAGAGCTAAATACATTTTAAATCTTACCATTAATTGTTGTGGGCCTCCTAGAGTCTGTTTCTGTGTTACAACTAAAGTAGCTGTTTGCCATCTTTCTGAAAGCACGATGTACATTTCTGCCTAAGTCCTGCTATAAAACTAGTAATCCCTGCTGGAGCTGTTTTAGTCTTCCCTTCTACTTTTATAGGAATATTTGCAGTGATTTTTCTTCTGCATGCAGTATTTGTCTGTTACTGAGTGTTTTTGACAGTTGGCAGGACGTGGTCTCATTAAAGGAAGAGACCATCTGATGTGGGTGCTACTTCAGTTCATCTCTGGCAGCATCCAGAAGAATGCACTGGCTGACTTCCTCCCAGTTATGAAGCTTTTTGACCTCCTGTATCCTGAGAAGGAAGTAAGTCTTCTCTCTGAAATTAAAAGTTTTATTTTTAATTCAGCTTGAGACCTTCATATGTCAATATTACTATCACTCTTGAGTCACTGTTACAGCAGTGTGCTGCGTAGTTGGAGAGTGATGTTTCATAATTAAATGAAAATTTTCAGGATTTCCTAGCTATGTTTTTCCAGCAGCCATGTTTGTGCAGTGTTTTTAGGGGAAAAAAAGATTTCTGTTAACTCTTCTCTTCCTTTTGACTAAGGTTTTGAGGAGTTTGTTAAAATACTGAGGATACTATTAAGGAATAATGTGGAACTTTATTGTTACATTTGGGCTGTAACAGAATAATACACTGAGATATGCTATGCTTTCAGGTGCAAAGAACTGAACATGACACTTTAAATTTGTTTTGTATTAATGATTACTTAAAATTGATTCTGTAGTAGCAAATCAAGTCCCAGTCATGCTTTGTACATTCCTCTAGAATGAAGTTTCCTGAGGAAGGGGGAGTTAGGCAAAGTTCTTAAAACTTCCATCATGACAGCCTTGTCATCATGAAGTCCTGATTGCTTGCTCTTATTGTAGTGCCTTCTATTTTGGGCCAGTAGATATGTTAACACAAATGTGCGGTGTACCAAACTGATATGTAGCAGTTTTTCCCTCTCTTAAGTTAATGTGACCTGCAGAAATTCTTCAGTACAATTTGTTTCATGAGCTTGCAATTGTTTTTGTCAGCCCAAAATATGGGAAGAATGATGGGACTATTTACTTTAACTGTAGTGATGGGCTCTGAGTTACACTTGTTTAAAGTGTTTGTGGGACTAGGGCATTTCTGAGGATTCAATTTCACAAGCAGTTTAAATGTTATCTATGACTGTTGCTCTTAAGAGGATGTGCCTTACTACCCCTTGATTATGCATTGCTGCTGTCTCACTTGCACTTGCTATCGGTGGTGTTTGTCCAGTAGTAACTGTACCAAAGGGAAAGAAATGCGAATGCTGGCAAAAGGAGAGTGCCAGGGTGCCTTTGCCAGTAGCAATAATATACCCAAGTCTGTAGCCAAAACCATTTGAATTTTGGTGTGCATCTGTTCATTTTCGTAGGAAGTGTATTAATATTTAAGTATAACGGTTGGTG
Source organism: Aviceda cuculoides (assembly GCA_035590195.1). Taxonomy (NCBI): domain Eukaryota; kingdom Metazoa; phylum Chordata; class Aves; order Accipitriformes; family Accipitridae; genus Aviceda; species Aviceda cuculoides. Next base: position 22,930,148 of record JAVJGG010000082.1, on the reverse strand, counting down.
AACCACTGAGTACCTACTATGGAAGCACATACCATAACTGATTTCTGAATAATGTATAAGTGTCAGGCTGAGGGTAAAAGTATATGCTTTGTAACTATATGTGTCTTGAATTTGTATACTCTAAGCATTAACTTCCATTTGCTGAGGTCTTAGATTATTTGTTTGGTTTGGGTTTGGGTTTTTTTTCAGAATAATTACTGATGTCCGGGTCTCTTCCGCAGCTCTTGATTTAAAATTGCATATACAGATGAGGGTAGGATCTGTTCTTTAAAAACGTTGCATTTCGTGTTGCAAGTCAGAAAAAGAAAAACTTGACCTTGTGAATGCTGGCTACCTAAGTTGGTTTTCTGTACATTAATACATGCAATATGTCACATTCATGTGTTCTTTCTTTAGTGTATTCCTGTACCTGATATTAACAAACCCCAGTCAACTCATGCTTTTGCAATGACCTGTATTTGGATTCATCTGAATCGGAAGGCCCATAGTGACAACTCCAAGTTACAGATTCCCATTCCTCATTCTCTTAAACTTCACCATGAGTGAGTTTTGGGGGTTTTGTTATGTTTTGATTTGTCTAGACATAAGGGAATAGGAAGCTCCAAGTCTGTATTCAGAATATATTGTGTAATGTGATGCTGTATAAGGGTTACCAAAGGAATGAAGCAGAACTAAGAGCTCAAAGTCAAAATATGCTGTTATCACACAGCTAACAGAAATAATATAGTACATATAAGATTAATAAATCTTTTTTTACTGATGGAGAATCTGAAAGAAAATTGACTGTTTTGCTTTATTATGCTGTGTGGAAAGTGTGGGTAAGCAGTACATTGGGTTAAGTTTTGTTCAGAAAGGTGATTTTTAAAGTGTATTTTTTCCTGAGGTATTTTTCTGATACAGGAAAATTGTAACACAGTGAAACTGCAGCATAAGATGTAGTTGTTTTGATGTGGTGCAATTAATAAATATTTCACTTTTTCTACTATTTTGCAATAGATTTTTTTACTGGGGTTATTGTGGGTATAATCCTGGAATGCATGTGTATTCCACTTTTTTCTTTCTACTTAATGTTTAATCTCTTTGGCACACAGGTTTTTGCAACAGAGTTTAAGAAATAAAAGCTTACAGATGAATGACTACAAGATTGCCTTGTTGTGCAATGCTTATTCAACCAATTCAGAGTGTTTCACTTTGCCTATGGGTGTGCTAGTAGAGACTATTTATGGAAATGGCAACATGAGGATACCTCTTCCAGGGACTAACTGCATGGCATCAGGGTCTATTACCCCATTGCCAATGAACCTCTTGGACTCGCTCACAGTTCATGCCAAAATGAGGTACAGTATGCAGCTAGTGCTTTTTTTAACCTGTAAATCTATGTGTAACTAATTATCATCAGGAAAGCTTTCCTGTGTCTGTGCGTATCATGTATAGATCTGTTTGTTTACTTAATAAATTTCTTAATTTTCAAGTCCTTGTTTTTGATTGAAAAATACTTTCTCTCTTTCCTTCAGTCTGATTCATAGCATAGCTACAAGGGTAATTAAGTTGGCTCATGCAAAATCTAGTGTGGCCTTGGCTCCTGCTCTTGTGGAAACCTATAGTCGCCTGTTGGTTTATATGGAAATAGAATCCTTGGGCATCAAAGGCTTTATCAGTAAGAAAGAAAACCTTTTTTTTTCTTTCCCCCCTTTCTTTTGTTCAGCAGCATTTTCTTTTAATGGAAACTAGAGACCATAGTAAAAATGAAAATCTAATGATGCAGCATGTTGAATACATGTATAAATTATTTTAATATAAAAGAAATTGTAATGGTTACCCTAGTGCTGCATTAAATTTCAGATGAGCGTGCTGCTGTCCTTTTATGCCATCACTTGTATGGTCAGGACCTTCCTAGTTACACTGTGTTGTGCAAAAATATGCTTAACAGAAAATCATGAGCAAAGTTACTTAATTAGATGCAAATGATACTTAATTGCACTTGTTAAAATAATTTGCATGTCTGCTGTATATGTTCATTCAAAAGATTATTGAGTTCTACACTTTCACAGCATCTTCAGACAGTGCTTGCACATGCACTCTTTCGAGATAATACAGTTTTCAAATCAAATACCTGACTTGCAGCCTGATATAACTGTCTATCCACAGTGTAGTCTGTAGTTGTATTTTGAAGTGCCATCGTTTGTAACACTTACTTTACAAAATTTCTTTCATAAGGCCAGCTCCTGCCAACAGTGTTCAAATCTCATGCGTGGGGAATTTTGCACACTCTGCTAGAAATGTTTAGCTATCGGATGCATCACATTCAGCCTCATTACAGAGTCCAGCTGCTCAGCCATCTTCATTCCTTGGCTGCTGTGCCGCAGACTAATCAGAACCAGCTTCATCTGTGGTGAGTGACGGTTACCATATTTAACTGTAATCTCATATTCATACTTCATCATAAGTTGAAAGCTGCATGAGAACTATGTTTAAATGGGATATAAGTACTTCCCAGTCTTAGTTCTGTGGCTGAATTGTTTTGTGGTATCTCAGCAGGTCATGTTTCAAAAATACAGTTAGATAGTAGTAGTAGTACTCTGCAGAGTTGCATGAGGCATCGTCTTGGACAGATGTGGCAGCAGTGTCATGGCTCAAAACACAGGAATGCACACCAGAACTGTTATGTCAGGAAGTGTCGGAAAACTGTTGAGCTTCTTGTACTGCAGGTAAAGGGCAATGCCTGCTACTTGTAGTCACAGTGATTGGTTTGTCTGCCAGTGGGACTGTGCTTGCTTACTCCTGTAGCAGATGTTTAACTCCATTACAAGAGTTAAGTTGGTTCCACTTAATTCTTTAGTGACGTTAATTTTCAGTCAGATCAGAGAAATAATCTGATTCATCCTGCTGTAAAGGAGGTGGCAGAAGGCTGTGGTGGCTTTATGTGAACCTGAGTGGAGAAAAAAGTCACTTCCATCATATGGTGTGTGTCTTATATCAGCATAAACCATGCATAAAACAATGGCTAATTTGGATACAAGAAAGATGGAAGAGCTGGTTAAAGAAGCTCTAGAGTTGATATGCAGATAATGCTAGGGAAAAGCTTTGAGTTTAACTTACTGTTAACAAAGTCGAACGTTATGAGATTCAGTTTGTATGTAGAATCTGGGGTTTGTTGCAGAAAAATTGGGGAAAAGAGTGTCAATTCACTCTTAGAGTAGAATAGTTCTTGTGGGGGTATGTGAGGGAGTCAGAGCAACCTCATTATTACCAGTTCATATCAAGGAAGTCTAATTACACAGTAATTTCTTAGTCCAAATTCAAATTGCTCAGTTGCTTATCCTTTATCAAGAATAAAGAGAACAAGTAAAGACAAGTTTCTCCTTAAATTCAAGGTCTTGCTCTTTTTATTCACCTAAATCTTATTTTGTCATCTTAGTCTGCAAAATGTGGATGTTAATCAGTCACTTTTGATAAGCACTCCATGCAACTAGATTGGAGTAAACTAACCTACGGCTTTGGAGTTTCAAAGACACAGTGTTATAAAAAAGCCTTTAAAATTGCTTCAAACTACCTGGTGTGAGAAATGCTTCCAACTAGAGCACTGGAAAATAAAGTGCTTTTAATGAAAAGCAGTACTTCCTCATTTCTTTAATAAGGACAATTTAGTGCTATCTGCTTTAAGGTGATAGTTAGCTTTGAAACTTCCCATGCTTTATGCATGCCTTTTTATTCTGTTTTTGATTATATTTATTTATCTATGTATCCTTGTTCAGACGAAGATGTTCAGAAGATAAAGGGGGGGGGCTCTAAATTGGAGATACTTGCGGCTCTTTTTCAGGGGCTCTACACCTGGAATTTTCACTAAATTAACTTTTGAGAGCTTTATTTGTAAATAAAGTACTTAAATAGTTAATAACGAATCTATTAAAACATGGGAAAAGCAAACTTTTCCAAAAGGTTAAGAACATCACTTTCAAATCAGAAGGTTTTGTATTATCTGAAGCAGAAAATGGAGGAAAAATAGGTATTTTGGGCATCTTAGAAGCAGTAGTATAAGCATTTTTTGCTAACTGGACTGTTTCCTTCTTTCAGTGTTGAGAGTACTGCTCTAAGGCTAATCACAGCTTTGGGCAGCTCGGAAGTCCAACCACAGTTTACACGATTCCTCAGTGATCCCAAAACAGTTCTTTCGGCAGAATCAGAAGAACTCAACAGGGCTTTGATCTTAACTCTAGCAAGGGCAACACATGTGACAGGTAACAGCAGTACTGTGAGATAACATCTAAGTGAAAGCTGTAGTCAAGCCATTTTGCTAAAATACTGTTTAATATAGAGTATCGTTGAAATGACCCAGTCATAAAACATATCCCATACACTTCTGGTTTTGAAAAAAAGTCTATTTTAATTTCTAACTACTTGGTTTTAGGCAAAAAACTATTGTTGAAGCAGTAGTGAAATCAGACATTGTTTAAAAGTTTATTTTTATGCAGAGATACAGTGTGACTAATTATTTTTTACTGTCTTATTTTCAATTTCATTATTTTAAATGTAAATGTTTGGATTGATTATGGATACATGCTATTTAAAAAAAAAACATGGAATGTTCACAGCAAGTATGTTGCTCATGTGGAAGCCACCCCCGCTACAGCTTACCTTTAAGAAAAAGTAGTGTGTGGTTTGGGTTTGCTTTCTTGGGGAAGGGAGAGGTGGAAGCTTTTATTGTGTGTTTTGTTTTAACAATGTGCAATGACATGGATCAGGTTTTTGTTAGTTTTGACAAGGGGAATGTCTTCTCTGTTTCCTTTTTGTACTGTTCTAGTCTGCAGAGTCACTGGACAGTTAGAACAACTGACTTTACAAAAACTGGTAGAGGTGATTTGAAAGGGAAAGGGCTTCTTTGTGTTAGTTTTCTTTATTTTTTTAACCTTTGCTCAACCTTTAGTGTTAAATCAACACTGAGATTGGGGGGATGAGGCTTGTGTTTTACTTCTACAGCTTAATTGGGAAAGGTACTGCTGAGCAGCATTTTTAAAGAAATTTAAAATGGCATCTGGCAATTTTATCATCATTATCTTCCTCAGGAATTTTTTTTTAAGTCTAATCAGGTTATCAGCAAAAGCTTGTCTTATTCTCATTACAGGAAATTAAATATAAAAATCTTAAAATCATGATTGCTTTATTTCTAGCTCAAAACCTAAGAATAATTTTGTTACTGTTACTAGCATAAAAAAAATAATATCTAGCTTGTTCTATAGAGTAACTAAGATTCAGAGAAGGATGGGAGAAGTTGGCCAAAAAGGAAGCCCCGTTGAACTAGCAAAGCCTTGATGCATGTGACTGCAAAAGGAATACCAATAAGAAATAGTTTTTTTGTATGAGATTCTAATATCATCAATCCATTTTCTAGACTTTTTCACAGGCTCTGATTCAATTCAGGGAACTTGGTGCAAGGATATATTGCAGACTATCATGAGTTTTACTCCACATAACTGGGCATCACATACACTAAGCTGTTTTCCAGCTCCTCTGCAGGTAATAGTTTCAGACTGATTATTTTCTAATTGGAAATACAGACAATTTAGTCACTTAATAAGATCCTTTGCCTTTTGCTAGTTGGTGAGATTCTTCCCCTGTCCAGACTACATTAATCTCAAGTCCCTAAAGAATGTAGCATGATTATAACATTGCTATTTCTTCAGAAATGGATTCGCTTCCCCTAGAGTATTCTAAGGCCAAGTTTGGCCAACTGATACTTCTGGTGGAAGATAAATCAGATATTTTAAAAAATTAAAAAAAAAAAGGCAGGGGGAAAGTTGAGGCCTTTTTTCTTGTGGCAGTTTGTCGTGTAGCTTTGTTAGTGACAAAACAGTCACTGTGATGTCAGGGTGAAGCAGCAATCCTACCTAGTAGGTTTGTATTGTACAAGGAAGTAGGAACTCATAAGGTGCTATGTCAGGCAAAAGTTTGCCTGTTCAGATGTTTTATTCTAGGCTCTCAGTCACAGCAAAGCCTACTTTATTTCAGGTATTCTTCAAGCAGAATAACGTACCTCAGGAAAGCCGTTTTAACTTGAAGAAGAATGTGGAAGAAGAATACAGGAAGTGGAAGTCTATGACCAATGAGAATGATATAATCACACACTTTTCTATGCAAGGTTCACCCCCACTTTTCCTTTGTCTCCTATGGAAGATGTTGTTAGAGACTGATCACATTAATCAAATTGGGTACAGGTGAGCTTAAAAGATGTGCTACTTCAAAGTTATTCAGTAGCATTCTCAGTTCTGAGGACATAGATGGGTCTTGTGCATTAACAGCTTAATTTGTACTTTATTAATTCAGAGCATGCAGAGCATGGAAAAAAGCAGTGGAGCGAGGTATTAGCAAGCGTATCATAATAATTGTGCCGTGTTTAAGATTGGTTACACCACACAGTGGTCTGCAATGCATATTCGTCCTGGTAAGAGACAAGGATGTGAGGTGTTTAAATTAAGCCGTTTACTTGTAATGGCAGTGTTTCAGGCAATCTGAAATAGTAAACACGAAATATAAAGCATTTATTTACTTTGCCTTTGAACATGAATAAAAGCCAAATATTTTTTTCAAAAAGCACATGTTGGATTAAGATGAAAATTTTTTGTAGAAGTAGTAGTCCTACATTTTTTTTTTACTTGTTCTCAGTAGTAACAGCATCAGCTCTAGCTGTGAAAAATAAATTCTTTCTTTTCAGTCCTTGTTAGATCTGTTCGAACAATTAATATTTATGAGAGCATTTGTTACTCTTCTGTGCAATGAGGAAATACCAGTATTTTAATGCTATGGTTGTATTAAAATGCATACTGCAGGAAGATAAAGTTGAGTTGCAGAAGATTGTCCTAAAAGTTGTATAACTAAAAATGTGTAAGGCAGGCATGGATTCAGGGCAGAATACTATATATAAGAATTGGTGAACTTGAAGCATTTCTTCTGATTCATATCCAGACTTTGGAAATCCGTTGCTCTAATGCTTTTTTTGCTTTGCTTTGGGGTTTTCTTCAGTTCATTTAATGAAGACAATTGTATTAAAAGCTACTAACTCTTATAAAATAGACCAGTTAAAAATGTCTTAAGAACATAACAATTGCTTGTTGGGTTTTTTTTTTTTTTTTTTCTTTTCTTCTTTCCTGCTAGAGTTTTAGAAAGAATTGGAGCCAGAGCTCTGGTGGCACATGTTAGGACATTTGCAGATTTCTTGGTGTATGAATTCTCTACCTCTGCAGGAGGCCAGCAGCTCAATAAGTGTATTGAGATTCTCAATGACATGGTGTGGAAATACAACATTGTAACACTGGATAGGTTGATACTGTGTTTGGTAAGCATTGCCTTAGAAGATAAGGCACCAGTTCTTCACCCAGTCTGCTTTCTGAGTCACTTTTGTAGGAGCAATCTTTTTAAAAATGAATTGGTTTTAAATAGCAACTATTTGCTAACCCAATAATCAAGGAAAAAAATAGATTACTTCTGTAAGCAATGTAAAACTCAAAGTCTTACAGTTCTCTGAATCTTCAGGGGAAGCTTTTCTTGGTTATTTAATGGCAACCATTGAACTGGTATTATTAAATGTTGTTATTAGTGCTTTGGGTCTCTGACCTCAGAGCTATGCAATTATTTCTGCAGCCTGAAGAGGTAGAAGGGGTGTGGCATGCCATGATTCAGGAGCAAATGAAAAATCTTGTACCCATTAGAGTATGCTTTCTTTGCTTAGAATTCAACCTGTTTCATCAGAAAATTAGAGAGAAATGGCATTCTCTGTCTTTCCAGGTTGTCCTACAAAATAAAGCAGAACTCACCTGGAGAGAATTAAATTTTCCTTCAGTAATTATCCTTTACTTATATTTTAAAATCTCATCTTAATGTAAAGCTGGTTGTTTGAATTTTAGTTTGGTTTTCAAACTGAAGTCCAAAGATGTCAGAGTGGCCAGAAGTTTGAAGCAATCTTAACTTCATCATCATTACTTGGTTATTTTGAATAAGAGAGCTGACAGCTAAGAGAGCTAGAATTCTTGGAGAACATGCTGTCACTGGGGAGTTTGTAAGGCTTTCTGCCTATGGAATAAAAAATGTGATGCATACTTTTCACAGGAGGTGATTGAACCTGCCTCTGTTCTGTGTCTTCACTTGAAAAATAGAGTTGAAAGGCCATGTGCTCAGTGTGAATTTGTGTGCAGATGTACCTAATGTGCAGCCAAATCTGCTAGCCAATGTTTAGGGGTTATAAAGCAGACAGAAGTGTCAACTGTAATTCCATGTTTTCTGATCCATTTTGTTTAAGGCTATGCGTAGTCATGAAGGAAATGAAGCTCAAGTCTGTTACTTCATAATTCAGTTACTCTTACTCAAGCCTAACGATTTCAGAAACAGAGTGAGTGATTTTGTGAAGGAGAATTCTCCGGAGCACTGGCTGCAGAATGACTGGCATACTAAGCATATGAGTTATCACAAGGTATCAAAGCTAATAAAATTCTTTTATTGTAATACTTTCTGTGGAGTAGTTATCAGCCAGAGAGTCTTTCATCCTGTAAATGACAGGACAGATCTGTCAATTTTTGGAGTTACTTAGTAAGTAATTTATTTGGGCTAGTATAAGAAAAATTAATTACTGTATTTATGTAATAACATTAAAATTATAATGCAGTGATATTCAAAGATAGAAGCAGCTGAAGAGTTGGTTGGAGATTCATTCCTGCTCATCTAAATCCCATCATTTTAAAATCTTGGTTTTACTGAAATTCATTTAGAAAGGTTTTTGTCTGTCGAAGAGAAGGTATTTCCTTCTGGTGTTCTATGACTATAACAACAGTTAAACCTATGCTTTCTCCTAATTATTAAAGCTTCTTCTATCTCCTGTATGGCAAGAACATGATATGCTGATATGCTAGGGAAGAGAATTGCTGAGATTTTAATGCTGCTGTAAACATAGTGGCTTCCGCTGGCTAGAAAAGGATGTACCAATGGAGTGTTCTGTCAGATGATAGATCAACACTGAGATTAAATAGATACAAGCAAACACTCATGTAGTTAAACACATACAACCTAGTTCTGATCCAGAAGCTATCTGGTCTGTATTAGCCCTCTGCTTTAGCACTCTGCTTTAGCCGTACAGTGTCTTTTAACAGTGCCTAAAAGCACAAGGGTAGCAGGGAAGCAAATTGTATTAGGCTGGGAAGTGCTCTGACATGGCTGCACAGTTACTAGACCCAATCTGCAATATAGACATTTCAGTCACAGGTAAAACACTATAAGCTCAACCTTCAGCCGTACTCATCTGGTATTTGAGTACACTCCAGTTCTTTTCCCAGGGAGTTATTACATACATATTATTTCTAGTGTTCTGATGCAGTATATGATGCAGAAACTTTCAGTAGTGCTGATTTTCCCTACGTTTTCTCTTAAAATACTTGACAAGGGACACATAAGTGCTAGCTGCTTTCAGCTTTGCCTTGGGATGCTTAATGTTCTCTTATGCCCATTTAGAGTGGTGGTGAGACTTTGTTTTGTTTTTTTTTCCTGAAGAAGTTGTTATCTACTAGTCTGATAAGTAAATAATTTCACTCAGAGTTAAATTTTCTTCAGTAAGGTTTACAGTGAGATCATCTCACTGCATTCATATGTGATAATGAGGGTTATGAAGTATCTTTTAAAGCAATGTAGATGCTGAATATTTAATGCACTGCTTTTAAGGAAAGAGCTTTTGATTTTGTTGGATTTCTTTCCTTCCAGAAATATCCTGAAAAGCTGTATTTTGAAGGCTTGGCAGAACAAGTCAATCCCCCAGTTCAGATCCAACCCCAATACCTACCAATTTATTTTGGAAATGTATGCCTGCGCTTTCTGCCAGTGTTTGACATTGTAATCCATAGATTTCTGGAATTGCTTCCAGTGTCCAAATCACTAGAAACTTTATTGGATCATCTGGGAGGTTTATACAAATTCCATGGTAAGTTGTCTGTGAATACAGTTCTATTCGTGTTGCAATCATTCTATTCTCCTTCATCTCCTTTGTTCATAATTTTCATCTACTAGCACAGCAATGTTTTAATCCTTCCCTATTCTGTAAGCCCTGTGTACATTTCCACAGAGAGATACAATCCCTATTTAGTGGACTTCAGCCTACTAACAGTGAACTCGCTTTTATTCAGGTAGCTCTTGCCGATTCATGTTTCCTTCACACCTTTCCCTTTCATTCCCTTCTAGTAGTAACTATGTGGACCTGTGTCCTAACAATGCAGTTCCTCCATCTATCCTTGTTTAAGATTCAAATAACTTAACCTAATTTGTTTTAACACTTTAACAGCACTTTTATAATAAGTTTTTGTATAGATGTCATTGCTATGTTATGCCCAGACAATTTACAATATTCTTTCTTTACTGTGACTTCATACCCGGATTCTTCCTATTTAATACCTTTTATACAAAGAGATGATTTAGACAGTTTACTTACAAATATATTAGTATTATCATTAATATATGAACTGTTAGTGACTTTCTTTGCTCGATTTCTACCCTTCTGCACACATGTTAAAGTGTATGTACAAGACAAAGGGAAATCAGTGTTGTAGAGGATAGTGAAATAAAGAACGTGAATCAATTCCATATGTGCTGTTTTTAAATACATGCAGCTTAGTCTTGTAGAGCTCTTGATTTTAATTTCATGTTTGCCACCATAAACATAATAGTGATGCTAGGAGTTATTTCTGAGTTTTGTTGTTTTCCCTTTCTTCTTGGCAGACCGTCCAGTGACTTACCTGTACAACACTCTTCACTATTATGAGGGGCATCTCAGAGAGCGCACAAACCTCAAGAGAAAACTTGTTCATGCCATAATTGGCTCTCTCAAAGATAATCGCCCACTAGGCTGGTGTCTAAGTGACACTTATCTCAAATGTGCTATGAATGCCCGAGAAGAAAATCCATGGTTTCCTGATGACACTTACTATTGCAAGCTCATTGGAAGACTAGTAGACAATATCCTTCTTAAAGTTTACATTAAGTAAGCTGTGCCAATGTCTTATAGCTTCACTTCATCAAAATATAAAGTTCAATTTCTGTCTATCCTGATATGAAATAAAGCTTGGAGTCTTTATTTAGCTGCATATATCAGTCTAAATTCATATTAGATTACTTCAATGTACTATTTTTTATTATTATTATTCTACACAGGGACTGTGCTGCCCTAGTAAAAACATGTTGAAAGATATGGTGAAAACAAAGTACAGTCTTTATATAAATACTTCACTGCTTAATGCATCACTTATAAATACAAATACTCATATTTACACATTCTGAATTGAATTCTAATTGCCACATAAAATCAGCTTGATACAAAGCATAAGTATTTTTTAAAAAGTGTAGAAAATGAGGTTACTTTCTTCTAATGCCATTATCAGTATTACTAAAAATAACATATTGTAAGCATTGTCAGACTTAAGATGGTATATAATTAGCTGTGTCTAGTTGAAGATTGGTATGTGTGCTGTTAGCAACTGCTGAGAATCTGGTTTTTAGGAGGGAAAAAACAGAAGTTATATTTTTAACACAAGCCTACATTTTCTTAATTGCTACCTTTTATTAGTTTTTACAGTTTTTACAATTATGACTACAGCTGATTTAAATTTCTGTGGAAATAGCTGGTGAACCCATGCAGCTATGTTTTCAGAGAATAGTGCTAGCGGAATCTCCCTGGATGTTCTGGGTCAGCTTTCTGGGTCACTTTTATGGAAGTTGACAGTTTTCTGGATGTTATGTGTCTTCCTTTATCCCTCTTCCTGAACTTGCTTTTCTTTTGTGTGTAACTTGAAAGAAGTTTATTAGGTCTCTCTAAAGAAAGCTAAAATTATATAAAACCCTGCTTTTATGCAAATGTTAACTGTGTTCAGAGATCTTTTCTATATGTAGCTCAAATGAGTTAGTCTTGGTTGGGAAAGTAGAATATTTTCAGAGACTAAGCAGGTGCTCATTTTGCATAAACTGTCACCCTAGAAATCTGCTAGAAGATCATATACTGAAGCACATTAATGGTTTCAGATTATGCAGAGTAGAAAATTCTTGTTATTTTCATTTTCTTGTCTTGGAAGCAGATGGTGAATGAGATGGTTGGTGTTGTTTTGTTCCACCTCTTAATCAGGGAAATTTATCCTCTGCATGACCTTGTGAGTGTAGTGTGTTTATAGCTATGTATTCATGCAGTCCTTCAGTGATGTGTCATTGCCTTATATTCATACTTTTGTCCATATGTCTTATTTTTATGAAATGCTATTGTTTTATTTGTTCTCAGTAACTTACCTTTCAATTCAATTCAACTTGGTATGTGTGGTGTGTATATACAGTTTTAAGCAGTGTGCTGCTTACACTAGTCTGTGTTGGGTCAGCTTTTTTTTCCTTAATCACTGTCACCTATGGCAGGCAAATCACCCGGTCCATTTCCAAATTGTGACTGGAGATTCAACGAGTTCCCGAACCCAGCTGCCCATGCCCTCCATGTTACCTGTGTTGAGCTCATGGCTCTGGCTGTTCCAGGGAAGGATGTGGGCAATGCGCTACTGAATGTTGTGCTGAAGAGGTACGTTGGCTCTCTGAAACTGTTTTCTGCAATCTATAATACATAATTAGAGATTGCTAAGGTGGTCTGTGATACTCATTTTCTTAGGTTTTTATAATTTTTAATTAGTTATAAATAATCGAAGTTTTATAGATAAAGTATTTTTGGAGGACAAACAAGGCTATAGGGATCACACAGAAAAGTCATGTTGTATTTCTGTGCTGTAGTGGATTCTGTGTGCTTCAGGAACAGTTGATTCAGCATGATCCCCTTAAAAGACAGAAGGATGACCCTGCACAGGCAAAGAACTTACCCAGTGGGTTCAGTGGCAGAGAGGCTGGAAAAAGTCTGGTGTTCTTTCAGCTGTGCTGGGAGGAGGACATTTTATCAGTTAATATCACAGGATCTTTGAACACAAATAAAGGGGCAGGAAGCACTGTCAGGACTGAATCCTCCTGATGCTAATTGTCCTGGTTTCAGCTGGGATAGAGTTAATTGTCTTCCTAATAGCTGGTACAGTGCTGTGTTTTGAGTTCAGTAT
>JAVJGG010000082.1:22876346-22916951 GCA_035590195.1 Aviceda cuculoides | reverse complement strand
GGTGAGCAATTGCACTGCACATCATTTGTACATTCCAATCCTTTCATTATTACTGTTGTCATTTTATTAGTGTTATCGTTATTAGTTTCTTCTTTTCTGTTCTATTAAACTGTTCTTATCTCAACCCATAAGTTTTACTTCTCCCGATTTTCTATCCCATCCCACTGGGGGGGACGGGGGAAGTCAGTGAGCAGCTGCATGGTGCTTAGTTGCTGGCTGGGGTTAAACCACGACATAATGTAAAATCAGAGGTACTTTGAAACAAGTGGTATGCCAAGGCTAGCCTTTTGTCATGATGCGTTAAGTTTGACCCATAGCTGTTTCTTGCTCAGCCACTGTGAAAAGAAGTGAAGCGAAAGAAAGGATCTAGTATTCTTGCAGCGATTCAGATGTGGAGCAATGACAGACTGAAATGATTGGTTTTCAGCCTCATTCAGCTTAGTAATGTGTTATTGTCAGCTCTATTTGGGGCACATGGAAGAGTCAGTAAAACCTATTTGTTAGGAAGAACAATGTGATAACAGCCTTAGAAGCTACTAACACAAAATCGTGCCTGAACAAAGTTTTGCAAGCAGCATCACAATGGCATTTATGCTGTCTGTTGGCTCTTCTAAATACCTGTATGTGTGTAGTTCTCTCAACTTGAGAAATATTCTTTGCCTAAGTATACTTTGTCTTTAGGTGCACCAGAAGCACAAATTGCAATTGTGAATTTCAGAACTTCAGTTTTCTTTTTCTCTGTCTCTAGTCAGCCCCTGGTGCCAAGAGAGAATATCACAGCTTGGATGAATGCGATTGGACTGATTATCACAGCCTTACCAGTGAGTCAATATCTTGTATTTAAAAATAAAAAAATCTCTTCTTCCACATAAGGTTTATCATCTTTCTAGAGTATGTTGTGAAAGCTTCTGCAGTTTACAGTGTGATAGCCAACATGTGTAGATTCCACAGAGAGCTATTGAGAAGGCTACTTGTATGTTTGAGAAACATCTGCTCCTCCAGCATGGAAAAAACAACCAGGTTTTCTGTTTTTCTTTTATCTTTTGAGGCTAGGGTGAAAAGAAGTATATCACTCCTATGTAAAAACATAGTTAAATGTCACATGTGTAGTATTAATTGAGAACTGGAACTATGAAATAAGAAGGTCTGTAAGGATTCTGATGCAAATCTAATTTTCTGTTAATGCTTGTGCTTGTATATCTTATATCTCTTAAACCATATAAATGACATATGTCTACAACTGCAAAAGCAAATGTATGCAGTATTAGAGTTTGTGTATCAGTAGAAACTTTGATCTTCTGAATATGACTCTTGTAACCTGACCAGGACTGCCTGAATAATTTTGACCTTGCTTACCTGTTGCTTGTATGTGCAACAGATAGCCTTTCCTTTCACTTCTTTTCCCCAACAAAATGGTTCCTTTTCTTGAAAGAAAGCCAACATGGGTTTAATCCTTATTATTTTTGTAAAGCTTCTTATGCTTCCTGTTCCCTCTCCTTGCATCTTAATCTATATTCTTTGACTTTTCTACCTTTTTTTTGTTTCCTGTTTCCTTCTTGGATTTTTATTTTTGGTCCGTTTGTGCCAGAAAACTCTCAGTCTCCTTCCATTAAGGCTTTTTGCTTCTGCTCTGCTTCTCTGGAGACCTTTGTATAAGCTGACTAAATAATTAAATTCATTAAATATGTCTTGATAATGCCACACCCTCGAGTGTGCCATATCCACTAACATGGATGCTTTCTGTATCGTGCTTCTTAATTTTCATGTTTGTCAGACGGGGTCGTAAACTACCATGTAGTCGAAAACATTTTAGAAATGCAATAATAGTAGAAAGAGTTGAGGAAGCATTGTGTTAGATAGTGTTCTTTTCAGAAGCAATTCTGACTTTTTTGTTTTTTCCAGGAGCCATACTGGATTGTCCTTCATGATCGCATTGTAAACGTTATCAACAGTCCCAGCTTGACGTCAGAGACAGAGTGGGTTGGTTACCCATTCCAGCTGTTTGATTTCACAGCATGTCACCAGTCTTATTCCGAGATGAGTTGTAGCTACACTTTGGCTTTGGCACATGCTGTCTGGCATCATTCTAGCATCGGACAGCTTTCTCTCATTCCTAAGTAGGTGTAAAGATATTTTATGATTTAATTTGGTTTTTAATTCCATGCATATTTTAAATAACAAAGCTGTACCTGTAACACACCAGCAAATACGTACAGGGGAGCTCCAAAACTCGCCAGATCGGTCACAGTTTTTTTTCCAGCTCCCTCTTCCAGTGACATGACCCTTGTTATCCGTAAGCTTCGGGGCTTTTGTCTAGATTGTGACTGCCTTTAATAAGACTTTTTTATCTTGGTTAGCTTTCATACTTTTATTCATTTGTGTTTTTCTTGAACCATTGACTGTAGCATATTCCTAAAGCATCAACTGTAATCAGTAAATGTATCCTTAATTCTAGCAAGTACCCTCTACTGCACGTTGAGATGCTTTGCTAACTGAAGGGTGTGGTAGTGGTCCACTTAATCATTAAAGCAAGTAAAAAATACCACTGCATTACAAAATTGATTAGACTTTCCGCAGTGCCGTGTTAATGAGAGAACTAAGAGACTTCACTTACTAAGTCTTAAAATATTGAACAAAAATGAAGGTGGTATGATGTACTCCTGTCAGTTAAACCAGAACCTTGATTTAAGGCTAATGTTAGAACATCAGAGGACAGCTTTTTGACTGTGTGTAACGTTCTGCTGAGCTTAGAATCATTGCCTGTTCTAGTCCAGTAATAATAGCTGGAAATGTTCTAGCACTTCACTGGAATAACTAATATTTGAAATAACTAATATTTACAGAGCTACACTGTATTTTCTGAAATGAAGGCCCCAATCTGTGAGAGAGAATGTGATGTTTTGGCTAGAATTTGGGGTGAGGGAAAGAAGGGAAAAAAAAAAAACAAATTCCAGTTGAAGTAGTGTCTTGAAATACTACAGGTTCCTCACAGAAGTATTGATACCCATAGTGAAAACAGAGTTCCAGTTACTCTACGTTTACCACCTTGTTGGTCCTTTTCTACAACGGTTCCAGCAAGAGAGGACACGATGCATGATAGAGGTAAAGTGTAGCTCTTGGTGTAATTTATACAGTATATATTATTTTAGCTTTGCTATTATATTACAAAGCAGAATCTGATGGAGATCTTTGGGAAACATTCAGAATTAAATTCTATGTAAATTTCAAAGATCTGAATTGCTGAGTTGGTATTCAGCTACCCAGTTAACTGTCAGCTTGGTTCACGATAAAACACCTAGCCTTTTTTTTTTTTTTTTTTTTTTAAAAAAAAAAAAAAAAAAAGAAACAACCTCCAAAATAGCAAGCAACACATCAACACATGCTTTCTTTGGCTTTCAAACTGCATCCAGAATATACATCAGACTTGCTGCCTCTTTTAAAAGCTTCTGTGCAGGGGAAGGAAGCATGCAAGAGCTGAGTTGTGAGGATGGAGGAGCACAAGCTGTTTCTTACCTTCATATCAATGTGGATAAGGGTAGGGGAGGAGAAAAGAGGTGGAGCTGGCCGATAGGCAGGTGAGCTGAAAAATGGCAGGTAGCAGAGGCCCTTCTAGAAATAAGAGCTTAATCTGGGAATCCAAAGTTTTTAAATATCTGCGCTGTCAGTAAATATACACTAAGTCTCTATGTCAGGTATGCATATTGTCTCCCTCTAGAGTCTGACCAACATAACATGCAGGTCCACTGCCACTACTCATTACTTTTTCATCCCATTACCGATGTCTGTGCTGGGGACTTCACTCTTAACCTTCTTAGGTCCCCATTAGTTCCTGAGCTGCAACTTTCCCCACCCTCCACCCCAGTTATTTCTAAAATACTTAGTTTGCATCCATTGTTCTGTGAAGAAGTCAAAAACTGTAGGGATGCATACACAGTGGGAGAAGAGTTTTGTAACTTTTGTTCCCATGGTTTTGGATATATCATGAACACGGGATACTGTAAGAAACTATATCAGGTAGTGAAATAATCATATGGCAGTGTTTCTGTATACTTGTTTACATATTTCCTTCAGTTTTACCCCTGAGTTACCGCCTTTTCTGGTTCTTTTTAAGTATACTTCAGAATTATGAAACAAAACCTACATATATAATTCGTTAGGAATTCTGCCTTTTTTTTTTTTTTTTTTTTTTTTCTTAAAGCTACAATAGAAGTAACTCCGTAAAGCAGTGCTTAAGTAAAAATACTGGAGAGTAACAGAAAGTACTGTTTAGGCATGGAGCAGTATCATTCTATAGATTTCTGTATAAAACTGTAAATTGTTAGTAAGTATTGCTTTAACTGGTTTCTTCCTTCCTCTGTCAGGAAGAAATTTTTTTCTGTGCCTGCATTCTCTGTATTGAACCAAAAATATAAGAAAAGTTAAAAAGCTGTCATCTTTCCATGCTTTTAACATTCCCATACCACTCCTTTTTCTTTGAGGAGTTTATTTCAGTGTGAGGAAATCGTGAGGAGTTGCTACCCTCAGAGTACATAGCAACTATCATGTGACTTAAATGACCAAGCACAAAGTTGAGGTTTCAGATTGCCATGTTTAAATGGTCCTAGGCACACATATGTTTGCACACACCGCTTCCTTAATAAGTATATTGAAACACTGTAGTTGTAAACTCTTTGTAGAGAATGCTTGAACCATTAAAATGCACTGTGTGCATTTGCTGAAGACCTTGCTGGAGTCTAGATACAAGCTGAATGCAGTAAACTGTAATATCTTCTTGCCAGAAGACTCAAATTTTGTGCTAAACTTTTCCTAGTTATTTACTAAGGTCTACTTTTGCAAATTTTGTAGGCACTTACTCAAACCATATTGCAGTCAGTGATGTTTAAGCACTGATTATGTAGCATGTACCAAAATACCATCATTGTGCTCGCTGGAAGTTAACTTGGGAAAATGGGATAATTTAGTTAAGGGTAATGGGATGAGCTAGAGCTGCCCATTTGCTCTTGTAAGAAAGTAAATACTTAGGAATCACAGATACTTAAAAAGTAGTACATATATTTATTACACTGTTTAACTGTATTTCTACTCTAAAGCATTTTAAAACCTGTGTTCATTTGGGGTGCTTTTTGTGTCTGTGGAAATAGATTGGAGTGGCATTTTATGAAATGCTCCTGAATGCAGATCGGTACAGCTCACACCTGAACTACATGGATCCTATATGTGACTTCTTGTATCATATGAAGTATATGTTTACAGGTGACAGTGTGAAAGACCAAGTGAGTAAACAGTAGATATTGATACTTAAGTTATCTTTCTTCCCATATAGCAATTTAATCTTTTTATGAATTATTTTCATAGGTAGCAGTACAACAGAATGCCTAACAGTTGTCTAGTCTCTGTGTGCAAACTAGGAAGTTGGTCCACTTCTACACATTTAAAAGTTTTAGATGCATAAGACTAGGTATCTCAGGTTTCATGATTAGTTTCTGTAGTCTGAAATTTAAGATATAGTTTGAGGGTACTTTAAGTACTATTATTAAAGCAATCACTAAAAAATAAAGCTGTTTCATAGCTTTTCCTCATTTCAGTCTATACCTTTTAAGTTTTTACCTAATTTCTGATTTATTAATATAACTTGACATGTGATGAAAGCAAGAATGCATCCATGTTCAGTGAAAAATCGTTCACCGAACTTAAGTTTAGTTTCTAACAGTACACACTTTTAAAAGTGTCAGTTGTGTGAATTGTTTTGCAAAGGTTAGTTATCAGAAGAGGTCTAAAAGTTAACATGGTAGATAAAATATTAACATAAATACCACTATTCACTATATCTTTTTCTTTTATTCGTTCTGCTAATGTGATGTTTGTGTACAGTAGTGACACATGTCAAAATACTCCTGTTTTACCAATGCATTTCTGTCCTTTTTTTTTTTTTTTTTTTAAACAGGTTGAGAAGATAATTTGTAATCTAAGACCAGCTTTGAAACTGCGGTTACGCTTCATAACACACATCAGCAAAATGGAACCAGCTGCTGTTCCACAACAACCTCTCAATAATGGGTCACCAGCACAGCAGCCTAGCCAAGTGCCTGTTAATGTTGCTTTGCCAGTAACACAGTGAAATATGAAGCGTTTGGTTGGCCTTGATGTGAAGGCTTCCTTCTGTTACTGATAAAGGTGAAACATCATCTGATCTGAAATCTGGTATGCTATATAAAAGGAAAGAGAACCATGTACAGATTTCTGCTTCGTTATCTTTTGCATAATGAAGCTGTCTATGCCACAGTCTTCTTACCTATTTATATCAGACACTAGGTGAGGTATATGTTGACTTTCTTTGAAAGCACTGAGTAAAGATTCTTTACAAGCAAATACATGGATTTCTGAAGAGTTTACAATATCCTGCTCCCTATCCTCGTTTGAGTCACCTGGATTTTTCCTTTCCTTCTGTCTGTGATATGAAAGGACACTCAATGTATGTAGCCTAGTAGAAAATGGCCTTTTTAAATTTGGGTTCCGACTTATTAAAAATTTCTATTCTTTTTGTCCAACAGAAGAATTTAAATTCTTTTTGTCTTTTGGGCAGACAAGTTAAGCCCTTACATAGAAATGCTCCTAGACAGAGAGATTGCATCAGTTGTATTGAGTTAATTATAACATCTTTCCAAAGACTAAGAATGAGCGTTTGAAAATATTTGTAAATTTTGTATGTGCAGTTTACATTCAACACATGAGCAGTGGGTTTGATCTAGCATCAGTTACCAGACTGTTAGATTACTACCCAGAGGCTGTCTCTAATGAGTCTATTGGAAGTCTGTATATTCAGTTCAAGCTGTGCTGGTTCATATTTTATCTTTCTGATTTGGGAAATGGTGTAGTTTTTATTAAGTCAGTCACATGAATTTTATTGATATCTTATTATATTTTAGATTTGTATAATATTTTACCTTGGTTTATGTGTACTGTGTTCAGCAGGCTTTGATAGCAGAATTGAAAGGCTCAGTGTTTTGTAAATACTCATCTTGTTTGACAAATGTTTTTAATTAAAAAAAACACTTTAAAAGACTGTATTAGTATTGTTAAGCTTGTTTATTTTCTATACCCGTTACCTTAAAAATAAGAATTGACCATAGCAAGTATACTTCCATGTCCCAAGTTCTCTATCAGCTTTACAATAATGCCAATTTTAACCTTTTATAAACAGAGTCCAGATTAGTAAGGTCAGGTCTGATTTATATCTCGATGGAAAAATTTAACAGTTATGAAAAGGAGTTGTTGATTGAATGAGTGGAAGTTTTCTTGTCTGTTTCTGAAGGACAGCAAACCTAGATTGCTGGAAACTGCTGTCATTTGTATAGTACTTGGATCCTAAATTCTGCCAAGTGTAATTTGAGCAACAGAGAACTGTGACTGCTCTTCAGTGAATTTATAGTCTGATAGAAAAACATGTTTGCCTATTGTATGCTGCTATGTTTGGTTTAAAAGGTCTTGTATTGCATTCTGGAGTCAGGTGACTCTAATACCATCGGGCTCAATTTTGATAACAAGATGAGTATAGTTGGTCTCCAAAAATCCAGTGGACCTCTACAGACCTTCCCATAGGCTTTCTGGGTCAGACTGCAAAGCAAAATTCTGGTTGTGGGTTTGTAGACTTCGGTCAGCAGCAAAACTGTGTTAAGACTTCTTCTCTTCCTAAACAGTTTTTGGAGCACATGACATGGCTATTCTGCATGCATGTTCTAACTGAGCTAATGCTAACACCACAGGCATCTTTCTGAATTGTCTTATTTCATATTGAAATAGTTTTGATGCTTGATGTGGAATCCGGAGTGTCCCTTTTAATATTTAAACTAGCACCTGTTTTCAGTCACTGGGATTTCACAGATAGTATCAAGGAAGTTGGATAACTCTTCAGAAGCAAATGATGAGAGCTGTTGGACTTCTTTAAACCTTTGTGTGTTTTCAGTTTTGCTTTGGTTTTTTCCTTTCTCATGTAGGTCTGGAAAATTAATTTCTTTAGTGTTATGGCAGGCAACAGTGGTGTACAGAAACAGCTCCCTCATTCAGCTTTGTGTCTTTACAACATGTGCGGTTATGTTAAGAGGCTGACTGCAACGTGCTGGCCTGGCACTACATGGAGGTGATTGCCGCAGCCGGGCTGGCACTAGCAAATAATTGAAAAACTTGTGTTTCATCAATACTGGACTACATTTGAACTTTTGACTTAGAGCTTAAAGACTGTATATCCCACTAACAGTGCTATCAGGACCCTAATGCCTTGGTTACCTAGTAGAATTAGTGATTTACATGGTTTACCTATTATGAAATGCAAAGGGAAGGCTCCTCTTCCTCTGAGCGTGCACACTCATTCTCTGCAAAACTCACCAGGTTTCTGAAGGCGCTAAACCCTCACTAGTTGAAATAAGGTATCTCTTCTGCTAAAACCTACACTTGCATCTTCAGCAGTACAGGTCTAAAAATTAATTCTTAACAATGCTTTCTTTGAGTTAAATAACTTACCCTTTAAAACCCAGATAACCAAATTCACTTTCTAAAGTACTACCACAGCAAGACAAAATTCCAGTGTAATTTCAGACATACATTTGTAATTGATTATGACTGTCATATGGCTGGTTTGTAAAATTAAAAAAACTACATTTGGCCCTCTGCTGGAACTTAAAGCAGTTGTGGGTAGTGAAGGGAAACTTAAGTCTGAGGTTTTGGATTTGGCTTTTGGGTTTTTTGTATTCCAAATTACAGGTAGCCAGTATGGAATGGACACAATAGTTCCAGGCTTCCACCACCTCATCTGACTTTTATATTTATTTAGTAAGACTTGAACAGTCTGTTATAATATGGCTGGCTTAGTCAACAGATGGCTAGAAAAAATTGAATTCCCTCTTTAACCACCAGAGGGAGATTTCTTCAAAAAAGTTAATCTGCTCTTCAGCTGGTTGTGTGTATGATGCAACATCCTGAACACTCAGATCTTCCTTGGATATACCAACATTTTGATCCAAGATTTAACAGCTTAGAAGCCATATTACACTGTTGTCCTTGATGTTTAAAATATGCTTTGTTATTTCTCTTCTTCATAAACCAGTTTGCTGGAGGACTCCCTAGAGCTGTGGGGTTTGCAAAATCTTCAAAACAAATACAAAGATTTTTAATCTTTCAAAATTGTCACAGGTTTTTTGTTTTTTAAAGCCAATCACTTGATGCATGCAACAGTTGCCAGAGTTGTTGAGAGATTTTTGTGCTTAATCACCTCAAAAAATAAGCAATAGATAAGAACAATGTATTTGACTTTGATTTTTAGCACTAAGACTTTTTAGGACATAAATTAATACTTTTGGCTTGGCACACTATACCTGAAATCATGCAGCCTTTTCTGAAGGTGCACCAAACAAGGATAATGTAATTGTAAATGGCTCCTTTGACTGTTGAATTTGCTTATTCCTGTGACTCTCCACAAGATGGGCTTACCCCCACCATGTCTACTGCTGAAAGTAATCTTACAATAGTGAATGAATATTTGAATGAAACGATCACGCAATATTTAACTTGCTGTACCTTCTGCAAGTCCAAAAGGTAGAGAATGTTCAGCAAATATAAGCACAGTAAGGCACAAACTTCTTTTTTTGGTTTAGGATCCAGAAACCCCAGATGGAGGGGTTCCCATCCAACCCCTCTATTTCTTCACATACATATCTGCTATCAGCAGTGGTCAGAGAGACACTGCTGTGTTTCTGCATCCTTCCTTCTAACCTTTTGAATTGAAAGAATGGTCTTTGGTGGTGGTGGTGGTGGTGGTTTTGGTTTGTTGGGGTTTTTTTTCCTGCCCTCCCCTGTATGTCTCTTCTTTCTTGTGAATTGTAGTGCTGTTCACGTCTGGTCCTTCACCTTATTAGCGTTTCACGCAGAGACAGCTCCATGACTTGGTTGTGTGCATCTGATGTCAGATTTAATAGGAGTGAGTTGTTTTAAAGGTAAGTGGGTACCTTCTAATATTTTTCTCCAGAAAAGTGAGGGAATCCTGTCTGTGTCCTGGTTAGAGGAACATGGTGGGTTCCTGTCAGCCATCAAAGACAGAGGATCTATAGTTCTTCCCTAACCCTGTTTCAGCACTGAGTGGGCTCAGGCTGCTTTATAGTTTAGCTTTTAATTAAAAATCTGAAATGCCCGCACACCTGATTTCCCATGCAGCACTGATGTGGGGGCAATTTTTAAAGTAACAGAGATGCCTTTGAAGCAAAAGGCTGAGCTGCATGAAGGAGAGACTGGGGGAGGCCATGCAGGCACATAGTTCCTAGGTATATAATTTCATCCACATTGTGCAGGGGTCTGATACTTTCATATCTTTGATCTATAAATAAATTGGAAGCTTGACATTCCAGATTTAAGGTGGAACTTCATTAATGATTTTTGCTCATGAGAAGAGCTACGTAGACTAATGTAAGGTTTTGTTTGGGTCAGAATTGTTTATTGTGGTGAAGACTTGAGGGGGATGAGATTTATGTTTGGAAAGTGAAAGCAGAAAATATTGATGTGATAGCAAATTGCAGTTGGGTGACATTAGGATTCAAGAAAGAAATTTGAAAAGAAAAAAAAATTCATTTCACTGTAGTAAAGCTGCTGCTTCTTATGAGTTGCATCTGTAAGCCCTACCTGGGGATTTTTTTAAACACAGCTGTGGTGGTGTAAGCCCACAACTACAAAGTGATCCTTTTTCATTGTAGGCTGATCCAAGTCAAATCAGTCTGCACATCAGCAAGAGCAATTCTCACTTACTGCCTCTCAGATGCAATTTCTTCATCACATGTATGAACTAAGATTCATGTGCTTTGTATTTTTATAGTACCTACCAGTATGGATTTTGGACACCTCCACCTCTGTAATGCAGGTCTCTGTAATGGGGGGGCTGGGAGGGAATATTGTTTTATCTGTGGTGCTGGGAGGAGATAGGCTAAGGCTTGCATTGCATTCCCTGGAAAATATGCCATAAAACAAGGCTGCAGATGACCTTGCTCTTTAATTAGCCATAAGAGCATCCATTCATCCTCTCCAGCACCGGACATAAGATGCAAGGCAGATGAATGAGAGTGAATTGGTTGGTTGGTGTTGTTTTAAAGAGGCAATCAGGAAAGTGAGTAATGTTGGGGTCCCTCTGGAGCTGGCCAAGAGATGATTGCAAGCCTCTGCAGTTTGGTTCTTGTTCTGAATTAGCCTCTGGGAAGGAGCCTGCCACTTTCCATTACTGCTCTTTGAGTCAAGGGAGACTGGCTGGCCAAGCTGGGTGCTGGATGCTGGATTGTACCATCCAGACTATCGCTGATAGGGTATAATACCTAATGATCTCTGGGACATGTTAAATCAGCAAAACAAGCAGGAAGAGGACATACAAGTGTTGGTGAGTTCCCTGATTCACATTGTTACAAATAGATGACTGATGGCTACAAACAGTGAAAAATGAGCAGACAGAGAACAGTTTGACAGTCCTGTATAATACTTGTACTGAGATACAAAACTTGCAGGGGCCTATTCCACACTGGTGTGAAGAATGTATCTGTCATGACACTTCCTCTTTTTTTGGATGAAGCACATTTCCCAATGCTGCTCTTGAAGGCAACGGCAGGTACATCTAAAATTAGTAAAGTTCTACTGAAAGTTGTATAAAATACAATTCGCATGTTCAGTGTGAAATGACAGCATAGCATTATCCGTATGACTGCAGTGGAGTTGAGAAATTCAGTGTCGATTCCCACTGCAGCTGTAACTCAGGCATGCCATTATTGATTAAATACTGTCAAAGTGAAGAGCACAAAACAAGGTCCTGAATGAGCCAGTCCCTGCACTAAAGAACTTACAACCTATAAATGAAGGTGTGCAGAAAGAGAAAAACTATAGTTGAGGAAAAAAAAAAAAAAACAAACTTGTTGCCTTTTCTTATTAGCATATCAATTTTCCTGCAAGTGCTGCAAAAGCAGGATGCGTGTGTGATATCTTTGAATGACGTTATGGAGGTGTTTGGCAAATAGAGAAGGGCCTTAAGAGGTGAGGATGAGATAAACAGATGGGAACGGAAACTGTTGATCTTCTCAGAAGGGTTGTGAGGTTGAATTCTCTAAGAAAAGCTCCATAGGCTCCTTCCTTCCTTCCTTGATGCTGTTTCTGCTAAGACATAATTTAACAGAAGAGAGACCTGGCTGTAGCTTATAACATCGGTATCTTTTCTGTTGGTTTTTTTTGTATTAACAAGCCCCAGATGAACCAGCCTTTAAGGGCCCTTACAGGAGTAAATTCCCTCTTTTTTTACTTGCTTTCTTTAAAAGGGTAGATTAAATGTTTAAAGGAGTGTAGATCGACTCCACGCATGGCAGTAGAAACAGATTGTCATCTGCCTTCAGCTGGCGTGTCGCCTCTTTTAAATCAATGGCAGTGCTCTGACTATTTATAAAAAGGGGAAAGACAGAGAATGTATCCCCTCTACCACTGCAGAATTAGCATTGCTCCAGGAGCAAAAGCCATGTTAAAATAAATGATAAAAAGAGTTCAGCAGTAGTACTGGCTTCCACTTTTCCCTCCCACCTATTCTATTTGTTCTTGTGCCCACTGGCTCCCCTCCAGAACTGTCCTATGAAAATAAAAATTACTTTTCCCCTATGGGAGCGGATCCTGACTGGGGGCCGGTGCAGGAGAGGCTGGGCGGTCACTGGGGCCAGGGGGTAATTCGGCATTGTGAGCATCTCCCAACCTCCATGCTGCAGGTGCAACTTGTGGTGAACATGCTAGTGGAGGGCTGTCAGCATGAAATGATGTCCTAAGTGTTGAACGGGTACGTTCGGGCTACTTAGTAGCTTTAGAAGTAGATTGGTCATGGGGGAAGCTCTGTGAGGCTGGAAAGGAAGATTTGGGGTGCAGTTCTCGCCTAACTAAGCCACAGCACAGGCTGTTGTTGCTGGTTGAATTGCAAAGGACCGAGCCCACGCTGGTAACCGCTCTCTAGGCTTGGATGCACCCACGCTTTGGAAGTGCAGGTCACGCAGCAGCTGTGTCACCTCCTCTTCTTGGGTGGCTTTGTGCCCACTTTCCTCATGAGAGCTTGGCTGGAGAATCAGATTCTTCCAGACAAATGCCTTTTTCAGAGACAGTGAATGCAAATGCTTAGAGCAGCTGAAAACAGGGCCCTTAGTCTCTTTCCTGCCTGAGATCTCAGATTAAGACCTGCGGTGCCTTGGGAGTATCCTGGCCCTCCCGTGGACAAGACGGAGAGGATTTCGCCTCTCCTGCGATGGGCTGTTGGCCTGTCCTCAGCTTGTCCCTCGGAGGGCCCTCGCTGTAGGTGCAGGGAGAAGGGTGCTGAGGGCTCCCACCATCGCAGGTCAAGCTGATTTTTGACAGCGTGCACATCAACAAACACACACAATAAAGGCTTTCTGAGCCTTCCACCTCTATAATTAAAGGAACAACTGAGAGAAGTCTGAACAACACCCAGATGTTGGCATTATGGTCTGGAGTCCTGTAGGCCTCAAATTTAACATGTCGGAAGCACTATGTGCTGTATCTAGTTGAAGAAGTAGCCTTTAGTAAGTTTATTTTATTAAGGCAGCTGTCTGCCAGAGTGTCCACTCTTCAAGATAGCATTAGGATGAGTAAAGCTCCCATGCTACAGATGCAAGAGAACAACCACCAGAGTAGTTTCATTTTAACTCCCCCCGCACCTTTTAATATTTAGACTCAGTTTTACACATTTTAATAGCTGGGTTTGAGCTCTGCAAAGTTCAGGGTTTGGAAAAATAGGCCAAAAGAGGGTGCTGAGATGAGACACTGCTGAGGGGCCCAATCACTCTGAACACTGGACAAAATTAACTTCTGATTTTCCCCACACAACTTCTGTGTTAAGTTCAAAACAAAGACGACAAATGTCAATCCTGAAAGCAACATTTACGAAAACTCCTTTTCCTCCCCAGTAGAAAAATGTGTCTAAGTTTTCCATGTTTTCCATGAAGCTCCTTTTTTTCACACAAAAGGAATGAACAGCCTTGAGGAAAGGTCACAGTCGGTGGCAACTTCATCATTCACAGCCTTGCACGCTCTGAGCAAAAATGTTTCTAGATTGGTCTGACAAAATCCAGAGATGCTGCTTGCCTGTCCCTTTGAAAGTGGAGCTCCAATTATTCCAGCTCACAGCTTCAACTTGATACTCATTATGAGACCTGCAGTAGAGGTGAAGTTACTGAAAGGAGGAGATTTGTTTTTCTTTCCATCCACAGGAAAAAACAAATGCACAAACTCAGCAGCAGCAGTTACTGCTTTCTTGTCCTTGAGCCTCTTTCGATGCCGTAACTGTTTTACTGTTTTCTTAGACTGTTAATTTGCAGTCTTTCACATGACTAAAATGCCACTTTAGCAGTTTTGAAGAAATACATGTTTCCATGATGTACAATGCTGGGCAGCACCTCTTGGGTATCTCTGAAGGACAAAGCTTTCATAGGATACATCCTATCTCATGTTGCTATTTATGATTTAGGTCAATTCTCTTTGGTGGTGGTGGGGTTTTTTTCCCCTCAGCAGCTTCATTTTACTGTAAAGGCATTTGCTTTAAAAGGATGGATAACCTTTGACCGATAATAAATCTGTCACCTCTGCACTCTGGCAACTATTTCAAATTCCCTTTGATATCTCCTTGGTTTTTTTTCTATCATCTTTCTTTTACTCAGCATTTTCTGAAGGAAAAGACAGACAAATCAAGGCCAGAGAATTTTCATGATTCCCCATGGGGTATTGCCACACTTCAGAAAAAAATCCTGTGCTTCAGCGTTTGTGAGAAACTCTACCCCAGATGCAGGGCACAACTGGGCAAGCACATACGGGGAGGACTCTGCAGAATGGGGACACACAGCACCTTTCCACCCCTGCCTTCCCAGGCTCCAACTCCTGCACCCCTGAGCTTTCTCCTCTCTCACCCAGTGAGCAAATGGAGATGTTTCAGACCAGCCCATGAAGGGTGGGCCCATCATGAACCACTACAATGCAGTTTCTTGATTTTCCACAGTCTCCATGCTGGTATTATCCCATTTCTGTCACTTTTCCATGCTCCTGCTCTCATTGTTGTCACCACAGCTTTCTTCAGAACCTCAATGGCCATGTCCCATGACTTCCGCTGGATTCAGCCTCCCCCCAGTTCTGAGCTCCATACCCCTGCGAGCATGTGGAGAAGCCAAGA
Organism: Aviceda cuculoides; assembly: GCA_035590195.1. Classification (NCBI taxonomy): domain Eukaryota; kingdom Metazoa; phylum Chordata; class Aves; order Accipitriformes; family Accipitridae; genus Aviceda; species Aviceda cuculoides. The sequence continues at coordinate 22,901,728 of JAVJGG010000082.1, read as the reverse complement.
GCTGAGCATGCATATCACAAAGAGAAGTAACGATTTGGTGGAGACACAGGAGTTTTTTGTCTTTAGAAGACAAGAGAAATCATAATAATCAAGAAAATAATAAACACAGTCGCTATAATTTCTCATTATCAATTTCAGAGGAAATCTAAAAAAGCCATTGAGAATTCTGGAAAATGCAATGAACCATATTTGCCACGCAGCTTTGATAGAAAATTATTTAGCTTTTTTTTTTCTCTCAATCACCCTAACATGTAGGCATGATTAGGATATTTACCACCTGAAAAGGAATGTGACTATGTAATTTTATTTTCCGTAGCTTTGTGAGAGATGGACTATCACATCAGCTGTGGCAACAGTCCAACCTCCCAGTCTGCAAAGAGTTTTATTGAGCTTGTTGATGGTGCTTTTGCCTCTCTGAGGCAATTTGGGCCACCACTTTCTTCTCTTCAAAATGAACACTCTAGCCAAAATGAAAATAACAGGGTGCTATAATTATATTCTCTTTTTCTGTTGGTTCATGAAATCAACACTCAGGAAGATGTTGGCTTGATAACATTTCCAGCCAGGAAGCAGAACCTGCAATACTGCAAGCTGTCAAACAGATTTTTATATACACATTCCTTCTCTGGGCCTTATTTACATTAGAAACTGTATGTAGTGTATTCAAGCTGTTACACACAGGAGGCTTTTCTAGTATTGTATCCCAAAATACTAGTACACCCCTTAGGATAGTCCCCACTCTACACACCTTCCCAATGTTCTGGCTCATGTAAGAAAGCTTTAAAACGGAGAGGTTGCTCAGATATGTTCCTTCGGGTCCTCTGCCAAACCTTGGTGAAGCCCAGGGAAACCTTGTCATCACTTCTCTGGGGTTTGAATCTGGGATTTGGCTGCCTTCTGGGACTGGCACACACCCCCCAGCCACCCGGTTTCCCCAGTGAGGTTGTTCAGCAGCCAGATGCAAGTGAGTGGTGGCACAAAGCAGGTTATGTGACATGAATGCTCCATTTAAAACTTTTCAAATGTGCATCATGTCAGCCCTAAATATTTGACTTTTGCATGTGTTTGTTTGTGTATACCTATTTTTTCAGATTAAGATGTCGGAACATATGGTGTTCAGCTAACTTGAGGAAGATGCATGATGGATAGTGGTATGAATTAAAAACAGAGGTAGTCCTCTGGAGCACATGCAATGCTTCTGAAGTGGCATCCTGCGTCAATCCTGTCAGAGAAAAGGAAGCCCTTCAAAACGGATGGGACACCATAAAAATCCAATTTCTGTGATCCATCAGCAAAGTACTTCTTCTGCTCCAGTAGATGACAAGCTGACAAAGCTTGTTTTAAAGAACATTTTCAACTTGCTTAATAAATTATAGAAGGCAGCTTGCAAATGGCATATTTCATTTGCAGTGACATAAATCCCAAACAGATTTTTTCAGTAGCATCACGAATTAAATAAAGTGATTTATAGGTTTCCTTGGCATCAGTTGTCTGTCTTTCTCTCTGAAATTAGACAAGCTAAAAGAAAAGTAGGACAGCATTAAAAAAGCATTAGGATGAAACATTACAGAGTGGGAGTATTTGGGAAATTAAAATATAAAATGTGAAAAACCACCAAGGAATGATGGGCTCATGGCTGAGGTACAAGAAGGGACTGCAAGAACCTTAGATTCATTCTTTTCTGACACAGTCTTCCCAAATGACCTTAGACAAAGCTCTGAGATTCACTGTGCCTTTATTGTTCGTCAGTAAAATGTGGCACAAGAGGCTCCCGTAGCTCCTGGTTGGGCCATAGAGACCGTAAAGTACTCATATATACATAGCAACAATCAGGGCCACGTGGTGGCCATAGGGAAATAAGAGGAAAAATCATGAACTAAACTGCTAAGAGCATCCTTTCCCTTGAGCCTGGTACTGTCCACTTCGTCTTCTGCAGAGGTTCCCAAACTTGTTGTGCTCCTGTGCTGTCACCATTGTCACTGTTGTCAGCTGCTGCCCTGGTCTGTGTGTTACAGAAAAATTTTGGTTGTTTGGTCAGCATCTGTAGGATCTGAAGTAATAGCTTATGTGCCCCATACCGAATCTGATACAATTCAGGAATCCCAGGTCAAAATATAGAATGATCATTAAGGTGGAGGTGGATTTTGTTTTCCTTGGAGAATAGAGAGTAGAAAAGGAAGTTTCAGGTAGAGACATAAGCATTCAAGGGACAGGATCATATTTATTCTATAGATTTTTGTTTTACAAGCTGTTCTCCACACCCCTTGTTTATCTGAGTGGGTGACTGCTGAACATTTCCTGCTGAAATCACTGTCCACAATCCTAGTCATCACCCCAGGACATGTGCCACCCTGCCTGGACTTGGGCTGTGACAAGGAGCCTCCCTCAGCAAGAGGAGCTGCATGATGGCTCTTTTACTCTGGTGTTCTTCATCCTTCAGGCAAGTGACAGAGGGAAGACAAGAAAAACATTAACAAAGTTATGCGAAGACTGTTGACAAGCCCCCTACAACCAAACAATTAAATTAATCCCTGTAATAACTTAGTCAAGCCCCTCAATTTGAAACTGTCAGAAGGTATTAGTCCAGAAGAGAGCTAAGAGCTTGTTTACAGCAGAGCTTGTATCATTCAGCCAGGCTCATGTGATAGAGTGGTGTAACTCCACAGTGTATATGGTGGCTGATATATGGTGTCCCCATAAAGCTCTTCCACCTCGCAGCGAGGTTTCTGTGCTTGTCCTTCCATGTGTTGTGCCAAGGCATTTTTAAGCTTCCTTCACCTCCTTGTTTACAAAGTGGGGAAGCAACATCACGGCTGTAAATGAGGAAAAATTTGGACTCTCATCAGTTGCTTGGCTGTATATCAAGTTGTTTTTTCTGTAAACAGCACTCCTGTGGTACTACCAGGAGCCTGGTGAATAGGACAGACAAGTGAGCAGATATGAACCGTGAACACAGACAGGCTGTGACTTAACACCGCTCCATAATCCCTGCGTGGTGTCAGGCATGGGGACGGTGTGACTGCTCCTGCTGCTGCCGAACCAGGCACAACTGGGCAACACGGACAGCTAGTTTTCTTTCAACAGGAAAACACACTTTTTTGGATAATAATAGTCCTTCTTTTTTTGTCATCTTAAATACATGATGTGGAAGAAGCTATGCAGGGGAGGATTCTCCACCTGAACCTAAGAGGTAGCAGGGATCACGCTTTAGGTTGCACTGTCCCTATTTCTCAAACCAGTGTTTTTTCTGGGCAAGTATTTCCCAGCTGACTCCTGGAAAAAGAGAAGGCAAACTTAGGCACTTAGTTACGCCTTCAAGTGAAAGGTGGGATGGGAGGTCTTCCCTTTCCCTTTCCCTTTCCCTTTCCCTTTCCCTTTCCCCACAGGGCATCAGGCCCTGGGCTGAACACTGATCACTCCATCATGGTCGCCAGGCAGCCGAGGACAGCCACTGCAGTGCTACTTGCAGTCGATGCACTGAATTTTGGAACACCCCTCCACATTGCCGTCATGGCCCTTGCCGTTTTGACAGGCCTCACGTGGGGACGGCGCGGGTGCGAGGAGGAGGGCAGGACAGGGGTGCCCGTGCCTGCTGCCCCCCACAACGGCAGAGCCCTGAGCTTTTCTCTCAGGAGCATGATGCTCTGAGGACAAGGCAATCCAGATGAATAGGTGACAGCGGGAATAGAGCCCTGACTTTTGTGGTCACGAGGAGGTTTTTGTGGAATAAAATGAAAGTTGAGATGTTCCTCCATCCCTGCGAGGTCCCAAGAGTGCTGAAAGCAGCACCCTGCTGAGGCATGGGGAACATGAGCTTTCACTCAGAAGCGTGTGTAAATCCAATTACTGTGGGTTTGTACATACAGATCCTAAGCTTGCAATAGTGTGCCTAACTTAATGCACTGCAGCTAATCTCATTGCTTCAGCACTTCAGGTTAATATATTGAGTTTATGCAGGAATAACTTCAAATCCTTCAAGCAGCTAGAGATTGTGTTTTTCCCATGTACAAATATGCAAGGACACAGTGACCTGAAAAACTTCTCTTCTGATTGCGTGAAGAGATGGGACTTGATTTCCCCAGTGTTTACAAATTGCCTTCTCATCTCGCTGTTACCTGTTGTTCAGAAACAGGTATCAATGGGAATTTGTTGTGTCAGAAACTCTGGTGCAAAGAAACTTTCTCTCCTATCATGTTAGGTCTCCTCCTCCCCTTTTCCTCTTCTCCCTTTCATAACAAAGACATCTCCATTATTTTTCTGAACATTCAGAAGCAGAGCTCATTCGCTGAGTGCAGCAGAGCCTTGCCAAAGTTACGGCTTCCAAACCAGCAGCTGCTTGTATCAGCAGGCAGTGAAGGGAAAAAAGGTTTGGATTGTGTCATGCAAACACCATGTGGAGGTTCAGGAGTGTGTGAAGGAAGACGAATAACTCACCGATGCTTTAGAAGTCCCAGCAGTCACACAGAAAAATTACACTCAGCTTTGCTATTCCCCTCGGTTTTCTAGTGAGATATTAAACTATCTTTCAACTTCAACTGATGCTCATACTAAATGTGATCATTTTACACTGGCCAAATTCCCTAAATATTTAGCGTATTTGTCTATTGTGTCTCATAATATACAAGGGCTAAAGTTCCCTGGGACAGAAACTCTTTTTCTTATTGCATCTGTTCTCAGCAACTTATAAAATAGAGCTTTAATTCCCCTCAGCAGGGTTTTTAGGCACAGCTATGCTGCAGCACTAGGTGCTCTGAAGCCCCAGACCTTCAAAGATGTAGAAATCTGCAGATTCTGACATTTACTTTTCCTTGTGATGTCTACACAGTGCCTCTCAAGAGCTTTGCTTGTCCTGCTGGGAATACTGTGAAATATCCTCTGCTGTTCATATTTTTGGCTAAGATCCTTGAAACCAAATCAATAAATCGCAATTTAGAAGAATCTTTTATAACTTCCTGAGGAGGGGAAACTAAATGCAGGTATTTATACTAGTATTACAACCTTCATCATAATTATAATGCTGCTACTTCAATAAAAATTCCTGACTTCCAGGGGAACTGGATTTTGCCTCACTAAGAATATTTTAAAAGAATGAAACTGGGTACATGCTCCATTTCAGAATGCAGGCTCTTTCAAAGTGTTGTACCCTTGTCATATAAACTCCCAGCAGATTATAGATGGCAATTTAGTCATGTTTTCATTTTATATATTCCAAAGATCACTATTCCAGGCTTGGGTGTTCACCTTTACATCGAGTAGTGCTGTAGCCATAATAAACCTTGATGTGATAGTGCTCCAAAGCCACATGGAGTTGATTTTAGCAAAGCAGAAGTGTTGCAAGATATTCAGTAATATGCAGAATCATAATTTTGTGCATTAGAGTAAATGAGAGAATTTAAAAAAACCCACAAAAGTAACAAATGCCAACCTGGAGTTTGTTCAAACAACCCGATTACAAAGGAAGAAAGTCAGACACATGTATTGAACGGCAGTCAAACTGTGACACAAACGCAAATCCTACATTAAAGATAAGAACGTGTATCATCACATGCAAGATTTTATACTCATTGGCTGTTTTTCTTGGTTTTATTTTAGCAACAAACATCAGCGATGTTCCTCCATTATTTGTCAGCTAGGGAAAGACTATTATAATTTTTCCAACTCCTAAAATGCTGCGATAGCACAGTGGGGGATTCACAAGTGCCTTGATTAGGACATCAAATAGCAAGGAAATAAAAAAAAGAGAGAGAGACAGAAGCAGAAGGTGTCTTTTTGTAAGTGTGGTTTAAAATGAAACAGAAAGGAAGGTAAGATGCACTCCAGTGTTTTCTCGCCGTGCAGAGACTTTCCCTGTGGTGGCCGGGGGTCAGGAGAGCGAGGTGAGTAGAGCAGACCTTGCAGTGCGCTGGAGATGCAGTAGGTTAGTCCGCAGCCCACCTGAACAATGTCTGGCCCACGTAACCTAAATAATTTCTTAGGCCCGGTGGGCTGTTAGTTGGCAGAACTATGTCTTCAGGTGGCACAGCCAGAGGGACGGGTAGTGCCTACCAGTTTCCCCAACCTCAGACAAGCACCAGGGAGGCTTAAAAAGAGCTGAGTGCTCGCTGCTGTTCCCTGCAGACCCAACCTGCCCGAGAGGCAGGCCGAAACTCCGGGTCACGCGTGGAAGTGCGGGACAGGCAACGTGCGCTGCGGCAAGTGCAGAGGCAGTGTCTGTTCGGGTCCCCGTGACCCACCACGCGTAGGGTCGCTCAGCAGCCATGCGGCACGTCGCCTGGTCCTGCCGAGCAGCGTGGCCGTAGTGCCATGCTCAGCCTATACTGTGGGAGTTTAACCTGGCGCATCTGCCCTGCAATATCCCTTGTATGAAGCAAAGAGCTTTTACCTTTTGCTCTGACAAATGCAATATGGCTTTACCAGGAGCCTTTTCTGCTGCAGCGCCGCTGCAACCTTTCCCAATTCTGCAAACGCTTCAATTGCCTGTCAACATAATATGGAAAGCTTTTGGAGGGCATGAGAAACCTCTGGATTTTGATGATCTTGTGGTAATATAGCAGGCCACAAGACGCTGCCAGAACAGCAAAAGACATCTCTGGAAGGGTTGGTGTTTTCCCCACCAACAGATGAACTAAAGTCAGAGGTTTTAATGTAGGCTTCTATCAGGGGAAGAAAAATCATGATCTTAGCAGAACTGAAATCCTATTTAAATATTGTATACTTGTATTTAAATAATTTAGCAATCACATTTTTAAAATGCAATATTTAATAATTCAATGCATATCAATAATTTAATATATAAATATAAAATCCTCAAAAAATATATTTTCTATAGTGATGCTGTGTAGAATGGCAGTATGAATAGATAAAAACTCATGTTTAGGTTTTATTTATATTTTTGAATATATTAATACTGGACTTGTGAGGGTAAAGTATTTCTCTGTGTTCTCTTGTCCAGGACTGCTGCTGGCTCATCACAGAAACAGATACTTAGAGCCAGACTCTAAGAAACAGTAAAACAAAACACACTCCTTTCCTTAGCATATCCTCCCAGCATTCATAATCTGCAGTTTAAGAATTTGCTGTTGAAAGTTGTGTTCACAGGGTCCTGCGTTATCATTAATGATTAATGAGTAATGAGTAATTATTAATTAATCTTGTCCAGTTCCTCTCTAAATCTATTTGTACATCATATATACCCATTTATATAGCCCTCACTGTTACAGCATCTTAGAAACAGCCCCAGCGGCACCTCAGAAAACTCATATATAAATGGATCAGTTCTGCTTGTACTCTCTCCATGCGCAACATAGATCTGCAAAATGCCTCAACAGTAAAAAAAAAAGGGAACGTGGAAACAGTCTTGGTCTGAACATGTCAAAATGCTTCATGTGAATGCTGTTGGATTAGAATTGTTTGATATTTCATTCAAAACAACAGGTTCTGGTATAGAAAGGAAGAAAAATTAGAAAACAAAATTGAAAGGAGTTTAATTACACACAAAATATTTTGTTTTAGTAGAATGAATCATCAAATTGTTTAGGTTGTTTTCATCTGAGAGGATATTTGTTTTGGCTTAATTAAAGCTGTTTGTTTCCAAGAGTGGGGGAAGACAGAGTAGTTCCTACTGTTCACCTGTGGACTTAAACCCCTGCATTTATACACCTGGTCCACTCACTCTGTGCCCTTTCTGAAACCCTTCAAAAAAGCCTGGTTTTGGCCTCCTCTGGATCCCAATACTTCCCTGAGGATCCCTCCCTTTGCTTTGACTTTGCCACACTTCCCAGGAGTTTGGCATCTCACCAGCATGTTCCCACAGCCCTCGCCTTTGGCTAATGGGCAACTGCAAATGTGGCAAGTGTCCTTGGACTAACCCATGGTCACTATCTATGCAACTCAAGAGCATGCTGAAGAGTTTATTTTAGCAAGTTTGTTTGCACAAAACCAATTCTTTAACTATGGTTACTGTGCATTTCCCTCATCTGAGCAAGGTCAACCCCTCTTAAACCTGCCTGGAGAGGTCATTTTACCATGCAACATTCTCTATGATGCAACATTTTTTCAGTAGGGGCCTTTTTCTGGCTTTTGGCAAGGAGGAGTAGGTCAACAAAAGCACTGGTACCAATTCAGCTTTAAAAAAATGTGAGTAAGAAACTGCCTTATTTTTACCCTTGAATAATTTAGATCACAAACAGAGAAAATAATGTCAACAAGCAGCTACCTAGTGAGTTAATTAGCTGTGAGTTTTCTAGTTTGAATTCATCAGCACTCATACAACGATAAGCCAAAGACGGGAATGAACCTTTTATGTTGTTGTCCTAATATTCACAGTTTTTGCCTTAAATGAAAGAGAGCTTGATTGACTGACTAGCTGCACCACAGTCTGGTGATGAAGAAAAGCTATGAGGCTTTTATCACTGCTTGAGAGTTGGCACCAAATGCTGATGGCGTCATTCCCATTTGAGCTGGAAAACCCAACCACTTCATACACACAGGTACAGAGGAGCAAAATTTCACTATTTGTTTATAAGATCCAGCAAAGGCAGATGACACTGGAGCTGTGAGTGTGAAAACATGTAACATGCTGGGGAAATAAAACTTTAGTGACCCAAATGCTCCTATAAATACTGCATCTGAAAAAAGAAAAAAGGAATTGATGAGGAATGTATCCCACACAATCCTCATAATGACTCTTTTAAATAGACTTTTTTTTTAAATAGACTTTTTTTTTAATAGTCTTTTAAATAGACTTTTTTTTTTAACTATTCTAAAGTGACCCAATAATGTATAAGACTTGCTTTGTTGCAGGAGGCACATATATATATTTTTAAAGACCATTGAAAAGGCTCTGATTGTTCAAGAGGCCGCTCTGCCAACAAGCCCCTCAGTGGTGGGTTTTTTTCAAGATTCAGTAAGACCAAAGGCTAGTTATGAAAAAGATTTTTTACGGAAGTTCAGGCAGAACTGAGTGATAAAAAGTGATTTACTCTTTCTTACAAACAGTAACTATATATATATTTGTTTACTCAGTACCATTGAGATAGGTGAGATCAGGTGTAAATTGCCTTCTTTCCTGAAAAACTTTAATTCTCTAATGTCTTCTGTTGAAAATATCACAGAAGTTGGGAACTTTTATTGCATTTACCTGGCTTGCATCAAATGCTAAGGATCTCCTTCAATACCTGGGTGGTAAGACTATTTCATGGTTTGTCAGTGGTGTGCATCTAAATGTCATCAAGTCTGATAGGAAGAGAATAGCTTCACTGTGAAAGCTTTGAAAGCTTTTGTGTATTGGAAGAGGTGGATCATCTTGCATTAAAGCACTGGATCAAAACTCAGAAGAGATAGCTTACATTGTTTGATCTTTCTCTGAAGCTGTGATCTTGCCTTATACACCTCTGTTCTACAAGGGTGTTGTCAGGAGGGATGCTTGCATGTTTGATCAGATACTGTATAAGGACTATAAATTAAATGGAGTAAAAATTGTAACTTCAGCTAATTGTCCTAGAAAATTCCTTGCACCTGCTACTCCAGGCCAACCAAAAATAATGAAAACAGAGGAATTCTAGTTGATGTGCTGATATTCTTCCTAAGCTGAGAGGCTGAACTACCTTTTTTCACTCCGTGCAGGAGAAACATTAAACAGTGTTGAACTTGATTTATTTCCACTACATTTCTTTTACATTTCTTTATCTTATGTTAACTAAATAGAGAGCTTCTGTCTTCATCATTGTCAAGGTAGGTGTTCAGTAGAGACTCAGTCTGATAACCAACAAAGTTCATGGTAGTCTTTCCACTGACTCTGATAGGAAATAGTAATTGAAATGAAAAACATCCTCAAAAGATTCCGTATCCTCCAGCCCAATGTCCTTACTCATGGGTAATCTGTCTTGCTGCCTCAGCTTGGGGTCAAAAGAAGGAGATTTCAATGGGAGAAGACATGTATGAGAAGTCCAGCATAAAGTGTCCAAAATACAGCAGCAGAGGGTAAAACCAAAAATAAAATCTGAAATAAGCAACCACTAATGAACAGTACTCAGAATGGCAAATTTATGGGGGCAAAGTAAACAGAGTCTGAAATCAATCCAGCCTGTTATAAGATGCAGGAATTGCTTTTCACCTACATTTACTTTTTTACTTTAGGGTTCGATTTTAGATGACTCAAAAAACACAAGAAAAGGAAAGCAAAGCACCACAACAATCGTCATTTATACCCGGTGTGCTTTGTGAGTACACTGGAAATGCACTTCTCTGAAATTCTTGTGAATGCCTTACAAAGAGAAAAAGATGATGAGTGTATTTCTCAAATTGTTGTATTTATGCCCTCCTTCCAGAGGAACAGCAACTTGCAGTCCTCCCTCTTAGGCACATCTCAGATCTGGGGTTGCAAATGCAATGATTCCTTCCCTTCCCTGAACCACCCAAGCATCCCAGTTCCTTCTCCTCCAGCTACTTCTTTCCCTTGCAGGGTGTAGCACGGACCTTGGGGAACAGCAGAGCACTGCTATGGCTACCACTTATTTTCATTTTCTCCTTGATGATGGGTGTCTCTGGACTTTCAATGTTGAATGTGAGTCCCCTTTTGCTCTTTGCTATCAATGATTTCTTGCCAATCTACCTATAGAAATAATAACAAGCAAGCCAAATAGTAAAAGTTCAGTCAGCTCTTCACTGATTCATGATTTAGTTTCACATCTTCTACTTTGACAGTAAGACAAGGTGTCAGTACCTGCCAGTTATCCTCATCACATTCTTCCAGAGGAAGAAAACTTCAATACTGACAGGAGGGTTATCTGGGCATCTTGCAATCTGAAACCAATATTCTTCACATCTTTACAAAAGATAAATTATTGTAAAAATGGATATCTAAACTGTAGTAAAAAAACGAGAGTATCAGGATCCCTAGTTCCAGCTGTCAAAGTCTGACAATACTGATATGTAAATGCATAATTCCTCAAAAGCTTCTACTGTAGCCTATTTCCTTGCATGCCCTATATAATCTTTAGATAAATTATTCAACTTTTTCTTTTCATTTTATAGAGGGTTACACTCCTTTCCAGTTGTGTGTCTGTTCCCCTCTGCAGATGAGAAGAAAACGCAGAGGAATTTATTATTTATGGAGAACAAATATTAATAGTTCATGATGAATTTGGTATGATGGTTGCAACAGAGAGGTATCTGGGTAAAAGCTACCTTGTGACACACCTTTTGTTGTGAATGCTTTCACTGCTTAACATTCACTGTGTGAATTATACTCTATGGGAGACCAGGAGGTTGGTTTCATTTTGACACCGGCAGTGACTGCTAACGCTCTGATTAACTAAAAGCAACGGCATCATTACTGAGTGAGTCATTAGCATCCTCAGAGAAAAGCATTAATGAGGAGGGAAAAAACCCAGTTGCTTAGAAAAAAGCACAAAGTACATGATGGAATATTTTAATTTGTTAAAAAAACAATTACTGCTCCCCTGCTCTTATAATTAAGGTTTTATTAATTTAAGGTGGGAACAGATGAGAGCATGAAGGTTTGTGTGTCTGCATCAGCTCGGGCATGGCTCATAACCCCGAAGAGAGACCCCAGTGAATCACAAGCACCACAGCCACTTCCAGGGACAGAGGTTCCTTCACAGTACAGGCTGTGGCACAAATGAGTACCAGCCTTCTCTGTACTGATGCCTACTTTTATATCAGCTTTTTGCAGCATGACCATATGGACAATGAGCAGACCTCAAAAGTCTCACAGTTTAATCATGTTCAGTATAATTTATTTTCTGTAGGCTCCTAACAACAACCTTCAAGTTGCAAAAGAGGCAAAATCCTATGCCTCTGCATGTAAATGGGAATGGATATTGGAGTATAACTAGGAGTTCATCCATAATGTAATGATCTCGCAACACCATTTTGAGTATATCTGTGTTGAAATCAACTCCAGAAAGTCCTCAGGCAAAAAGCCACTGAAATTAAGGATGAAATTAAGGATGATCTTACACAGTTTGGGGACAAATAGGTGGCTAAATCCATCTATGAAGTCAGTCTCCGTGTTTGGAATGGGCCCTCTTTATTACATAAATCAACAGATAAGTAAACAGAATATTATTCTTAAATTGTACCGTATAACACATAGGGCTTCAGGAGAGAAAAGAATAATCTATCTCATAGTCTTCAAAACTTGCATAATTTTAGTTGAATCATATTTAAAATCCATTAATCATTTAATTGCATGTTTGTCTTTTAAACTGATGGATATTTTCCAACATGTTGTCATGTAGTACTTTTTTATATTTTTGATGTAAGAAAAAAACCCTTAAGTACTAAAAGCAATGATTTTAGAGATTGAAAGAGAAAGAAAGAGAAAGTAAAAACATCTCATAATTTCTCTCCCTGAACAGGAAAGTAGTTCAAACTGATTATCATTTTTTCTGAAAGTGTTGCAGACTTCTAGTTACTGTGAACCCTGGAAACCCTGTGCATTTGCACTTCAGTTTAGCAAACAGAAGCCTTGCTGTTCTCTTTGTTCAGAAAGGTTTGGTTCAGAATTAACAAGCTGATAAAATACTTTGCTATAAATTTTTATAAGATTCTATGATGGGTCACATTGCTACGTTGTCATGGTGATGAGAAGTGCAGATGTCAAATGTGAACTAGAAAGTGGTATATATGATGGTTTGATTTGAAAAAGATTTTATTAAAGCAGCTTTCAGCAGGCTCAGATGTTCTTTCTTCCAACAGATTACTCAGAGTTCAGTAGCTAGAGGCCCAATCCAGAGACCACCACACACAGTAACCCTCAGGCTGTTGGTTTCAGTGGACTGTGGACATGGCCATTAGGAAGGTAAGATGTGAGACAAATGCATTAGTTTCCTCTTTGCACAGAGACAAATCCCTCCTACAGACTGAGGCCCTACAGCCACTTGAAGTACATGTAAACTTAATAAGGATTATTTTTAGATGGTTGTGTTTGATGTATGGTAAATGGTTTGTTACTCTTGGTAAATCTTGCTGTTATCTGAAGGGTATTTTAGAATTAAATTAGAATTAAAATTCTAATTCACTTAACCCAAGTGTAGAGTAAAAATATAACTTCACAAACAAATTGACAAAATATAGTACAAAATACGGTGAGTGGCAATTTAAAAAGCAGCATTAACTCTATTGAAGGCAAGGGAGACCTGCTGCAGGTAAGCAGTGGGATTGATCAGGGATGGAGTCCTTAACAAGGATGACAATACTGAAGCCATTCCTTTCTTTCTGTTCTGCCTTTGTTCACATTTTTAGTACCTTCTTGTTATTTTCTTTATGAAAGCACCACAGAGGGATGTTTTCATACATGTATTTGATATATATTCATTGCATCCTTTGTTGTGACCTAAAATTTGCTCTGTTCAGCTCTCAAGGTTGTACGCCTTCCATGACCTGTACTTCTCTGATTAATTTGTGTTTACATCACACAGCCCTCTGCTAAGATGCCTCTCAGGCCTCTCAAGGCCTCCACCACCACCCTTTGCTTGTACCCTTGGGGGTCAAGGCCTACAGGTCTCTTGGTGGCATTATGAGTTCACAGAGTGAGTTGTCCCTTCAGGGCCCTCTGAGCTGAACACCCAAAGCACTTGCCCCTGGTGCAAGCCCTCCAAGCTCTGGTGGACCTAAGGAGGACCTTGGTCTGTATCAGCATCATGTGCGTTGACACAGCAACTTACTGCCAGGTTGTCTTGGCTCACCTTCTCAAGAACATCAGCTGATGACCAGATGTGGAGGAGTGCCAATCATGCCTACTACTAAAATCCAGATAGGGCATCACAGCCTTCAGTTACATTTAAGTACCGACTTTTTAACTTTATGACATGCTCAGCTTTAGAGAAGAAGCTGCAATATGCGAACAGTAGATGACTGCCTGATTTATCCAAGTTTCCATCAGGAGGTCACATGCCTCATGCCTGGAATAATGGAGGAATAAATGCAAAGCTGAATTATTTCTTTACCTACTCTTCTTCTTATGAAAATGTAACAAGCAGATTATTGAGAAGATATCCTTCATGTTTTTCCATCAAACGTTTTACTAGCTGAAATTCTACATCTGCCTCACCCTTCTCCTGTGTGCAAACACAACAAACTTTTAGTACTGCACCCAAAAATCCTATGGCAATTTTACGCAGGACTTTTTTTGTCCAGACACTGGGTCCTGGGTCTGCTCCCAGTTCTTGTGAAGAGAAGCAGACATGGTGATTATTGTCTCTGAGGCCTAAGATGAAGAGGAGAGGTGCCCGGCTACTGCTCACCTTGGTCCCAACAGCTGAGGGAAAAAGCTTGGGTGGGAGAAGACACATACTATGGGTCAGTACCTAGCTGAGCACTTAGTGTCTGTCCTGGTTTCAGCTGGGGTAGTTAATTTTCTTCCTAGTAGCTGGTACAGCGTTGTGTTTTGGATTTAGTGTGAGAAGAATGTTGATAACACAGTGATGTTTTCAGTTGTTGCTAAGTAGTGTTTGGACTAAGTCAAGGATTTTTCATCTTCTCATGCCCAGCCAGCAAGAAGGCTGGAGGGGCACAAGAACTTGGGAGACGACACAGCCAGGACAGCTGACCCAAACTGGCCAAAGGGGTATTCCATACCATGTGAAGTCATGCCCATTATATAAACTGGGGGGGATCAATGCTCAGGAACTAACTGGGCATCAGTCAGTGAGTGCTGAGCAATTGCATTGTGCATCGCTTGTTTTGTATATTCCAATCCTTTTATTATTATTGTCATTTTATTATTATTATTATCATTACTATTTTCTTCCTTTCTGTCCTATTAAGCTCTCTTTATCTCAACCCATGAGTTTTACTTTTTTTCCCCCCATTTCTCTTCCCCATCCTACTGGGTGGGAGAGGGGGAGGGAGTAAGTGGCTGCGTGGTCCTTAGTTACCGGCTGGGGTTAAACCACAACAGTGTCACAGGAGGGCTTTGGCATCTGTGTCCACTCTCTGATGGATGAGAGCTCCTGAGCAGAGACAGGATCCACCTGACAAAGCTTCTTTGCCAACAGCCTTGCTGATGTAGTGAGGACAACTTTAAACAAGGTTCACTGGGGAATGGAGACCAAAGACAGCAGATAAAAGGGGAGTACGAGTATGGGAGAAATGTGCTTGGGACAGGGCAATGGTCACTCCCCTTGAGAACGCAGGGTGCCAAGAGCCCTGCTAGGTGCCTCTACCTGGACACGCACAACACAGGAAACACAGAAAGCAAGAAGCTGAAGCCAAGCAAGAAGCTGAAGCCAAACAAGAGCCTGCTCTGCCCCCGTGTGAGATTTCCACCTGAAACTTAGATGAAGATATTAACCAGAGCCTAAGGAGCAAGCTGATGGAAATGATTAATTTATGTCTAACTGGCATTTGTGAGTCTTCATCCAGAACACCGAGTTCAGCTTCGGACCCGCTATTACAAGAGAAATGTAGACACACTGGCCTGCAGAGAAGGACCACCAGGAAAGGTTTGGGACAGGAAAACGTGAGCACGTGATGTAGAAAGAGTGGCTGAGGGAGATGCATTTGTTTAGCCGGGAGAAGAGAAGACTTTGGGGGGAACTAACTGCAACCTTTGACCACCTTATGGATAGTGTTAGAAAAGACAGAACCATACCATTCTTAAAGATGCACACTGAAAGTATAGGAGACAACAAACACAAGACACAACAAAAAAAATTATAATTGGACATAAGGGGAAAAAAGTTTCGCAGCAAGATTGGCCCTGGGACAGGTGCCAGAGAGGCTGTGCATCCTTGGAGGTACTGAAACTCAGATGGATGCAGCCCTGAGAAGGCTGCTCTAACTTTTAAGATAGCCTTGCTCTGAGTGGCAGTTAGGACCAAATTCCCAATCAGGAACAGGAGTCCCTTCCGACTTAAGTTATTTTATGATTCTGTGTTTTTCTCATTTAAATTGGAGACATAAAGCAATATTGTGATAAGAGAACCCAGGCTTCACCTATACAATGTCATTGCACAATGAACTTCTTGCTTTGCTTTTTTGTTTAGATTTAGTGACATTTTAAAGCCTCTTTATGTTGACTAGTCAGTAACTGTAAGACCACATTTTACAGAATTGTCAGTGCATTTAGCTTTAAATATTTCAGCCTGTTCCCCTCTTTAGGTCTGTGAAACGGTTGCCACTCAGCTAGAAGCTACTTCAGTCAAGCAACATAGACATTCCTGGTATAGATAAAATCAGAGACTTCTGTGTGGGACCACTAGCCTAAAGCTAAATTCGTTTGCATAGCTCAAAACCGGCAGTGGGCCAATGGTGGAAAAGTTTGGGACCAGCTGCCAAAAAGACCACCACCCCTCCACCCTGTTCTTGGCTACTTTGTTTTCCCAATGGGATCCACCCTGCCAAAAGGCCAAAGCCTGGGGACAACCCCAAGACCAGCAGTGGGTATATCTACATGGTACACCACTGCAGTGAGACTTCATGTGAGGATACCAGTCTTCCCCACCCTGCAGTGTATATTCCCTGCCCAGAGACACCACGTTCACATCCCTTGGCATCACCTGAAAGATCTCCTACCCCTAATGTTGACTGCAGCCACTATGAGCCTCCTCAAATTCTGCAGCACCTTTTCTGACTCTTGGATGTTATTTTCTAGGTACAAAAAAAAAAAATTCCTGGCAGCATCTGCCTCAAGTACAGTTGGGATTTTGGGCTTCTCTCAGTGCAGCATGGATACCACTTACAGGCATCTTAAGGCAATGAAAGGGACATGAAGTCATGTTAGCACGAGCTGGGCTTTTGAGCTCCAACCTGCTGAGATTTCACTGGGGATTTTTGCCCTGCCCAAGAGATGAGTCCACAGCTGTGACATAAGCAATTCGGCATGGCTGGTTGTATGAACAGAGTGTGGGTTTTGCTGTCATCAGATTTTATGTATTGATGGGCATCTGTGCAGTGGTAAGAGAAGCTCAGTCAAGACTAGAGGGATTTAGTTGAAGTACTAACAGTAAATGTCTAAATATCTAATAATTTTAAAAGAGCTACAGTCCTCAAGGTTTTCCAGAGTTTCCAGGTCCAGTGTTCTTTGGCTGAGAATACATCTGATTAGATAGCAGTTCAAAATGGTGCATTCTGGCTGCAGACATTTCTTTCCCCCAGCAATGATACTATTTTATGTGGGCCGCATTGTCCTGCGACAGCACATAACACGGAGGTCTGAGTTTCTTTTCCAGCACTGTGTTTCCAAAAATGTGATTATCACTGAGAATGGAAGAAAGAGAGGGAAAATGTATTTCTCAGCAGAAATCTCAGAGATAAAGAGTGAGGTTGAAAATCTCTTACAACAGACTATATGAAACAGAGGCACATGTTTTGCTTTAACTTGTGCTGCTGTGAAAAAACAAGTGGCCTGAGCCTTCCCAGAAGGCCATGGAGATACCTGCAGGGTTAGCTCAGATCTAGCCAGGCTGATGTTTGGACAAAAAACCAGTGACTGAAAATAATCTGATCAGGTAGGTGCACCAAAAGGAACTGAAAAGGGCTCTAGAGGTCAGAGTCAATAAGTGGAAATCTCATACATTAATTCAAGTATGTTGGCATCTGCCACATTATTTCCAGAGAAGTAGAAATCTGACTCATTTCCAAGATATAAAATTAATTTGGTAGAATGGCAAGGGGAGTTTTCAAAAAGCAACTTGATTCTAAGTGCTCTGAGGACATTATTAAAAACGTAGTTAGCTGACAATCTGAATGAACTTCTCTGTATACACAATGACATGTTACTTCATCCAAATGCTACTGCTAGTAACGTGGGTTTTTTTGCGTAGCCCTTTCAGATGACATTTGTTCAAAAGCCTTAAATGAAAGAATAATCACAGGGAATTCAGTTTAAATCATTTCACCATGTAGGGGATAGTAGTAAGGCTGTAATTATTTGGGTGATGATCAGCTTCCAAAATGAAGGGAAACCTTTGGCTGAGAGTACAGGCAGTACAGTGGAATTAGCAATCATGCGATGTGGCCCCCATTTTGTGTAATGTCACAGCTGCTACCACAATTATGATCATTATTCCATTAGGAGTTAATGCTCCTGATATGGAAGGAAAGGGGGAATGTTTGGCTAATCATTTGGTGATGGCTTAACTGTGGAGACTTGTTCAGAGGTCACAAATTCAGTTGCAGCTTTGATACTTCTGCTGCTGGGTGAATATTGTTACTCAGACGCTCATGTCTGTTAATGGTTTGTGTGAAAGAGTTGGTGTTCAAAACCTGTTCTGCAATGGATTTTTGCATCCATATTTTAGGATTCAACAACTTTGTTAGAGGGATTAGCAGAAAGGAAAATGAAGACTGGCTAGGGGCCATACTCTGAAAGGTGCAAGAGACTTCCACTGATGTCAGTGGAAATTTAAAGCAGCAAATCCTTCAAATTCTTGAAGACTTCTGTTCTTAAGAAACAGCTTGAGTTTTGCATTCAATGCAAACACAAGAAGGAATCAATACTTAAAGCAAGTATTCTACATTGAATAATAACATCCAGCTCACCCATAATAATGTGTTTCATGAATAATCAAAGATAGATCAGCAATACACTGTATTCACTGCATTAGAAAACAGGTTAAGGTCAGGTTCCTGGGTAACTGTACTACCAATTTCAGCTGTACACAATCTCATTTCGAAATACATGATTCAATAAGTTATTTCAGTTTTACCAGAAAGAACTTTAAAAAAGGCATATTGGTGAGAACTAACTCAAGTTACAACTCTGTCACACACCTGTGTAATACGAAAGGCTTTTGGTCTATAAGAAACACCTCAAAGACATTCATAGGGACTTATGCAGAAGGCAGGAGTAGAATCACATGATTTTTTTTCTTGATATCTTCAGGGTTCAAGTGTGCTTCCCACTACATTTTCACAGCAGAGATTGTTCCTACCTAGCATGAGCTACAGAATCACAGAATCACAGAAGGGTTGAGGTTGGAAGGGACCTCTGAAAGTCATATGCTCCAACTGCCTGCTCAATCAGGGTCACCTAGAGCTGGTTTCCCAGGGCTACGTCCAGACAGCTTTTGAATATCTCTAATGACGGAGATTCCACAACCTCTCTGGGTAACCTATGCCAGTGCTCAGTCACCCTCACAGCAAAAAAGTGCTTCCTGATGTTCAGATGAAATCTCCTGTGTTTCAGTTTTTGCCCATTGCCTCTTGTCCTGTCACTGGGCACCACTGAAAAGTGCCTTGCTCCATCCTTTTTGCACCCTCCCTTACAATATTCGTACACATTGATAAGATCACCCTGAGACTTCTCTCCTCCAGGCTGACCAGTCATAGCTCTCAGACTTTCCTTGTAGAACTGATGCTCCAGTCCCTTAATCATCTTTGTGGCCCTTCACTGGACTCTCTCCAGTATGTCCATGCCTCCCTTGTACTGGGGAAACCAGAACTGGACCCAGCACTCCAGGTATGGCCTCACAAGTGCCGTGTAGAGAGGGAGGATCGCCTCTCACCTCCCTCAACTTGCTGGCAACAGTTCTAATGCAGCCCAGGATACCATCAGCCTTCTTTGCCCCAAAGGCACATTGCTGGCCCATGTTCAACTTGTTGTCCATCAGGATCCCTGGGTCCTTTACTGCCAAGCTTCTTTTCAGCTGTTCAGCCCCTAGCATGTCCTGGTCCCCAGGTGAAGAACTTTGCACTTCCTCTTGTTGAACTTCATGAGGTTCCTGTCAGCTCATTTCTCCAGCCTGTTGAGGTCCCTCTGGATGGCAGCATGACCCTCTGGCATATCAGCCACTCCTCACAGTTTGGGCATCAGCAGCAGACTTGCTGAGGGTACACACTGCTCCATCATCCAGATCATGAACAAAGATATTGAAGAGGATTGGACCCAGTATTGACCCCTGGGGTATACTGCTAATTACTGGCTGCCAACCAGACTTTGTGTCTCTGACCACCACTCTCTGGGCCTGGCTGTTTAGCCAATATTCAATCCACCTTACTGTCTGCTCATCCAACCCACATATCAACAGATTCTCTATGAGGATCTTATGGAAGACAGTGTCAAAAGCCTTGCTGAAGTCCAAGTAGACAACATCCACTGTTCTCCCCTCATCTACTAGGCCAGCCATTTCATCATAGAAGTTTATTAAGTTGGTCAGAATGACCATTCCCCCTGGTGAATCCATGCTGACTACTTCTGAAGATTTTCTTGCCCTTAATGTGCCTGGAAACGGTTTCCAGGATTAGCTGCTCCATCATTTTCCCATTAATTGAGGTGAGGTTGACCAGCTTGTAGTTCCCTGGGTCCTCCTTGCCCTTCTTGAACACAATATTGTCCTTTACTTTCCTCTAGTCTTCGGGCAATTCTCCCCATTACCATGATCAAAGATTGTCAAGAGTGGTCTTGCGGTGACATCAGCCAGCTCCCTCAGCAGTCATGGGTGTATCCTATCAGGTCCTATGGACTTATGTTTGTCCAGTTTGTTTAAGTATTCCCTGACCCGAACCTCTACTACCAAGGGCACATCTTCTTTGCTCCAGGCTTCCTCCCTGGTCTTTGGCTCCTCAGATATCCAAAGACTGGTCTTAATAACAACAATGAAGGTGAAGAAGGCATTTCATGCATCAGCCTTTTCTGTGCTATTAGTCACCAGAGCCCCTACCTCATTCGGCAATAGGCCCATGTTTTTCCTCTACTTCCCTTTACCACTTAAATACTTAAAGAAGCTTTTCTTGCTGTCTTTGACATCCCTCACCAGATTCAACTCCAGCTGGGCTTTGGCTTTCCTAACTAGGTCTCTGCATGCTTGGACAGTGTCTCTGTATTCCTCCCAGGTTACCTGTAACTGCTTCCAATTTCCACCTGTGTCCCCTTCTACCAAAATGGGTTGCTTCTTCTCAGTTGCCAAGCTAACAGCTCTCAAATTAATCTGTACAGCAACTCAGAGGCACCTCCCAAGCCCTCTGACTATCTAGGAAAATAGGTGGAGGAGTGCCGGTTATTGCGAAAGAATCAAGTACACAGGTTTTTGGACTTTCCATCCCAAAAAGAAGGGCATACTCTTGAATTAGACACATTCCAGCTGCATCAAAAGGGGGGAATTAAAGGTCAAACAATCTACTCACTTAAAGATAGAATTTTACGAAAAGGTAAAACATTGAAGTGTGTCATTATATTTTGCAAACGTGATTTTCATTTGATGCTCAAGTGTCTCAGCTTGTAAGCAGGGTAACTAGCCTCTGCAACTTTCCTCAGTGCTAGTCTGCCTAGAGTGTTTTTAGAGCTTCATCTTTCCTGCTGCTGTTGTTAAAAGGAATAACTGTAGCACCTGTCCTATGAAAATTGTCCTTCTGTCCTCCAAGACTGAAAGATTTTTTCCTCTCTCTTCCAGTATGGATGGACACTACATACCATATGGTACAGCAGAGCAGTGTCATTTCATACTTTACTTCTTCGTAAAGTTAAAAATTAACATTTAAATGTTATTTGATATATTGTATATCTCAGCTAACATGTTTCAAAACTGGAATTTCATGCTGATTTATCTTTTCTGATGTCCAGTAAAACACAGTGGTATATCTGTAAATTGTATGTCATAAAAAAGTAGTTAAGGTTCAAGCTTCCTTTATTATTCATAATGCATAGTCTTGTGCAAGCTTTGCACAGGTCTTACACACAATATATGAAGAGAACAAAAGCTTGCTCTGGGGACAGACTTGCTAGCTGAATCCAACCTACTCTTCCTGCTTTGCTATACTGCTGGGATGCATTCATGGCAAAGACACATTTCTTTACCAGCTGACTGCTCTCCCTTTTGCACCTAATACCCTCCTTAAGAGCTACGTCTTTCAGAGAGTCCTCAAAACACAATAGGGTATTTAAAGATCCTTTCCTCACATAGAAGATTTTTTTCTTTCCTAGAAGGAAAACAGTCTTTCTGTGATCACTTGTGTTAACTGTTACTGCTTTAGATTCAGCTCCCCGCTGTCACATAAAGTCATGTCTTCATCTCACTTCTAAGCTCTGCAGAAGGTGAGACACGGATGCTCCGGTGGCATGGCCCTGCTGGCTTCGCTGAGACCAGTGCACTGCTTCCGCAGAGCTTTCTTGGGTTGCCCTGTTTCCTCAGTGCTTGTGCATGGACAGGGCTTTTGAAATCAGAGCACAGTCTGCAAATTGGTATGAGCAAAATTTGTGGGCTATTTCCTACCCAGGCCAGCTAGGTTCATAGAACCTGTACTTCCAAAATTATTTGTGGTGAACAGGTAGCTATGGTGGGTTTCACACAAAAAGACGAGACCTTGCTTTATAAGGTGCATAAGAAGTCAGGCTCCAAAAGAAGCTGGGTATCCTTCTTCACTGACTTCTGCTGCTGAAGGTGTGTGTTTTGTGTGTGCAGGCTCCTGAGACACCAGCTGGCACAGCTCAGCTCTTTCTCCAGAGGGGAATGGCTTTGGTCAAGGCTGGTCAGTCTTGGAAAAGTCTCCACTTTCTAGCTCAGATGGGTGCTATGTGTTCAGCACAGAGCCCAGGATGGGGGTTTGTGCCCCCCGTAATGCTCAGGGCCATGAGTCGCTTGAGTGAGGGGCTGCGCTGCTTCTGTATCCTGGGTGATCTCAGGAAAAATCATCCTGTATCATCCACGCTCGTTCTACCACTTCTTGTTATTTCAGGTCACTGGCAACTAAGGAAAGCTTCATTGTAACTGAGGGCTGCTGCGTTTTTTTAAGCCACAATTTAATCACAAAAAGCAGCTGCAGCTAAGCCGAGGTTTAAAAACAAAGCAGACCATGTTACAATGGGAGGATGCTAAAGCAAATTGGCTGTTGCACCTATCAATTACCACCCTCGGTGTATTCTGACCTAGTATACACTTCCACCTCCTTCACAAAGAGATATAACAGTGAAGGCATTTCCTCATTTTCTGGACTTTGGCTTCAAAGGTGTTAATTTTCTTTACACAGTGAGAAAATTACCACTTAACTGAATTGTTCTTGGCAATCACCTTTAAGAACAGTGGCAACATTACCAGTGACATGCCATATGCATCAACATCTGCCTAGTCTGTGGATGCACATTTAACAAAATCAGCGTGGTGGCAATGAACAGCAAGGAGAGCATCTCACTGTAAGCATTTTATTGTTGTGATGTAGCTTCACTTAGTTACATAGTGAAGGGCAGCACTAACTCAGAAAGAGATGACCATTTCCCTTGGCTGTATGATCAGTCTTTCAGTGCACCTGTCAGTGGAATGGATGGGAAGTAATCTTGCAGAAGGAATTTCAACAGAGACCTATTGTGCCTGTAAATAAGAGCGTATAGTACACATATGAGTGAGAAATATCATCATATCAATTTCAGAGCTTCACAATCCTCATTTGATCATTTAATGTTGATCTTTTATCTCCTTGACACAATTTACTACTTACTTTCTCTGCAGTGAATGTTGTGAGCAAATTATTGCCCTTCTCCTAGCAGCTACTCTTTTGAAGTGCATGACGACTTGTGTCATATCCTTTCTGCTTTTTTTATTACCTAGGACAAAAAATTTTGGTTCCTTCCAACTTTCTTTGTAGGATCTGCTTTCTAGACCATTGATAATTCATGTTGCTCTTTGATGGACTTTCTCCCATTGCTCAGTGGCTTTCCTGAAGTACCAAAAATGGACTTGGTTCTGCAGTTGGGTCTCACCAGTACTAAGTAAATCAAAGGAATTATGTATTACTATAGTATAAACAATGGTCCCTTTTTTACATTCTGGGATGATGTCCCTGTTTTTTTCCTAAGGATGATGATTATTTTTTAACTTGCTTTCAAGCTGTGATAAACTCTAGGATGCTGTGTTTTCTTCAGGGCAGCTGCTAACCAATGTCCCCTACTCTGTACTTGGGCAATTGTTTTCTTGTGTAGAATTTTTCACTTGTTAAATTGCAGTTGGCTCTGGTTTTTTAAAAGGAACCTACAATTTGTAGAGTTCTTTTCTATTCTCCTCTTGTACTCCAGTGTGTTTCAGCTCTCCCTGTGCTGGAGTTCCTATCTCTACGCCATCACATAGTCAGGAGTTCTACTCACCTGGAGTTTCCTGTGAGAGTGAGAGCTTGGGGGCACCTTGCAGGTATTCAGAAGACTATAAAACCACTGAGTCTGCAGGGGAGAGGTCTGCTTAGCTTCCCACAAGTGAAGAAAGTTGGTGCAGATGCCAACACAGAAAGGTCAGCTTCAGCAGGACAAAGTTAATCACCCTCCTTTCCCATACTGTGGAAACCAGAATATCACAAATGTCCATCCCCATTCTCTAAGTGAAACCACCAAGGCCTTGGGCCTTTACCTTCTCTGAGGTGGAACTGAGCTACTTTCCAAGTCCCAGATCAGGAACTGGGTGTCATTCCTAGCCATTAGCTTCAACAGTAATACCCACAAGAGTTCAGCGTAGTTAAGGAAACGGTTAAAGGTAGTGTGACTCAGAGGCCTTTCCAAAGGAGAATACAATGCTCTTCCAGGAGTCCAAGATATATAGAACCCTCATATAATATTAGATATATCTTCTTAAATGTCACCTCTCCACAACACCTCAGGCATGCCCTCCCCGTCTGCAAGGATCAGGCTGCATTGCCCCAGGGTGCTCCCCTTGCTCTGTGCTGATCTTCCCCTGTCTGTCAGTGTTTCATTGATGCATTCTTGGTGCTCTCTTAGCTCTTAGAAATTTTAGGTCTCCTTTGATCCTGGAATTACTCCTGGGTAGTGTATTCTGTCCTAGCCTGGCTAGAGCCAACTATTGTTATCTTAACACCTTTGAAACTGTTTACCTGAGACACAATTCCTTATATTTCTTTTTCTTTCTTGTTCTTCTCCACCTTTTCACAGCCCCTGTGGACTCAGTTCTAGGCATTCAGCCAGGCAATGGTGCAAAATTAGGGAAGAGAACAGAACCATAAGTACATTCAGACAAAAATACTGCAGAATTGCCAATCTGACACCCACCATTTGCCACTTCTGTGACTACCAAGGGTTTATAAAGCATGAAGAGTTTGAAGCTTTGGGGATTTGGTGAGCAGAAGACTGTAGCTAAGCCTGAGAAAGTAAAGGCCACAGAAGAACTTCCAAGTGCAGGGGAAGTTAGGACAACAGACATAGTCTTCTTCTGCACTTAGTCTCCAAAAATAACTCTTGATCCTTCTCTTAGGCTCCAGCAGGAGCTGCGGGGTCTGCACCTGAACCTCCCAGAGAAGTTCATGGCACTCCTACAAGCCTAGTCTAGCCCAGAGTGAAATCTCATGAGCTGAAACTTTCCAGCCTGCAGTTCGGTGGCTTGTATCTACTACTGCTCCCTGGAGATTAACATGCAAGAAACTGCAGTCTGGTATTCACTGTTTCTGCCAAAGCTTGCATATGAACTGCTATGAAACTTAAGCAC
>JAVJGG010000082.1:22860352-22876336 GCA_035590195.1 Aviceda cuculoides | reverse complement strand
GCACAGTGCATCATAGGTTGCAAAGCATAGGTTACACATTCTTCTACCTCCATATTTTGTTACTGAAAAACAACCCAAACCCCAAACCCCTCTCTTCATTGCCACATTAAATATCTCTGTGGAGAACTGCTACTCTTACTGTAGTTCATCAGTTTTACAGAAGGCCATGTCAGGAGGGATGTCTACATCTGCATCATGACCTTCTGCAGATCACAACCCGTAAAGATCACTCCATTTCCCTCCAAGGAGTTTGGAGGCATGACCTGATACTTCAATCTGCCAAAAATAAAATGGTATGTGCTAAGTTGAGAGCCAGAGAGTCCAGATGGTACCAGTGTCCAAAGGCACCTACAATTGCAGGGGTTCTCTGTGTCCAGAGATCCCGCAGACAATGTGCCATGCTGTAGAGATTAATTGTGTCAATCTGATCTAGAGAAAAATGTGACACTAGAGCTGTCGGCAGCAGTTTGTAAGTAAGGATGGGTTTTGTGCATCACCTCAGAGAGCTTGTCCACACAAGGATTTTCCCTGATAGCCAGTGCACATTTGCTGTCACATTGACAGGAGAGTTGCTGTGTGTGAGGTGGGCTGTAGAAATGCATGGCACCCAGCAGGACATGAGCAGGGAGATCACAGCCAATTGCAGTCAGACAGCTCTGAAGAAGGTTGCTTCTCTGTCAGAAGTTGATAATTTCTCAAAACTATTTTGCACTGCATTGATTTCAACAAAAAGAATAGAAATTATTCACCATCAATTTGTTTTTTCCTTTCAAAATGAGTTTCTGTTACTTTTTAAAATGTTGTGTACTTTTTAGACAAAATAAAAATGGAACATTTTGTTTAAAACAAAACAAACCAAAACAAATTCACTGATAACCTTAGGGTTTTTAAAAAATCAATTCATTTGGAAATTTTTATTGCTTGGAGTTTGTTCTATCTCTGGTTAGACTTGTGTTCTGATTTTGTTGCAATCTTTGTGAAATGGGAAATCCATTTACTATCCATCCTTGAACTGACCAGCTGATCACCCTTGTCTGTAAAACTTAATCTGATGTGTTTCTCTACTTTTCTAGAAATTTCATGCATTTTATTTCTGAAAGGCAGAACTTTGATGTGATTCTACTCTTTGTTCCTGGCGTGTTTTATATTTGCAAAGCTAACAAAATCATCTATTTGAGAATTCTTTAAATTATTTTTAATTCATTGAAAAATTACTTCCAAGTAAAGGAAGAAAAATAACGTTATCATGTCATGTGTTGTTTTCATTTGGATAATAGCATGAGTGAATCAGAAGTCATGATGTAATTTTGGTAAAATGTTTAGTGAAGAACCAGAAGCTAAGAAAGCATGGAGGTGGGGCTTTTGATGTGATAATGCTGTCTTTGGCAATGCTTGTGTTTTGGAGAATGGCACTTCCCACCACACGAGTAATACATGCAGGCCAGATTTTTTAAATAAAATTACTGCATCTCTGGTTCAAGACCATTATTCCTTTTCCCAGAGCTGATAAAGCTGTGCTTGGTGAGCTGGCTAGGGTTTAGAAGTGAATCTTCAAGAAGGTTAGATCATTCAAAAATTGAATCAAAATGGTGAAATGACCTTGAGTTTCCTTGTAAAGGGGCAATTTTGTCAAAAGACATAGTGATGTGAATATGCAGTGTGTTCTGAGAGCAGAACCAAGCTCTCAGAGTGTCTTCCCATTTTTCTTTGTAGCTCTTCTTTTCCCTTTGAATCTATTTTAGGAGCCTCAGTGCACAGTTCCCACCCCGTGACAGCAAAGGAGCCTTTATGTGGTGTAGGCTAGAACAGACTGCAGTGTAGGAGGACGGTGGATTACTGTAACCTTATATTACAAGCAAATTTAGCAAGTGCTTTAAAAAAAAACAGCACAAGAAATAACATCAATAAGATCATGACCCAAAAAAAGTCTAGGAATATAAATCTGAGGCTTATTTTATTCTAAGAGCATATCTAAGTGGAGATAAAGGCACTGGGGATTAGGGGAAGAGCACACTATTACAATAGTAGGAAAGAAGGACAACCCAAATGAGTGATTTCCTGGCTGACTCACAATCCATTACATTAATAGGATCATTGATTAATATTTAACTAAATCCTTTTTTGCCTTTGTTTTTATTTTAAACTGTTTTTAAAGTTTAATGAGTTAGGTTAGCTAGATAAACATGTAGTTAATAGACAGCAGGGTGAAGAAAGGATTCGGATGTTAATTATGGCTATTGTGAATATCAGAGTTCTAGGAAGGGCTTAAAGATTTGAGAGGGGTGTAATCCTTTCCTTTCCCTGATATGAGCCAGCCAATTATTAATGCAGGTTAAGTAACTTCCCCAGTGACCCATAACTCCCCAGTAACTGCTGGTTTATCTGTGAATGAGCAACCTCTACTGAAAGAGTAAGAAAGGAAAAACCTGCCTTTGTCATTCAGTAGATGGTGCTCTTCCCTTCTCCTGAAGTTACAGTGCATGCTGCTGATGCCTTAGGTACCATACTTCAGAAGTGATTTAAGTCTACAGTTCTTCTACCTCTTGTGCCACCACTGCTTGCTCTGTGTTTTGCCAAGATCTGAAAGTTAACCCCTGTGCCCAGACCTAGTCAGATTTTATCTTGTTTACTTCATTTTTCTAAAATGTCCCACCTTCTCACCTGACAAGGACTAGTTAACAATATGAGGCTTGGGTCTACCAACATTTTGCCATCAGTCTCCAGGAAAGAAACAGTATATGCATTGTGCATGGATTTGATATCTCCTCAGAAGTGGAGCTGCTGGTTTTCCATTGGGGTGCAGCACTGTTCTGAAATGTCTCTCCCACTCAGGCACCCGTTCAGATTTTTCTCAGCTATATGGCTTTACAGCACCTACATCTACACTGGTGGACTCCAAAGGGTACAAAGGGTGAGTGCCCATGTCCTGGCACCCACCTTGACTAACCTTATTCCTGACCTGTGCTGGAGCAAGAACTGGGCATACTCCAGCCTCCACCTGCCATCCTGCACCTTGATTCCCATCAGAATAAAACCTGACAATAGCTGTTCCTGCCAAGTCCTTGATTTGGAATTTGCAGAATTGCTGAAGGCATGCAAGAGCGCACATCTCCTGCTCAGTGTGGAGACAACCTGAGGGATGAGGCTTAAAGAGTCAGAAAAGTTGCAATCAAAACACCAAGCTGGAAGGTTAAGTTCAAGGATCAGGATGTGGCTGGAACAGATAACAGGGCTTCCCAATAGCACCTGATGGACAGGGTGGATTCCTAGAAGGCTTTATTGAAAAGACAAAGAGACATTTACTTCTTGTGGAAGGCATAGTTGCTTGTTATGTTGTAAGATTATTTAATTTTGGAACGCATTTCTGGGCACATGAAGGAGAAGATGACTGGGAAAAGTCAGCATGGATTTACCAATGATACACCATGCCTGAGCAATCCCATTGCCTTTCAGATGAGGCTAGAGCAGTGAATATCATTTACATTGACTTTAGCAAGACTTTCAACTCTGTCTCCCACAATGGCCTTGCATCCAAGTTAGGCTATGAATGTCTGGATGGGCAGACAACTAGCTGAGTGAAATAGTTGGATGATTGTGCTCAAATGGTAGCAGGTAACAGGTTATATTTTACCTGGAGGCAGGAGAATTGTGGAAGTCTATCCTGGGACCTGTCTTGTTTCACAGCTTTATCACCTGTAAGAGGTGATTGAGTGCACTCCATCAAATCTGCAGATGGTCTTAGACTGGGGGCACCATCAATACCCACAAGGGGAGGGCTGCCACTCAGAAACACCTAGACAGGCAGGAGGAACATTATGAAATTCATCAAGGACAAATGCAAAGTCCTGCACCTGGAAAGGAAGAGCCCTTGGCAATGGTGTAGGCTAGGGACAGACTGGCTGGGGAGCAGCTCTGTGGGGAAGGCCCTGGTGTCCTGGTGGCAGGAACAGTGTGCCTTGGCAGAAAAGGAGATCGAGAGAACGGATGTCTACTCAGCACTCACTGAACCACCTCTAGATACAGTGTCCAGTTTTGGACCCGTGGTGACAAAAAAGACATCAATAAATGGGAATGAGGTCAGTGGGGGGGACCCCCCGATGGCTGGTTTTGCAGCATTGTTCTGTGTGGGGAAGGTTGGGGATGGGGCTGGTTAAGCCTGAGGAAGAGGTGGCTTTTGAGGGGGACCTAACAGCAGCTCTCCCAGTACCTATGGGGGACGGGTGAGAGGAGGTAGTCAGGCTGTTCCCAGCAGTGCATGGCAAGAGCTTGAGAGGAAATGGGCATACGCTGAAAACAGTTTTCACCATGAGGACAGTCATGCAGGAGTGAGGCTGCTCAGAGAGGCTGGACCAGAGACCTCCTGTGGTCCCTTCCAGCCCTAATTGTCCTGTGACCCTGCGTTATGATAATTCCCTGTTACATTGCAGTTTGCTTTAAAAGCAGAAGCAACTCTGAAAGATTACTGTGGCTATTAGTGACCTAAGGTGGGGTTTTATTTCAGTCTGCTTTAAAGAGTCAGGAGATGCTCAAAGAAATGTGCACATGGGTGGCCTGCTCATTTGTTCTTTGCTGGGGGAGGAAGAGCTTGGAGATTCTGGTCTGGGGATGGGCCCTGCATGGGGAAGAGTGAACCTGAGGGACCTCCCTTGTTCACAGGTTAGCCCTGGCTTCGCTGACTTTGTTGTACTACTCAGACATGCAAGGATCCACCAGTGGATTCATTGTGAAGATGAAAGTGAGGTGCATCACAGAAAGGAGAAAGATCAATCTGGGCTGATGCCAACTTCAGCAGTAGAGCTCGGATTTTCCTTTGAGAAGCCATTACATAGCGTGTAGCTGGAAGAAGAACCCATCACAGAAATTGAAAATAGCTGTAAGTATACAAAATGCTAATGGAATGCTTCAGCTGCGAGCAAATGCTGCTGGTTGCTCATTTAAAAAAAAAATAAATGGCTGCATCTTGTAATAAGGAAGGCATTACGTACATTCAAGTGATGAGAAAAGTTTCTAAAGTATTCTCTAAAGGAGAATAAAGGAAATCATGTCTCCCCATCAGTTTATTATAGATTAATATAATTTCTGTTTTGGCAGATTAAAGGATACTGCTCCATGACACATGATGATGTCACACCGCAAGGAGATGGATGGTTTAATAAGTACTAACTACATGTTTTAGCAGTTTTGCTAGCAAATTAAACTGGTGCTCATGCTTGTAAAAATACAAAATATATTAGGTTAGCTTGATTTAATGTTACTAAGAAAGAGCAGCTCTTTCTAACTTCCCACTGGATTCCCCAGCTTGCTGCTAATTTCTGCCACAGAGTTTCTGATAGCAGCACCTACTCCCAGCTGGACCTGCCGAAATGTTTCTGACATACACTTGTCTTCTGTCACAATCTGTTTGGGATTTGCACAACCACCCAAGTGCAGGCCCCCATAGTCTGCACTGCAGAAAACAAGTCAGAAAGCCTATGACAATAATTTTGGAGTGATCGCCTTGCAAAAGTAATGATGGAATGAGATATTTGAACTCTTCCATCTTTGACACACTGCACAACGCTGCAACAGAGAAAAATCACCCTCAAGGTGGGATGCCTCCATCACCACTACAGATGAGACGATAGATGCTGGAACTATCCCACCTTAGTCACTAGAGACATATTTACACACTTATCATACCCTGCAAGACCAACTAGATAGCAGACAGTGGACCCACCACTATTGTAGCACAGCACACTCTTAGTGAAAGGGCCACCAAGCAAGAAGAGACATGGATCTAGTTTGTGTGGGGACTAAACCAGAAGCTCCATGGATGCTGAAGTTCAGACTTTCAGGCAGCATGCAGTCTGGGTTTCATCCTGTAAATGAGCAAGGATTCAGAGAATGCTTGGAGGAGAAAACACATCTTTTTTCAAGGTGGTTTGCTCATCCCTATTCAGAGGTGAACATTGGATACAGTTCTTAGTCTTGCAAAAATAGTAAAAATAGTCATCAAAATCAATATTCATTATGAGCTATTTCATACTCAAAACAAAATGCAGAGCTGATTTTCAAATGATTCCTTAAATTAATCACTTTTATTTTTATTTTCTCTCTGTCTCTTATTTGACACATGCTGTACCATTCTTTACTAGTTGGATTTAACTGAACAGGATTTTTAAGAGCGCTGATTAATCTTTATACTATGGGAAAAAATTCTTCTGTGAACAAGGGGAAAGCAGACAGCACTAATTATCTCCAGCATGGAAGACTCTATGTCAAAGAAATCCAAGTTTTGAAATACATTTTCCTGTCAAAGCTTGGCTCATTAATACGCTTGTCAGTCATGTACATATTCAAAGTATGTGTCATATAATACAAATCTGAATGCATCAGTGTCATGTGGATGAAATATACAATCCTTTTTTTTTTTTTTAATTAAGAGCCTTTTCAGAAATGTATTTATGCTGTTGTGTGGTTGCTGTTCTGTGCGTCTTTCTTTCCTGCCAAGCCAGCAGATGGGGGGGGACTTCCTGCACACTACGAGGTTCTGGTCTTTCCAGCAGGAAAACTAAAGCAACCAATAATTTTTTTGATCCTGACCTCAAAGCTCAGTATGGGCTGATGTTCATTTGTGTGGACAAAAAGCCTCAGCATTAAAATATTTCTCCTTTTTTTTCCTTCCCCTTCTTTGTCTTTTCATGTAAATGTTCAAAAATCAGACACCATAAACCATCTCAGAAGACCAGCCATTCAAAATAAGTATTTTCTGAATGTGCATACTTCTGCCAGCTGAGTGCAGAGCCTTTGCTGTGGGCTGGGCCAGGACCACCTACACAGTCCCTGCAGCAAAGCAGGAACATGTGTCTTGCCTGCAGGTCTCTGACTTTTGTCTCCTATTTCTCTCCCTGCCCCAGAGTGGTGAGGGCTGATGTAACTGAGGGATGTGACTGTGGCTGGCGAGTTGTCCTGTCCCTGGGCGGTCAGGCACGCACGTGTCCGATGCTTCCCATGTGCGCTGGAGGGGTTGATGCCCTGAAGACCTTGTCAATAGGAAGGGCTCTTGGACATCTGTCAGTAAGAGTGTCTCCTTACCTCACATCTGCTACCAGGACCTCCACAGGCACATCCTGAACAGCGTATATATAGGAAACCTTCTCCTCCACCACGTATAGAAGAGCAACCAGCCAGGCTCCTACCACCATCAGAAAGCTTTTGGGCAGGTGGAGGACGCTGATTCCTCTTTGGGGGCTGTAGAAAGTGGGCAGCTCTGCTTGGTGTTTTTTTAAAGGACTGTAACATAGTTAATAATTATTTTCTTCGTGGTCTCTCTTTGCCAGCCTCCATATATAAAGGCTATCTAAATGTCCTATGTTATGGCATCGGGTCAGTTTGTACAAAAAAGAGTGAAGTTTTGCCTGATGCCACCAAGATTCTCCCAGCTGGTCTTGCAGCAGTGGGTCAGCAAATGTATCTGGCAAATACGCCAAACAGGGAATGCAGGTGTGTGTAGCCTAAGTCACGTCTGTCCCAGAGGACAGAACTAACAGCTCATTTCCCCTGAAGCCTCCTGCTCCTGGAGTGCTGCTTGTACTTGGTGAGTGGACATACTTCGCAGAAGAACAAAAAAGGGAAAACATGTTTTTCCCCATGCATGTTCTCATGACATCATTGAAAGCTATCGAACAAGTACAGGTCAGGATTACTTGAAATTACCTGAACTTCTGCAGATACTTCAGCTTTTCACAGATTTAGTAAAAAGGTGATTAAAGTCATGCTCATATAAACAGCAGTAGTTTAGTCTCCTCTCTTCTTCTGGTTTCTTACAGTGAAGAAGTCCAATCAATATTGAAAATATTGTGGAGATGGGGTTTTTTAACAAAAATGCATCGAGCTAGAGCACTTGATTTCAACATTACATGCTCTCTCTGAATTTATATAATTTTGTCACTGTGAAGCAATTTATCACCATGTTGAAACAAGAGGGCTTGTTAGTCTAGGTCTACATGTCTGTAAACACATGACTTTTGTATCTTCTAGCTTGCAGCTCCTTGGTTTTAGCCTCCATGCTCCAGCTAAAGCGGTCCTGGTGCAAAGGCTGGTGATGTCTTCCACCCTTTGCAAGGCCTGTCCATCTGCATTGCTTTCTGCACAAGGCCTCAAAACCAAAGCAGATTAATTTGTTTCTCTGATAACTTATTTCTGGTTTAGGGCTTTTTTTGTCCTCCTTGTTATAGTTACCCACCAGAACACATATGTACTCCTTGTTCTACCTGCTGTCTGAACACGTATAATTTCCTGTCAAGGGCAGTGTCTACACTGAGAGTTCAAGGGCTACACATTTTTAACTAAACACTATTTAAAAACATGTTAGCAGCCATGAAAGACAGTTGTTACAACACCAATAGACGTTCTTTAACTATGGTCACCCCCATGGCTCACTTGACTGATGTACTTTTTAATGCTTTAGGTGGCTAACATTAAAAGTTAAGGCAACACTTACTCAAAATGCATAAAATTTCTTTTTTCTGATTTAAGCAAAGCCTAATCCAATAATTGATAGGGGTTCATGTAAGAGAACTGTTTTTCCATCACTCCTGGTTTTGAATATGCAGTTTTCAGACTACTTGAAGTTGAAATCTTCTCCCGATATCCAGGCTTTCAAGACAAAACAACAACATAGTTATTATTATTTTCAGCTAGGTAAATTAGTTAGAAGGACATACACTTCCTCTTCCCTCCTAAATTCCTGGCTTCTCAGTATAAAATGAAGCTGGCCGAACTTTTTGTTTGAATTAAGAGATTGACATACCCATGGTGTGTTTTTTTCACACTTGTCTTTCACATATTAGCCTTCGACAGTCCAGCCCTACTTTCTTTGAATTCCCCAGATATGTACAGAAGGAAACCCCTTCTGTACACACTTAGACTAAAGACTGGCAATGCAGGTCAGGATCCTGGATTGCTTCTTTTATTTATGTTAAACCTGTACTGAAGCGAGACCAGAAGCTTGTTTGGGAGACGAAAGTGGGGAATATTTTGCCGGCAACACTCAAATCTCAGCCACCCACAGCCAGCCCAAGCCCTGGGTGAGTTATCCCGGGTGGTGGGTTGAAATGGCCACGTGCCCCAGACGGGACACGGCGTGTGACCCTGCCGCTTCCCCAGCCAGCCTGCGCGCAGGGCTGCGGGAGGTGATCCCATCCCACACCGGGCTAAGCCCTCCTTGCACCAAACTGAGTCAGGAGATGCTATCAGGGGCTGCTTTGACCTCCTTGCCACACAAATCATCACCGGGACTATTTCAACCTTTAATTACCCCGACTAACAGGGAATAGAGGGCATTTAGCATATTAAAGAAGAGATCTCTGAGTCTGGGTTATTGAACAACTGTAAAGAGCAGTGTCCCTTAAGAGCAATGAAGTGCCCTGGGTCTCTAGAAATGACAGAAATTTATGTCTTTATTGATTATTGTCTTAACATTCATAATCAATAAACTAACTGAGCAGAGACAGTTTGCTCTTCCAGGCTTTTATTTCTAATTAGCACTAATGGATAGTCAAGAAAACAACACAGAGGAGTCAATGATTGAGTCATATAACAGATTTTTGAATAAATAGGCTACTTGGTTCCCTCTGGGAAAGAAGTCAGCAGCATGTCACTCACAGAGGGTGTTACACTGACAGGTGACAGGGATGGTTTTGTTATGTAATATTTAATCCTAAAAATGTTTCTTAAGGCACTGTCAGAGCAGAAGTTGAAATTTGTGTAATGTTATATTTCCACTGAATTCAGAGAGAGAAAACTCTGCAACCATTTAAGTTCACAATTTGAAACCCAGCAGTGATAGGCTTTGGTCAAGAAGGATATATAACTTTTCCACAGAAAGGTAAATGAAGACCATTTCATAATATACCAGAGGAGGTTCGTTCTCGTGACTGGTTTGGATGATACAGAGACCACTTTTGAAGTTAGGTTGTTCTGGTTTGGGGGAGGGGGGGGTTAATACTGTTTGACTTACGCACATGTTGCAGAATCCAGCCCCATGTCCTACTGAGTTAAACTGCTGATCCTTCAGAAAGAAAAAGTGGTATAAATAGCTGTCAGGAGGGCATGACAGATAAGTGTGCTATCTGGAATTTCCACAGATCCTAATGTCAGGCCAATCCTGCGGCATTGATTCAAGGGGAAAAAAACCCCGTTGGTGTCAAAATGATTTTTTACTCAGTAAGGTCAACTCTGACTGCATTTTCAAATCTATGAAATAAGCTTAGTGGTCAAAAGGGGAAAAAAAGCAAACCAAAAAAACCATCCAGCTTTGAAAGACCTTGAGGTAATAATTAGTTCTACACTCCTCTGACAAAATCCATGCAGGGTTTTAGCAAAGATGTCCTGAACTCTGACCTCGCATGACAAATTCCCAAACCAGAAGGACTGGGGCAGGGATACAACAGAGGCACCAGTGATGGACTCTGAGGCCAAAGGACTTCTCTGCTCATCATTTGTGGCTGGACTGCAACATCCCTGGCTCCCCCAGAGTGACACAATGTAAGTGGTGATACAGTTTAAAAATTCCACCTCATTGCAGCAAAGATGAAGAGTTGTGAGGCAAGAAACCCTCTTTAACACATGTTGGGGTTCCTTATGGTCCACATTCTCAACCAATGTCTGGTTTGATCTTTATTATGCAATTCTGCATCAGAAAAGAGTGGAGTTCACAACAAATCGTTGACCATTAACAGCATGGGGGTTTAGGCACAAGTTCTGCTTCCATTTCTTAATAAGTACAACTCCTACCTGATGCAGTGTTTTAAACGAAAAACTGGAAACCTCAATGAGATGCAAAGCTTTTGCACTGAGAATCTAAAAAGTCTTCATTTTCTTGGGTACAGAGAGCTTTTTTTAATGGGTTTTTTGGTTAATTTATTTTGTGAGAGTTTAGTACATTTCTGTGTCCTAATGATCCTTGCAGAGATCCTTTGGGTTTGCTTCCTACTATATTCATTCTCCACCTTCCTTCTTCTCTGTATCTGCTGTTTCTTAATCTTTAGCTTTGCTGCTGCTGCTGTTACTGGTAGGCAGGTTTTGGAAGGGCACATCTATACAGTCCTCTACTGCAGATACAAGGATAGAGGAAATAGAGACACAAAGAAAGGGACACAGTGTCTATGAAATCCTCAGACTGGAAGAGGAAATGCAAATAAAGTAAAAAGAGAAAAATTCTCATTTTCAGGTGGAGGGGTTTTAATAAAATAGGGCATAAAATTGTAAGATACCATATGGTATTTTAAGCTGTGTCTGTTTTGAGATGTCTTATCCCAAAAGCATTGACAAAACTCTCATCCCTTAGTACTTAAATGTCACTCTACTATTCAGCTTCACAAATTTAAAGCTGACAATATACATTTGCACTGCATGTTATCATTAACAAAAACAGGACCTGGGTGCATTCATTACTCATGGCTATGAGATACCAACATGACATAGCCATGAAAGGAGTTACTGAAACTAAAGGACAGCATCGTCACAAGAATATGCAGGTAGGAACCAGCCATTTACAGCCATGACCTGGAAACTAGGAGATTTCTAAACATCAAAGCTGTGAAGTGCTGCTATGCCTTCCTGCAGAATAGTGAGGGATAAAACTCAAATTCCACTTAAAGAGAGCACTTGAATACTTTGAGGGAGGCATTGCACAGCAGTAGTAGGACCTACGCCCTATGGCCTGGGAAGATCCTCATGTCCTACGCACCTTGGAGAAGGGGAGATCTAAGTCCACAGGACATAGGACACGCAGACCAAATTCCTGTGCTTTTTTGCTTTCCTCATCATCATCTTTCCTTTTCCTCTATTTCTTTTCACCCCAGTCTGACCTTTCATCACTTTTTACCCCTTCTCTCCTTCTTTATGAGGCAGGAATATGCCTGACTTGAGGAAAGTGAGAAAGTGGAATAAGCACCAGGAGAAAAAATAGGGAGGTGGAAGGTGAAGAACAGACAATGAAAGTGATCAAGGGCTGTATCTCAATGTTCTTGGTGATTGCTTTTTGGTGTTTCAGTCTCAAAGTTTGGGTGTTTGATTTTTTTATTTTTCAGTCTCAAAGCTATACTAAAACCCTTGGGATGAATTATCTTCCCCCTCCCCCCCCCCCCCCCAAAAAAAAAAAAAGTTCGAGAATTTCTGAGTTTTAAAAGTTGAGTTTACACAGCAGAAATTTACCTGGAAAAGTCCCATGAATCCCTTCCTGTCACTGAAGTAATCCTTCCCGTCCAAGAAGGAAAGACTTTTTCTCCTTCTGCAAACACTTGCTAAAAATTACGTGTCAAGAATGGTCTCAAAATTGCCTGTGGGACTAATCCCGTCTCCCAGCTTTGGCTGTAAATGCAGTTCCTGAATGTAGCTACCTTCCTGGTTTAGAGCCTGCTGTCCTCGAGGCACTGCAGAGCAACTGGAAGCAGTGGCGAGCATGGCAGTGTCAGAAGATTTCACAGATTTTTCTTACAATTCCTTAAACAAAAATTTTGCTATGAGGAAGTCAATGCAATTTCCTCCTATCACACTTTGATCTGTCAGGAACTCATGACTTGCCTTTGCACACCAGCAGTGGGTAGCATTTATGGATCTAATGGTGCGATATGCATGGATGTCTGGCACAGTGACATGCCCCAGAGTGCCCAGAAAGCGCCGACCAACGCGGCATTAAGCCGCACGGCAGCACTGGTGCTGGGCTTTCTCCGCTCTTTCTTTCCTGAGTGGCAAGGAGCCATGCCCTACCACAATGCATTCATTGTTGAAACATGAAGAACAAAACACGCATGTTTAGCCTGATCAGTACTGGAACAAATGACTTGTACTTATCAGATTGCAAGGCCTTTTCTGGGAAGAGAAATTTGGAGTCCTCAGAAACTCGAGCAAAAAAACCTCTAAGTAAAAAGCAACAATCAGGTAAGTCACAATATGGTGAGATATCTCCACCTTTGAGTTATGGTGTTTCACCAGTTGCTCATGTGTGTAACTGACTGTTATAGAGCTAGGGTGACACACATCCAGAGATCTGAAGCGGAGGAAAGCAACTTTCTTATCATTAAACACTTACCTGAAATACTAATCCTTACCGCCCAAAACCAGATTTCTCCCTGTTAAGAAGGCAGATATGAACTAAAAAATTAGGAATTGCAACCCGGGACAAGACTAGTCCAATGTCCTCTCTTGCAGCTTTTCATGCCTGAGAAGTTGCCAAAAGGCCATTTGTGGGTAATTACTCTCCAGGAAGTTTCTTCCCCTCCCAGAACTTCAGATATAATGCTGATGCCACAAGACAAAATACCCTAGCATGTCAAAGTGTTACACAGATGAAAATCAAATATATGTCATCTGCGTAAATGGTTGTCCCTTATTTAAATTTTGCCTGATAGGGAATGGCTGACATGCCTGTTAGTCCTGAACCTAACCAGGCTTAAAACAAAGCACTTAAGAAGAGGATCACCTGATGCAATTGCTGGGATCTGTGATTCATTGACCTTGGCAGTCTCCTTCAGTCTTGCATTATTTCCAGGTCTCTGTAAACAGCTGTTTGATTGTTACTAACCACTTTTTGCATCTCTAAGTAAGCTATTATATGTTTTTTTCCCTAAGTTTTAATATTACTGAGTCTGGTGCCAAAGAGCCCTCATGAGCAGAGAGCGGTCAAGTATGTTCCTTGTTGAGCTTTAGAAATAATCTCTTTATACCCAGAGCCTGTCCAAACAACATTTTGCTTTTCTTGGAGTATAGTTTATTTAGTGTAACAAGTTCCCTAAAGTGAGTAGAGTCAAGACTTCACAGCCTTCCTCCTAGCATTGTCTTTCTAACTGTGCCTTTCCCGGCCCAACAGCTCTGCCTTCACTCTTAGAGTCTCCACAGCTTGTCTCCTTAGGGCTTCCTTCCCTCCTTCCTTCCTCCAGAAATGGCTTTTCTGAGTCACCCAGCCAGCCCTAACCTTGGCTTTTCTCTTTCTGGGTAAACCAGAGGATCCTAAATGCCTGACTCTGGTTTAGCTGGGAGAGAGAGCAGATTTAGTTTTCCTACTCCACCCTAAATAACACTCAGATACATTAATGGAAACAGGTCACTGGATTTGGAGTGCATATTTTGGTATCATCTGTAGTGTTCACACAAACCTTTTCAGTAAATATATCTATTTTTGCTCTTCAGCTGACAGAAGAAATAAATAAAATAAACTAGTAATTATTTTTTGTTCTTATTTCTATTTTCTATGATTTTCCTTATTGCTAGTTCTTTTTTGTAGTAATTCAGTAAAATTTCTCCAGTGCAATTCACAGCGTCCCTTCAGCATACAAAAAAAAAAAAAAAAAAAAAGCTGTATTTGGATATTTAGGGCATAATCACAGTTTCCATTGACACATGCATGAAGAGTGTCATTCCCCTGGCTTCCTAATGATTGGGTTAGGTCCCGCAGGCAGCAACTCCCTCTGGCTGTGATGTCTGAAAGACACCTTACCTTTTTTACCATCCTGGAAAAAAATTGTTCTTTGGTGGTTGTCCCATTATACTGACTGGTTCCCTTCTGTTAGTTCCACAAAAACAGCTAAGAGAAGTGATTAAACCTGACAGATACTGTTTTGTTTGGAGATGTTCTCATTCCCAGCAGCTGGACAGCTGCAAAATGAGATCTGTGAGCAGATAGCAATGCTGTCTAGTACAGCCTGAAAGTTTTACTATTGATTTTTATAGGATTTTGTAACATGTATGTCTCAGTCAGACAGAATGAGGTACAGCCATAAAAGCTGCTCTGTGTATGTTTGCAGATGTGTCTAAAAATACCAAAAAGTACAAATCTGATCAAGTGCATTCCCATGATCCCCTTCTTTCTCCCCCATCTTTTTCCTTAAGGCTCTTCTTTGATTCACACTGGTAAAGCAGCACCAGTGACACAAAAGAGTTGTTATTAATTTGTAGAAGATGATACAAAAGAAATGTCATTTTTCATCTGCAGCTTAATTCTTCTTGTTCTCCTCTACCATGTGAAAAATATCTTTTCCCTTTTTATCAATCCTTCATAATAAAAAGGCATAAGTGGACAAAATAGGTGTTGATTTCCCCATCTGCATCTGACCCTTTGGCAATGTTTTCCTCATTTGCACAGAAGTGCTGGGGCCAGAGGATGCATTTAAGGAGGACTCGCAGACCATGTAAGCCATTTGGTTTGATGAAGGAGCCCCATGCAGCACCTGTGCTCCCCTTCTGCTTTTATCAGTACACTCACCTGCCTGGAGTACAGGAGAAATAGGAAAAGCCATATTGCAGCAGTGTGACCCAGACACGCTGCCCAGTCCGTAGGCTCTGTATTGCAACAGATCCTAGCATGCTGCAGCAGCCCTTGCCAGCACCCCACTTTCCAGAAAAAAGGAGGAAGAAAATGAGATGGGAAGTCAGTCAAGGATGCTGGGGTTCAGCGAAGCTGCTGCGGAGCCGTGCCTTGGGCAGCTCCTCCAGTCTCCATGTCCTTTTCACTGTCCCTTGACTGCATCCTTGTGGGACATTGGGGCTGTGGGAGCCAGCCTGGGAGCATTAAGATGAGACATCTGGGATACTGATGGATCAAAATGTTGGGGGTGAACAATGGAGGCAGTAAGACTGATTATGTTCAATGTCTGAAATCTAGGAAGAAAAAAAAAGCATTTGGAAAGTTTGATGGAAGAACCCGGGACAGCAATAAGAGCAGTATGCTATAGTCAGGGAATTGGTGAAAGAAATGTGACCCTAGTAGCAGTGTCTTCCTTTGAGAATTGAAGGGACCAGAGAAATTAAGACAGAAGAGCTGAAAAAGGTGTTGCGGTTTAACCCCAGCCAGCAACTAAGCACCATGCAGCCGCTCACTCGCTCCCCCCCCGCAGTGGGATGGGGGAGGAAATCAGGAAAAAAAAAAAAGTAAAACTCGTGGGTTGAGATAAGAACAGTTTAATAGAACAGAAAAGAAGAAACTAATAACGATAATGATAACAC
>JAVJGG010000082.1:22837159-22860252 GCA_035590195.1 Aviceda cuculoides | reverse complement strand
AGGACAACAGTAATAATGAAAGGATGGGACTGTACAAATGAGGGGCAGTGCAATTGCTCACCACCCGCCGATCGACACCCCGTTCGTCCCCGAGCGGCGAACCACTCCCCCCCCTACTCCCCCCAGTTTATGTGACGTCCCATGGTATAGAATACCCCGTTGGCCAGTTTGAGTCAGCTGCCCCGGCTGTGTCCTGGGGAAGAAAGGACACATGGAAGGGTAAATCTTAGTAAAATTATTGGGAAGAGCACTGTAAAATTTGGGCACAGCTAGTCTATAGAAGATCTACCAAGAAATGATAAAGGGTCAAAAATAGGCTTTCTGTACTCAAGCCTGGTAATTTTGTCAACAGTGAAGATTTATAACACCAGAAAAAAAATATATTTTCAACTTTTGCTAACTGATATTTGTTTAATTGTGTTAAGATCTCCCTTGACAAAAGCTGTGAGCCAACTGAAGTTAATGGTCCCTTTACAGCTGGAGGTAGTAGAAAAGGTTACAAAAGAAACTAAGGGCACAGGAGGGCAATGTCCAAGCTAGAGCATGGGCTAAAGGGCAGGTGTTGAGAGAAAGCAGATTCAGCAGTTCTTATATTCCAGGCCCTTTTTCCATTTTTCCCCTGGGCTTTTGTGCTTATTGCACCACTATTGCCCATGGCAATAAGGGTGTCTAGGGTGAGGAGTGGGGCTAACTTCTTCAGCTGCAGCAGAAAATTCTACTCCCTACTAACCTGATTCATGTTTGAACCGGTAACCCAGAGCTGGGAGGTTGCCTAGCTCATTAAAAATTCCCTGAGCGAGTTTTCTGACCCAGTTCCAAAACAGCAGAGAAAGCTTTTTAAGGTCGTTTTTGGAATTCATGTCATAAAAGATTCAGCAACATATGGATTATTTATTCACATGGGGGATTTTAAATTGCTGCTTTATTAAAAAAAATGCATCTGATTTCCAGTACTGTCTTTGTTTTACAGCTA
Organism: Aviceda cuculoides; assembly: GCA_035590195.1. Taxonomy (NCBI): domain Eukaryota; kingdom Metazoa; phylum Chordata; class Aves; order Accipitriformes; family Accipitridae; genus Aviceda; species Aviceda cuculoides. Next base: position 22,859,279 of record JAVJGG010000082.1, on the reverse strand, counting down.
TTCATGCAGCTACTAAAGGAGCAGGTGGAGGGGGAAAGGAGGAAACTGGGACAAGGACTTAGGCATGAAGACAAGAACCTAACAAATCCAGTTCTAGTGCCAAATTGTTTTAATGAAAGAGCTGATTTTACTTTCTACTTGCCTGTGAAGGGCAAAAGGGCACATTTACTATCTCAGCTATTTTATTCAATTCTTTCTATATAAAGGACCTACCACATTCTCCATGTATTTTGGATTAATCGGAAAAAATAATTGCTCCCATATTTGCTTGTCCAGCATGTCCTTCATTTCAGAATCAGACCCACAACAGATGTCACCAGGGACAGGTCCATTGAAGACACGCCAGCTGTCCTGATTCATACCAGCTCCAGCTCTACTCCGCATTCTGTTAACAAAAATGAATACAGGCTTGCAGCTTCACCAAAGCTATTGTTCTTGGCTTTGGGCTCTAGTTAGAAGCCCCCTTCTATTGCAGTTGTGATGCACATCAAAATCCTTTCGAGGAAACTGGAGGTAAAAATAAAAAAGCAACATTGTCACTGCAGACAAACCGCAAGCAGGCAACAGCCTCTCTCCATGACCTTCAGGTAGAGAAAGTTCTTTTGCAGGAAATCTGAGCAGCACTTGAACTCTTTGGCAAATGGAAGGTCTTTTTTTGTAGAGCCAGAGCAAGAAACAGAAGCATGACAAGCAGCATTGGTTAGTGAAACACTAAGGCAGGACACAAAGGAACAGAGTATAGAGATATGCACAAGACTTTTACACCCCCTGAAGAGGTTGGAAGCACAAAGGACAGAGGCTCAGGGAAGCAGCAGTGATAAGCACGATGTAAGAAATTTGGGGCTTTCTGTAGGTTATTAATCTGTATCCTAAACACACTAGTCGGGTTAGGGCCTTTGTGCAAGGGAAGAAAGGGACCCGTGTGTCCAGCTCCCCTGGCAGGGCTTCCCCTCACTCTCCGCCCCCAAATCCAACCTGTGGGGACTGTGCACAATGATGCCCCGTGGGGTGCAGGATGGAGAGGGTCGAGCTCATGAGCAGTGTTTATGGTAGGGAGCGGGCAGCGATGGCTGGCACTTCTGAAGGACCCCTCTGACCACAGGCAGGAAAGACATTTACAGGCTCACACAGAGAAATACGTGGGGCATTAAGAGGCCTCACAGTAGGGGTGGTATCATAGCCTTACCAACATTAACCTCCGCACATGTAGAGTCGAAGCACTCCTGGCTTCTCCCCTGGATGGGGGAGTGCTAAACAGCCAAAGACCCTTGGGATGGACAGGGAAGTCAGCTCCTCCCTGCTGTCTGAAGGCAGGTCCCACTCTGCAGGCCCCCCAGTGCAGGGATCCCGCAATCACTGCTGCCACTGCGAGGTCCCCAGTCACGCTCCCCATGCCCTCACAGCCTCCCCGCACACTCTCCCCCTGCTCTCCTGGCATCAGGCCTGAGGTTCCCCCCACTCCTTTCCTTCTGGGGAAGAGTCATCTGACCATGGAGAACAAAATGTTCGGTTCCTAAAATTTTCAGCCAAGGAAAAGTGAAGGAGCTGTGCGGTTGACCAGAACCCAGCAGCTTCCCAGCTGAAAAAAGGCTGATGTCTCGCGCACTCATCTTGTAGTTCAGAGATTCCCAAAACAGTCCAGCCAAGGTCATGTTATAACTTGGATAAACATCTAGTGCTGCACCCGTGGAAAAAAACAAGTAATAAGCCATATCTTGCCAATCTTCTCAAACAAGACAAATAAAAGGGTCCGTATAATTATAAGTCTGATAGCCTGAAACTAATCCCAGGTAAAATACTCCATAGCTGATCTGAGAGTCAGCTAATAAAGAATTAAAAGGAATTGGTATATTTAATGCTGAACAAAGTGCAATTATGAAAAACTAGCCTGTTATCTGTTGATAATATTAAGAGATTGACTGCAAAAGCTAACTGTGGCTGTTGTGATAGACTCTGCAGGGTATGTGATGTGGTACAGCATAGCATTTTGATTAAGAGTCAAAGTGGGTTAAAAACTGGCTGGTAGGTCTCAAAATGTAATGGGGATTTTTGTTTTAATGGTTGTATTTCTATTGGTTCAATTTTTAGCATTATGCTATTTAAAACTGTTCAACAGCCTAGAGAAATCCAGTAGTCTGCAAATGTTAAAAAAAAAAAAAAGCAGTAATCAATTATGAAGACAGCAGGTCTCTGATATGGAGCAACATCTATCTGCCAGTAAATGAGATGCAAGTAAACAACATATATTTGATTGTGGCCTATAATGAAAGTATATCTCTACAAAGACTGCACGTTAAGTCCTGGGGAGGACTGTAGTGGAGGCTGGAAGTCCTGGTGCATCATCTGCTGAACATGAGCTTCAGAGTGAGGATGGTAAAACCACCTGATGTTATTATCTTTGCCATATCTTGATTATAAAAGCACAAAGCAAAAAAGAACACAGAGGTTTGTGTCATGCCCACAGGGAGACCGTTGCTGAAATGTTTGTCCAGTCTAATGCCTACGAATTCAAGGAAGATGCTGATGAAATTGGAGACGATTCAGGAAGGAGCCACAGAAATTACTGAGGGGCTGGAAGACATGTCTATGGAGAAAGAAATCAAGGGATTTAACTTATTTAGTTTATTCAAATGTATGTTGGCCGGGAAGCTGTTCACTTTTTAAACATGGGGAACAGAGGTATGATAGTCAGTCTTCAAGCTAACAAACAAATTCAAAAGCTGGAAAGGCTGGCCAAATATAGGGTGTTTTTCATATGGTTTCCTAGGGATAGCAAAGTCTATGCAATTGGGCTGTCCATTCATCTTTCAGTTCCACCCCTTCTTCTTCCTCCTCCTCTCCCATCTAGGCAACTTTAAAATATTTTAGCATGTTTGCCCAGTTTCAACCAAGGTTACTGGCGTAAGGCAGTGGGAAAATAGAAATCTCAAAGATATGACAAGTCCATAAGTGTCCTGATAACAAGTGAAGGGGCAGAGTGCTGTGCGGACTCATGCTTTAGGCAGAGGAAGGCAGCTGTGATTACACTTCATGCTGTTTAGCACACACGCCAGCCAGCCGATCAGTGCACACACACACACACATGTACGGCCCAGTTAGCTGGCTCATGCCCCATTTGGCTTATACTAGATTTTTCTAAAAGCCTGACCAAGAGGATAACAAAGACTGAATCAGAGCAGTCCTGTGGTTCGTATATTATAGTAGATCAAGGTAGACATCCATGGTAGGCTTTCTGGTCTTACTGTCTCTGAATCCATGACCATTTGACTCATAAAAATGAAGCCAGTGAAGAAGGCAAAAGGAAAAAAAAGAAGTTAACCAGTCAGCTTGTCCAAGGGAAACAGCCATGTGAGAGAACAAAGAGGAGTTTAACTGTCCCACTACAGTTTAACAAGTGCTACGGTGTCTGACTTTGTCCTGTTCTCCACAGGAAGGCTCAGAGCTGTGTGAGCGGGGCTACCAGGGAAGACAGAGAGGTGGCCATGGCACTGTCTCGTCTGCGGCAGGCTTTAGCTGTCCGAGGTGGAAATGGGGGCTGCCCTGGCTGCTGTCCTGACCCTCTGCTGCACAGACAGCACAGACAGCTCAACAGGACATCCTTCCCCTCACCGGTGTCCTGGCCCTACGTCCCAGCGCAGTCATGGGCTCTGCCAGTTGCTCTAATTTATGCGTAATTCCCTCGGCTGGAAACTGCACCATCCCCTGCTATTCGGGCAATGGCTTGTGGGTGGGCAGCTGAGGCGTTCACCATTGCACCTCTTGCTGTGCCTGCATGGTAAGCATGAGGGTGGTTTGCCCTGCTCCCCCTCCCACCCCACCGAGGCATGCGCTCACCCTGGAACTGCTGCCCACTGCTCAAGCTGAGGAGCAGCATGGTGAGGAAGCTCAGGGAGCACTTCCAGGTTGCTTATTCTTCAGCTGGACCTGGGTCACCATGCAACCACAGAAGCAACAGTGCCAGCACTGAACCGTAGGTGATGCGAGGGCAGGAGCAAGTGGTGGTGGAATGAATGCAGGAGGTAAAGGAGGCTTGAGCCAGGGATGAAACACACGCACGGCAACGCTGTCAGCCAAATTCATACGGAAAGGAAATTTGTAGCCCCCAGGCAGTGTTTGGGCTGATTACAGCCATCCAAAACCCTAGCTTTGAAGCAGTATATTACCTCATATATTTTCTATATTTTCAGTATTAGACATGGGGAAGCTCTTGGTTTGAGCAGGCCTGTTCCACCTTTCACAGCCTGAGCCATGCATGGGTATTCAAAGGTATCATCTGATGCCATGGGGCTCTACTCTAGACAATGATGGAAAAAACTGGACAATGCAGGTATTGCTGCTTCTGAATTCAAGGTGGCACCTACACTCCTGCACTTTGCAACCCAGTGTTACACAGCTCCACAAGGAAAAGCAGTGTACACCCCGGCTGCCCAGTCACCTCCCCAGAAGATGCAGTCCTGGGTAGGCTGGTGCAGGTCTAGCCCAGTGCAGCAAACTATCGGCTCAGGCTCAGGTTAAGACGTAAGCTGTCCGGTTTTGTACGGTGTAGCACCACTGCTAATAAGGCAGTCCTTATTGCCAGCTCCTGAGTGAAAAAGTGGCTGAGCCCTGGGGAACGGCAGGGTCATTTTGTGTGACCTGTTTTCCTGAATATTTTTTTGGAGGGGGGACATAATTCATTTTCCTATAAACATACATACAAATGGATAGGAACTAGGAACCTTGCAAAAAGTTGTCTATTGGACTTGAAACACAGGAAACTCTCAGGACCCTGGTGGGCCCGACAGTATCTCCAGGTCTCTGGTGCGACCAGCCCAGCCCCACCAGTGCAGGTCCCTGCAGGCTGCTGGGGCCACCTTTGGGATGAACCCTGGGTGCAGCCTAGATTCTCCCTCTTGGTGTCACAGTGCAATACCTTAGCTGTTCTGCTGTTTCAGTCATACTCCAGGCCCCAAATACTTTGCAACGGCCTTGAGCCACAGTGCAGACAGGGCTTGTTTTGGAAGACCACCAGCTTACAATGTGGGGCCCACCAGATGTCTTACAGAGGACTTGTGGGTACCTCTCCTGCTGCTCTTTGCTTCTCTCATGCTACTCCTCTGCAGACAACAAAGTGATGGGGCTGCTGACTCTTCCTGAAGAAACTGAAGCTCAAAAGGCTTCATGCCAGCCTAGAAATCATAGATAAAAAGAAGAGTCCAGTTTTTGTGCAAGGAGAAGAGGATGTTTACAAGGCTTGTCCCAGGGAAGAAAGAAAAAAGCTCTGGGGGATGGTGCAGGAGAGATCTCTTAAAGACTGGAAAAGGTTTTAATAGCAGTATATCTGCCTGAGTCAACACAGTCAACCAATAGTGTTACAGAGTTAAATATCACACTAACTTCCTTCATATCTTCGTCCCTATGGTCCTGACCTTTACTATTCCACCTCTGCTACCTGCCTTCTGTGTTTCCTATCTTCTTTCTCTTTCTGAGCCTGTACTGCCTTCCCTGCCCAATGCCCACACGTTCTCCAGCAGTAAATATCAGCTGCTCTTTGGAAGTCAGTGTTGGATTGAGGGGCGGCTGAAAGCTGAAGGTAAATTTTCTGTGGTTGTTAAAAGGCACTAAATCTGACCCTGGACACTCACCCATTTGAAACCCCAGCGCTCTCTTGTCAAAGCTGTCAGCCAAGGAAAACTGGTGTGTGGAGGGGGAAAGGCTGGTGATCTGCACATCCCACAGGAGGGCTGGCACCAGGCTCGCTGTGAATTGAACAGAGCAGAAGACACAACCAAAGTTTTGCTCAGCTTTTCTCTGGGAGCCAGAAAGTAGAGAAGACTTGCTTTGAAAGCAGTCATCCTTCCCTGTGGACAGCCCAAAGGACACATCTGTTTCTGCCTTGGGAGGTGTGTTAGTGAGGGATGGGACCAGGGCTTCCAGCTCTTTTCCCAGGTTTTGCATCAACAATGTGGTCTTGTGAAATTTTCTTAGCTTGAGCAATACAGTGTCTGTAACGGGCCTCAGAAGGGCTCTGGGGAGGAGGTTTTGATGGGGATTAAGCTGTGCAGCATAAAGGAATTGTTTTTCACTTTGGCAGCATGGAAAACCTCAGTAGGTATTCCACTCAGCAAGTCCTGTCAGCACTTAAGAATTCAGATACTCAACTGGGATTTATTATTTAGTTGAAAGCAGAGACAAAATTAGGAGGGATAAAACAGAATTTACAATAGCTATGTGTAAACCTCTATCAAACATGCGTTTTGCTCAGACCTTAACCTACAAACGTGCCATGTAGTCCTCCTTTTCATTGCAGAACAAGTGTGTGGTGTCTTTATAGTGGTGAGATCTAGCATAAGAATAAACTCTTTTTTGCATTCATCTTCAATCACACTGATGCAAACATGCAGAGGTGTCTGTAACTGTGCTTTAAGTGAAGAGCTGAGAAAACTACCATGCATATATTTTTTTCTATACTCCCAGGAGCTGTGAGTCAATCACAGCTGAATATGCATAGAAAGTTCCAGATAACCTTGCTGGAATTTCATTACAGGCACTGTGTGAAAATTGAGTGAAGTGCAGAAGTTCAGGTAGTATACAGAAATCACAATACAATATTGTAAATGTTTAAAAACTTCTGGTAAATGCAAAGGAGCTCCGTAGCCAGCCTTCATTAGTATAAAAGATGGTTTTCTCCTGCTATTACTATAATGTTTTGTTTTCCATCTTCATTTCCCCTAATTGTTTTGGACTTAAACACACTACCAGTGTTAGCAAAACTAGTATTCCCTTGCCATCCTAAGGGCTGGCAGTGAGTGTGGTCCCTGAGACCTGGCGCACGCAGGTACATGAGACCGAGGGTCCCTGTGGGCTCCCCTGCCCTTGTGGGTGCTGCTCACTTGCTCTTGCCGAGCTGTGGTGCCGCAGCTCCTCCCGGGGGGCTCGTCCCCCTCCCACGATGGAGACATGTGCAAAAACGTGTCGCGGCAAGAAATGGGATGGCATTAACCCAAATGATGGCTTCGCCGTCCCTAGGGTGGAAAGCTGTGCAAGGAAAAAGGCTTGCACCACCAGCTTCCCAAACGGAGCAAGCAGAGAGTCAGCCCCTTGTTCGGCTGCATTGGAGCTGGGTTAGAAGGCTGCGTGGTGGCTGCCCCGAGCTGTAACCAAACGCAAAGGCACTCAGAAATAGTCAGCCTTGCAGGCTGCTTGAATCATCTTCTCTTTTTTGCTTTTTCTTGGTGCTAAGTACCATCCCTAAACAGATTAATGAAGCGGAGTCCATAAACTCTGCTATTAATTCAGTCGAAAAACATGCCGGCTTGACAAGTCAATAGTATATTAATTGAATAAGTTATTTGGATAACAAGGCATGTGGATAAATAGATTTATTACTGAGTAAGAATTTAGAAGATATGTTATTCATTATGTTCTGTTCATAGATATTTCTCCTAGCTTGTTATCTACATAGGTATATGTATATATGATAGTTAACATCTTATATATTTTGATATTTGTCCACATGCATATACATTTGGGGGAAAACGAATGTGTGCAATTAGTTTTTAAGATCATTGTAGGTATTCTGCAACACCTTTCCCATCAAAAGTATGGTTCTTTTACATGCTTACAACTGGAAAGGCATGAGTATTTGGCCTACAGTTTTCTAGGCTCGAATAGCCTAACCAAAAATGTCGTTCTTGAAGGAATAAATAAAATTTCTTGAGGTTTTTTTGACCATGGAAAAATAAAATCTGAATAATTCCTGGTTTTGTTCTTTTGAACTTGGATACTGAAATTCAAAAGTTGGCAAAGATACTATTTAATTACTTACTGAGGACTGAGGTGTTAAAAATACAGCATCGTAGTAATAATAGCAATAGTAGTAGTAACAAATAATAATAACAACAACAATTATAATATTAATAAACAGTGCAGAGAGGGTCTGGGCATCCTGGGCATCCCCTGCAGTGCAATGGCGGGTGCTGTATCTCACTGCCAGGGGACAACTTCCCCTGTTGTGCGGCTGCTCTGCAAGGGGAAGGCAGCTGGTGGCAGTCTGCTTTGCCAGGGCTTCCTCCTGCAACTTTAGCTTAGGGAGAAAAGTTTCCCCTCTTACAGTTTCTGGTTAATCTCAGTGGATTTTTGACAAGCCGTGAGATTCATAACTTACATTGTCCACATTCACACCACTACTTCAAGCAGGGGTGTAAAACTGACTCTGCCTTGATACTTCCACAGGTTGTGAGAGATCCAGGATTTTACTCCTTAATTTTTAAGTTTCCTCATCTTGAGATTTTGAATCAAAGACTAGAGAAATCAGTGGGACTATTTTATGATTTCAGTATTTCATCAATGGTGCTTTCTTCTCTTACTATATTCAGGATGAGTGATTGCCTGGGTTAGCTCAGACACGTGTTACAACATGCTGTATAGGAAACGACCCAGTGCAAGGCATGGCTTTGATGGGGAAGCTCCATGACTGCACTGACGTTACTTGGCTCAAGGTTGTGCTCTGCCATCTCTTAAAGCTGATTTAAGGGTGGCTAGTGTCAAAAGAGGTGGCTTTATCTTCCCTCAGTCACCTTCCAGCCTGCCACTAGCCACATGTTGTTGTGGTGTCCCTCAAACTGGTATCAGTGTTCACATGGCCGTGCAGTGAGCTGGATCCCACAGTTCATCTGTCTCAGAGCTAATCTTTACTTTTGTAACTGCCATTTACAGGTGAATTTTCAGCAGCTGGCTAGGTGAAGGTAGTGTTGGCTCAAGGGAGGCAGTAAGGGGAGTGAGGAGAAGGTATTGAGGTCTACAGGACCAACCTTTTTAGTAAAAAACAGTTCACGTATTGATTTTAAGAGACCAAGAGACAATAACACTCTTGCAGAGCATGATTTGCAATAGGTAGTACCATTAAAGGGCATTTCCTCCCCCCCTCCATTAAATTTGCACTTGCAAAATATGCTATTATATAGACAACTAAATATACTATAAAATAATCAAGTCTTTTTCTATGCTTCACTGTTCTTTGATTCTTAAATAAAGCACAGAAGAGAAGGCAGTGAGGGAGTTAAGGAAAAGACAGAGAAGATAAGGGAATTTAAAAATGGGTCTTTGACCTGCAAAGCAGTGATGACAAGAGAATTTTCTCTTTAGTTTATGGAAATTACAGTCTGCTGCCTAGATAGAGATAACTCTGCAGTGCAACTTCATTCTTGCTGAGCTTTTCTTTCCTTTAATCCCGCTGACTAGAAACAGTCTATTTCTGTACTGTAAGCATCATCTACTTCAACTGAAAAGCCTTAATTTAATTTTTCTAGACAGGACTGAGATGTTTCTGTGGTTGCTGTTATGAACAGAAGGAAGCTAGGTACAAACTATTTATTTGTCAAATTAAATATAGTGACTGATGATTTAAATCCTATGAAATTGGGCATCACTTTTTTTTTTTTTTAATAATCTTGAGAGATTCATATATGTAACTACTGTTTTCTGGCTCCATAGAGAGAATAAAATGTATAAATAAGGTACTGAAGTTCATCTGTATTTCATCTGCTGGGCAAGGGGGAATAAGAGAGGGAGCTCTTGTGGAGACTCATCTGATTGATAACAAAATTATAAACGAGATGCTTGTATGGCAGCAGAGGTTGTGAGATGAGGAGCGCAATGTGGAGTACAAAAATGCACAGCTAGCTCATGAACTAGTCATAGCTGGCTTAATTTCACTGAAGTTGCTGGAATTGCACTCATTTTTTTCCAGCTGAAGAGCAGAAAAGTGAAGAGCTTTCATCAGAAACAGTGTAAAAATGTATTTTACGGAGGCATAAATACTGGGCTGGTGGGCATGAAAGAGGCAAAAGATAAGTCTGTAGTTAGTTTTTCTCATTTGGGAGAAAACTACTTACACAGACTGACACACCACAGACGACTGAATTAATCCCCTCAATACCGCCACAGGAAAAGATGGAGGAATTGCTAATGATGGTGAAAGGGCTGGCCAGATGAAACACTGCAATGCTGCAAGAAGCACTTCATTATGCAGCCCTACTGCCATGGTCATCCACACAAAACTAAGTTGGTTGTTTTTGTACTGGCACCGTGGATTTGCAAAGGCTCTGACTGTGTCTCACTGGTCCACAAGTGGGTCCCGGCAGCTGGGCTCTCCCCACTGCAGCTCCCCCCGCTGCACTCACTGTACTTCCATCCCCCACAGAAAATTACCCTGCTCCCCTGCTGATATATTTATCAATTTTTAATCTCCAGTGTTAGCTAGAATTTTTCTCAAAAGTCTTCCAAGTTTTGACATGTGTTTTTTGTCATTGTGGTTGTCTTTCCTGTGTTCCTTTCATAGAGGCAGAGAGTCCCTTCACTGTCTGCAGCACCTGGTGCAGAACTTTCAGAGCACGTAAATCATGGAGACAGTGACCCATTGCAATACCAGTTATGGATGCCATGAATTTGTCAGCAGCAGGTCACATACCTATTTCTATAACATTTGTTGTAAAATGTGGACACTGGTCATGCCATCACAGGAGCCTCATATTTTATGTTTGCTATCAGGGGTTTTTTAATGAGTGAGAAACCAGAGCAGCCATCCATGAGCTCGCCGCTGTGCCTGCACCACAAAGCGGGAAAACCTCACATGATAACTGAAGCGAGCAGAAAATTACGTCCTGTCTTTACATCATTTGTAAACTTCCACATGCAATGAAACAGAAGGTAATATCTTAAGAGAGGGCATTTGACAAGAAGCAGAGTGTAGCCACAGCAGCAGGCTAGGACCCAAACCAAGACATGGGTTTCCATCTCATGTAAGCTGCTAGTTAGTGCATGGCTGAAGTTAGGTGAGAAGCAGTATTTTAGGACCTCCCTCCCCTAGCATTTTTTGGTGGGAAATTAGACCAGTGTTGTCCAAACTTTTTTGATTGTGTAGTAAAAAAATTTTGAGCATGCACCCCCAATGTATGTATATTTATTTATAAATATAAAGTACAACTGTACTAATAGAGTATGAACATCATAAAACATACACAAAAATAGAAGTTAAAATAGGATGAGATAAAGGTGAAACAAATGCTATCTTTATTTTATTTTAAAATTTAATTAATTAATTAATTGTACAAAAAGTATTTTCTTCCCTCACCCCAATGGCTTGTCTCGCGCAGCCTTAGTGTGTGCACACCCCACTTTGGAGACCACTGGTTTAGACAGCCCCCATACTCCAGGTGCCCTGAAACCCTCTCTGGACAGCAATGTCTCCCCCTTCCCCACAGGAGGCCATGGGTGTTTGCCTTGCATCTGTCCACCTTCTCCTCCCCACCCGCCCACCTCAGCGTAGATCTGTCTCCACTCCTGCACCTACCGCTGCTCCTGGCAAGCATCATCTTTAGAAATCCCCAGCCCTGAGCACCTCTGTTAACCACTCTAACATTGCTTGTATCAGATTAATACAATCACTTAAGCAGCAGGTGCTCAGCTTTTAATTACATCCATGATATGTTCAGCCTGCACAGCACACAGATGTGTTATTCTTCTACTCAATATATCCATCAGTTCTAATTATTCTAAACCATTGGAGTCAGAACAGTACAAAAATGTCAAGGTATACTCGTCTGACTTTTTGTACGACTAGCATTCGGGCAATAAACTTTGGGTCCAAAAATACCAGACCTCTTCATCATTCACTTTATCGTGAAGAAGCAGACCCCCACCTGTCTTCTGGAAATACTTTCCACATCCTACTCTAAGCCTCACGCCACCACTAGTCACAGCTCAACTACAACATGCAGAGACCTTCCACAAAATCAAGCAACAGAAAGGCGTAGGCTAACACATCCATGTACCTTCTTCACCCTCTCCAGCCCTAGGAGGAAATTGGCTGGTCATCTTCCCAGGTGCGGGAAGCAGGCCCTACCCTGCAAGGTGGGCAAAGCCCTCGGGTCTCATCAACCCTGGCTCTCTTCCTACATCACCTTGCAGCCTTCTGCCATTCTTCCACCTCCTAACCCTAAGACCACACAGAACCTCAACGACAGCCTGGGCAGACCAGACGCCTGACCGTGGCCCAACTTGCAGCATCGTCCACCCTTTTCTTTGCTCTTGGGCATATTTTTGGGGTAGGCTTCACGGGAAACCTAACAGCGGTTATTACCTCTGCGAGATGCTAAAGGTGTTTGGCTCTGCGCTGTGCGAGGCCTGTCCCTCACCCCCTGGGCCCTGGAGGAGGCAGCCCCTGCCATGGCTTGGGGGTGCAGTCTCCCATGCCCAGGGGGTGGGAAGCAGCCGGTTGTCTTAGGGGAGCAAGGGCTTTGCTTTTCTTTCTCAGTAGAGTTTGTGCTGAGTTATCATTTCTGTGAGGGTTATAAAAAAAATGGCACAAAGCCCAGAAATTTTTCATGAATTTGGTAGGACTTTGACCAGGGGTGCGGCTGACGGTGATAACTGAGGGGTTTTGTTGCATGTGCCTTCGGGTGGGCTGTCATTCAGCTTAGGGCTAGGGTTTTGTCTGGAGTTTGAATCAAGCAATCCAAAGCAACCCAAACTGGGCTTCCGATGCCCCAGCTGGAGACCTCACTATGCAGGAGGCTGAGCTAGGAAGAAGGCTGGCACCTGGCACAGCTTGGGTCCAAAGCCTTTTCTTACCTTTTGCAGACTGAGTCCTGTGGTGTGCCTCAGGGATCGTTCTGTAAGCTGATCACAAATTTAGGGTTGAACCCCGTGGGAAAAGAGGACTAGTGGCCTCACCAAATATCCACACCTGCACTCTCCATAGTTGCTCATGTCCTCTAAAACCTGGTAACTAACCAAGGCTGTTTGTTCAAGTCTGAAGCACCTGAGGGGTTATGAAGGCAGCTGCCTTCAATTACAGCCCATCTTTTCTCAAGTGCAGTTCTCCACCTGGATGAACTTAAGGGCAGGGTACTGATTAGTGCTGGAAAATCAATAGCCTCAAGAATGAAAGTTATTGCTGGCATTTAGATAAACTGGAGTTTACAGGAATAAAGGAGATGGCAGTATTATCCAAGGTTTTTGTTCTCTTCCTTTCTTGCTGTTCCTCAGTGTGTTACTCAGGCTAGGTTAGGATTTCTTCTAACTGGGAGTTGGGAAAACTGCATCCTTGGGAAGCCAGATTGCTGCTGAGTGGGGCTGACCAGGGTAAGATTCTCTAAGCTACTTGCAGGAGCCAGAATCTTTCATCTGCTGGAGAAAGGACTGGTTCCCTCATTAGTTACTCCAGGTTAGCGTTGAAGTTATTTATGTTTTGCCCTAGAGTCAGGCAAACCTGGAAACATTACAGAACACCTAAGTCCTCTGTATATGACCTCTTTAAGACAATTTCTGTACCAAGATGAAGCTAATGGCTGTGCTGCTCAGCCAATTAGAAAACAACAAGGCAAAGTAAGACCACTGCTGTTGAATTTGAGGTTCAGAAAACATCCCTTGAAACAATTTTCCAGGAAAAGGTTTCCTTTTTTGTTCCTGAGAAGTATTTAAGACAGGAGTTAAATTTTGAAAAGAAAGAAGGTTCATCTCTGGCAGAGCTGTATTCTTTTAGTATCTCAGAAAAGTATTTTTAGGAGAAGACATTCGTACAAAGAAACAGTTTGTCTGATTACTTTCCTGAGTAGTCGTCTTAATTTCTTGGTCGTGATGGTAAAATGATAAACTTTGTCACTAGTACATAAGAAGCAGGCATGTTTCAGTCTCTTCGGGCTTGTGAGGTAGCCGTAAGAGGGTAAAACTTTCTACGTTTCACAGCTTTTATGGTTGGCTTTATTTTAATAGCTGTATCTTTGAAGAGGGTGGGTTTTTTTCTGGTTTCTAGGGGAAAATATCAAAGTGAAATTCTCTCAGAATGTCCTGTTTGTCCTCTGCTTATAGCATTTTTATGACACACGTTAATAATTCATGAAGAAAAAAATAATCATGGTTAAAATTCTACTCCTAGCTGCATAAAAGCAGCTTATTGACCTTTCTAAAGGCTTTTCTTTCCATCTTTTTATTGGCTTATCCATACGTTTTTTTGAAAGTTGAACTTCAGAGGTTCCCAATGCAAAGTACAACTTCTTGTTTGTATGACTCTGGATAACCTTGAAGTGCCCTGAGCCAAATGAAAGTTCAGGAGGGAGAAAACAGAAATAGCAAATTGAATGGTGTATCATTTCTCAGGTGCATAGAATATGCCTGGACCAGCAAGTTGGGTAGTACACAGTGGGGTATGCTCTGCTATCAAGGATGTTTTGGGACAATCTCCATTATGCAGAGGCCTGTCATCAGAAAAAAGGATGAGTACTGACTGTGAATACTGTCAAGAAATATGTTTTCAATGACACGTTACATCCAGATGCACAAATACTTTACATGCTTCTGTTCTTACAATACTACCTTGAAGTAGCGATATTTTACCTAGCTGCACATAAAGATGGGTAAACCGAGGCATCGGAGAGTTTCCTTGCCTTACACTAAAGCCGTTGCTCTGAGTCCCCTGCTCTGGATTCCAGTTTCTGCTCACCCCTCCAGAAGTCAAAAAGACAAATGGAAAAGACTGCCTGTAGGCACACAAACAGCATCCTGGTTTTGACAACTGCCACGTGCTGCCAGGCATGCAAACCGATGCATTTTCAACCATCTGATGTGCATGACACAATGTCAGTTTTGCATGTCTGCTCTTGAAGTTATAGCATTAGTCTCTGGAGCATTTAAAGTAATGGGTTATTTGTGACAGCACATGGGGACACAAGCACCAGAAGTCTCAGTTTCTGAACTTTTTGGAGGGTGGGAGATGGGAAGAAGGGAGAACAAAGTCGTGATAATCTGAAAGGTTTTTTTTCCCTTGAACTATCCACACCCTATGTAAGATCTAAGATAATTTTCAACACTGCAGTGGATTAATTTTGTTGATGGTAAACAAGGACATTTGTATCTTTTTTTCTCTTCTTTACTCTGGCCTGTGCCTTAAAAATGGAATAGTTTATGGGCTGACTGTATGGAAATGGAGAACATGGAAAAAAATGTGGGGTTTTTTTTCTAGAAAACTTCTATCTCCAATTACTACATTATCATTCAGCTCTGTGATTGAATCTAGCCTGCAGTAAACAAGAATGTACTGTAAAGCAATCAATATTCTGTTCTAGATGGGTCTGGAGGAAGAAAAGGTTATGATGAGCCATTAACATCCATGGTGCCAGCAGAATTTACACTATCTGATCTATCTTCTACAGTCTGCTCTCAGCACTGTTTTATTTCTTATCCTTCCTTCCATTTCCCGTGTTATTGAAGTCTTTCTTTGAAGAGGTCCAGCTCTCCCCTGGGAAGTCAGCTTTATGGTACCAAATACACCAACACTGGCATCAGGCTGCTGTGAATTCATGTTTTGCATGTAATGAAGCCTCTTCCACTGTTGCATTCATAACCCATAGTGAGAGATGTCAGTTAAAGAGGACCCTGCTGGCCACGCTGGCTGCAAGCCGCTCACACCTGGAGAGTAAATAAAAGCACTGTCTGCCTCCCCAGCCTATAGGTACAGCCGGTTGTTTTCATCACGTTCAGCATCTCTCATTAAAAAAAAAATCACACACACACTGCCCCAGGGAATTCAGTTTCATTTGTACATCTGGAGATTAGCCCACTGTAAATACACCAGACACAGCAGTCAAGCTAAATGCTGAAAGGCAATGCTGTACCATCACTGCATTAATTCACCAGACTCATCAGTATTTTAATCACAAGATCCAGGTGGCTTTTCTGAACCATGGGATTATTAAAGCACAGTGGGATTTCTTATATCTATTGCCACTTTATTCAGGAAGCAAATATTCTGCAGCAACAATAGATTTACTTCCTACTGCTGTCAAACGTTACCAGCAGTACACACTAATGTTTCTGAGGAGGAGCTATTCCTCCTAGCTGGAGCATGTTGGACCCCAGGGTTGTAATTGCAACGGACATCTCAGATCCGCCGCCTGCTGTCCAGCAAGGCTGAGAAGTAGATTCTGATATTAAGAAATTAAAAACAAAGTCATGTTTTCTCATGGCCTGGGAAAAAACTCCATAGTTCAGTTTCAGTTTCAGCCTCCCTTTGCACTGAACCTGCTAGCTGAAACAGCTGGGTTCAGCACAGGGACATGGGGAGGACAGGGACTGGGCCAGGTCAGTGTGCCCAGCTGCTCCCAGCTGCTGCACAGTGCCTTGGCACCGCTGCATCCGATGGCACGTAGGTGACATCAGACTGAGGAGGGGGACAGAGAGCAGCAAAGATGCTCCAGGGTGCCAACATTACATGGTGGCTTGTCCATGCCCTGGGCTATGCACCGTGCATCACGGAGGAAAGGTAAAACACATTAATGTAATGCTGCACATCACATGGACAGAGCCATGGGAATGGACAGGGTGCAGTTAAGGGCAAGTGATAAACAACACCACAAAATTTTACTTAGTCCTCTTTTTTTTTTTTTTTGTTTTTTTTTGATCATTAATTAACCTGTTGCTGAGAAGGGTTGTGGACTCCCCATCCTTGGAGATATTCACAACCAGACTAGACAAGGCTCTGAACAACCTGATCTAAGTTATGCTGCTCCAGGAAACTCTTCCAACTTAAATTGTTCTATAACCCAATAGCTCAAGATAATGAGTAGATAACAGATAAAAATAGATAAAATATTTGTAAAGAGACATTGTTATGGTCTCTACAGTTATAGATACTGATGTGAACTCTGAAAGGTGACAGCGTTCTTACTTCCAGAAAGGAGCTGTCAATTAGCAACACCATTAAAAGGAAAGTTTCACAGTATGGCTTTCTAAAAAGATGTATCCCATACTGCATTTTCCTCTAAGAGAAAAAGCTTTTATTCACATTTTTATGTGTATATATTTCATGGCTCTTCACTGAGATACAATACTGCATACACGCTAGACTAAGTAAACATGAATTAGTAGTTTGGCAAGACAATAGCAAATCAGTGGTCTTAGCATCTGGATTTGCTGGAAAACTCTTTTCTTAGAGGGAAAGCAACAGCTTTACTGAGTCTAATTAAGCAATAGATGTGAAAAGACTAGACTTCTTTCACTCATTTTGACAAAAAAAAAATCGTGATTTTCCTTCTGTGCTACTAAGGCCGGTTCACAGCTTGGCTGCAGTCTAGCAGCACTAAACTCCACCAGGTTCATGGTGGATTCCTGAAGTACTTTTTTTTTTATGTTGCAAAGGTTGGGTTATGTATGTCATGTGTTCCATCTGCCCCTACTGCTCCTCTTTTAGAATATACATGGAAATTTTTTATTGACTTTGCACAGAGGAAAATCACTACTAGTCAATTGCATGATCATGGGCTGAGCTGGCAAGCCGCACTGGTAGGCACAATGCCTTTGTGGACAGACATGTAGGAACAAGCCCTGTGAAGCCAAGCCTAGTATGGGTCCTATTGCTGTTTCTGAAACTCAGATCATCAATGATCAGGTATCTTTTTATATATGAAAAGTATTTTTCTACCTAAGACAGGTAGAAAAGAGACAGGTTTGCGGACCTACTCAATTGCACTTTAGAATAGAATGTCACTTTGGTGACATTTCTCACTCACCTTCAACAAGATGAATGAATGTCTGTCCTGCCTAAAAACTAAAAAAACCACACCAATATTTCCCCTCCTATTCTGTCCTGGTATTAAAGTAGTCAATTCTATACACATTTAATATCCAGAAATCTCATTTCTTTCTTTATTGCAAGTTTTTTGGCTGCCTTGGAATACATCAAATGACTGGAGTTTGTTTAGAAGTAGAGAAGCTGAAAATTGGTTATTTCATTTCTCTCTTCTGGCATCAAGAATGCCCCCCTAAAATTCTAACTTCATCATTAGTGTTACATTAATCTGTCTCAGGCTTTAAAGTGGTGCAAGGCCAAGTCCATCAGGCTGTACTCAAAATCTTACTCTGATCCTCAGCATCATACAGTTTCTCAGCAGAGACAGCTGTACTGTGAGAACACACAGGCAAACAGTCACAGTGGTGGTCCTTGAATGTAAGGGGAAAGAGAAGACATAAGGCAGCAATGACAACTCAGCTTCCAGAAAACACTAATGGGAAGGTGCAGCCAGCAGCAGTGAGAGACAGCTAGGAAGGTTGCTCAAGCATCCAAGCACTGTAAAAATGCTTTATAGTTATAGTATAGTTATAGTTACAGTATAGAACTATTTATACAGTTCCAACTATACCTTTGAACGTATGCCATGCTTGTTTCTTCCCGCCTTCCCATGCCACATGGAAAGCCTTCAGAATCGTTCTGCATCCTCTTCATTGCAAAGTTTGTGGCAGCAGCAGCTTGTCAAATCCCCCAAAAACAAGGCAGAGAAGGGCAGAGGGGAAGGAAAGGAAAGGAAAAGTGGTGCATTATCATCATAGTAAAAAAAGTCTAAAACAACAGCAAAATTTTCTTTAAAAAAACACTTTGATCAAATCTGTTTAAAAAATAGTGGGAATTGAGCTCCTGTTCTTGTTTCTGCTCCACTCTAATCCCTCCAAGCATTACAGAAGCCTCTACAGTGCGTGTGCCAATGTCCCATACACCTGCTTCCAGAGCAAGGCAGGACAAAGAAAGGTAACACCATGGTTCTGCTCTGGCATCTTCCTACACTCTCCCTTTATGTCAGATCATGAAATTGATTTTTTTTTTTAATGTGGACTTTTCTACTTACTTAGTGTAGACAAAGCTAAACTGACCGCCGTCTATTCAGTATGCCAATATAAGCCAACGTAATTGTCCTGAGACAGATTGATTAAAGAAGTACCCATAATTGTTTTTAATGAGGTTAGACCTGCTACTGCTTTAGAAAATTCTTCACTGGAATTAAGCTTCTGTAGAAGAGAAACCCATTCTCCCTGTTTCACAGCTGGCACAACCTGCCACATGATTCTGGGAGTTTAGAAATACCTGACACCCCCCCCCAAATCACTTCATTGCATGGAAAGGGTTGAAACGAAAAAGAAATACTTGAGTCATCATTTTACACTGCTCTTTTTACTGATACGAGAAGATTAATTAAGATATCAAACTTATTTTAAATTTGTGTTTGTGTTAAAAATCTTGTCAGTGTTAACAATGAAGTTTTTTGTTTTCAATCAAAATATTGTTTTAAAAAAGAAGGAAGCGGTAAGACAGAGAAAACTTCACACAGTGAAGTCACACGGTGACTTTTATTCAGGAACATTTTACAAAAGAGTCATATAATAAAAAAATCTTAGGCATGTTGATAAGAAGTTTTGTAGGTAGAGTTGATCTTTTTACTGCATGAAGTAGCTTAGCTGGAAAAAAAATGAGGTTTTGGATACATAAACCCTTTTCCCAGTCTCTGAAGGATCTGGAAATTTGAGGATTGTTTAATTTGTTGCTATCTATTATTTTAAGATACTTTTGTTGGAGAAGCCCCCAGACTGCCTCCTCTCCTTAAGATGCCTCAGCTTGAACATTCAGAAACTCATTTGAAAAACTGGGTTGTGGAAGTTGTAAAATAGGCACAGTAAAATGGATTAGCCATCAAAATAGCTTAGTTAGAAAGACACAGTTAAGCTAAATTGTGTCTTCTTTAATTTCACGGTCCTTATTAACTTCTGAAGGAGCTTGGCAAATATATCCAAGGGCAGCATTTGGTTTTTGAAGTGTAAATTGACCCCTCCCCATCACAGCTGAAAGCTCTAGTGTATCAATTTGCAAAACCTAAGAGTATTTTTCTCACAGTACTTTTGTAGTGTGGATACAAATTGTATTCACAGTGGCAGTGTTATTACGGCTCAGGAGGCAGTTAAACACGCAGCCCCTCAGACACCGGTGTGCAGAATTCATCATGCCCATCGCCCCACTGGAGGTAACACCGATTCCTTTGAAGTAAGTGGAAAAACTTCAGAAATGCACCTTGAATTTCAGTGGAATCTGTGAAAGGTGAGATGAAAAACATCTAGAAAGATCCTTAGTGCCAAAGGGACTAATAAAGACTGTTGCTTTTGTAATTGCCACTTCATTAGACATGTAATGATTTCATGTCTGGAGAATTTGAAGGAGCGACTCAGCAAATACACATGCAAGCACACACTTTCTTTGCTCTCTTCTGCTAAAACTGCATGTTCTGACAGCACTTCCGAACAGCTGGAGGATTAATAATCATTGCTTTAGTTTATTGAAAGAAATTTAACACCTCCACTGCTGAATCTTTTCTCTACAGCAATCTGCACTTTAAGCTGTGTGGATGAACATGCTCCAGCATTATAATAACTCCATTGCAATCATTTATAAAAAATCCTTCTGCGCTCATCTGAAAAAAAGAAGTGGGCAGGAAATGGAGACCAAAAAAAGATACATATTCTACCTCTGCTTAACTCTAATCCTGTTAAAAGAAAAAGCTCTTTCATAAGGATCACTTATCCCTATTTGAAAATACAGGAGTGACTAAAAAGGCAAAGGTTTATATTATTGCCTCCTACAGTGGGAAAAGAAAGACCAAATATCTAAGATGATCATACCTAAAGCTTCAGCACCTGCAATTATCTAAGCTTTTGAGACCATCGATATTCAGTAGTTTTGCTTCTCTTTCCCTTTAGCAGCTCTCATCTCACCAAGGGCCACCAGCTGGTGACAGCCTTTGTCACCTCTAGCTGCCAGCCCATATTCCTCCTCCACCACCCTCTGGCAGCCAGTGGTTCTCCATGAGGTCTGGGCTGGCCAAGCGAGAGGGGATTGTGCATGAGCAGAAGAGCTCACCCCACAAAGCCCAAACAGTATTTTTGCCGTACAAATCACCAGCGAGGCATACGTTCAGCAGCCAGCTCTGCATGCCAGCTCACATCTACTTGGAGCAGCAGGACTGGCAATGCAGGGGGACAAAGGGCATTCAAGAGACCGAAGGGAATTCAGTGTACTGTACGGAGCACAGCAGCACTTCTATGTCCTTGGATAAAAGCATAAAATACTTTCTGACACATACAGGATAGGTCAAGGTGGGGTTAGTCTTGTTTCTCAAAAAGACAACTTGTTACATTTTGATCTTGTGAAAGCAACTTTTTAAATTCACAGATTTTTCTTAATACAGACTGTGTCACTGAGCTTTCCTTAATCATTAGTGTTTTTCAGACTGAAACAGTGTCTTATTTGTCTTACTTTTTCTCCCTGAATGAAACCCAAAATAACCTATTATGAATATGCTCCTAATAGCTACAAAAAAAAACCCCAAACATGCTCAGTGACCCCCTGATTGACTTTCTGGGGAAGCTAGAAGGGAAAAGGTGGGGGGACGGGGACGAACAGGGATGGGGATGCCTTCCCTGCTCCAGGAGTTAGGAAGCAAGGTCCGATTAGAAAATGCTGAAAGCCTCATGGGCAGCATCTCTGCTGAGGCTGGTGTCAGTGCACAGTAAGTCCCTGAGGCTGGAGCAGAGTAAGGGAGAAGCAAGTCAGGCTGGCTGTTTTTGTCTCCCTGCAACCTAATTGCATGGAAATGTTTTGGGAACACACAGCTGCCATTACACATGGCACTGGCCCATATTTGAAAGCAGACAGAAATGCCTATTTAACCAACCCTGGGATTTCTGTGTGGCTGCAGGATGATGTGCTTTTTCTAACCCTGACAGACAAGCCCTTGGCAATCTATCCATCCACAGCAGCCATCTGTTTCAATAAGGATCATCTGCACCCAAGGACAGGTGGGACCCTAAATCTGCATGGCGAAGTTAATGTTTCCTCTGTGTCTCTTAAGACAGAGAGCTGCCAAGTGCCTCTGCCATCATCAGCCTTTTAATGAAACACAGTGATTACTGGAGGCACTTTGGGAGCCCAGTTAACATCTGGCCTTTTCTGCCCCCAAACCAGCACTGTTGCTCACCTGCAAAGCTCTGCTGCTTCGTACTTGACCTGCTGCCTTCTCCACTTGTCTGTGCTGCTCCCACCCCAGAAACACTCTCTCTCCATCAGCACTGTGCCACCCAAAGTGCCAGGTGCCCACCAGCCCCGTGGGCATGCTGCAGCCTATCCACTCTCCTGCCCTGGGCAGGGAGGGAGATCAGGGCCTCTGAGCCACTCCTGACCCTTGGCATCTCTTGCTCAGTGGTTCTCCTCTTCAGGGAGAGATTACTTTGCCTTTTTTTTTTTTGGGGGGGGGGGGGGGGGGGGGGG
>JAVJGG010000082.1:22777748-22832940 GCA_035590195.1 Aviceda cuculoides | reverse complement strand
ACATTTGAGAACTCTTTGAGAGAACCTTGAGAAAGGTCCGAAAGCCACAACCACTACAAGCCGAACTTTTAAAGAGCTGAGCAAGGAGCATCCCCTGAGCTCTGGAGGGGAGACCAGCTGCCCTGCATGTAGCAGTGACGACTCTAACGTCAATGAAAACCTGAACAGTATTCCCCAGCTGTCAGCAAAAGGCAAAGGCAAATTCATAAACAACTTAATCCAAGAACGGAAAAATTAACTCTATGGAACAAAAAAATTAAGTATTATAAAGGGCACTGACATACCTACTTTATCAATGAATAAGAGTGCTAACATTTTAGATACTTATTATATAGCACTTTGACATTAGTAGCTATTCAGACATTCAATACTTCCCCTTCAAAACAGTCTGAAATACCAGACTACTACATTTGCTTTCACAACATGATGAGGTGAAGCTTTTTTCCTACACTATTGTGGACTTAAGACATTTTCTAATACGAACCTTGCTAATGTTTGCCCAAAGTATACTCCGTAATGAGAACATATTTTCAACTTTAGAACAATTCTACCCCTTTAAGCTCCCAGCTTTCAATTTGAAACTTGAATGCTGTATGTTCTCATGGAGTTGGATGATGTATATGCTAAACAACATAACTGCCGATGTGAGCAAAAGAAAAAAAGAAAGAAAAATCACTACCAGTTTGATACGTTTTTTTTTAATAAACATTGGTTGTTCAGGAATGAACCATTTCCTTAAAACTCCCCCCATACTATAATCCTTTCATGTTCACATGCACTGGAGTAGGATA
Source organism: Aviceda cuculoides (assembly GCA_035590195.1). Classification (NCBI taxonomy): domain Eukaryota; kingdom Metazoa; phylum Chordata; class Aves; order Accipitriformes; family Accipitridae; genus Aviceda; species Aviceda cuculoides. The sequence continues at coordinate 22,832,149 of JAVJGG010000082.1, read as the reverse complement.
TCTGAAGTTTCCTTTGTGAAGAGCTACATGGATTTGGTGGATATGGTTTAAAAAGGCAAAACAAACACTTGGTCAAGCAAGCTTACAGAGGTTTTTTTTGGTCTATATAACACTTGAAAAATAAGACAGAAAAGTGTTTGAAAAATATTTAACTTCATGGAACATAATTCTCTTGCAAGGTTTGATTAAGGTAACTCATGCCTAAACCAAATCAAACTGGCATCAAAGGGGACTGTACCATCCATTCACTGATGGTTGAAGAACATAGCCGAGTTTCAGCCATCCTTTGGAGGCTTTGTCTGGGCTGCAGGTCAATAGTGCCTCAGATGCAGGGACACTAGAGATGGCTCTTCACAAAGCTGTCCCCTGAATAGTACAACAGAATTATTTGCCAGACAGACACAGAGCTACTTTTTGGGGTCCGCATTTGAGCAACAGGCAGCACAGCCCTTCGTAAGATGAAGCGTGAGTTAGTAAACACAACGGATTTGAGCTAAGTCCACCTGGAGCTGCTCCTGCACCCAGCGCGGGGCACCAGCACCTCTGGAGCATCAAGGTGTGGGAGCTCAGCCGATGGGTGTGCGGGAGCAGGCTGCAGGCACCGTTTTGCCCACACTTCCCATGCTGCATCCGCCTGGCCCTCACTACCTCCCTGGGCAACGCAACAGGCACATCTGGGTCAGGCTGTTGCTACCAGCCCCATTTCCCCAGCCCCCCATCCTCAGGCTACAGCACCCCACATCAAGTTCAGCGATGGAGAAATGGCTGTCCCCTTCAACCAACATTGGGTACTGGGATGTCTACTGCATGAACTGCATTGAATAGTTGAAAAAAATAAAATAAAAAAGAAGATGACGGAACAAAGGTTCTGGATAAGACATCCCTGTTCTCTCCTGCCCTGTTGCTAGGGGCTGTCACGAGGCATGGAGGCACCAGTGTACTCCTGGGAAGTGCTTAAAAAACCTCCAGGTATGTGCAAAATGGTTTTGGACGGCACAAGTCAGCGAAGTTGCAACTTAAAAGGATTCCTGACCAAGTAGAAAGCTAAAAAATCTAGAGGGAAAAGGAAGTTGTTGCTGATAAGCTGCCTTTTATCTCCAGCACACATGAACTCTCCTTTCTACTGGGGAAGGTTCTTGCATAAGCTTATGTAAGGAGAATAAGCTTCAAGAAGGACATATATCTAAATAAGATCATCTCCTTTCAGACTTTTTTTTCCCAGATGTTAAACTTAAATAAAGGCACTTTGCTACTAGAAAGCAGTCTAGTTGCCACATTTATCACTGGTCACAGACTTCCTAGAAGGCTACACCTAGACATACTGAACTCCATTGGACCTACTGGCTACTCTTACACATGCAGACACACGGTACTGCTACCATAGTTCTGATCCTGCTACAGAAAAGGAAGAACACAGCACCTGATACGTGGTGAATATGCTCATGATATCACAGAAGTCTCAGAAATGCACTTTCTTTAGTAACTGTTAAAAAGCTGCATTCTTGAAGCTAGGTATAAGCAATTATTCTCATTCATCAAAATTATAGTCCCTGGAAACTGTTCAACCTATTATGTGTAGCTCAAGGCCGATTACTATGCATACAATTGAAGAAAAGGTTTAGGTGTACTTCAGCCTCTTGAAAGGATTTTTTAAAAAGTCCCTAGCTTATTTAGATAAAATGGATTTCCAAAAAATTCACTCCAGAGCACCACTCAGAAATCATGGTTTTATCAAAAACTGTATGATTAGATTGGCTCAGACTACATTCTTGAAAAAAAAAAAAATCCATATTTAATTAAGCATATAAATCAAACTGATGAAAAAGAAAATTTGTTCCCTGAATATATACCCTACACTATCAACTTTTAGCCAGGAGTTAGCGATACACTGTTTCATTTCACTTCATTCAGCTTTCTCAGTCTGTGGCTGTTGCTGAATTATCAAAACATACACACTATGTATCACAACTTCCCATATCTCTCTAAGTCAACTCCTTCACTCTTTCCAGGACACATGCAGATGCAGATTCCCATATATGTAAAAATCACCCAGACTGTTCCCGCCCTTCACCTTTTACACATCAGAGCACCTTTCTGTGCTGTATTGTTGTGTGTTCTGGTTTCAGGACCAGCCCCAGACTTTCCAAGAAACTCCTTTTCTGCATGGTTTCGCCTCATACACACAACAGCTAGAGGTGGCAGAGGTTATTCCCTTTAGGGTTTACAACTTAATTTAGGGTTTGTAACTCAAGTAATCCCAGCAGAACATGAGACAGGCATATGTATCTACCACCACAGCAATTCTCGGTAGGGCTGGGAAATCAGTGCTGGCCATGTCAGTCGTGTCTTCTCAACAGAAGAGCCCAAGGAAAATCATACAGCTCATGAATTTGTCACTAGTTTTGCTTTTCCATGCAGAAAAACCATCTTTGTTCTGTTTTGCTGGAATGCAGTTATTCCAGGCTACCTTGCCTTACCTGTATGCAGGCCAATTTATCCACTTCCATCCCCATCTCAGGTAGCAAACCCCAAACAAATTCCATCTAATCAACTTTCTAGCTTAAGTTACGTTTTGTGTTCTTTTAAATTATTTTATTTAACTTGTAAAATACCCCCTGGAATGTTTTTAATACTGGTCTCTAGAGACACAGCTTCCCCTTTGCTGTTTCTTTCTATTTGCACGAAGAAAACCTCAACACTCAGGCTCTGCTCCTCCCATGTGCTGACCTTTCATGCTCAAGTGACCCAAGTGAAAGGAGAAAGCTTTCCCTTCAGACATGTGAGAAGCCACTGCATAAAGGATGAAAAAAGGTACTTGCCCTGCAACCGGTAGCACTAGAGAGATAAGGGCGACAGAATCCGTAACAGTGCAACTGATAAACCAGCTATCTACTACAGTTACCAGATAATATTTGAATCCAGTGTTTCAGCCTTTCAGAAAAATATGCAGGCTCTGCGTGTTGAATTTAACACACTCCAGAAATCATTCAGTCTTCTGTTTCTTTACAGATTCTTGAACACTCAGGAAGCTTTGGACAATGATTTGCTACTACTAGGTTATCAGCAAGCACTCCTCCCCTAGCCTTCTCTCAAGATAACTGTAACATCTCAGCAGCCCAGTAATCTTGAAGAAGTTATACGAGGAATGGAGATTCTCTTCAAGGACCAAACCCACCAAATCAGTATTTCCGCAACAGTATCCCTTGACTGAGATCATCATTGCCGCACCTCGAATACCATGTTCAGTTTTGGGGCCCTTCACTACAGGAAAGACATGGAGGTGCTGGAGTGTGTCCAGAGAAGGGCAACCAAGTTGGTGAGGGGCCTGGAGCACAAGTCTTATGAGAAGCCGCTGAGGGAGCTGGGTCTGTTTAGACTGGAGAAAAGGAGGCTGAGGGGAGACCTCTTAACTCTGTACAACTACCTGAAGGGAGGTTGTAGTGAGGTGGAGGTCAGTCTCTTCCCAAGTGACAAGGGATAGGAAAGAAGAAACAGCCTCAAGTTGCACCAGGGAAGGTTTAGATTGAATATTAGGAAAAATTTATTCACTGAAAGGATTGTCAAGCACTGGAACAGGCTGCCTAGGGAAGTGGCTGAGTTGCCACCCCTGAAGGTATTTAAAAGATGTGCAGACATGGTGCTTAGGGACATGGTTTTGTGGTGGGCTTGGCAGTTTTGGTTAATGGTTGGACTCGATGATCTTAAAGTTCTTTTCCAACCTAAATGATTCTATGATTCCATATTTTTGTTTTCAGTACATGTTGGCTGTGTTCTCCTTCCAATACAGAACTAATAAAAGCTGTAACTTGTGGTACTCTACACTTTGGTACTTTGCAAGGACCAAGAAAAAAAAAAAAAATTCACAGGTACTTGTTCCATTGTCTTCCTGCCTCTAGAAAATAAACTTCCAGCTGAACCTACACAGTGGACACAGAAGAAACAGCACAGTTAAAGAGTAATGATGAGAGACTGGATCTGTTTAATTCAATACTTTCCGACTTGCAGAAAAAAAGTTGTATTTTTTTCCCCTTTCACCCTTTGATTTTAAACGATTGATGCAATAAATTAGCAGTAATTAGACTCTGTAGGTTTGCATTCCTCAACAGCCTCTAATCAGCGATGTAGCACTCTGCACAACCAGCCTGGCCGCCGAGCCCTGTGTGAGATAGCTCTTCTGGGGCATGCTGCATCCTCACCTCGTGGGTTGTGGCAGCCACGGCTTTCCCTTTGGGAAGAGGGCACGCCACAGAGGCCACCTCTCCAGAGCCTGAACAGGCCATTCTTTTTGTCAGAGTTTACAGTTGTGTGTCTCGTCCTCAGTCAGGGCACGGAGCTTTCTGGTTGCTGCTGGTTGCTGCGGCTCCCCTGGGCCCTGCTCTCTCCCTCCCTCTTCCTCCTCATTCACAGCTGTCTGCAGCCACCTTGGTGGTAGGCAGAAATACTGAAAACGTGAGGAAATGTAAGACTGTAGCAGACATCCTTGAGCAAAAAGGCCTCTGAAAGCATGTGTCTTGACAAATGTTAATTCTCTTTACTGATAACTCCAACTTAAAGTGACAGTTTTTAAAACAGCTTTTGGATCTGATTTTCAAGGTGGCCTGAGCTGCATCTTTTCCCTTTGGGCCATGGCGAGGGCAGGAGCAATCTGATGAATATGAACTTCACTCCTGACTCTGACTCCAGAGCATGGTCACAGTAGAAATGAACCGATTAACAAAGCTGGAGGTATTCAAGGTGCCTGCCTATAGATATTCCTGCCCTTCTTCTGAAGGTGAATAGAAGATCTTCATGTATATGAATTAGGGATTTCCTTTTTTTTGTGATCACTTTCCTAGGCCATAAGTGCCCTGGGAACGTGCAGCTTGTGAAGAAAAGACTTTTGTGAACTCTCTTTAAGTAGGATCACTCCTCCCTCTCAGGTTTAGGGGAGAAGAGAGTGGAAGTCAAATCACCCCATAGAGAGAGCTCTACACAATATCCTTTTGCATTTTGTATTTGCCAGTTTGGTATTTATTATTTTGCTATTTGCACGCATGGATTTTATCCTGTGATTATGACCTTTGTCCCCTAGGTATGAAGATACTTTATCTCGGTTGCAGTTGTGATTTCTTCCTTGCTACTTCTGTCAGTGTCCTCCTGCAACACTCCTCAGTGTTCCCAACATTTGTTCCCAGCTCATGCTCAGTACATGCCCTTCTCCCTTGGATGCTTCTGCTGTTATTAAGCAACAGAGGTTATACTATCCAGCATTAACAGTACTGCAAGTATTAGGCAGCCACTGCTGGTCCCTGTCACACCTAATGCTAGCAATAAAGCAAGTACTGCAGCTAGGGCCTCCCTCATGCCACTGCAGGAGGATGAAGTGATGCAGTGGCACAAGGGGCTGGCGCAGCCCAGCTGAAAGCCCCAGGCCTGCAGTGTGCAGAGGAACAGGGATAACACAACCAGACAGGTCTCTTCCGGGAAGCGTAACCTTGGGTTCATGCTCCAGCATTATGTTGGCATAGTGCACTGAAAAAAGGTAGCAGAAATATCTAATATAAAAGCAGACTGATTCTGAGCACAAGGAGAATGAGGAAAGAGAGAGGAAGCTTTGTAAGGAAGGGCGATATGATAGGCAGCAGTACTCTTTTAAGTCGTAAGCGTGACCCATGTAGCCAAGATGTAGGAGCAGTGACGATTTCAAGCTGGATGGACAGTGCTTTCTTGTGCTGCATCAATGAACTAGCAAGGCATCAGCTGGAGTCAGCTAGGGATAGCAAGCCCAGACCTCCCCTGGCTACAGCAGACACCCTTCTATAAAAGGTCTCTTTCCACAGTGTTTTTTGGGGGGTCATCCATGTAATGCTGATAATGACTTCATCTGAGTATTGCTTTGTGAATTTCACAGCCTTCAGGCATTAAGAAAAAAGATCCACCCACTCTGCAGGCTCCATGTGAAAACTCCTAGCATGTTTTAAGAGAGGTATGTATTTGATGCAAACGAATGGCATATTCAGAACTTAAGAGTTCCACCCAGCATTTGGTTTTGCAAATTACCATAATCATAGCTAACCCACACAAAATATTTCTGAGGTGTTGTGACTGGTGGGAAAGCTTTAATACCTCATAATCCCAAGGTCAGAGCACAGATCTGCAGCTTAACTACATGTCTTTGGAAAGTAGTATTTGGAAATGCTCTCCAGTTCATGAGAAGCTCCATAGGTGATCAGCAAGCTGTTTACTCATTTGCAATTATTTAGATAAGGATTTCAGAGTACATAATGCTTTTATGTTAGCATTGCTGTCCCACAGCATTGATCATGTTATAGTTTTCAGGAAATACAGATGAGGCTTTTTCACTCTAAAGGCATCAATTTTTTTTTCCTGCAAAATATAAGGTTTGAAGACCAAATGGTCTTCACAGTTAAGTCCCCAAAGCCCAATGCACACCATGGTTGTTGTGTGACTGCATCTTTGCAACATGCTGCATGCAGCTGGAGTGTCCAGGAAAAAGATGTGGTAAGCAATTCCAGCCTGGGAGGGGGCCATGGAAGCAGGCTTCAGCACAGTCAAAGGGACCGATCTAACTGGGGTGGGAGGAGACAAGCCTGGGGTGCTGGGCAATGCCCCCAAACTCCTCAGGAGTCTGCAGGGTCCCAAGCTCAGGTGAATGTTTTTACTTAGGTAAACAAGCACTTTGCCACCCAAAGGTGGGGCCTTGGCCCTGTAGCACCCCTTCCACCCACGTTCACTCTGCCCAGGACAAGGGAGAGATATTCCTCCGCCTCTGAGCCAGGGCATCCCACCACACTCCACTGCCACAGTCTCCTCAGGGCTACCACCAATGTGGTTTTCTTTACAATAGAAGCCATTGAATTAGTAACAGCAGGAATCCTGTCAGAGCAAACTCTTTTAATTGGTATGTTTATGGCACTGTAATGACGGCAGTAAAGCAGAAATAATCTGACCAATCCTTGGCTAATTTAAGCATCTGGAGCACTTTAGAAAACTGGCCTAACTGATCTAATCATGCTGTGAGAGTAGGCTAATGAACTATCAGAGGTCAACTGAAAAACAGCAACTGCATCTCTTTTTCCCATACTTCCACCATCTAATAGAGATGCTGGATGTGGCTCTTTGCTCCTATTCCTGGCATCCCCTCTCCACTTGCCAAGAGAGCAGGCATCTCTGCTCTGCCTGCTGGATGTATGGGGCTGTCGTGTGTCTCTTTGCCAGGCTTTGAACATTACACATCTTCCAGAGGTGTAAAAGCTACATATCTGGGAGAATGGACAGCATGGGAGGAGGTTTCTAATAATAGGACTGCTCCTAGGAAGTTCTGAGCATTTTCTATGCCTGTGGTGTCACCTGCTCACAGAAAGAGCTGGGAGCGCTCCTGGCAAAATGCATTTTCTTTCCATGTTCAGGATAGAAACCATGTTAGTGAAAGATTACAAAAATCTGACTGGTGTGTATTTAGAATACATGATACCCATAACAAATGAAAAAGCCTTCCCTTCCTGAATATACAGTCTTTATATTCCTTGCTTGTGCTGTTCAACTATAAAATTGTGTAAACATTGGGTAAGCCTTACATAGCTTTTCTAATGTGTAAAACAGACTGGGGGATGGAAGGGGGGGAATCCAAAGGAAGGCATTGCACAGTGTTCTTGAAACTTGCCGTGCTTGCAATATTTTCCTTTTGATGCCCAAAGCAATGGTTTGGTCTAACAGACATGCATATTCAAAGATCTGTCTCTCCATTTATGTTGTTAAATATGATCTTAAAGTATATCAATGAAATTGTTAAAAGCCTGATTGACTTTTACTGCCAATAGGATCTCTTCATTTTATCAGTCCTCACATTGGGTCCATATTCCTATTATTATTATCAAAGAAATAGGCTGTTAACGAATGATGCAATAACATTCTAGTTTAGATTTTTGCCATTAAAGCCAAAAAACCCCAACTTCAGTCCAGGTAATTGACTGAAGCAAAACTGAGACAGCATACTGCAGACTTTTGTTAATGGACACATCTGTATTTTTATTTTATGTTCATGCTCTAGACTGGTAGGACACAAGCTACCTCAAGGCCAGAAGCTGCAGAGCTGTGACTGAACAAATGAGCCACCAGACCGAATTTGTTTATGTGGTATCCAGACTGGACTGGCCTCACATTCAGCCAAGCTGGAGTGTTCTGAGTGGGCTGTGTCTGTAAGCACACACCTTTCTGTGTGTTCTTGTGAATGGGGTCCATTAGTTATAAAATAATCTTAATATTTTTAGAGTATTTTTTGTTTTAAAAGAAAATTGATTATAAATAGAAAAATAATTTTATTTATTAATTTAAAATTAAATTAAATTAAAAATGTATTACAAACATTATACTGTTATTTATTAAAGTCAGAGTTTTAGGAACTAGCTCTGCTTGTCAGGTTTTTTTATAATATAATTTCTTTCTTGATTGCTTCTGTCCTTTCTTTCTCTTCCCTCCTCTCTTTCAAACTTTCTTCCTTCCCTCTTTCCTGCCTATTTTCTTTCCTTCCTTTCTCACTCTGTTTTTTAATTTTTTTTTTTTTCCTTCCAGATTTTATTTGGACAAGGTGGCACATTTTTTATCCCTTTCCCTGCCGTGCACCATAATTGGCTGGCTGCGGCTGTCCAGGGATGCTGTCTCCTGGGGGCAGCCCCATTGCTGAGCCAGAGAAGCTGTAGGTGCCTCCTACGGGGCAGCACTCTCCACTTTGCTGTTGACATACTTGGTAGGGCCAGTGATACTCCGAAGTGCATCCTTCAGGGGGAGGGTAACTCAGACATTCGGGTTTGGGTTCATAAGGCCCCAGTTTTTATTTCATGGGATTTTCCATGTCTGTTTCTTGAGCATCTGAATGCCACCAACTGCAGCCAGGCTGCACTGCACCCTCTGGTTTGGTGACCTTGCCTTCCTCTGCGTGCAACCAGCTCACACTTTCTTCTAATGAGATTCCCCCCACCCTGCCCCTTTTATGCTGTTCTCAAAACATACTTCCCATAGCAACCATCACATCAATAGCTGTGGATATCATCTCACACAGTGCTGCTGGCTATGAGATCTCCCAGAGCGTTTTTCTTGCAGCTAAAAACCAGCAGACAGTTCTCACTAACAAATGTTTCTCATGCCATCCTCTCCCCATGGATTGTCCCTCTGGCGTTTGATGCATTCACCACTGCTGTGCCATACCTAACTGTTGAAAACCAGATCTAAGACTGAGATCCACAAGTGTCAGTATTTGGCTCAGCAGTTACAGCAGGACTACTTGGCTGGCAAGGGATGCTGTCCACAGGTCAGCAACGTAAGCCACATCTCCCAGAGGAATGTGGCTGTAAATGAGTTTTTCTCTTTTCTGAACATATTGTGCTGACAGCCCTTAGGCTCTCTCAGTTGCAGTAGCATCACTTCTGCTTGGTCTCCCATGCGCTGGCTCTGTTGCTCAAAGTGACACAAATACCAGTGATGGTGTTCAATAAAATTAGTGATTTTAAGCTCTCTGTCTGCTTTTGAAATTTCCACCTAATACCAAAAAGTAGAGGAACTTATTAACAAAAGTGGGTGCACGTGCCTGTGAATCCCACTGACAATTAATCAAATGTTTCACTCCTATGAATAATTTAAAAATGCTGCATGTTCATTACCGGTTTGTTCTGTATTTGGGAATAGGTTAAGCTACCTGTAGCCTATTAGGATGCCACTAGTAACTCCTAAAGAGGTTAAACAAATTCAGGGAATAAGTTCAATTCAGTAGATGTAACCAATCTATTCCCAGCTCCTAAAAGATTTTGCTGAGAAGGCTTTTCCCCATTAACAGCACAGAAGTTCCAGATGATGTGCAAGAATGGTAATTTAGAGCCAGTAGCTTTTAGAATACCATCAGCGTGAAGAATGCAATGTACAGATATAGCAGCCTGCCACGAACCCTAGGAAAAATAATGATGGAAAACAAAAACAGAGAATCACTGCTGATAGAATTTATTCAGTCTATTTCAGTTATCAGGTGATGAACAGCAGCCTGATCGCACCATGTATGTATCTTTCTAGGTGGGAAATAAAAGATACAAAGAGCTTCTTTAGTCTATCAGAAAAAATAATTTAAAAAGCCTTCCTGGAAGGTAAATCCAGAGGAATTAAATTAGAAATTAGGATCACATTCCTACCAGTAAGAGCACTTAGTGGGACAAGTTGCTTACAGAAATGAAGGATTTGCCATCTCTTTATGTTTTCCAGAGAAAGCTGGATGCATTTGTAGGGAGCAGGGCTGGGATGCATGGCAGGTGTTGACCATGTAAAATGAGCAGGGCTGCACAGGGCAGGGAGGCAGAATTGATGCTGGCAGCCCTGTCGCACCACACCATCAGGCATGGGCAAGCCGCCCCTCTGCTCTTCGGAGAGTGTCCTAAAATCTGATCTGTTGCCTTTCAGCTCAGATGCTGGGCAGTGGCTGAAATGTAAATGCTTTGAGATATCTGCAGGTGGGTATTTGGGTGAGCTGCAGCTTACTTCAGATAAACAATGTCCCCTTTCTCAGGGGCTACACACTCAAAGGCAGGACATGCACATCCTGGTACACCTGGCAGTAAAAAATGCCCATGCAGAATTGCATCGGTTTTGTTGGGGGGATCTTCCTGCATGTCAGTGTGCCAGGACTCAATGGCCTGCCTGTTCTGGGCTTGGTTCTCATCTTTCTGTTGGGCATGGTCCATTTTCTGTGATTGTCCAGCAGTTTCATGTAATGTATTCCTTCCAGCAGTGAACTTAAAACATGGACAATGCCTATGATCCACTGCTCTCCTCTCCAGCATGTTATACTTGCTGGTTTTGACCTTTTGCAGCAGGTTTTAAATTTGCTAAAAGATACTGGGAATGGCTTCAGTAAATGCCCTTTCTAGCCACCCATCGCCTGTGCACAAGCTGGTCCCTTTCAGTTCAGCGCTCCTACAAAGCTGGTGCTTGTGCACAGCAGCTGCAGCATCATGCTTTCACTGGTGTTTCAGCCTGTTAGAAAACAGTTCCCAAGCTGCCTTTCAGTGCTGCCTCCCAAAAGGTGATGATTCGGGTTCTTTGTTTGGTTTAGTTCTGGTTTTGCCATCCCACTTTTAACAGACAGTCATGTGGACTGAACAGAAGTAGGAAAACATAACCCACACCATCTGTGGCCCCTGAGGGTCTAATGACACCTTACCTCAGAGCCCGGGTGTTCATCCTGTGCCAAACGAGCCCTGGCGATTTCTTCTGCTCAGTTATCTGCTTCCCAAACCAACTGTGCAACACTAAATGCTCGCTGTGTTTAGTGCCAGGTATCTGGCAAGCCAGGAGCCATGCTGCCTCGGCTAGCCTTCATCTGCCGGGGCTTTGAGCCCTCGTTTTGTGGAGTGAAGTGAGGATGACAAAAACTAAAGGAGCCCTGAGCAGCCCTGCGATGTAGCGCATGCAGTCCAGCTCTGGGTTGGGGGGCTGAAGGAAAGGGTTTGGGCTGCAAAAACCTGAGCTCTCACAGAGGTAAAGAGCATTCCATTTTTTCTCTGGATGCCATTAAAACTTCCTCATGCATGCAAGCTGCAGTAGAGATAATTGTATTTGTTTTAAGGACTGGAAATGCTGAGGATTGTGTGGCTGTAACCCATCCTGCTTCTGGCCACCACCTGAAAACATGCATGCTTCTCATCTGAGAGAAATTTAAGGTCACTATGAGAATTATGGGTCTCAGTAACTCACTAAAACCAGTAAATTAACAAATCCGTAAAACAGCCTGAAGACCACAATGCTGTCAAACAACTGCAGCCCTTTTATTTGCTGACAGTTTCCAAGCAGTGACATACTACAGTTCCCCACTGTCTTGCGATGCATCTGTCATATCAGACTGGGGCAACCACCAGTAACCACTGGCCCCACAATGATGTCCCTGTAAAACATGTGTCCATCTCGCAGTGGAGACTGGCTGTGTCTGGCAGCAGCAGCAGCTGCAGGACACGTTGGCAACGTCCCATAGGTACCAGCTCATCCCCATCTGCAGTACTTGGTGGTGAGTCACCGAATGGGGCACACTGTGTGTACCAAAACATATGTATGTATCATTAGCTCTTTAAAGGTGGTTTAGTAGAATAGACCATTCTCTTTCCCCACTGTTCTCTCTCAACATGAGGTCCAGCCTGTCTGGTGCCGGTGGGGCCCTTCCTGGGACCCTCATCCAGAAGTGAGGTGGCTGCAGGCACTGCCTCCTCCCCTTGGGGAAAACAGCTCCAGTATTCAGTTTAATAGATGCTGGGAGGGAGGCAGGGGGGAGAAGTGATTTACTAAAGGTTGAGAGTAAAAGAATTGGCAGGGCCGGGTAAAATTGCTTAAAAGGTTGCTTTAAATAAAATAGTAAATAAAAATATTGCTTTAAGTACAACTAGGCAAAATTGGCATCAAATATCATCAAAATGCCAAAGAAACAGTAAGAAGGTTTTATTATATAGCAAATAGCAAAAGGAAATGTATCTTTCTCTGCACAGCAGGGAGGAAAAAGGACCGATCAATAGGGGACTAATGAAAGTATTGCACAATTAAATTACCTCTGGCATTGCAACTGAGAGCTGTAGACAAGTGTACATATAAAACGTGATTTACATGGTCAGAAGAGGATTCATGCAGCATGCAAAGAAATGGCATCAGATCAAGCTTAAGAGATTAAGAATATTTTAATGGAAAAAAGACCCCCAGCAGGAAAAACCTGTGGAGAACCTATGTTTGTTTCATGGTGGTTTCAGCATTTCTCCAAGGAAAGAGAGAGCATTCCAAGTAAAGAAAGGTATGAGCAGGTTTTGCTCAAAGGAAGGTTTCTGCTTCAGAGTTTAATTTCAAAATAATAACTGATGACAAACAACCTTTATGGGATTTTAAGACTTTTGCTAATTTTTGTTTTTTAATGTTTTGTCCTCTGTTTCACAGATGCTGTTAGGACTGGAACTGCCGCATAGTTGTGTTAAACTGTTCCCAAAGTGTTTTCAGTGCTAACAGAAACAGGAAACCCCAGTAACCATAATGAAAACTTTGTTCTAATCCAGCCACAAGGTTTAGGTGCTTTTTTACTTGCTTATCTAAACACCTGCTGTTATCTCTAAGCGTATTTTCCAGAATTACTTATCAATGGCAGCTGCGATATCTGGAGGCATGAGATAGTTGCATTTGGTTTAGATTTATTTTAAATATTAAGATGACATATCCTGTGACCAAAGTCCAAACATTTGTAGTCTTGCAAATGAGATGTGCGGTGTGAACTGTGTCTAAAAATACAAGAAATTTTTTGTCTGGATAGATTTGTTTCCCTGTCATTGTGGAAAATGTAATCCTAAAGCTACATTTTCAGGTAGGTTTATCCTGACGTACACAATAAAACTCTATTGACATATGACAAAGAACTTCTCCAGTGCTGAGTTTTGCATTTGAAAATTAAGACTTAAATTGTGTTCTTGCACCTGTTACTCTTGCTACATCGCTCAGAAGGCTGATGGGACCTTGAGTCTTTCAAGTTTGCTTTCCATAGCACTGAAATAGCAGGCAGTGTTGCCACTATACTTAGTAGGTTCAGAATCAAGCCATGGGGTGAACTCTGGTTCTGTTTCTAGCACTAGCAGAAGGGAAAGGGCCGTGACAGGCTCCTTGGAAGAATGTAACAACTTGCACATAAAAGAAATGGAATCTCTGAAGAGAAAATCAATCTAGTATTTGAGGCTCAATATTTAGTCTAATGCATTATTGTTGTAACTGAGTTTTAGAGATCCCTGCAACTAAGATATGAAGCTTACACAGGAATGAAAATATTTCCTGCCTGAAAACTGGAACAGAAGTCCAGATGGTGTGAAATGGCTTTAGCATGACAGAAAATTGAAAGCAGCTTTCTTTTTGAAGGCCAAAACCAAATTTCCTTGTATGAAACATTATTAACTTCAGCATGCAGGGTTTTTCTTTTTGTTGAATTCTCTCTCTCTCTCTCTCAGATCCTTATTTCCTACCCCTCAGATTGCCTAAATCTAAATACAGTCAAAGGGAAATGAGTCTAGACCAAAGCTATTGTAAATGCTTGGAAGATCCCCCATCTTATCCTTCCTACAATGCATGGCTGTCTGAGTTTGTGCCCTAGTTTCAGCATAGTTTCACCAACATGAGCCTTGGCAGAAGGATGAAAGGGGAGGCCGATGCAATTTGACATCCACCAGTATCTCCATTTTCTCCCCCGAGGTGAGCATGGGCTCACCTCACTTGGGAGCTTTCGTTAGCTGAAGTATTTATCTGAAAGATAAGAAACACTCTTCCTTTTTTGTTGCGAGGCCATGTATGGTCCAAGGTTCTTCTGGTTATTGTTGAAGTGAGAAGTAGGTAGTTGCACATGAGCTCAACTATTTGAGCTTCTCACACAGCAAAATTAACTAATCCATGCCAGTTTTGTTTAACTTGCTATTATAAAGGATCTAATCTGGTTTTCACAGCATATTTTGAAACAAGGACCACTAAAACCTTTCCGCTGGAAGTGCACTGTACACTCAATTAAGGCCACTGGCTAGAGGTGCCTGTTCTTACTACTTTCTGTTGAGCCTTTATAAGTAGTCTAACAATTCCAAAAAGTCCTGGAGTTGAAAGCAATTGATACAAACGAAAGGTGTGCTCATCTGCGGGTGGATGAGGTGCTAAGGCTAAGCCTGCAGCATGGCACTGCTTTTCCTCTGAAATTTCCCACAACAATGCAGCAAAACAGACATGCTGAAGTCCAGCTACCAGACCATGAGTAATTTCTGCTTGACTCAGCCCTAGGATGGTTTGAAATGACCAAACTGTACCCCGTTGTTTTAAATTACCTCAGATCCCAAAGACCTGAAAATGGTAAATGTGGCATCAATATTTAATAAGACCCCTGGGGAAATTTGGAGAATTACAGGGAGATAAGTCTGCTTTATATACCGAGCAGATTAACGGAAAAAATGTTAAAAAATAGATAAATATTTTATATACACAATGAATCAACATGGCTTTTAGAGTAAAATCTGTTGGAGTTATTTGTCGATATCAACAAACATACAATTAAGGATGAGCTAATCACCAAATCATTTTAACAATGTCTCTCCTCAAAGTGTATTAAAGAAACTAAGTAAATATGAGTACAAAATTAGTAGAGTAATAGGAAATGAAACAGCTATAGAACTCCACAAATGTTTGTAAGTGATCATGGAAAGAATGTGAAGAATTAGGAGACACTTTTTGCTGATGATATTGAATTATTCACAGTAGTCAATGCTAAGTCCATCAAGAGCTGTAAAAAGATTTTGTGAGAATATCAGTAAATAATGCAATGGCTGAAGAAATTCAATACTGATAAATACAAAATAATGCAAAACCTTCCCTAATTACACATTCACAATAATGGTTTCTATATTAGCTATTACTACCCAGGAAAAAAAGATCTTGCAATCACTGAATATTTCTCTGAAAATTTCAGCTTAGTTCAGGGCAGTGATCAAAAAGTTAAACTGAATATTAGGAATTGTTAGGAAAGAAATAGAGAATATAAAAGAAGACATCATCACGCCAGACTGTATATGCTTCTGGAATGACAACAGTGTCTTCAGTTCTAGTCACATCAGTCCAGAGGGCCTGTGCTAGAGCTAGAGAGGTATAACAATGACCAACAAGGATAAAAATACAGAATGGTTCCCATATGAGAAGAACACACACTCCCAAATAAAAGAAAAATAGCAAGTTGGTTATTTGTGTTAGTAAGGAGCTCTAAATTGACCAAATTGAACCTCCAAGGGATGAAGGAGGATAATTCTCTTTGCCAGTGGTGGGAAAGGTACTGCTGAAGCATGAAAATCCCCTTGAGCTATAAAAGAGCAATCTGCACATCTTATCATCTCCAATAGGCTGTCCTGAATTTACCAAGTCTATGATTATATTTTTATTCGTAATCTGATCGCAGCTTGGTAACAATGTTTTTCCTGTATACGATCGAATACATAGTACAGCAGCTTTCCAAAGCCCAGGGAGTAAGTGTAACAAAGCTCACAGCTTTTACAGACTAGCTGAACTAAAAACTTAAATAATTTCATATTTTAAAAGACAGAAATAGTTTTACAGTTGGGACTTTCCGGAAGCGGATATGGTTTCCATATCAATCCACAATGGATTGCCCTTCCAAGTACTCATCCATTCATCCCCCTGAGCCATGTAAAGATTTTCCACTAACAAGATCCTTCTGCAATAGCTTCCACAGGTCGATTATCCGCTGCATAACAAACCCCTTCTGTCTGTTTTGTGTCCTGCCAGGTTCCTCTGAAGCCCCTTACTGCAACACAGTATATTGAAAGGATCCAGACTGTCGAAGCACCAAATAAAATAATAATATGAACCCAGCCTGTTGCCAGGTCCTTTGAGAAGGACCATTATTTAAAATAATAATACTTTCTCTCCAGTTAGCAAGTTTGATGCATTAAGAAGAACAAGACTCTTCTGCTGGCTGTGGCAATGCTGTTTCACCCCCAAACCAGGTGGAAAAACAAAAGTGCAATTTCAATTGTAAGTATTATTCAGGCAACATTTCTCCTGCTCTAATAGCACAGTAAGAACATTTTCTTTCAAAATATGTCTTTAATTTCTGCAGCCACAAATCTATCATACACAGCTATTTTGCCTAATGTATCGCATTTGACCTTCTGGTCTGCTTGAAATACATTTGCCCCGGGAGGGTGTAAATTACCCAAACTGTTTAGCTGTGAGAAGGAGATCTTGCTAGCGGCACCATGTCCATGCCAGGCAGAACCCCATGACTGCTCCTCGGCTGGTGGCCATGGCCTCTGGGCCTCCCAGGTGGCAAGGATTTGCAGTGTCCTATGTGAAAAACAGAGCTGTCCACCAGCTTGTTGCTGGGAACATCCTCCTTAGCACAGTACAGCAATAAAAGGATAGCTGTCAATCTCAATATTTAAGTGCTTTGGGCAAGGCTTGCTACAGGATGCTAAGAGCCGTGGTGTAGTATGTGCTTTGCCATCCCCTGGGCTTGCTATGGGTACAGATTCACAGCCGATAGTAGTAGGGCATACGAGCAACCCAAGCCACCCAGCGTTTTGCAGCCCACCTCTACTTCTGTGAGAGCTGGGACTATACCAAATAATACTCAGTTCATTATTGTTAAATAGAACTGAATTTCTCTCTAGCTCATTAATTCACTTATGACTTCAACGGGCTTTTATTATCGTCGTCTTACGTCTCTGTTCTTTGGAAATCATTTTCATTTTTGGTAATCAGACTGGTAATCAAAGCCTCGAGTTCCAGACACAAGCTCCCACTCACAAAATCCCTGAAGGGTTGACTGCTGGAAACTGGGAGGATCTGCCAGGGAGAGAAACACTCAGCTGTCCCTGTTCAAGCAGCCACTGCTGGCTGCTCTTACAAGCCAGCAACACGGATCTTTTCTCTAACTCAGTTCTTAGGTTCACATGAGTAAAGTAGATGGGGAAAATTTCTGGTTTTAAATAACATGTTTATTCAGGTAAACTACAGTTTGATATGTGTAATACCTGTTAAGACAGGGGATAGGTTTCCTATTCTCATTCGGCTCTGAAATGCTATAAGAAAGGAAACAGTCAAAACCACACAAAATATGTTGAGTTTCTCTAATGTTTTGTTTGTCATAAAAATGGGCTGATTATTCTTGCATAATTTTATACATAACGATTTTTGAGTCCATAAAATGCAATAACGTGACTTGTGGAATGAATTTGTAAATGCGTTCACAGGTTTACTTTGCCATTATTTAACTGTGTTTACCCCAGAGGCTCAGAACAAAAGTTTGAAAAGTATTCACTATTGGCCTAAGTCTACTTTCATTTCTGTTAATGTAAATGTCCCGTCCTGGGTATGTTTTTCCTGTAGACTGTTAAGTGAATTCACCCCAGCTGGGTAGCAATGGCATTTTCAGTTTTTAAACACACTCTAAAGTAGTCTGATTAAAAACAGGGCTACTTTACAGATCATGCCAGCAGCCCGGTCTATAAACAACTGCCTAAGAAATATTTACTGGTCCAGGTTTGGGACTCTACTTCTACATCTGCCCTCTCAATGAAGAAATCTGGGTGATGAAAGACCCTCCTGAAGGGTACTTTGATTTGAAATCGGTTTCTCAAACTGTGGTGTCTCCTAGCCCAGGTTTGCTTAGCTTCTGGGTGTGCCACCACCTCGAGCTTCTTTTTCTCTCCAGTAAAGCACCTTATGGTGCTCACATGTATAGGCAAAACCCTTCTTGTCACACAGGTAACTTACATGACATGGCCTTCTGCAGCTGCAGTAGGAAGCAGAGGCAATGCAAGTGATGATGTGAGCCCAGGCCCACGTGTGATCGTGCAAGGAGTCTCAACCACAGCCACCAGGGGAGACTCTTTGAACTGTGCTTTGTGCATAACCTAGCATGCCTGCTTGTACAGTTAATAAAATGTCTGGATGGCAGCTAACCCACTGGTAAGCTTTTCTCTCTCTGGTTGAAGAAATGGTTTCTTTTGAAAGCTTCTTCATTTATTCGTATGATTTCCAGGGTAAGCGTTGGTAGGATACGAAGTTTCTTTAATACCTGGGAAGTGTAACTAACACAGCTGCTGCAACTTGTTCACGCCAGACTGTGCTAGGTCTCTGTTGGGCTCATGTTTATTTTTAAACTGGCCTTATGCAAACCTGCAAATCTAAATAACACAGACAGTGAAGGATGAATTACACAAAATGGCTGAACAGGGGCTATTCCACATGACATAGCCCCCACCAGAGGAGCACTGCAAGATGACTCCCAAGCAAACCAGAGAAAGGAAAAGACTATGTGCAATATGGAGATTTCATCTGTGTGTTCACTGTCTGCCTCCCCGGGTTTCCATTTGATTCTGGCCATATGCCTCCTGTGCCTCTGTGACTAACCCTCTAGGGCCAGCCATGGCTAAAGCAATCTTATCTTTGGATTTCTCTAGAATGAGAAAAGGAGACAGGGTAAGAAATGCCAAACATTTTGGCGGAGCCAAGTGCTATGGGATTTCTTTCAAGAATAATGATTAACAAATGCTAGCTAACACTTTTCGGAAACCTCCTTTTTCTAATTCTTGCAAGGACCAGCTTGGACTATTAATAGTAACATTAATCCACTCATGCATAAGCCAACGTAGTATTTGGATGGAAATGTTTGCTGATATGAGGAACAACTCACACGACAAGCGTGGATGCAGCTAGGTCGCCAGCTGCGTCGTGGCTATGGGGGTGACGTGGTGCAGGAAGGCATGGCTGGCCTTCCTCAGCACCAGTGCTTGCCCCAGCTCCTCCGGGGAGGAACAACGCGGGTGTCCAGCTAGGACCTGGCTCTCCTGCCTGGTACAGGCCACCTACAACTCCGTCTTGGCTCCTCTTCCCTTTCCGTGACTTCGCCTTTGCCTCACGGCAAAGCTAGGCCTGCCCCTGTGATGCGTCTCCCTCCAGGCGGGGGTTAGCTGCTCGCCCACCCTGGCGCCAAGGCCCTGCTCTGACATGGCCTCCCTGCACCACTCTGACAGGCTGCTGAGAAAGACGTGAGGCACTGCGGCGGGAGGTCAGCCATGAAAAATTACCATGCCGGGAATCGCTGGGTCGCACGGTCGGTGCACCAGCGTTGGTGGAGGGGGTGGAGGGCAGCAGGTCAGCACTGGGGAGGCTGCGGACCAGGGGACTGTGGAGGGTGACCCCTCTCCTCCTGTCCGATGCCGACCTGGCCAGCAGAGAGACCTCGGGGTGGGGAGCATGCTAATGCTTAGCTTAGTATTTTGTCAAATCCTGTTTTTTTAACGTGTGTTGTGTAACAAATGATCACTTTATGCTCCTGAGTTGTGCATGTCCTGTTTTCGCGGTCTCTTTGTGCCTGGTTAAAGATGCCCAAACAAACTGACCCGCAAGAGAGGCCATAAGATGTTTTAAGCTAGGACCTACTTTTGTTCACTTTCCCAGCCCAGGTTTTCCCCTGCTGGTGGGGTATGTTTTCACCCAGCTTGCTAGAGCACATTGCTCTTCTCCACAAAGACGGGAGACTCCCCACACATGGTCTTTCACTCTCTCTTCATGATGCAGGTGACTTCATTGGCTAGAGAGAAGATCCTTCTTCCCTTTGATCCCATGGCCTCCAGCCTCTGTTACTCCATCAGACTCCCTAGTGTAAATTATTAATGCATATAAATTATTAATTTGCATTGATGGCCCAGAAATGCTACACTAGTAAAAAAACCAGAAGCTTAATAAGTAATTATGAAGGAGCATCTCCACAGTTACCACAGATGAAAGTGGTCTTCCAATAGTCTGAAGTTACAGCATAGCAACAAGACAAAATGATGCAAATTGATCTGTGGCTTCTCTGTGCATGTCTTTTGTGTGACTCACTAAATCCAGTGATTTTCAGTAACGTGTTTAGTCTGTGTTATTTTGAAAGTAATAAATCCTCATATACTGAAAATGCAAAAAGTGTCTAGTATATAACTAAGTTAATTTCCAGTCTCTCAAAAAAAGCGCATAACTTCATTCCCTTTTTTATAATCTTCTTTTAAGGTACAAATTTTGGTGGTACAAAAAAGTGGGTGTCCTCTGTATTTCAGTGCCTTTCCTGTATTTCTAGATAAAATTATTACCATGTCTACATGGAAAACTATAGAATACATATGTAACAAAAATGCCAGATAATTTACAATAAATGTTAGCTTGGTGAGCAATGAATCTATTTCTATATGTCTGCTACATCTACCACCAAAAGCATTTTCAGTCATGTTTCCTCTGATTAACATAATTTTTTCAGTTTAAGTGTAATGGAGCTATACATATTAAAGACCTGTCCTGCACTTGAAGTTTTGCTGGGACGGGTGAAGTTAATATCCAATTTACTAAAAAAATTAATCCACTTTTTCCTTTTTGCACCTTCACTTTTGAAATATCGTCCTTACTTTTGCAGTATTATTCATTTATGATGTTGGTTTAGCCATTCTCCACATATTCCCGTGTTAGCAATTTTTCTACAAATGAGTATCCACCCCAGTTCAGTGATACATCTCATTTTAGAGCATAATGGCAAAGAAGCTTTTAATTTATCTAGTTATCATATTTGCTTGATGATTCTGCCTGGTTTTGCAGTGGATCTTTCTTGGTAATTAACCTAAATAAGTTTGTTGATGTTACCTATATGAAGAATAGACATTTCATTTCCTCTTACCCATGATTTGTATTCTAAATTCCTGTACTTTACAAGCATAAAGTAACACAGCCAGCAGCTCGCTGCTGTAGCCATTGCATTCAGCCATTTGCAAGCATTCAGTCATCTATTGGTTTCTGGAGGAAGGAGGATTTTTCCCACTCTGCTCTGCTAGCTGGCAGCAGGCACACCCCAGAATTTAAGATTATTTGCAATTAATTTCTGTAGCTCTCTGTGCACATTTAAGGATTTGACTACTTAGTTCACTTTGATTTCTAAAAGCAGAAGTTCAGTGGACCTACACAATGCTAAAATGAATTACTAAAAGGAGCTTCAAATGCACGCTTCTGTTCCTTGGCTTCTTCCTTCTCCTCTAGAGATCATCTCCCTGAGCTTTGCCTTGCCTTTGCCTTGACTTAGCCTCTATCCTGCAATATTTCTTGTAGCCCTTCTCTTCAGTGCTCTGCCAGAGCAGTATTTCACAGCCGCATGCTCCTTCAGCCTTCCCTCTCAGAGGTGTTTGATTGGAAAATGTGACTGGGAAATGGGCCATTTGCCTGTACAGCTGAGTGACAAACACAGGTGAGCACCATTTGACTGACCAGACGCAGAGAACGCTATCGTTTTGCTTCGTTTCATCCTTTATTCTTCTAAACATTTGGACTTATTACATCTTTTTTACACTGGCAGCTACGTTTGAATTTTAGCAGTAGCTGCTGGTGTTTCTCCTTGGCTTTGTTTTTCTGTTACATTTTGGTTGTCTGAGTTATGACTGAAGTTAAATCATATCAGCATCTTTTCTTCTTCTTCTCTTCTGACTGCTTCAGTGCCTGAAGTTCTCTGTATGGCTGGGGAAAAAAAAAGAATTAAAAATAAAAGATTCTGAAAGTGCAATGCTTTCCGACTTTTAATTCAAATTGTAATTTTGCTACCCCCCCCACCTGAATCTCTAGAGTCAATCCTGACCTCAAAACATCTCTGCCTTTCTTATCTGAAAGAAAAACTCCTTTTATTTCAAATAAGCTGCCGAAATCCTCATGTGTCGTTTCTTAATCAATTCCTTTTAACTACCCTAATTCTGCATTTTTGATTGGTTTAATCCTTAATCACCAGGAGCAAAAGGAGGCTTTATTTTCCATCAATGAGGAGAGTCTCTTGCAAGAAACAGTTCCATGTCCCAGTCTCTGCTAATGCATTTTGCGTCCAAGAGTCACTAAACAAAGCACATAAACAGCAGTGGGAGCAGAGACCAGAACGCAGCAGTCAAACTCCAGCCTCTTGCTGCAGAAGTATTTGCTTATCAATGCCGGAGTGCCCTTTCTGCTATGCCAGGAATGGCAGGCATATCACTTTTTGTTTTCCTATGTACTGTTCTAATTATTGCTCTACTATGAGTGCGTTTTACTTCTCAGCCCAGCCGTCTCTCAGGACTGATTTTCATTCAGTACAAATGTTCACATTATAAAGACTTAACATGAGGAGAATATAAATGAGCAGATGAGCGCACGCTAAGAACTTGCTTATACAGAAACTGTACTGATCAAAGGAACACCAGAGTAAAACACATCAGCATTAACGTGCTCCTATTTCCAGGGTTCAAACAGTTTTCTTTCCCGTAAGAATGGTGTGACTCCTCGCCTCTGAAACCAGACCAACATAATGATTTTTTTAAACTGAAAGTGCAAAGCATTTGTATAGAACATTATGTTATGGCACTAATAAGCTCTTGGAAAGGAAATGCACTTTCACCAGTTTCTGAGATTAGCCCTTATCACTTTGTGAAAACTTATGGAAGAATCAAAATTCCAAAAGGTTTTCACAAATTAAATTACTACCTGAGGATGACTTAGAACAATTTTCATGAAGTTACCACTTACTTTATCCAACTGCCCACTAATCACGCAGCTGACCCACTCATCATCTCAGTTCTGGGAGGGCGCGTCCCTCAGGAACTGCTTTTGTCCGGTGGTTTTGGGCCTTGTCTGCTGCCTCTGGATCAGACAGTAGTCGTCTCCAGATGAAGATTTCAGCTAACAGCCACGCAGGCCCTCCTCTGACCTCTGGCAGTTCGAGGGAGACTAGAGGTGTCTCTCCAAAGACATCAACCTCTTTGGGATTTCAGTGACAACTTCCCCCCTCCTCCAGAGGGATGGAAACAGCTGAAAGCTACAGTACCCATTCAGTCCCTCATTTTCTCAGGCCAAGACAATATGCCATTAACAGCTGAACACAGGCAGAGGGCATTCACAGATAAAAGACTGCTTTGACAAAGATTGTGCAAAACAAAGTCCCAGGCTAGAAGCAGAGTGAAGCAACCCTTGGGCGTCCCGCTATGAGGCTCCACCTGAGGCAAGCAGATTCCCTCCTGGCTTCCAGGGGCTGCAGCTGGCTCTGCAGGCAGTATTTCATCTGCAGTGAAACAGTTTCGGTTTACACTTCCTTTCATGAGCATATTCTTGGACATAGCTGAATTTAAAAAGTAAACTAGTGTTTTTACTAAACTTCAACTTACAAGCTCTACTGAGCACAGTGGCTTTACTCTTCTATTTTTCCTGCTTGCTGACTACATAAACACATAGGATATCTCTCAAGACTTTTATAAAATCAGAATCCTAACAAGAATATGAGTCATGTCTAGACTGACATAAAAATGAAACAGTATCATTCTTGTCACCAGAATGAAGCATGGCTGACACTCTTTGATCCATGACACATTCACATGGCCTTTAGGCTAAAATAGCACACACAAAAGTGTGCACAGTTATAATCAGAAACCTCTATAAATATAGAACATGAAGCCTCTTGAATCCTACCTTCCAGATTGTATAACTTCGCCATGAAGTAGTAGTTTACCACTTAGTGCATCATACTTACTTCGCTAAGACCATTAGTAGCATACAGGGCATTATCCAGTGGGGTCCCAATATTTGTATATCTGGATACGGTGTCTGAATCTGACCTTAAGCTCCGATCCTTTTTAGATTTATATCACCTTCACTCAACACAGAAAGACTGTTTAGTTTCCTTTTCACAAAGATCTTGATGCACATTCATCTGCTGCATTACAATCTAGCTACCAGACTGAGCATCCTTATGCCATGTTCACCCATGCTTGGAGACAAGGATCGGTTTCCACAACAGTCTCTCTTCCTACATCAGACAATTGGTGTGTGTTGGTCAGAAGTTACAAGCATTTACTGATCCCTCTGTTTACTCTGTCAACTCTTGAACACCTCTGATGCACAGCTCAGCAGTGCAAACAATTTATGGCAAGGGCTGCTCAGGTATCAAGTGTACGGCTCCTACAACTTTCGTGCCTACGCTTAGACCAAGCATAGATGTTAGGAACAGTTTCTCAGCGGGTCACAGCAATCCAAAGACTTCCAGCTGGCCTAGTCCTGGAAGCTGAGCTACTGTTTCTTCACAGACGTCTCTACAATCCGCAGTCTAGAAATACTCTTGAGTATGAACAAGCTAAAAGGTAGAACTGAAAACAAAACATGGACAAACTTGCACTATCTGTTTTGAAATGCTAACGCTTTCCTGCAATAACCTGTCCATCACTACCTCAAGATATTCCCCAACTGAGGCGCTTAATTAAAAACAGAATTGTTGTCTGAAAATGATTTACGAGTGTGAGGAAGGCAACATATTTTCTCTGTTGTGTGTGGCTCAGAGCTTCACACCTGCCTATATTAGGTTCAGTTTCTGTGTACCTGCATTCTTCAGTACTCATCTCACAGCTCCATGCGAGAGATTTATGCTTTAATTTGGCATCCAGGCTTCACTACCACTGGAAAAAAAAATATTAAGAAATAGAGAATGCAAGAAGTAGGGTTGTCATAAGAGAATGGATCCAGATGCAGGATTTTTTTTTACTCTATTTTGTTTTCAATTTTGAGTAAATTAACAGTGGTGTCTTGTCAAAACCAGACATAAAGGCTGTGGTTAGCATTTAAAAGAATGTGAATGGCTTAGAAACAAAAGCCCTGTTGACTTTCATGGCTCAAAATATCTGAAAACCAAAGATGGGTTTTAGCTGATTAAGCATAGGTATCTAGTTCTTTTTAGAGGCTCCAGGGTATCCTCTCAGCCACAGTTCCTGAGCCAGAAGAACCCATGTCTCAAGTAGGGTTTGTGTCATATTTGCCAGTCCCCTGCCAGGCCCACTCTTGAGCATCTCAAATGACACTGGCTGCCTATGTTCAGGCCATTAAGTCCCTTATACTTTATTTTTTCAGAGCTGCTATTCTTGATGCTGTCCATAAGAACTGTGAATGAGCAGAGTCTCTAATAACCAGGTCACCTATCAAAGTATCTGGACTTAAATTCAGTGATTAATTTCTACAGTCTTACTTGAAACTGAAGAACAGTGACTGTTAACAAGCTGAACGATATAAAAAGGCACTTAATCATGGTAATGACTTGTATGGGTGAAAAGGGAGATTCAGATAGAATACAATAAATGGTTTTCCTGTTTTCATAGCTGATTGCCTGGTTATGTGTTGTCATCTGCAAGTTGGATTTAAATTGCTCAATACCATAGGAATAGCTATCTCTGAATGAATTAGTACTCAGTAATGTTTGATATGACAAAAAAACTTCTCTCCTCAGAAGGAGGAGAGAAGCTTCTCTCCTCAGCCTATGGAATAAGAGAACAAGCTGGGCTCAGAGAGTCACTGTGCAGGGATATATAGATCCACCTGTGGAAGTTTGGGGCTTTTTTTATTTCCAGGGATGATTGCAGGTTCAGATTTTTTTTTTTTTTGTTATTATTCTAGAGCAAATTTGAGACTATTCATTAAACTCAAACTCAATTTTTGATGTTGAAGAGTCGATATGGACCTTTCGGAAGTTGTACCAGTACTTCCTTCAAAATCCTCACTGCCCAGAATATAAATTAATCCCTAGAGTTTCAAAGTTTTGCCATTTAAAACAATAATGACTTGGGACTAGCTTATCTACATGAATTTCTTCACATGATTTCAGCACCCACACTCTAGATCAGTATCTTGGCCCAACACCTGTAGTCAACTTAATGGTATGATTCATACAAGCACTGTTTCTGTCAACCCTGTTACTTGCAATTTATTAAAGTCCATTTGGAGATGGGTGAAAACATACATAGAGTGCAAAGGAAAAAATACTTTATTGTGAACATGGCATGTATGAAACATATTTCAGAATACACTGTTACATATCAAATGAGAAAAAAAAAAAAAGCTCTGACACAAGATAAATGACCAGTGCTTGAGACCAATGAAGAATATGCACACAGCTGTTCTAACAGCATAGTTCTGATACCAATCACAACATATATTTATATAGCTTTTATGATCAGAGGCAATTTTAAACAATGTTTATAAAAAATGCAAATATTGGTACTACTCCTGCATTGTACATACAAAGCTTCAGTGAATCTTGCAGGTGTGTGGAGGGCACAAGGAGAGCAAACTGACACCCCACCTCAGGCAGCAGAAGGAAGAGATGGAGGAAACATCAAAAACAAACAACAAACCCACCATTCTACAAAAGTAAAAAGGCAAATATTATCCCAAAGAATATTATTATTTTCACAAGAAATCTTAACTGCAGTATCCTGACTCCATTAAAACCAATGACAGTCTGCCACTAAGATCAGTGGAGCCTGAATTTCATTCTGAAATTTAAAACATTCCTGCATTAGTGTAAACATCAGCAGAAACAACATGTCAGCATCTATCCAAGTATTCAAGTGCTGTTTAAAAAAAAATAAAATACAGACAGTGCTAACCCAAAATGGCAGTACATATCCAAAAGGCAGAAAATTAAAAGAGTTTTTTTTCAAATATACATTTTAAAGTATTTAAAAGCATCCACTTTTTAATATTTGTATATCATTGCTAGGGATGGGATCGATGAGAAAAATCTGTATTATCTGCAATGACAAAGGAAGGGCACAGTGTTTGCTCAGATTTATTTGAAACCAGTATTTTTCCACTTTGGAGCCATGACATATACCTGCACATTCAAGCGTATTTCAAAGCAGTGCTGAGAAGTGGCTGTACTTCATCATTACGAAATACAATTCTTCTGTGCAAGTATTTCAGCATGATTCCTCATGAGCCATTTACACCCATTCATATTTTCAGTAAAAAAGAAATAGAAAGGAAAATTTCTTGAAAAAATTTTTTTTGTCTCTAAACAACCCGATGAGATTTTACATCATGGCAATTTACAATCATGCATTTGGAGATCCAGAGTCAATACAACTTTTCCATTTACTGTTAGAGTTGTGCCTGTCTTCAAACAGTTCTTTGCTAATTTTCATGCGGATCTCAGGACTGGATAACAGCTCCTTTATCTGATTCAGTCTGGATAACAGGGCCTGTGTTTCTCTGTGCAAAGCTTCCTTTACTAAATCTGCTTCATGGCTCTTTCCTAGAGAAAAAGAACAATATAATACATTTTATAACAACTAATGTCATTCAGAATCATTAATGTATGGAGATAAAGAGATCATATCTGGTTTGGGCAGTATTAAGTGCTCAGTCTTTTGCCCACATTGATTTTTTATAAAAAGATACTTTGTCAAAAAAATATAATTTACATCAACAAATGCTACCAAAAAGTAAAGAACAGTACAGTGTCACATTTAAGAAAAACTCCTGCCATATTACATACTGTGTAACAGTATCTGCGATGAGTATCTGTAGTGGTAATTTTTAGCTTGGGGTTGACTGCTGTTGACTAGGAAACAGCATGTGCTCTCACATGGAGCGAGCAGCCCTGCGGCAGTGCCAAAGCCTCGGGCAGAGGGCAGCGCTTCCACTTATGGCCAGGCCTCTTCCATGGCCATTCGTGACAATCCGAAAGGCAAATGCAAAGGGTTCAGTTTCTCTTCAAAAGCAAGGAAGGGACTCGTGGTATCAAGAGGCAGTGAAGACAGGAGCCGCCTTCTTCACCATTCTTGTCTTTTTTCCACCGTCCATCCCTCCCAGCATTCGACAGATTTTCAGCAGCGCAAGCACTTATTAAACCAGTAGACAGTGTCCTTCGATTCAGAACAAACTTTTGATAAGAGACTCACAAAGCAGAGTGCCTGTCACCCAGCACCACTTAGCAAATTTCAGCAGGGAGCTGGGACATGTTTTTGTGGTTATTCTTGGTGGGATATTTGCTCCCAGGCCTTTATGCACAGTGCTCACTTGCTGTTATCATTGTCGCTCTCATTCTTACTGCCACTTGCTACTTCTTCAGTTTTCACAGGGCTTCCATCAGTCTGTCTGGTTTTGTTTTGCGTTTCTTCTAAATATTGCTGTACAGCCTTCAGCACCGCGTTTTCCACCAGCCTTTTGCTGAGGCTCACCAGCTCTGCATCATCTGGCTCTGCTGCATGTTTTTCACCTATGTGTCACAACAGACAAGAGAAGGAATTCATTGCCACGGAAAGATAGTAGCCGTAATTGTATCAGGAGCCTCCGTCTGAGCTGGATTTTAAGTTATTAGCTGCCGCTTCCTGACTGTAAAAAGCAATTTCCCCCTCCTCAAGGTCTGAATCAAAAGCATTTCATGAAGATGTATACAGTATATCTGATCAAAAATATATCACTGCTCATCTTTATTGTAACACTCCAGTAAAAGCCACTGGCTAACACTATGAGCACCCACTCAGCTTAGAATAGTAAGCGTGCAAATTTAATTCCTTCTAGCCAACAATCACCTATGCCATCTGCGCAAAGATGAAAAAGATGGCACATGATGAATTTACATTTTAGCAGCATTCTTAAATTTAGCTGCCCCTGTTTTGTGATTTTGCTTAATAAATCTGAAATGTCTACCTATTTATTCATTGCTTGAAATTCAAAAGTTTGTCATGGTAAAAATGAATAAAATACTCTAAGCACAGGTTAGAAATTTTTTTCTAAACAAAGCACAAAACTTAGAAAAACCATATACTGCCTCCCTGCCTCTCTTCTGTCTTCTAACTTAAAGCTCTGACATTGAAGGAATGAAAGTTCCAGCAGTCTATTCTTGGATATCTGCTGATAAAAGCAAGAAGCTGGCATTTCCCTGCTAAGAGTTCACGTGAATATACAGTTATTTCGTTGTATATGTTTACATAGTGAGGATTCTCATACATCTTTAGATTATTTTGAAATTGTACTTTCCGTGAATCTTCTTCCTATTAAACTATATAGCCTACTACAGCATCCTCCTTTTATGAAGAGTGCAATACAGGAAAAGCAGAATTTATTGTCCGATTTCGACTGGCCATGTAATTTGTCAGTTTGCAATTTCTTGCACTAGGTAAATAACTGTTTCCCTCCACCTATATTTAAAGTCCATACTTCTAATGTCCTTTTCTGGAGTTAGTGTTCTGCAACCAGTAATAAGAGGCTGCTTAGTCACACACATCTGGTGAAAGAGATACTGTTGTACGCTCTCAGCACAAAGCTCTGTACTGTTCAATTATCTAAATTTGCTCTTTTTCATATATGTAAATTTATTCAAGTTTGCTAGCACATATAGATTATAGTTCTAAAAGACTTTTATTGGTCTTCCTAGGGGATTGCACAATGTAGGAGTGATTTCACTGATAAAACGTAATTCATTTGAGGATTCAAGGGGGAGAGGTAAACAAAACTCTTCATTTTCAGAGGCAGTGCTTTTATTAGCTGTTGATATGAGCATCCCACTCTGGAACAGCAAGACAGATGAAACTCTTCCAGTTCTGGGCCTCCACAGCACTGTTACCGTGGGGAAGGAAGAACTGTGCTCTCCAGATGAAGAGTCATCAGACTAGACCTGGGTAAAGCATTTCATTACGTTTTGGAAAATTTTTTGAAAAATACTCTAAAAAAATATTTTAAAAGGCAGCAATGGGAATAGTTTTGGTTAAAACAAAATTTTAAAAATAAGAGAAAACATTAAAGATGCGTTTAGCATTTCCAAGAAGAAACATTTTAGGTTAACATGCAAATCTGAGCGAGGCACAGGCACTGTTCCCAAAACCACTCAAACAGGTACATACTCCATGTTCTCTGGCCTGCTGCTTACCATGTTTCTTCACTATCTCCAAAACCTCGGCTTAAGCCTATCCTTTAACTTACTTAGAGGAGGGACTTAACTCAGGCTCTTATCTCTCCGGAGACCCAAGATGTATATGAGCAGCATCTCCTCCCAGCTTTTATGAATTGATCCCACATGCTCCTTTGAATGCAGCCCTTTGATTCCAAATTTCCTTTGCTTTTATTAAAGATGCTTGACAAAACATTTTGGTTGTCCCAGTCTATTTATTCACTAGAAATAAAAAATAACACTGTGGTTTCCAGTTAGAGTTTGTTATTTTTCAGAATTGCTAGTGAATCACAGAAATTGTTACTCACACAGGTCTAATGATCTGTCCATGCAACTCTGAACAAAATCAAAGGAAAATATGGTGCCCAGCTACTCTGACACTTGACCCTATATGCACAATACGACTAATCAGAGCGGCCTCCAGATACCACAAAACAGTAGTGATTATATTTACTCAGAATGTAATTTTACTTGTAGTACATTATGTATTATTCTGACAGTCTAAAAAAGGACAGAACTCTTCTTTCATAAATATTTTCTGCAAAACAGTTCTCATTTACATATATACATATAAAAGCCATATATCTACTACTGCATTTAAAACTTCAAATTAAGTAGATAGCTCACTGTGTATGTAATTTCTCAAGCATTAAAAAAAAATCAGACTACTTAAAATTAGCCTTTAAAAAGTACAGTTTATATAGATACAGAAGAATGTTTTGTGGGTTTTTTTTATTTGTTTGTTTTTAATAATTTGAGACATTCATGGCTCACCAGCAGTCTGGAGTCGAGTCTATAGTACCTCCTAAATAAGCTCTGCATTCCCGCTGGGAAGACATACATGGGATGTGACTGACATGTGAATGCAAATGTATGCACAACCCTGTATGAAGAGCGCCGTTGGATTTACCTGTCCAGCCACCTTGGTGGACTGGCATATGGGGCTATATGATTCACTCATGCTCTGTTTATATTCTCAGACTCCCTAAATAGCAGTTGTGTGAGTGTTTGTGCAATGCCGAGGTTCATTGGCAAGGTAGTTGTATACTATTGTATCATTCCTATTTGTGACTGTTGACAAAAAGAAACAGGTCACAATAACAGGTATTGATCATCTATATCTACTTGAATATTTAACACACATATAAGTCCTGTTTATATCTCTCTCTCTCCATGCTGCATCTGCTGCTTGCCTGCTTCTCAGATGTATACAATTCCTTTGCAGTAGGCAAATGCTTCTTTGTGTAGATTGTCTTATGTTATAGGAATTACCAGAATATCAGTAGAAAGCCATTGTAAATAAGAATGTTCTAGATTTAGGAGGCTTAAAAATTCAGAATTGCTTTGTTTGTAAACTCTGTTCTGAAAAGGGAAAAAATATACCACATGCACTGTATTTGCATCTATGCTACACCTCTCAGTATGGACTGTGCCACTACTTTATTTCTGCCTGTGAATAAAAAACTTCCACTGCCATCTCCTGCATGTGGCTCAGAATAAAAATGAAAAAAAAAAAAAAACCCAACCAAAAAACCCAAACAAAAAAAAAACCCACCCCAAAACCCCTTTCATTTTGTTTATCCCAGAATTCTCATCTATAATTTTCTAAAGATGAAAACAAATTCATACTCTGTGAATGTATCTCAATGCATCCATGTTAAGCAGTGCTTTTTATTACTGAAACTGAAGCACACCTATTGTCCTGAAATGACCACCATTTTTTACAAAAGAGAACTATCAACTGCACAGAATTATTCAAAAGGGCCTTCATGATCCTGCAGCATGCTCCTAGCAGTTACAGACATGAACCAGATCCCTGCAACCAAATACAAGTTTGGATTCAAATTCACTGCTGTATCTCTAGACTGGACTAGGTTTACTCTCCAAGTCTACACCCCTTTACACTTTACAGGACTGTGATCTGGATTTTGAAATACTGCATTGGAACAAAACACATTTCGTGGTCCTGGTACAGCATTTTTGAGCTCCTGACAGCCTGTTTTAGAGGCCATGTGGATATCTCAGGTTTGGAGAGAGGCAGGACAGTTACTTAGATCCCTATCAATACTACCAGTCCTTTTTTTGTGAGAGATTTAATTGAAGGAATGAATAGTGGATCCCTTTTACAGGAAAAGCCAGTTCTACAAACTTTTACTAGCTTCACTCCAAGACAACATTCTGCAATCCTTGCCTCAAGGCCTCTACATACTGGGTTTTGTTTTTCCTTCCAACAACCTTTCATCACAACAAAATGATGCCAACATGGGGCAAATTATAAAGCAGACCCTTGGTATTTTGAATAGGTGACTGAGACCAGCTGGGAAGCCTGTACTCTGGCAGCAGAGGTTACAGCCTGCATCCTGGGGACGGCTGTGGTTACAGACATGCCTTTGTCTACCTTTTGGTTCATCAGTTTTCTAATACTGTCTTTACAAACTCTAGAAACAAAAAACCCACGAGGGACTCATGCAATCTTTCAAAAACCAAACATTAAGAAATTCTTTCTGAATGCTGGAAAACTTCATTTTTCTACTTACACTGTGCCTCTTACCGACACCAAGAGGGCAACCCAAATTGCTGTTGCATACACGCAAAGCTTTCAACACAGGACTCCCTTTCTATGGCGACTCCTCAGTGGCTCCTACTCATAACAATCCCTCGCTATAAGATAATTGATTATTAACCCCTCCATACAGGGGCAAAAGGTTTGCTGGTGTGCAGTATAGTGGGACAAGAAGGAAGGAGACAACTACCCTACCTACTGATGGACTAAGAAGCCTTCAGCAGATAACTATCAATTATTTCTGCAAATGGTGGGGTGGGAGAAAACAAAGGAAGGCCAATAAAACAAATGCCAGACAGATTTCAGCATGTGAATTCATATAGTTTCCCATGTGAGTGGTTGTGCCTTTATCATGGTTCACCATCTCTATGTGAGCAGGAAAAGAGCTAAGAGTGAAGGCATCATTACACTCACAACACCCAGGCAGGTGTAGACTATTGCAAGGCTGCCATGTGGGGCTGCAGCCTGTGGAAACATCTAAGTTTTGCTATACTAGACTTTTGTGTCTACAGAATCTGATTCAAAATTCAATTAAATCTCATTGACTTCTGTGGGAATTGGATGAGGTTCCCACATCTACATACTCAACTGCAATGTCCTATGCATCAGGCCAATGTGTTGAACATTTTCTTTACTGACGACTTTCAGATAAATTTGGTAGGTCATATATATTAACAGAACTATAGCATTAGAGAAATACCACCCCAGTTTGCCCTGCAAAGACAGTGAGTCCACAGTCCATAATAAATTGAATAACAAGCTATAACCAGGCACCAGACTGTATGCTTCCCACCCTTGCAAGAGACCGTGAATGAGCCAGCACATTCAAGATCATGGCTTTGAAGTAATGAACACAAACATCAGCATGTGCCCATATCTAATCAACACAATAAGCATAGACAGGAAAGTCACAACTCTGAACACTTCCTCGTTAATTAGGAAGGACTTCCCTGAAATGTCTCGAGTGGTCACTTAAGGAATTGGCACAAATAAGGCACTGAGAGGAAGGGTGAAATTATAATCTCATTATGACATGATGGTGATGACATTTGTTTTGCTGGATGTTCCCACCTGATGTAAAGCAGCATGTGCACTTTAGCTCTTCTCTTGGAAATCTAACTTCTTTAGTTTTACATATGTTGCTCTGTAAATACAGGACTGTCTAACAAGGCCATAGAGGCAATACCAGTCTGTCCTTCATGCTGAATACATGGGTTTCTAGTTTGCTGGAAAGATTTTTTTTCATTTGATTTGGCCCACTAGGAACAAACCCAACAGAATTAGTAATTTCTAGTAAAGAGGAAATTAAGGATGTTGCAGCTATTCAAGGAAAGTGGTGCTCTTGCCAGTTTCAGTGATGACAGCAGGAATACCTGCAGTTCCCTTTGAGCTGGAGGCTTGGCGAACGTGGCAAAAGTTTGTTTTGTTTCAGACAAACCCCTTTGAAGCTCAGCAATCTAAAATTTCTGACTATATCTAACTATAACTGGAGAAACAGGATGTGCTCTGCTAAACCTCCTCTTCCTTCTATGAGCACTGAAGGATGCGATGCCACAGGCATGAGCCTTCGAAACAAACAACCAAGAAAAGACTACTCTTGGCATACCAGGAGTTCTGTTAAATATCTTGGGTTTATTATCCTATTAAAAGAGACCTGCTGACAGAGAAATTTCCTGACTCCCTTAATGTAGTTTAATGCTTAAACTTAATGAACATATAAGAAGTCTAGTGTAACAGGAAGCAAAGATAACATAATGGCTGAAGGAAAGAAGATGGTTTAAAAAGCTGCAAGTTTTACTTGATTTTCTCACCAATACTCAGGTAGAGAAAACAGGCCAAGTTATACAAGTGGTTTTACATACACAGGAACAGCCACTGTGCATACTGATAATGGGAGAACCAAAACATCCAGGCGGAATTATTCACCCCCTCCTTCACCATCCACAGCACTGCCTGGTGCTAGCAGCTCAAGGGAAACAGTGAACAGGAGCCGCCTGGGCTGGCAGGGAGAGCAGGAGAATTCCTCCTCCCTCCAGGATGCAGCCAAGGGGGAGCTTCCCACTGTTTTCAGAGCCTGAGAGAGAGACCAGGCTTCCCAGCTTCCCAGGGAAAAGCTGAATTCTGGAAGAGGACAGTCCCTTATCTTCAGTGGCCCTCCAGAAATAATACTGAGAATGTAATGCACTAAGGGAGACAGTGTAGGTTGCTTCCTCATCAACCTGGGTCACCAGTGACCACAGACAGAGCTGGATGGTCTTGAAGGCAGAAAATCACCCTGCTAGGTCACTAAGCTGAGGGAGGTATAGGCCCAAGAAATGCAGCAGCTAACCAAAATAGGATACACACAGATTTTAATTGCCAAAGTCCAAACATGTTGCCAAATCCTACAAGTCGCAGCTTACGGACCAGTCAACCATGAAAATCGAATGTTTGCTCACAAGCATGATGAGGGAAGTAATTTAATATACAATCAACTCTTGTTACTGTTTTCTATCCTCCTTATATTCTTTGTGAATTTCAATTTCATTTCTTCAGGATTCATCTGTTACTATACAGCTTCCAAGAGGACACTATTTAGGCTGAGACTTCTTCGTGCTACTGTCAAGTACACTGAGAAAAGCAACCATTTTTGGACTAAGACAGATGTTAAACAAGTGTTAATAAGTGAATTTAACAAGCTGATCCTGCCCTGTTGCTCCTCCTGAGCTCAGAAAAAGACTCCATACAAACTCACGCTATCAAATAGTCTCTCACATAGTACATGTCTTTCCTCAGGGAAAGCAATTCTGAATATATTTCTAAATTATAGAGAGAATAGTCAAATTTTAATCAACACACATTTTCATTTAATTATTTCAATTGCAGTAACATGAGTTGTGAAACACAGGTGCATACTGCTTGAACTGCAAAAGGAAGATGAAATCTTGTCCAAAAAAGATTAAGATGTAAGTATAATTACAATTCAAGAGGATGTCCAACAGTGTCCATAAAATACTGTAATAAGGTGCAATTTTTATGGAAAAATGTCATTTGCAAGGTGTTTTTAACACCTCTGTAATCATACTTAATTAGACCCTAAATCTAATGGAAGAAGGTTAGAGTCACCTCTTTTGGCAGGAGCATCTTCCATAGGTTTGAACTGGTAGCGTAACTACATCCTAAGGTTGTCAAAACAGATGGGTCTAACCCTTTTCCCCCAGGATCTTGCATGAAAGAACTAAACCCACTTCATCAGCTTCTTGGATAAACACTGAAGTTATGTATTTTTCAACATAAGAGTAGCATTGCAGTTGTCTTTCATTTCATGGATCAAGCCTACTGAATCTGACCAAATTTATTAATAGCTTTGGGAAAACTAACATAACACCCTGAAGTCAATTTGAATGTCATTTAAAAAAACCCAGAAAAACATTACGTACTTATCATGGTATTTCCTATCTTAATCCCCTTTATCTATTATATATTTTGCCTTAAGTAATTAGCATTATTCTTTCTTCCCTCCCTTTTGTTTGCTGCATAACCTCCACTTCAAATGTGGTTTTTTAAAGCTAGAATTTGACATTTTCACTCTGATTTTGTGACATATAGCTACATAAATGTTCACTGCTCTACCACATATAGGTTTATGAAAGGTTTGTAAATATGAAATTTATTTTTGACACTTGGAAAAATTAGTTCATCAAAATTTAGACTTCTCTTTAAATGCTCTGGCTGTGAGCCCATAAAACTACTGCTCAGGATCTTCTTCAGGACAAGCTCTTCCCCAACTTTACTCTCTCTCTAAAAGGCCAAATATACTCACTTGCAAGAACAGTGAATCTTGATGTCCAAAGAAAAACATTCAAGTAAGATAAGCAACAAATTCAGACTCTGTTTGGTCGTAATAAATTGCTTTGTGTCATGGGGTTTTTGGTCACCTCAGCCATACGAAATCAGCATAGCTGTAGTGAAAGAATTAAGAATGCTGAAGGCATGACTACAGCTCACTTAATTTAATTCACAGGAATCTAAAAATTGTTGCTAGAGTATAGTGTAAAGAGAGATCACTTAATGAGATCTGTGGATGAAAAAAATTGAAATATTACCATGTCATAAAACTAAATTTAATGCAATCAATCCTTCACATAAAATAAGCAGGTGATCTAGGACAAGAAAAAGAAATGAAAGAATAAGAATATTAGAGGACAACGCTAATTTTTTTTTCCATCCTATTTTCTTTATGAATAGTGCATATAATTTAAGTTGATGAGCAAGCACCTAGTAATCAAAATTAACATTATTCTTGTGTCTGCTTCACCATTAGAAATCAAGAATAATTAAGTCCTGATTATTTGTTTAAACCAGTGGGCCTTACTTTCACATCCTTCCTATGCTAAGTACCAAATAGCTGTAACAGCATTTTCTTTGTGAAACAACATAAAACTCCTTAAGAACATAACCAACATTTCCCTACCTAATAGCAACACTTCTTTCATGTGTTACAGCTCTTACACTGCAGGCTAGCAAAAGAGTAACTCCCTCTCTCTCTTCCCCCATATTTCTACTTCCTCAAACTCAGTGAGTCAAAGCACATTTTAGCAGCACTTCAGTGAAGTCAATCCAGAAAAATACATCAGCTATGCCAAAAAACTGAACTAATCCTCGTAACTTTTACCAGCTTACACTCTGTACCATAACAGATTGCCCATCACCATGCCTTAAAACTGATGGTTCTCTTTTCTTTCCATTCCTTTTTCCATTCACAAATTTTATCTCTACCTACACAGTACACACAATTCTATCCCTTCCTCTTCAGCATCCTAATAATTCTAATTCTGTCCCATTAACATCAATGGAGAACTGCTTATTTATGCCAGCTGGTCTTCTGGTCCTTTATTTCTATCAGGCTAAACAGTTCTAATTTGGAGTTTCATCCTTGTTTCTTCATCCCCTCTTATTTTAAAGTAATATTTTTCTCACTCTTCCTCCAACTCAGAGTAAAAGAATAAAGGTTGGATATTCATGCTAAAAACAGTTTTTGCATTTCTCTTTACTAAATTCAGAACCAACTGTGAAATCAAAAGCAGGTAGTTTTTTCTTCACTCCAGCTAAACGGCAACGCATTTAATTCCGTAGTTCCCTTTGCCTTTATGTTTTACACATAGACAAGTGCTCCCACTTCTATATTTGGCTACAGGGGCCAAGAAAAGTTCACTAAGGATGAGGAGAAGGAAAGAGATGGGCAATGCTTCCCTTCAAAAGTGAATCATATCATTCATGATTTTGAGACTTCCTGAGATGGGTAAACACATACAAGAGTTGCATGGCAACAGTGCAATGGGGTTTTAACTCCAAGAATGTAAGTACAGCTATACATCAGAGGGTTATGCGCTGTTACCATGCAGGGCACCAGAAGCAGTAACCTACAGCATTTGAGAATTAGCCTGTCCTCACAGCCTGGGTGCTGCACCATGTCGATTCAGATATTCCACTGCTGATGTAGGAGCATGTACTTGGACACCTCTTACCACATAACATGTTTTTATCCAGAGTCTAATCCTATAATATCTTCTTATTTTACACCTTCTATAGAGATTATGGCTAAAAAAGGACCGAGGGAATGAAATCAATCTTTCAAAGCAAAATTATGCACTTCATTTGGAATGGAGTTATTATTATTATTATTCACTTGTGCTGAAGCAGGCACTACAGGTAATGCCTCCATGATCTGGGCTGTGTTAGACCAAGCCCTCTGTCCTTGTTACACCTGGCACTCCTTCCAAATGTTTCAGTCTAATTATAACAGAGATCACACACAATGTGTGAACAGGGCACACAGGTGGGGTCAACAGAAAGTAACATTTATTTCATTAAATCAGAGAATCAAGTGTTTCAAAACACACAAACACTACACCAAATTTCATTTTAACAAAAGAAAGGTAATCCCAGACTTTAGGAGGGCGTTCAATCACTAGAACTCACCTTAGTCACAGGTTATATTTTGTAGAACTACAAGAATAAACTTTTCATTTTTTGCTGGAAGAACCTCTCACATTCTGTTAACGATGTGTATGTGAAAAGTAAAAGGGGAGCTGAGAGAAGAGAGGAAGAAAGGAAAACCTTTTTGATTGCATTAGGCTACACTGCACGGTAATGGATTTTTAAGACAGCAAAAAATGTTACTAATTTGCTGATTCTCCTCAGCCACAGTAAGTGCTGCAGAAAACATGCCTGATACTTAATATGGTTTTTTTCAATCCTCATGCTTTGTACTAAAGTGGAAAATTGAATAAAATGCCATTTAAAAAAATTATTGCTATAATGTGAAACAGAATGAGTAACACAATAACAGACCATGGCGTAAGACATTTGTCCTTTTAGCAAAAGGATACAAGTTCTCTAGCAAGAGCAAACGAATTAGCCACGCCTGAGGATTTTAACTCACAGGAAACTCAGCAAGTGCTCAGATGAAGTTCACCTGAGACTGGCAGATATTCAGAGAGATTAAGTCATCATCAGTAAGGATGAAGTTAATGGTGGATTTTGAGATTTTGGGGATTGGGATCCAGAGGAGGTATCTAATAAGGAGTGAATTTTCTGTGTAGCAATTTAGGACAGCAATTCCTAAGGTTCATAAGAGTTAGAGGCAGGGTCAAGAGCCTGACGAAGGTTCAGCTGTGTATGCTGACATCAGAATTACATGTCTAAAAGCACCAACTATTGTAAAGGTTTGACAGTGCCAAATCTATCACTAGTATAGTGTACTTTTAGCTACTTAAGGTCCAAGGACTTAATCTGTAGTCAAATGTTTATCAATTGAAGGTATCTAAGTTTTAAACAATGTTTGTGGCATCCAGTCCATTCTCCTTTTATTAAGGCAGGATAATTTCCTATCCATTTCTCCATGCTAACTTCCATGGCATATAATTTCCACAGCATATATGACCCTATACCCCAAATTCCTCTAAATCCCAGTCTCTTCTGTCAATTCTACCCTTCAAGCTTATGGAAACAGAATCACTCAAATTTTAGTAATGGCAAAAATGATTAGGTATGAGACATTACTAAACCAGCAGTAATCAGCTGCTGAAAAAGGTGTCAATATGCCTTACTACAATACTTTTCAAGATACCTTATTTTCCACTTTGCCTATAATAATTCCACAAATAATAACAGAACAGTGTCAACTAAAGGACAACCCCTCACTGGACCAAGGACCTTTGTTTGCTTTGTTTTCTTTGTCTGCATTAATCTGAAAATCTTGGTCACAACATTGCAAAATGTAGAGACTCTCTGCAGTCCAGCATCTGTCACTGACAGGAAACTTTTCCTGAAATATATACAAAATGTTCTCACTTGTTCTTATTTCACATGATGCAATAGAAGTAATCCTGTGGTATCTTAATGGTTGCTTAATCATGTTGACTAGTTCCTCCTCCTGCCTTCTGGCTTTGTAGCTTTCTTTTTTCCAAAACTAGCTAGTTCCTACTCTAAGAGCACATGGGCTGACCCCAAGATGTAGCTCTGCAGCTCCCCAGGCATTTTGTGGAAGTGCAGCTTGGGCTCCTACTTGGCATTTGGAGCATTATCTTCTTTTGAAAACATAACCCTTCCTCCAAACTTCTTCCTCTTCTGCTCCATGATTGTGCTTCTTGAGCTTCTAGGACAAAAGTTACACTGATCTTTCCAGTGCAGATTTAGCTAGCAGTGCATGCATGCCATTTCTGCTAAAAGGTTGTAGGTCTGGTGGCACATGATCTTGCTGAAGGGGAAAAAGAGATAGCGTTTGGGTTTTGGTTTTTTTTTTCTCCTTCCCAGAGGTGAACCTTTTCCATAGATGAAACCCGTTTCCCCCCCTTTTTCAGAGGTCTGAGTACAGCCTCCTAATCATTCCAGGTCAGTATAGAAATGTAAAAATTGAGAGTCTGATTATTTGTCCAGATTTTGGTTTTGAGAGACCTTTAATGAAATAAAATAAAAAACTTATTTTGTCTTTCTTAATTATACAGTGTCTTTAAGAGAGGCTGTGCAGCCCAATTTTATAATTTTTTTTAAGTTTTAATATTTTAATGGTTTCTGGAATAAAGATTAAAACAGGCCTGCCTGCTTCCAGGAACAGCACTCTCCATTAGAAAACAAAGCACTCAATTAGCTAGCATTAAGCATCACAAATAAGACAGTATAAGAGGAAAAAAGCACGTTTAAAACATCAGGCTAGGAAGAAGTAGACAACTACTACATTTTGGTTGTATAACACTTGCCCACTCCCAAGCGTGGCTATTCTATTTCTGTAATAGATGTTTCTTCCATATGTTACAATTTCTACATTGTGAGCAGCTCCACTCTAAGCTTACAGAGATTAGGTTACAGTAGGACTTGTCATACAGCAATACAATAGGTCAAAGCAAATGAGTATCTAAATTGGGGTAGCTGTTCATAGATAGTAACAGAGAATGGCATTTCATGTTTAGCATGTCACACTTCTTATTTGGCTGTAATATGGATTTGCTCATGCATCACTTTTGAGCAGAGAAGGAAAATTCAACTTGGGTTCTATGTTGACATTAGACAAAACGCCTGTCCTCACAGTAACACAAAAAGCACCTCTGAAACCCAGTATTTCATTCGGAGGTACCTGGCTATGTTTACAGAGGTGAGCCCCACAATGCCAGTACTTGTTGTTTGGCTATGAGGCCAATTAGCACAGAGCAGCTTAGGTCCACCCTATCCAGCTCCGCCAGCCTCTGAAACGGTGTGGCTGCATCCAAACTGCCTGCTGGGAATGGACTTTGGTTGGTGCCAACTCCTAACCAGCACCCTGGAGTTGCTGCAGAAGGCGCCCTTTTGCCAGGGCTAGAACTATGCCAGGGTCATAGCGTGGGCAAGGCAGTCCCAGCGCCCAGGCGCATCGCCGGGCACCCCGCCATGCAGTACACAGGAGCCCAAGACAGGTAAAGTGGTTTGCAGAGCCGGGGTGCGTCTGTAGGTAGCAAAGCTGAGAAGTACATTGAGCCAAATTCTGCGTTCATGAAACAGTTACTTCTGGGGATTTCTACTGGCAGAGGTTTTGACTTGTAACTCCAAAGCAGACCAGCACAAATTAAAACAGAAATAGGGACTAAGAACAGTTTCAGAGTAGTGCAGTAGTAGGTAGAGTAACACGTGTGCCAAACAACAGGATTTGGCTTTTGACTGCAGTAAAGCTGTGGGAACACCACAATTTCCATTTCCTCTTCCACTACAATGACATCCTACTGCTGTAATGCTGATTTAATCTCCCAAAGTAAGGAAATGGAAAGGTAAAATTCATAACTCTAAATATTTAGACTTTCCAATCCTTTCTACTTTTCAGGGCAGGTCTTACAGTACTTCAGAAAACCACGCTGCTCCTTCTACAGTTCCATAAGTAACAAGAGAGGCACGATCTGTATAGTGAGTTGAGAGGCACTGTGCCAGAGTATACATAAAACTCAGTAAACTGAGAAGAGTATATAATAATGAATATGAGAAACAGTACTCAGGAGATTTACATTATACAGAATAAGGTATTTGGATGTTTTGCACTGGGAATATAGGGCAGCTTGTAATATTATCCGATAGCAACAGCTTGTAATTTACCCTTTAGAAATCAATAAAAACAATGTTGTAGGCTTTGCCTTGTTCAATAGTATGCTAGGGTAAAGCAAGCAGAGTTCCTCTGAGAACCCATCTTCCTTTTGCTGTGGCAATGGTGTTACTAAGCTAATCTTTAAATCATCTGAACAGCTTAAAAGACAGAATAGCTCATATCTAGCTGTATATGGGGTGAATAAAAAACATTTTCCACTAATAAGCAATAATGTTTAACTGGCATACTCAAAGTATGAGAAATCCAATACAACACTTGGAACATCTGCATACAGGACAGTCAGTGAAGTTACTCTC
The DNA here is from genome assembly GCA_035590195.1 of Aviceda cuculoides. Lineage (NCBI taxonomy): Eukaryota > Metazoa > Chordata > Aves > Accipitriformes > Accipitridae > Aviceda > Aviceda cuculoides. The sequence goes on along the minus strand of JAVJGG010000082.1, from coordinate 22,789,400 downwards.
TTCAGTTCACCCAAGACATGTTTATGTATGTTTACTTTGTCTTTTGCCCCTTAATTCTCCCTGTCAAACCCAAAAGGATGTGGGATAGCAGCAGACACAGTGCTAAAGCAAACTAGTGTAAATGCAGAAAATTTAAAAGTTATCTTATTTTCCTTCCAGGCTCACTCTTGCATTAAGAAATCATGTTGGAAGTCTCCTGCAAGAGCCACGGGAGCAGACTACCAGCCTCATTTTCAATGCCCAGGGCTGCAAGAACAGTATTTTACCCAGGCTCCTTCCCCTGCTATGTACATACTTACAAAGAGGATTCCAGATGGGGTTGGCAATTTGTTGGCTTGCCATCTGAACCAATCTCTCTGATATTATTTATAGAAGGTCTGCTTTTAAATGGGCTAGCTGATATTCTCATCCATCTCGCTGCAGCCCTTGACTCCAGGGACTGCCAGCGGACTGTCACAGCCATGACACTTGGCAGGCTGGGTCCTCGGTTGGTATAAATCAGCACTATTCTCACTTACTGCTGCTAAGGGTTTCACTTGACATTTTCACTACCACTTGATTCATGCCCCAGATAATCTGTCTCACTTTCATGGTTTTACTTGCGTATTTAGCAAAAAACCTTAAAAGCTGTTAGCTAGCTTCTAATTGAATATTCCAACTGAAGTGTCCTTTTAGACAGCTTCCAAGCACTGCAGTACTAAATGGTACATTATTATTATTAAAATTATTATTTTTAATGAATATAACCATTATTAAAACTACCATTTCAATTACTGGTACAGAAAATTACAATTTTCAGAGATTTATCACTACCAAAAAAGTATAATTTTTATTATACAGAAATAAACTAGTGGACAAAAGCAACATGTATTCTTATTTATGCTATGTTGCAAATTGACAGACAATAGTTAAATGTCAATTATTTCCCCCTTACAAAAGATGAAAAGCTATTACCATTACAGTATATTTAAATAGAGTTATTAATTTCTAGTCAAGTTTTTGCTCTACCTTTATGCTAGAGATTTACAAAACAAACAAATTGCATTTGAAAGGTTTGGCCCCATGAAAAATGCCATTCACCATTCTTTGGTCTGGACTACTGTTTGGTTTTTTGAACCAAGAAGCAGAACAATTTGGAATATTAAATGCAATTTTCAGCTGTAATCTGCCACTACAGCTGGTGGCCCACAGAAATGCCCAGGGCTATTTGAATGCTATTGCGGCAGAACTCACACATATTCCAAATCATCGTAAAGCTTCCTTTTTCCTAGACTGTCATACAGTGTTTTGGACACATTCTTGGGCCTTCCCCCCCCAACAGGGCAAGGAAATGACCTATGGTGGATGGAATTTAAACTGATACCTACATAACCTAAGAAATACAGGGCTCAATTCTGTATCTACTGAAGCTTCCTGTCTCCCCAAACATTTACCAATCAATTTAATTGAAGGAGCATCAGTGTGCTCAGTAAGATGGTCAAGAAAAGACTACTTTTCCTTTGGAATGTGCTCTTCTATTCATGTGGTTCTTTGTATGAAATACCTTCCAGAAACACTAAAACATCTGGCTAATGTCACAGTTAGAAACTTCTCCACGTAAGCAAGTTTCCAGTGCACTACTTGTCCACATGAGTGCCTGACCTTGTAGCAAAGCGTACTAAAAAGTTCTCTGGCCATAAATTTTAAAATACAGAGCAAAAGCAAGAAAACAAATGACGGAAATAATTCATTGCATCAACATGCACTAAAATAAATATTTTGAGGAAGGTCCCTCTCCTTGACAGAGGATTATTTTTTTTATTTCCTTTACAGTACTATACATACAATAGCAGCAATATTGCATGGTACTGATCATCATCTCTCACTGTATTTTATTTCCACCCAGAAAGAATTGCATAACCATAGTATAATTGATAGTGCATTTTTCACAACCCCCTCAACCAGCAGCCTCTGTTAGTCTGAGAAGCGTGCTGACTAGTTCCAGCAGTGGTGACCTTTGTATGGGCTCACTGAGATCACAGACTCAGTTCCCATAATCTGCAAAGAAGCCTTCAGCTGTAAACAAAATAATTTTAATGCTGTCTCTCATCTTTGCTCAATGAGAAATCCCATAACAGAGTTATCCACTGCACTACTAACATGACTAAACAGTGAGGAATCTGCTCTGGTATAACCAAATAGATTAGTTTACCTAAAAATCCACAAATGGCTCATACAATGCCCGTCACAGCAGAAATGAGGTATGAACTTGCATCAGTTGTTTCATTTTCTTCCATGGCTCTTAACATTCCCAGACTTGCATTAACGAACTATCACTTCTTCATCAATAAACTAATTTCTGGAATCCTCAGAGAATTACGGTTTTGCAGATCAGAAGAGGATGGGGAAGTATACAAATACGAAGATAACCTTCTTGTGAAATATAAGTATGATAAATGCTACAGCACCTTGGGAGTCAGCCAACCAACAAGAAGTACAGCACTTTATCCTGGGGGGCAGCAACCATATGAGGCAATACAACTCAGAGGGATGGCAAAAGGGATATACATAGTCCATACGCCTCTGAGAGGTTTGCCCTTTCTACTATTCTTGCTGCAGTTCCTGAAAAGCATTGGACTACAACCAGCCAGGTCCTCCTTGTTCTCTCTACCTGAGTGCAGGGTAGGCTGAGAGACACCATTACACTGTCCTGAGAATGCTGAACTTAGTGGGAAGGCTGACCCCTCTGATGTCTACACAATTTAATGTTTGATCCACAAGCATCAGTGGATCAATCTGCACAGAAACAGAGCTTAGTTCTTTAGACACAGTAAAATCCCTTTCATTACACCAAGGGAATAGTACAGTTTTACTTTATCTCAATATAAATGTTACTAATGGAGTCTGTTGAGAAAGACACTGTAATCAACCTATTCTGGTCAACGTCCTCTCCCTCCGCACCACTAATCCTTCCCACATGCAAGGAAAGCTTCAGCTCTGTGCCACCCCAGCACCACCACATCAGCATGTGTTCACAAGGTATCGAGGCTGCTCATCACTTTGCAAGACTGACCCCGTGTATTTCTCAAGCAACAGATATTCTTTACTAGATCCAGTCATACAGTGGAAGAAGTTAGTGTGGTTAGGTGATGCTTACCATCATCTGCCCGGGGTTTTGAGGATTCCTTGATTCACGTCAAGCAAAATCAGCCAGGTTAGTCAGACAGTGATGGAGAAGTGTTTAACCTCACTGGGGTGATTTTGCCTTAAAGGAGCGCTCACATAAGCTGCTCTGCTATGGATCAGTGTACGCAGCGTGTATCACCAGTGCACGGTGTACATGACCGGAGATGGTGCCAGCAATGACTACGTGGGATCAGCAACCTCTTCCGTCAGCACTTTTGAATCTAGAAGAGGATGGGGTTTTATGGCTGCTGAGCCATTATCATTTTGCTTATCTAACAACTGCCTGCATAGTAACTTTGTTTCTATCACCATTTATTTGTAACAAGTGAGGTTAATTAGTACTGTGTATCATCACATACATCTTGCTAGAACTCACTATGAAAGATGACAGCTTGTAGGAACCCACCACAAAGTACAGGCAGGGTTACCAAAAGCACGGCCAGTTTTCACCTTGACCGTCTCATCGGGGAAGCACGCATGCCAAAGATCATGCAACTCCCACAGAGGGCGTAAAAAGGGCTGTGATCATAGTGAAGGTGATCACACAAGGAAAGCAAAAGGCAAGAGTTATTTTATGCCCCCTCTGCCAGTCATTTAAATGGATATAAAAGATATGTGTAATTCTCTCTCTCTCTCAATGTGTTCGGGACCCAATACAGTTGCAGAGGTACTGACAATAAAGTAATAGTAGCATGTGAAAAGGATGGCGCATTTGGCCTCAATATGGAAAACAAATGCAATTTCAGCAATAGAAGAGGAATCTATGCAAATACTTCTGCAAAATACTATGTGTCAACTGATAGCCAAAAAGGTCCTTATTTTTTGCACCTATGCAAAGTGATGGTTTGGCAATTACGCTGACCATAAGAAGGACATTAAGCTATCTACCCTTGAATACTTAAGCTAATGGATAGTCTAGATACAACGGACAGGAACAAACTGCCCACAAAAATATCCAGAAGGGAAGTTTTAAGAGGGTCTTAACCATAAGTGCAGATATCTTCTGCAACTGCCTCCTGGTGGCATCAGTGAAGCCAGAAAACAACCAATATATTGAAGTAACCAGAGGCTCCACTCGGGGCAGCTCTCATCTTGCTACACAGTCACAAATCACTGGAGGCTGGTTCTCTGCTGACACACTTTTTGAAAAGTGATCATTAAATTAATTAAAGTTCCAACTCCATCAACATGGAGCCATTTCAAAGCTCCTCATCGCGGTCTTCTGAACTTTTTTATTCCTCTTTTTCTTTCTCATCTTCTCTTAGTGTGATCAAGAAGTGTTGGTACCGGTCCCATCATGAAACTAGCCACCTATACCAATTAGCTAATCCTGGTTTTTTGCTTGCTACAGCTGAACTGAAATTAAATCTCTTCCTAGCTTCTCATGGGCAATTCTTCAAGCCCTTTAACACAAACAGGTTTGGTTAAGGGCTTTGCTCAAGTTTCTCAGTGTACTGTAGTTATCGATCACTGTGGTCTGAAGTATTCCCAAATAAGGCCTTTGGCCCAACATAGCTTCACTTCATACATAAGTGCGCATTATATAAAGATTAGACTTTTAACCAAATTTAAAATTTTCACTATGTTAGGACAGTTACAAATTAACCTGGACATTTTTTTATTTTGAACCAAAGAACTCCCTGTCTTTGCTCATGTTTTCTTTCAGGACAAAAAGCAGTTCTGCCACTTCTCTAAATAAATTATATAACAAACACTGCTGCTTTTTCCCTGCATCCGTAACAGAACTTAATAGCAAGGCAATCACATTGGACTTGATTCATCTCCAGAATTTCTAGTTGCAATTCATTTTACACAAAACATCCTGCCAGGAAGGTGGAAGGGAGCCTAACATCTGCAGTCTAATAGATTACAGATCAAGACAGTCTGCTGCATACTCGTGAAATAGTAAAACGTAGCCTAGTTTTAAAAATGATATAATTCTGTGCTTCAAAATTCCTTATACCCAAATAAAAACTGGTACAAAAATTAAATTCAATAAGCTAATTTAATTTATATTCACAGGCCATATACGTTAATAGGATTTAGATTTAGACTTGCATATGTTTGTATTAAAGGGAGAAAAAAAATTGAATTTCATTTTTCAATTAAAAGTCAAATGCCACCTGAAATGACTGGAGGAAATTCAGCAAAATGTGTTCATACCATGTAGGACTGTCTTCTAAAAGCAGTTATTAATTAAAAATAAAACAAACCAACAAACAAAAAAACCCAACCAAAAACATAGAGACATTTTACTTTCAGGAAGGACTGCATAAGGCATATGGATACACCTAACATTGTTCTAAAAACTCCCCAATTTCAGAGTCACCATTATTTTTACTCTCTTTACTTCAAGATGACTGTATTCTCCATTTTCTGAGACCACAAATAGGCATCCACTGTTCAAGGCTTTTTTACATCTCCTTCCTCCTATTTTAAAGCCTGTTCTTCTATCATGCCCTCCTGGATACCTTGCAATGAAGTTAACTTAACAGTTCATCTAACCCCCCTACTTTCTTTCCCAGATTTTCCTTAAATCTCTACCTTCTCTTGGTCTTCACTGGTGTGTACAATTCTTCCAGCAGTCTAGTTTCATTACTGAGCAATTATTTTCAACAGCCATTGTCAGTCCCATAAATGGACACACAAGTAGAGATAGTCATGACTCACAAACACTAATGACAGTCTTGGCTGTCATCAGGCCTTGGTCAGGCTTATTGTCTTGGTCATCAAACCTAACGTTATTGGCTGCAGGAGGAGAAAGACTTGTATAACTTTCAACTTTGACATGGTAAGTATTAAACATTTAGTTTTGGTCAGGACCACTAAATTGTGTTTCTTCCAATAGTGAATGGAAGCAATCTTAGCAAACTAATCATGGGTACTCTGAAGTTCTGAGGGAAAAAGACAAATAACACTTAGTTGCTATTCAAAATGTCATTCTGAGGAAGGCATCTTTCCTTCAAGCTATTTGTTTATTCATCCACATCATACACCTCTTTGTCTGTGCATATTTGGTGCGTATGAGTGAACGTATGCATAGGAGTGAAGAAACAACATTACACCGGGAGATTGGCAAGACAGGAAACACTACAAGCACTGGAGAATAGAGTGTATATAGGACTTGCCAAGCTCAGCTGCCAAGTGTGTTTTCACATTTAGGGAAGAAGAAGGGAAAAGGATAGTGTCTTTATAGTATCAGGGCAGACATCACTTCGATCAACTAGGAGTTAAAACCTCACAAAACAGAAGCGAAAAGGACACACAACCTGCAGGACATGGAGCTATCAGTATCAGAAACTAGTTAGACAGCCTGGCAAATGCACAAGGGCTGTTCAACAACAGGGATCAACCTACTATTTGTGGTAGGCAAACCTGTCCTGTCTCTCATGACTGAAAGCCAGACAATGCATCTTTTGTACTATAGCCACATAAATGCAAAATAATTCATGATAACTTATAGCAAACTGCAAATTTGACCAAGTCATTGATTTGCAAATGTAACTTGCAGGATTTTCAAAATCAGCTTAAGACCTAAATAAAATAGTTGCATTTCATTCACTGAACCTTCCTTTACCCTCAAAAAGCAATCCCTAGCTTGATACAGTTGGGCAATTTTTGGTCAGGCCCAAAAGAGTGAGATCTGGACTGAACGTCACTGGCCTGGCTGTGTGTTGGAGCTTGCCTGGTGCCTGGGCACTGAGTATGTATGTAGTCCCAGGCCCTGTGTTCATTTCCTTATTTCCACAACTATTTGCATGTGTTATAGTCAATATGCTCTGTAAGTAATAGTGTATAATAGCTATCAAACAACAAATTAAGTGCTTAATCAAAACACGTAAAAGTGCTCACATTGCTATGCTCCGCCCTCTCAAGTTGTAAATCACATCTTTTAGAATGCAAATAAGTTTCATGTTCTGTTTTGATGTGACCAGCCTTATTCCACATCAGTAATTGTCCGACACAGTAATTTTGTATGCGTTCAATATTTCACAGCCTTTTTTAACAATTTCTGGCCAGTACAACGAAGACTCTAATCCTTGGTTTCCTATCAGGTAGCAAATGGGCTACCACATATACAGCTAAAATGAAGTGTAACAGTGCTTATTTTGTAAAATGCTTTCTTTTATGCCACATTTAAAAGTGTCACGCTATGAAGTTAAAATAAACAAACATACAACTTTAGACCAGAAATAAGCTTCCAATGAGATCTCTTCAAAAAGCAGTTAAAGATCATTTGAGATTATTTCCAAAATGAAAAAGCGCTTATTTAACACTGACATCAGTAAATCAATAAGAGGTCTAAGTCCAGGGTTATCATACAGGGAATTCCCTCATGATCTCAGAAATATGAAGAATTAATTGCTAGACTATACACTAGTCTTTTTTTTTTTTTAATATACACCATCTCAAAAGCCCCTCCTTAAACATAGGAAGCCAAATTTCAAAACCCCCACCAACTACACTGGAATTTAACATTGTTGAACGAGCGAAGAAGTAACATTGGGGTTTTTTGTTTTAAATAAACAGATTTCCACCCTGAGACTTTTAATTTAGAAACAAAGTCTTCACAAATTTTATCAAAATTTATGCAACCTCTAAAACTATTATTTCCATTCACAAGCATAACTTCCTTCAAATTTATAGGAACCTAAGGGATCTCTTGCGTGAGATCAGGATAATAACATCAGTATGGTTTCGTTTTATGTAACTAGTTTTTTTTTCTTCGTTTTTAGGTAAGCCACTGGTTACTTAAAAGGTGTCGCCTAGTAAAGGAGTCAACATAGGATGCATAGATGAATATACATAAAGGCAACATTTGGAGATGCTGAATCAGGCATCTGCATCCCTGTAGAAAGCTCCCCAGCCTTACAGTGGTTACAGGATTGTTGACTGAGACGACTGAAAGAACAGGTTGTGAGGGTCCTAAATGCCTATGTTATAACAGCTTCTACTCATGCTTTACTTGTACCTCTGTCCCACAACCAGTAGTGAGGACACATACTTCTTTACTTCCCTTCTGTGCAGAATCCTCTAGCTCTTTGCTCCCCAGAGTACATTCTGAGAATTTATTTCTATCGAGTGTGGCAGAAGAACTGTTTATTTAGATAGCACTCACTAAACCAAATTGTATTTGTTGGTGTGGCTAACAAGGTTCTTCAAAAAATACATATTTAAGCTGTAAAGCTCCCTGCCAAAAGATAGTACGGATACTAAAAGTTTATATGGATGGAAAAATTCTTGGAAGAAAAATTTATTGAAGACTTCTAATCATCAAGGATGCCAAGCTGCTTCACAAAGTCCACAAGCCTTGAACTGCTGCAGCACTGGAGCTGTATTTTGAGGAATCACATTCTTACACCTGCCCTTTTCTAGTGGTTTCATTAGGCACCCTGTGCCTACGATGCTGGGGAAACGGATCTTAAATCTGGTCCAGAACAATCACTCTATGATCTTACTGTAACCATAAAACTTGGGTAAATGTTTTCCAAGGTTATACCTGTATTTGAAGAGAATAGGGAGGGATGTGAAATACATACTGTGTGTGGATACAAGATGTAAGCAAGTGGCTGTTCAAACTTAATAACACAACCCAGCATTCACTTGTCAGTACTTTGTGCATTTCAGTTATAGGCATCTCTTAATTTCTAAGGTTACATTTCTCTCAATGCAGATCTCTCAACAATGCAGATTAGGCAGTGGGTTGAAGCTAAATTCAATTCAGACTTGATATGAAATAGATCTAAACTCCAATTTTAAAAACCACGCCACGAAAGCAGTGAGCTTTCACCTCACTCAACACAAGTAAGCACTATGAAACAGTACCAGATAATATAATATACAACACCTTTTGAAACTATGCTATACACGAAATGGAAACATTTCCTTACTGAGTAAGTAATGAATTCTCAGCAATTCAGTAACTGGCATTTGTCAGCTGTGTTTAACTTGAGGCACCTCAGCTGAAACAAAACTTATAGGAAGACCATAATGAAGTTTGGGCATTTTCATGTTTACTGTGACTGAAGTGAGTCAAGTAGCATGGTGAGCTGCTGTTTACTGCAAATGCTTGCCTTTATTTAATGTACTTTTTTTTTTCGTATGCAAGTCATATGATCATGATTTGCACCTACATCTTTGCTAACCAGGATAATTTAGGGGCAATAAAAAGCCCAGGTTAATTTCCCAGCACAACTAGTTTAAAGGCCATCATTATAGTATGATAGGAAGATGAAAAAATGGATGTGAAAGTCACTCCCTTCTGCCTGTTTCGTGTGCCCAGCTTCAAACCATCTGCCTAGCCAGGGCACAGCCAGGCTGGAGAGAGATACAGGACAGCGCTCCCTCCCACCCAGCACCCAGAAAAAAGGGAGGGAGGCCAAGGGACCCGTTGAAAGGGAAGCCCTTTCTCTTCTCTCTCTTTTCTCCAGACTGTGCTGGACTAAGGGAAAAGCCAATCATATCCACTATGCTTGTCACATACTTCCTCTGTCTTTCCCTTTTTAAGATGTCTCAGTCTGTCTCACTCCCCCATGAACACTGGTAAAGCACTGCCACATCTATTTTTTTCTCCTCATTTCAGACACCGCCCTCTTACCTCATCCATAGCCAGACCTCCTTGCTTCGGATTCCCATCGTCCTATAACCATCCTTTTTGTCCATTCCTCATCCTCAGCGGTTTGTATTGCACCTTTCAGTTGCTACATGCCAAAAGCCTACCTCTTTCAAAAACCTTTGTGACTTTGGACGCAATGACATCTCCTGAATGATTTTTTTTTACTACAAGCAGTTTGCTATGCTAAATGGTACATTCAGCGTATGTTCCATTCACTCACGGGAGCACATATGAAGAAAGCTGGTGCGTGACAGGTAATGCCAGAAGAAAAGTCGAAAAGCAGTGAAGTGAGGGGACCGAGAGGAGCAAGACGCAGAAGAATTTATCACTTTTTTGTATCTTTTGTTCTGTGTCAACAGAATAATCTTAAAAAACAATTTGTATTTGCTGTCTGTCTTCACCTATTCTGTATATTAGAAGAAAGATGCACTAGCTACTTGCTTTTCACATAAAGATATTATGTACTGACTATATGATAAAAAAGTTTTGAAATAAAAAATACTCCTAGGCATTTTCCCCAAGCAAAATTGACGACATTTACCCTCATACCATGACCTGTGATGGAAAAATATTTTAAAACAGCCAACTCATTTTCTTGAGGCTGTATTCTAGATTTCTTGCACTATTGGTGTACACATTTTTTAATTGATGGTATAAACTCTCACTTTATTTATGCCTAGACAGCTTCCTGAGTAACAAGAATGAAACATAAACCAGATCAGAAAACTGGATTTTTCTAACCTACAGCTAATGAATTATGTGAATTTAGTCAAAACTGATTTCAGACACAATGTGACAGAAATCTGGCTGCATCTTCCAGGAGAAAGGTTGAAAATATTTCACTGAGCAAGAAGTCAAGAGTAAATATTTTATTGTGTAACCGAACTTAGGACACACATAATTTGCAGCACATAATTTAACAGAAATAACATTCCAGTCAAATTAGCTAGCTTGACTCAGTGCACCGAAGGATAAGGCAATCGGAATTGCTTCCTCTATTCAACTTATATTTACTCAACTAAAAGCAAAACCAGAGATATACTTGATAGTCACTCCAGACACTACCAGAGGAATACATAGAGATAAAGTGCAACTATTCCCTCACTTGGTCAGCTTAAAACTACACATCCAACCAACACCCAGATGGAAAATGAACTGATGATTTCCTTCATCATCCATCAACATTGCCATCAACAAAATCTCCATTCTTTCTACTATTGCTAATAAGCATTACCATCAACATGTGTACACTATCAACATCAAAACCTCTTACTCTAAATTGCACGTTCAAATTGCACCTGCTTTTCATCCTTTTTCATCTCTTACTCTAAATCACACTTGCCAAAAAGGAAAATTAAAATACTCACTTTAGCTACATTTGTGTAGAGAAATGGACCGCTAGAATGCTCATTAAAAAAAATCAGACATAATTACTTGTCTCTATTCCAAAGAAATCTTAATCTACTTAGCGGAAATACTGCTCAATTTGTCTCCACCTATCCCCACCCTTTGTCGAAAAAGCAATCAGCTAATTTTCCAAAAGGAAAAAAAAAAAAAAAAAGCAAACCCAAACCCCAAGGAATGCCCGTCTGCTTCCCGCAGCTTTCCCCTCCCCGAGGCGGCAGCAGGCAGCGCTGCACACCGCTGCCCACTTACTGATTTTTTCCTCCCCTCTGGAGAAAGGAAAGCAGCAGAGCTGGCCCATGGCATCTACCGCTTTATCCTCCTCCTCCTCTCTGCGTGCACCTCCAGCAAAAGCTGTAGATCGGGCTGCAGTCCCCGAAGAAATTGCTTATTCTGCTCCGGGAGCCAGCGGGAGACTGGCAGAGCGCGGCAGGCCCCGCCCCGCCCCGCCCCGCCCCGCCCCGCCG
>JAVJGG010000082.1:22750417-22777648 GCA_035590195.1 Aviceda cuculoides | reverse complement strand
CTCGCCCTGCCCAGCATCGCCGCCGCCCCCTGCACGCGGGAATCCCAAACTCGCCCACTCCCCAGCGCCGGAGGAGGGCACAAGAGGAACGAAGGAAGAAAGAAAGAAAGGGGAGAGAGGGAGGGCGAGCAAAACTTCCCCGGGCCAACGCCCCCAGCCAGCCACCCACCCGCCCTCGGTGCGGCGGCGGGAGGAGGAGGAGGAGGAGTGGCTGCTCGCCTTCCCCCGCCGCCGGGGCAGGAGTGCACGAGTCAGGCGGGGCCGAGCCCGCCGCGCCTGAACTTTCTGGTGTCACGTCGAGCCACTCGCGGCCGCCGTGGGTTTCCCTTCCCCCTCCCAGCCGCCTCCGCCTCTTCCCCCAGCTGCTGCCGCCTCAGGACACCTTAAAGGAGCCGCACCTACAGGGCCCCCACACGCCCGGCGCAGCCCGGCAGATGCGCCCCGCCCCGCCCCGCGCGGAGCCGGCCCCCGGCCCGCGGGGTGCGGGGCCCGCTCGGCCGCTGCGCTCTTCCTCCCTGCCGGGCCGTTTGTCTGGGAGACAGCTGCCCGATCTTCCTTGTCTCGTCCTTACGTCAAAGGAGGGATGGGCGCTTAAAAAAATAGGCACCACTTGGCCACCTTCAATAAGGCACCGGTTGTTCAAAAAGTGTAAGTGTGGCTGCGTGCCCTCCGCCACCACAGCTCCCCGTCCCTTCGCAAAAGCGTGCTGAGAAAGGGGAGAAAATAGCGTTAAGTATATCTATTATTTATACTTAATAAATGGGGTCTCCTTCTTTCCCCCAGAAGCAAACCCGAGGTTCTAAGACTAAGCAAGGGAAAAAGCCGGTCGCGCTGCTGGAGGAGCGGCAGGCCTAGCAAGAGATGCTGAGAAACGGACTGGGATGATCGCGCTCCGTTGGGTGGGGATTCGCTTCCCACTTCAGTAGGAATTGAGCTGGTCACCTTCACTCCAGGTTACCAGCCTTCCTTCTCAAGAGGCTATGTTACATATCACAAGTGCAGGTGATGAAGGTCACCTGGTGGATGTAATAGGCTTTTCTAAGGTAATAAAAAGCTAACGAGATGCAACATCAGTAAAGAGTAAATTAGTGATTAAAGATGAAAAATAATCAAAGGCAGTCCTTCAGATATTAGTACTAGTCCCAACGTTACTCAACACAATCATTAATTACTTGAAAGTAAATAAGTAATAAAACACTGAAGAGTGGAAGTTTGGCATGCACAGCGAGACAGGATAGTAAATGAGCACAGCCTGTGTGGCTTTGGCAAACAGTCTATTCATCCAAAGTATGTAAATAAAACCAAATGTAAAGACATTGTGTTGAAGTATTCTTGTGTTCACCAGAACAAAAAACACCCGGCTTCCTACCTATTTTGTCTTGTGGTTCACTAAATTTTTAAAAGAATTAGACAAACACTATTGGGGTGCTCACATGCTGTTAGCTATCAAAGCACCCTTGCAGGGTAAGTACATTGTGAATATCCAAGCTTTTGCTGCAAATAGCTGTCATCACAAACTGTTCTGTTAGACAACAAAGAATGTACATGAGATACGTGGCTGAGAAGCAGCTCTTTGGTGCCCAGTGAACTCATATTGAAGACTGACCCCTGGTAAGCCATTCATAATGACGACACTCCGTGGATGCCTCATGGCTCTTAAAAGTTGAGCTCATACTGCCTTTTTTCCTTCATTGTGGGATTTAATAAAATCTCTCTCTCCTATCTGGATGTGTTTTTCTGCTAACATGTAGATATTTAATATTTTGAGATTCCCATAACTGTTTAATTTACCAGAAATTTGCCAACAACTTTTAAAGTTATTGTTGTAATGGACAGATAACACACGCACATCCATACGCCAAGCATGATCCTACAAGCCTTCTAATTGGCTAATAGGCTAATAATGAATGAACACAGGTATACACAGAAATTGTGGGATTACGGTCTAGAAAGTCTGCACAGAATTTCCTGTCCAGGAGACCCAGGAAAACCATGGTGTTTCACTGCAAGATCATCTGTGTGCACTGGAAAAGCAGCCTTTCATGGCTGCAGTTGCTTTGCTTTCAAAAGTAATTTTTTTACGTTCAGAATGTAAAAAAAAAAATTCAGAAGAAACCAAATCCACAAATACTTTCCGTTAAAAGACCTAATCTTGCACAGCTCCTCTGGCAATACCTGCAGTCACTAATACATTTTGAGCACCCATTGAATAAAACAAAGAGCCTGTGATAGCAATGGTTCTTAGCATTTAATATTAATATGAAGGATGTATAAAGCATGCACTTGTTTTCCTTATCCCACCGATAAAATACATATGGCTTAGATGACTATTTTAATATTCTTGTTTATATTCTAAAGACTAATATTTACAGTTGAAAAAAGAATCCATTTACCACAAAATGAGGGTATGAATTCTGCCACTACTAACCTGCACCTTTAAAGTGTTTTAGTTCATATGACACGCTTTCCAGAAAACCAGTAATTTGATCAGGGGCATAAATCCTCCACAAAAAATTTCTACTGCTTGATATTCAAACTACTATTTGATTCACAAAATTATATGTTTGTTTTCCTAGATGTAAGAATCTCAGACTGGAGAATCCTATGAATATTTCATATTTCTTACAAAGATAAGTCAGCTTATCTGAGAAGAACAAGTATAATATAGTTAACATCTTTGTAAGGTATGGTTCCTTATGAAAATAGAATTGTCTTTAAGCTAAGTACTATTCCAAAACTAAAATGCATTAAAATAAGATTGCCAGCTTGTAATTTTTTTTATTCTTTTCCATCACCACTCTGTTATTAACAATAATGAAATCATCTACTGTTTTAAGAATTATTATCTGCCAGTAGCAAAAACAAAAAAATCAGGATGCTACGCAAGTTTTTAAAAGAACTGTAACAGTTATTAAATTCTATACTCATAGAAATTCATTTTAGCTGTGCAGTTGCCTCACTTGCGGAGATGCTGTCAGCCTAACCAAGAGCAAAAATAAAAGAACATGACCCATATTCTACAATGTAAGTGAATTAAACATGAATACTACAGGGCATAAGTGAAGCCAGTCATCAAAGCACAGAGAGACTATTTCTAAGTGAGCAGTATCTTCCATTCTGCTCAGGATCAAAACAATAACACAGGCAATGTTTTAGGCAAGAAAACAAATATTCTCCACCACGAAAAGTTAAAAAAAATCAGAAATGTTGAAGTAATAAACCAAATGATAACATATATTTTTCTGTTTTATGTAGGCATAATCTCCTTCTATATAGACAGAGCACATCTACATAGTACCTAAATGAATACAAAACTCCCGATGCTGTCATCTTTTGACAAGTATGTTTAACAAAGCAGCATATGAAGCACAAAGTCCTCTTGAACTTAAACCCAAGCATCCTTCTGTTGAAACATGCAATAACCATAGTTCTTACTGATTGATTTCTAAGCAGTCCTGGCAATCCATGGATGTCAGGCTGACAATACTCTATTAAGCAATAGTGGAATTGTCACAACCAGTGACAGAACTCTTTCATCCATCTACAAGCCACCTTTTAGCCAAAACTAACAAAGCATACAAGCACAAATGTGGATACAGAGAAGAAACAGGATTTGAGGAGGGCCCTGGCCTTTCAACACTGGCCAGATCAGCCTATGTCTTCTAACTTGCAAGATGAGTGTAGGGACCAGGAATTCAATTGGAACCTCCAGAGCTGGATATGGTCCATCTTAAGTATTTGGGCATATATTCAGTAACAAAAGCGGGCCTGATCACTTTTTCAGTGCTTTGCTAGCTCAAGGCCTGTAGTCTGTTCTGTTTTGACATCTCTTGAAATTCTGGTGAGATATATGAAGTACATTTTGACAGAAGTTACAGCACAGCAGCAAAGCATTCAGCTGTTTCAGGCACGTAAGTGTGACTGGATATAGAATTATAATAACTTTAGCCTTACGAGGCCTAAACAGCCAAAGTATTATTAAAAATTAACAAGCCCAAAAAGAGACTGGTATGTATTTTGTTGGGAGGCAGGGAAGCTGGAGGGCACCTTGGGATTGAAACTGAGGGGTGGAATTTTTCCAGGTAAGGCAAGGTGCCATCCTTTACCAAGGGTGGTTGCCTAGATTAGCCAAGACAAACTGGTGCAAAACCAGCAAACAGAACTCCTGGCTTCCACCAAGCAGAAATTATAATTTTGAATCTTGGAAAGTATCTCTCTTCAGAACAGATAAAGACTAAGAGAAACTAAAAGGTATTCATTCTAAGCAGAGGCAATTTCAGCCTTCTTAATGCTCCTGAATACTGTCCAGCTGATCCAGAAGGAACCTAGCAAAGCTTTTTTTTGAATGATGCTTGTGGTGCAAATTATGTAAAAAGTGGGTAAGGAAGAAAAGTTGATCTGCATTTCAACTTAAATGTATTTCTGCACTCAGAACCTAAGCTGTTCCCAAGCCTATGTGTATAAGCACACACACACAGAGTGCAGAAAAGTGTTTCACTGCAAGTGTTGTTTTGGGAGCACCTACCAAATCAGAATTACAATCCCCATCTAGAAGAAAAACCAGGGATAAACAAATCATCTGTTGAACTTCCCAAAATGCAAACATTTTCCTACTGTGCTTGACAGTGCAGACTATGCCTCTATTTCTTTCTGATACTTGGTTTGTAATGCAGTGTGTAATTCTATCAAATTTTCAATTGTGTCCTTATGAAAACACTTCCAATTCAATTTTTCTGGAGAAAAACCTTAAATGACTATACTAAATTAATTTAAAGTATTTGATTTTCTTACTCTTCAATGGCTTAAGAATATTCCTAGAAACATGTCCTATAAAGAAAAAAATGATACTGAGTTGGCATTTGCATTCTAAAACAGAAGTGCTTATTTTAGCTATGCTTTTTAAAACCACATTAAAATACTTCCAGGGAACTCTCACCACTAATATGTGTTTTACAACACTGCCTTCTAGAGAGAGAATCTTGCTCCTATTCACTGTAAGTCACTATTTCTGCAAGTTCCATTTGCTGAATGCACTGTACCTTTTCAGCAGAGGCTAGGATGCCAGCCACCGATATGCCTGCCTTCTATTTTAAGTGCAACCTCAGGGCGAGGCTCAAGACCAAATCTGCCAACTGTCCAGATTGTTTACCCTCAGGAATACATTCGGAGCCATGTTTAGAATAAGCCATACAGCACTTCTGGGTGAAAACCCCAAATATATTCAAGCTCTGCAGAGTACTCACGGCACTCTTTGCAGAGTGGACGTGTCTATCTGTGGTGTGTATGCCCCGAGGTATCCCAGCTATTCCAACAGTTATTTTGCCTGACTGAGAGCGCACGTATGAGATGGGCTTTATAGTGGATGCCAGCATATAAGAATGTGTCCCCCTTGACATATGAGACTTGTAGATAAGCCCCAAGACAATGACAATGTGAAAAGCTGGGGCAAGGTCCACCTCACACTTCAGGGTCTTCCCAAGGCTCACCTTACAAGCCTAAGCCTCTGAGACCTATCAAGCATTCATTTAATTCTACATTCGGCTAGTTCCTGCTGTTGTGGAAAAGAAGGATTAAGGAATGTATAAAAGCGGGAGGACTGGAAACTGAAGAATATGTTAGTTTTGGAGGTGGGGAAACCCCTTCAAAATCTCAAAAAGAAATTGAATCTCTTAGCTTAATACATATTACTAAATGCCACGTGTGAAAAAACAGCGCGATTTAAGTCAAGGCAAAAATTTTGGTACTTATATACTTCTTCCTTCTAAAACTTCAAAGGTGAACGAACAGTTGAGATAATGAGGCCTGAAAAGAGTTATGTTCATAGCCTGGCAGTCTCTCAATGATTCTGCCAAGCAGTAAGTAGTTAAGAGACAGCTGTCATTGTCCAATGATGGTTTACTGAGAGTTAACCTGACTGTGAGGACACCAAAAAAGTTTTAAGGAGAATATAAAAACTTTCACTTACTTTCAATATATTTAGTGTAGCAAAATAACGAAAATTTTTTTCTTATGTGTATAAAAATTAAACAAGAGAAAGATATGTCAATGGCAAGGCTCTAATGACTACGTTCTGATAGCTAAATTGGTAAACCTTGATTTCCAACAAATTATCCCTACATCGTTTGCCTTTTTTTATGAGGACTTCCATTATTCGCCCAAACATTGTTTTGAATATTTTCTTTACTTTTCTGATTTACATTTAGCATTTTTAAATGTTTATTTTGAAGAACAGGAAAACATGGCTAGCAAGAAAAAGAAGTTAGAGGCCTGTTCTTGTATTTCCTTCCCTTGTTCTCATTCAAACATGACAAATTTTTATATTTAAAATAAAATGCAATATGAACACAGCACAGTGAGATATTTTTTGCATTGTACATATATTATCGATCACGTAATGTCAAAACTTGCTTTCTGGAACACTGAGTGTTATGCATAGCCTAGAAGAACAATTCTTGTTAAAAAAAATCAAAATGAATTTTCCACAAGAACAAGCAAATTGAATAAACTTTTTAAAAAGGAAAAAAAACCCCCCAAACCAACAGTGACTACTAATATTCTTTCCCTTCAATGTTCGTCAAGAAAGTCAATGAAATGCACTGACACTGTATCATAATTTTGTGTGTCAGATCTGCTAATGCCACTGACCCCAACCAGTATTTTATTGCTGATGTATTGCTCTTCATTATCGTTCTATACTAGAATTCTTCTGGGATTTGGAACACTTATATAAATAGGCTCACTGAATGTGCCCAAAATTTAGCTGGCATAAAGTTGCATGTGGAGGCCCTGATTGCGGCCCCCTTTCCACTCCTATTGCAACACTCCTCAGTATTGCAACGTTTCCCCGATCTCCTACATTTGGAGCTCCAGAGCCCAGATTTGTTAACTTTCTGAGAATATTACAAAGTTCCTTTTCTCCTGCTTGTTAAGGCTGCTGGTAAGAATGCAAGTCAGGACAGAGTTGAGATTCAAGATCTTTTATGTAAAATTTTCATTTATTAAGAGGTAATTGACAGTACAAGAGCAGAAGGCTCCTTAAATATGTATTTTTACAGTCTGAAGAAGAAGTAAATGTTGAATAGACAGATGCCCTGTGCTCTTTGAAGTTCTGGAAATTAGTAGTAATAGGTTATTTCTGCTGACTCTCTGGTGAGAACAAAACCCCAGCATTTTAGGTAATTTTTCAATTTTTTGCCATATTATTCTGGCACGCCAGTGAAAATGTGGTATTTGGTGCTGTGCAAATATATACTTAGCATTAAAGAACAGAAATGAAGGGACCAATGCTAGTTACTGTGCATTACAGCTATGTTTTTAAGATTGTATAAAAGGCTTTTCATGATTCATGGGAGGAAAAAAGGAAAGTAGCATAAACTCAACAAAGGAATCCATGTAAAAATTATATTTAAAAAAATAATTAATAAAGTTTTGACGTTGTCAGCTGATAGCGCTTGCTAGATTGCTGCACCTTAACATGGTTCACTGAAATCTGCCTGCGTGCTGTCATTTGCTTTGGTAAACTGTATAGCTAACCGAGGAACACACCTTAACCAATCTGTTTGTTCAGATTATAAAGAAAAAAAAAATGTTTTGAAAGAAAAGGATTAACCCTTGACTCTCTTTCCTTTGAAATAACATATTTTGCCTCAAAGCTTTACAGAAAAGGAATCTCTAGATTTGAATACATCCTTAAATACCTCCTTTTCTTTCACAGCCAACAGTCCTTTGAAAAGATCAGCCACAGTGGGAAGAAGGACTGTGAAAGGAGCAGGGAGAAAGAAGGATCCTCTGACCAGTGACCAGGTTCAGTACAGAGAATCCTCAATTTTAAGTGCTTGACTGGCACACACATACAAAACGTGCAGGAAGTCAGACCAATGACCAAGATTGATGCCCTGTTAGGAATTCTAGCTTCCTCCAGGCCATTGAAATGAGAAAGCAGCTTAGTCTTCCAAGCAGTTAATTCTCCACCATCGCCAGGGCTTTGACCACTGGCAGCTGGTAAAACATCCTTGTTCCATGCCTGTACCACACACTTGTGAGACTCCACAGGACCATCATCTTTTCAGCTTACCTAAACCCATTCAGCTCAGCGAAGGGCCGGGTGGGCTAACAGCCCACACTATAGCAGAGATCAGGCTGGACTATGGAACCATCTCTGGCTTTATACTTCATGCAGCTTCAACAGCTGTTTTTCAGAAATTCAGCAGTCTCCACCTTGAGTTTCAAACAGAAGTTAAGTATGGACCCTTCAGGCAGCCCTCTTGTTTAAATTGTTTTATCTGCTTTATGTGCAGCACCACAACTTTCATCTGAGATGCACAATGTAATTTAAAGCAGTATGTATAAGGTTAAGCCTGTATCTACGCCAGCTAAAACTGATACACGGAGTACAATCTTTTGCAGATAGCAAACACGCTAACAAAGTTATTTCAGGAACAACTTTGCTCTCAGTCTTTCCTAAAAAGACAGAAATGGGGCAAAGGAAAATATTTCAGGATCTAGCCCACATATTCTATAATATTGTAAACTTATTGACTGTAATTTTAAAAAGCTGTTTCTTTCCTTTTACAATTTTCTTCTTGCTGTTTTAATTTACACTGTTAAAAGGAAGGGGAAAACAGCATGGAATTTGAAACGTTCATTCTCACAAACAGGCACAAAAAATGCATTCATTATTAATGCATCTTTGCAGCAAGTGTACTGAATAATCTGCATTTACTACTTGCAGGTGACCCTATAGCATATGGCCAACCAACACATCATAAACATGTTACCAAAGCACTGAAAGTTGGATAACTGTTGGTGTAATTTTAACCAATAGGTATTAACACTGCCATGGCTGCCTGTGTGTGAATCTATCGGGTTCACTGTCATGAACAGAAGTGCCAGATAGTCTCTTCTAAAGGATCAGGACAGGCAGTAACTCTGACTCATTTCTTAGGGTATTCTGCTCCAAAGTTTTCTTGAGACCAAAGCAGAAAAGTCATTCTAAATGGAAAGGAAAGGAGAACTGGGAATGCCAGCCAGCTTTTGCTTTCTCAGATGACTGTGAACTAAACTCCTTTTGCTTAGTCATACACAGATTCTTGTTATTCCCTTCATACATTCGTCTCAGAAAAAACTAAGTAACACAAAATACATATCCTGCCCCAAAGTTAACAGAAACTTCTGCTGGAACCCACCCATTGTTTTGCTACAACCCACCCATTCTTTTGCTACGTATGAACAGCCTCCTAATTTTAATAGTGATTTAAACAAATAGTTCTGCCAGTTTTCCATTGGCCTCCAATTACAGATGAGAGAAAATATTACAGTTAATTAAAATAAACCTAATTATACTACTTAGCCAAGAGACTTAAATATTAACAGAACATACTCACAGATTTAAAATTAAAATACATGCATTTTCAAATAAACTCAAATCAATAAATTATTTTGTAAGTCATTATGTATAAGAGTATTGACAACAATTAATCTGAATGTTATGTATACCTGGAAGAAGTAAAAAGTAAAGTAAGAACAAGTGAAGCAATGCTTGGGCATTATGATTTTCTATCACATCTCTATAAAAAGGTGTAGAAGTGATATCTACTTAATATAAAGTTGGTAACACTGAAACTGCATAATCTAAAAATCCTCCTGGAAATCTATGGAGTCAGAAGTGAGCTGACAGCTAGGAGTGATTTACTGGAAGGTTCTCCAAAAAAGCCAGCCAGCACTACACCTAGAAGAGTTCCTTGTATCTTCATCTAGAAACATGCTTATGTCTTTCAATCTCAGTTTTTAAGATTTATAGCTATGAGGGAAGTGTGTACTGGAATTTTGGTTTCATATATGAACACCTATTCTATCTGAACAAAAAATATATCATTTTGAGAAAAATATTTTCATTCTTAAAAAGGAAATCAAGAATTGGGAGCTTTGACTGAGATGCCTATATTAACTGAGTACAACATAAGTAACTGAGTGGGCATTCCTACGTATTTCTTTATGCCAAGGACACTGTGATATTTATAAAGGTCAAAAAAAACGGAATGTGATTCTGCATTTTCTGTCAGAACAAGGAGCAGATACAATATCTACTAAGTGAAATAAGAAATTATTTCTCCTTTCCTCAGTGTATTGAAAAATATTTCTTTACAAAATGTACTCATGTACCAACAGACTTTAAAAGAAGTAAAATGGTTTCCTTTGTTTGCTCTGGATTCTGTTTATTTCCATAAAATTTCTGTGTACTGTACAAACTACAACTGTGTTTCCCTCCTAGAGAAGGGAGACATTTGTTTTCATCCTTAGCAATGATAAATATGTTCTGGAGATAGGAGAAATCACTGGTTACACCTTCAGTATCTGCTCTGATTTTTAAATTGCTGGTTTATACTAATTGATAAAATAGGATTTATCTATTTACTTTAATTACAATGTTAAACATGAACTTTTTATTTAAGTACTAATGAAGCTTTTATGTAAGAATGCAAAAGATAGCATAGCTTGAAAATTAAGCTCACATACAAAAGATAACAACATGCAACAATCAAAAAAGATGCTCCTTGAAATGGACATTCATAAACATGTCAGTGTATGAGACTCCAAACTGTTTCCAAAGAAAATCAACATTTCATTGAATCATGTACTAACAATACATGCAAAAATGAACATCTGGGCTGTACTCGGTCCAAAGCCTGTCATGGGGAATCTACTGTGCAACTGATAAGATGCAGCTTTGATATATGTCAAGGTACCATACAAATCCCATAGTCAAAGGCTGTCCAAACCCACATTCATTCAATGCTTTTCTGGTGTGCTTTTTCTTAACCTCCTCCATGCGAACACCACCCACTTCTGTGGCTAAATTGATTAAAAGGTTTCCAGCAAGAAAAGAGCTGCTTAAAAGGAACATTTTGTATTACCTCACAGTAAAGTAAATACCAGGAGTTATGCTATGTAGACGTGCATGCATGTGCATATACACAAACATGCGCACACACACAGACATATATATGTATGTATCAACCCTATACACTGATAATTTGTCTCTAATGAAAACTAAAAACAGGCAAGCACCAAACAGAGCATTTAGACAGGAGTGATGTGTCTGCATCGAAAAGCTGAATAAAACCCAATTATTCTACTATTGTCCAGCAAAAGAAGTAGTCATGTTCAGAACTGGCTCAGTTTGAACAGCCTAGGTTCCATCTTCTTAGGATCCAGAAGCTGGACACTGCCTTTGCTAAATCTGCCACAAGATTAAGAGTCCAGTGGGCATTTTAACATTGTGCCTGTGACCTCCATAAGACTAGACACTCCAAGAAATAATCACAGGATTAGCATCTGACTTGGGGCAGGGGAGGGGCTCTTTGGCCCTATGAGATCTGAATTCTTTGCTACTCTGGAGAAGCTCCTTGAAGAACACCGGTGCATCATTCAGCTTCCACAATAAGCTGCCAGTTGTGGCTTTTCCAGCCTTCAGAGGCTTGAATTCCCCCAAGCTGGGGAAAGAAAAAAGCCTTGATATCCAATTTGAGTGGTAATTGTAACCAAACTATGTATGTAATAAGTACTGCCTCTTTAAAATAAAAAAAGTGAAAGCTGACTTAAGTACCCATGTATCATCAAGCAGAGGATACTGGGCTTTGGATCCCAGTAGGGTGAGAAGCCCGACTCAAAACATAAAGAAAGAGGAGAGGTGCTGACACAGTTCTTTGTTGGCTTGTTCAATGCACCACTCAGTTCTGCCTGCAATTTCTTGACTCTGCTCTGAGATACTGGACTCTGCACACAACTGGAAATGGAGGCGTCTCATTCTGGCGACAAATTCCTACAAGAGATATTCACCTAAAACTCTTCTTTGACTTGTAAGTTTTGTTTATACACAAAGACATATAACAAACCCCTCCTTTACTACAAAACAGCAGAACTTGTCAACATAATACACCTATCGAATGCACTTTTCAGTCAGGTAGGTAACATACATTCAGTCCATGTGTTATATTTCATGGTGCAAAAGACTGTGGACGAGGACTGTGGACCAAAATCTGTTTGGAAAACAGCCTTTAAAAGAAAGTCTGTAGAGACAATTCTTATTATAATGGCACTAATACCACAAAGTTATTAATATAATTGCACTGATGGATCATTACATTTTAATTTGCACGAATGCAAATTTACATTGAAAAAATGTATACATGTGACAGAATGCAACCCCTTACAGATTCTTCCATTAAATTAAACCAATAAAGACAAAAGTGTTCAAATAAAAAAGCAATAGTCCGAATAGCTACCGCTACAAAAGAAAAACTTATTAAATATATGCAGCTGACTAATTCTTTGCCCTTGCTCCTCATAAGGAACCTGAATAATTACAGCATCATGCTGAAAACTGGTAATGAGACAAAAAAGGCCCCATGATACAGAGAAGAAGTAAAAATACAGATGATTATTTATAAGGAAATTATTTACAATAGTTTAAAAATAACTAATGTAACTAATAACTAAGGCATTAGGATTTACACATCTGAATTTCAAATTACAGATTTAGGTTTACTTTGAAACATGTGTTTGTTATGCCTATATAGAAAAAAATTGTACTATAATATTTTAAACTCCATTTGGAGAAAGAGTATGCCTTCATCTGTTTTGCTTTCTTCAAAATTAAGAAAAGCTATCCCCAAGAATATAAATAACCACTAAGTACATTCAAACCAATCCAGGTAATTATGAAGAAAGACAAACCAGATGGTCTGTATATTTCTGAAAAGAAAAAATATATATGAGAGGCTCTGACTAGATAACTAGATAACTGCAAGACAACTGGAAGATGTAAATGACTGAGGTAACAGATCATCTGGATTATGGATGGTAACTGAGATATTTCGAGATTAGCACCTCTACGTCTTGGGTAATACACTAGGAAAAAAAATTACAATGTATAGAAAAGTGAATTCACTAATAATAAAGATCACAAAGAATTCAACATATGCTTCTAAAAGAGTACATCCGTAGGTAGGTGTATTTGCAATGTAAAATAATGATTGCTTTTACTTGCTTTCATGTGAAAATAACATTTCTAATATTAAAGATACACTAAGAAGTCTCCTCTTCTGCCAAAGGTTGTATAACATCCTAATCAAGTGATGTAAATTTTTAACATCGAATGTGTTTTGTGTTTGCAATACAACAGATAGGAATGGGAAAGGAAAACTATTGGGCTTGCCTGCATTTGCAAGATAAGACATTAACACTGGCTGGGAATTTTAAAGTACTAAGAGCTGTTTCTGAATAATTCCATATGTGAATGTTCTTATTTTGGAATAAGAGTGCTTTGTTCCTGTTCAGCTTGACCCACTTTCTAAGTGTATTTAACTAGGAACGGTTTTATGTGTAAGAAAGCCTTTTGTTTGTTCTCTTGATTAAAGCAATAAAGTTGAGTATCTAGGGTTTCTGATTCGAAACACCTTAAACATTAAAAAATAAACCAAAACCAAGCTATGGAAACAGTGCCTAGGTGTTAAAATGAAATTGTGGCATTTTCACTGTTTCCCTAAATAAGTGATTTCAAAGGTAAAAGGTTTTTTAAACAGTCATTAGTCAGCAATTACTTTCTGCTGTAATCTGTAGGCTGTGGATGGTTACTCAGAATTCTTTAAGACAAATCTGCTCTTTGCAAAACACAAAGTTACAGCTGAGGTTTTTAAAAGTATATGCCAAAGGGTCAACTGTAGTGTCTCAAGACTTCAGAAATCAAGCTATTTACCTAAAGTAAAACCATGCAGTCTAGAGAGGACAAGAGGAGCTCACTCTTCCCCTGCTCACAGCTGTCCCAAATCCAGGTGAACAGAATCTGTGGCACCAGCTCAAGCTGTTATGCTCAGCACTGCCAGTCACATACACCCAGATACCTGCTCAGAATGCAAGCTGTGTGCATCCATCCTGACTCAGAAAATACAGTGCAGACATGTCTAGAAGCTTAAAAAATTGGAAGCCCAACTTCAGGTGTCTGTAAGTATGTCTAATAAGTAAGAGTACATATGTACGTTTGACCTAGGCCCAGTACCACAGCTTAGGCCACATAAGTCTCCTGCGCTACTGACGCTTGTGTAGGAATTAGTACATAGCTCAATGCTATAGCATCAGCCTGCAGACAGCAGCCAACACTTGAGAAGCAGGAAGAACAGCTTCTTTAAGCACTGTCATCTCCAACTGATCCCAAGTGCTCCTTGTCCGTTCCACAGCACAAGCATGCGGGGTAGCTTAAACCGCTAAAGTAATATCAGATAGTGTATGTCATGAGTGGTTAACACATTTAATCTTGCAATGGAACAGAGGAACGTTCACATAGGACGAAAGGCAGTGTAAAAAAGTTGTATCTTATGCATTGCTCAGCCATTTATTATTGGCTGTAAATAGCAAGATTTGGCACTGTTCTGCCTACAGTGGTTCTATTCTAACTCACGTCCTCCGGTAAATCTTCAAGCTATGGGGCAGAGGGATTAAGCCCAATGCCGGACTGTCCCCAGCTGGATGGCTGACAAATAAGGGCCCACAGGCAGACTCAGACATACTTCGCTAAGAAGAAATGGAAACTCTTCACCTATGTAATAAAGCAACACATTTATGAATGTATGTTGCACCCTCCCACAAAGTGCTCTAAACTACACAAGTGACACCCTCCAACCATTTGTACCCAACAGATCTGTGTAACTGTCCTATAAACAGAAGGGTGGTTCAGATTTCTCTCCTGTCATTAAATCTTAACTCAGATCTTAAATGTTTGATCATAATTTGAAAAATAGAAGATGGCATACTATGTATTCAGCAGGTACTGTGATGGCCCTTTCTGATGTGCTTAAGAACAGATTAAAACTTCAAGTAAATTGGCAGGCTACTGTTAAGACAATAATGTCATTTTTGTGGTCGATGTAACCTCGCTCTTACATTCTATGGTTTCTGTGAGAAGCAGCACATTGCTGCTTTCTAGGAAACAAGAAATGACACTATATGCCACATTAACAATGCCTCTTTAAAATCGGCCACATTTTATCTTGAAATTATTTCCACTGAAAAGAAACCACTTTTACAAATAGTAGAGGCTTCAAAAAATTTTATATACAGTCTAGAATAAAATTAAATTATCACCTGTTTCTATTCATTGCTGAGTACTGTTCTGAAAGAGAAATGTAAGTTGTGGTATTAAGCAAAACAAGCCCTTTTCCTCAACAACTACATTTTTTTGTCAGTGTTTGTATTATCCCTTAAGTACAGATATCTATTGGTCTGTAACTATGTCTTATTTTAGAATACCTCACAGGGATTATGTAGGAAGCATAGCAGACTCTCTCTGTGTAACCATGCAGCACACTGGGTTAGCTCTTCAGATCTACACTAACCATCAAAAACTGAAAAATTGTGACATTTGAACAATGGAAAACTGGATTTCCTTTCACTCCATGTCCTTCAAAGTACTGAAAAACACTCCTCACAGGAACTGCAACCTTCCATTTGATGTTAAGACTACACAATAAATACATATCAACAAAAGCAACATCCTAGCTAGGAAAATTTTAAGAATAAAAACTAATTATCTTTAACTGATCTACTCAATGACAGAATATTACATATTTAGTTTGTTCCTCACCTCCTAGGTGGTCTGTTTACTTTTTGCAATTAACATATCTTGAAATTAATGTTTTAATATTTTCAATTATTTTTAATATATTAAATTTAGGAATAAATTAGTTGTTTGGACACCAAAGTCTGCTTGAGGAAAAATGTCTTTAAAGCAGAAATACTTAAGATATAAAAAACCTGCTGCATATTATTGAATTGTATTTTATAGCTTACTATGTTATGTTGTGAAAAATCAATTCTGTCTTTTTTGTATACTCAACTAAATTTTCAGTCATGAATCACATTCTTACTGATGTCAAATATGCTTTTGTGCTTTCCTGTTAGATTTACTTCATCAGTTTTGTCCCATTGTCTGCACATATTTTTGAAAGTCATTTATGGAAAATCTTATTTTTGCTTATTTTCAACTACTGATAACAGCTCTGGCATGAAAACACATCACTACTTCAAACACCATTTTGTTGAAAAATAAAAGGACAACAGCCTTTTGAATAGAATTACATTATGGTATTTTTAAAAGAAAATTGCAAAAATTATCCTGTACAATAAAGCAAATACTACATACCTCATAATCACAGAATCACGGATCACAGAATCACAGAAGGTGATGAGAAGGTTTTACTTACTTTCAGTATTAGGAGATGAATGATTGAATTCTAAACACCATGCTCCTGTCTTTAAAGCTCCCCGTCACTTTCTAATGAAAAGTTTGTTACACATTTGCCAATATTAAAGCTCAAAGTCAGGAATGTTAGAATTTGCCCTCAAAACAACAAAATACTATTCTGAAATGAAAATTTCCACTTTCAAACCATATTTACATAGAGGGTTATTTCCCCCTCAGTCAGCTTGTTCTCCTCCTTATCCACACACAGAATGTATCAATATGGCTTTTCAGCTATAACTGGTACTACAAAATTAATGTAAAAATGCTATCTCATCAGGAAGAATGCTATACTAATGGTCAATGTTTCAATAGCAGAAGAATACCAAACACAGAAGAAACTGCCCAATGTAGTGATATGTGATGAGATATGCTGCTAGAACTAAGGAGAACATCCCATCAAGTTCTAATGTAAGACTGGTGAAAAGGAATCAGTAGGGGACCACTCTGTTCTCAGTAGTGAATGGAAAATATTTGATGTCTGTAAGAAACCACTGGATCATCACTTTCTTGGCTTCTAGGTTAATAACTAAAATGTAAGCGTTTCTCTGCCATGTTTAAAAGAATCATTTTTATAAGTCAATATTCTACCACACAACTCTGCTAAGAAATAGTGCTTTAGGGAAAGACTTTGCTGATTAGCACACAATACCTGTTGCTTTTTATGTAGGCAAAGAGTTATTAAGCATACTGCATGCATAAAATTGCAGCAGCTGTGGATAAACTCAACACAAACAGTGAATTAACTACTAATTTCGAATGTTAAGAAATAGCTCCTGGGAAGCTGCCCAAGACATTTTTATCCAAAAGCAGTATGACTGCCATATTACTAATTAAAATTTGGGAAGAGTGCCACAGATATGCAAGAAACTCAAAAGCAGTAACTCACAGCCTAATAGAGTGGAGAAAGTAGAGGCTAGCTTACAAATAGTCTATCAAGGATATTAAAATAAGAAATGAAACAGACCTAGAGGTATTTTGAAATTATAGAAGAAGAAGAAAGAAGGACAGATAACAGATAAAATCAAAGAATGATTCATTATTTTAGAAGAAGTGATTCACTCTCATGCAAGTAAGGAGTGTAAAAGGAACCAACACAAGGTATGTGTAATTTTGCAGGATGTAGAATCTGGACAATTAAGACAGCATTTACTTGGTTACCATTGCTGTTTCCAATGTGAGAAAATGTTTTAATTGCTGTATGAATAAAATCAATCACATTTAGGTCAAACCATCTGTGGACAGAGAAGCAGGAGAGTATCTAAAGGAGACAAGTGCCAGTCTTTCTCTTCATTTAAACCACTGTCACTTTAAAAAGATTTCAGACAAACTGGGCAAACTTCATATTTCAGACTGTATTTGAACCCTTTTCTTCCTTGATGATGAAGGTGTAATATTACTGTATTTTTTGCCTGACACTGTAAATGCATTTTTTAAAAAGAGCAAACCGAGGG
This sequence comes from Aviceda cuculoides, assembly GCA_035590195.1. Taxonomy (NCBI): domain Eukaryota; kingdom Metazoa; phylum Chordata; class Aves; order Accipitriformes; family Accipitridae; genus Aviceda; species Aviceda cuculoides. The sequence continues at coordinate 22,759,900 of JAVJGG010000082.1, read as the reverse complement.
ATGTTGATAATCTATCCAACTATCAATTGGTTTCCAATTTTATTTTCAGTCTTCTATTTCTTCTCAGTATTATTTTGAGTTCATTGAGTGATGCTATCATATCTGTTTTCTATTTCAGGTACAGATGAGTCCCTTCCTCTGTTCTTCTTCTGTAATTCTTTCTTCTTTGTGGGTATCCCCCAAACCTGTTGCTGACAAACTAATCTTCAGCCTTACACAATGTACCACCAGGAGCACCTTGTTCTTTGTTTGAGAAAGGGGTTTTGAGTAGCTGCCTGGCTAACATTGTAAAATGTAATGTGGAAGCATAAACTGCACCACTAAATCCTAACTCAAGGTTATTAAAGTTTAAGTAACTAAAAAGTTACTTAAATGATTCAAATAATTTAAGCCTAACAGCAGCAATCTAAAAGAATAAATTTTGTTTGTAACATGTTCTGATCACAACATCATTGATCTCCCTCAGAAATGTGAAGCTTGCAAATATAATGCATCTTTTTGTCATTAAGTTGAAACTTTGTATATATATATATATATATATAAAATTAGCAAGCAAGCTAATTAACAAATATTAACAACTGCTCAAGTAGTGTATCTTAGACTCGCATCTTGCTTGAGACATCTCTTTGATTTTGCCTTACATACACGTTTTAGGACAGGATGAACAACTTTCTGTAAGTGTCTCCCGTTTCGGAGAGACTGTAGAAGGTACCTTGATGACAAGGTCAGACTGGACACTGAACCTGTACATAGTTCCACTGAAACGTAAATTGACCCACTAATGTTCTGCTACTTAAAAAGACATCTCTTTGAGGTATTATTTGAGCAGCAAGGAGCATTACCTTTTACCACATTATTATACTTTTCTCCAGATAAAATAGATGTTTGTAGTCTGATATTTCAATTTCCATATTGCTGTTGCTAGATTGCAGGGGAACTGTAATGGCACTTTAACCTCCAACTTGGCATGTATTCCAGATATATGAGTTCTGGCTGTGCAAAAAGTAAGAGTAACCTGCTGGGTGGTTTCCACCAAGGAACAGACTTTTTAAAGTTTTTCTACCTCAGAGATAGCACAGGGAAGTCTGATATATAAACTTCTTACTAGACACTCAGGAGAACCTTATTTTTTTTTATTCAGTTTACAGGGTGAATACAGCTTGGCATGTGATAACTTTCTTTAATGTATATATAATATAATTTTAAATTATATTACTATAAACAAATTTTCCTTGAAACAGGTCTACGAAATTCTTCATGAACGGATCCTAAAAATATTTAGGTGAGATACTCAATGCTAAAGGAATATTTAACATAAGAAGATTTATATAATGCTCCCTTTGATGGTCAGAGGGTCTATTGAATATCTGCACTGTGATATAAAGAACTGACCAATCATTCAGGTGAAGCTGTATATTTTGAGAAGCTCAACTTATTCCAGCATTCACTGGTCTTTGGGATTTGAGGTGACATACAACAGCTGCCATGAGGTGGGTGGTCTGAAGAAGGACAATTTGTTGGTTTGCTGTTTTGTTTGCTTTAAAGAATAAACTGGACTCTACTTTGAGAATGAAGCTTCAACATTATTGTCACTGTCATGTCAAATATTAACTCCTGAATACATACCCTGAGGGGCTATCATGCAGATGCAGAGAAATCTTCTGGTGCAGATGTCTGTAGGCTCTGCTGAAGATAGTGGATGCTGCTCTGTAACATACTGTCAAACCGTGTTTACCTGCTGAGCATATTGCTGCAGCTCAGCAGGTGTTTTGCCTCTGCCTTTATTCACATTGATCTTTTATGCTTCCCATATTTTTAAACATGATTTTAAAATGTGCATCTACCAAGTTGCTATGTGTTGTGGCACTTATTAGCCATGGTAATATACAATTCTTTGCTGTGTATGGATTTCTGTTTCTAACATTAGTTCTGATCCTTTTTTAGATCTTTTCATCTTATTAGATGCATAACACTCCAGTCTGGCCCAAACTCTAGGTAACAAAAAGTAAATACTGTTTTTGTATTTTCTGTGCACTTCAAGGAAAGAAGATAACTGCTTGAATACACATACACATAGAAAGAACTAGAGCTGGATACAGTGTTTTGTCTGTATTAAGTAATTTTCAAATTTCACTGGTTCTGATGTATTAATAGAACTGCATTAACTCCCTCCTGTGTTTATTGTAATGTCCTAGCTACCTATAGTTACTAAAACCCCTGTTGAAATCACATTTTAAAACATTTCAAAATGAGTTTTTCAAAATTCATTAAAACATAGTTTCTTCTTCTCTGAAACTAAAAAATAAGTCTTTTAAACTCTGTTCCAATATAGCTGTTTTCCTTCTCCTATTGACTTTAGATAAATATATATTAACATGTACAAACACAGAAAATTAAATGCATGTATTTGGCCAAGATGCATCTATGTCCACACAGGACTGAGAAAAGTGGGCATAATAATACTACACTTTCTTAATGTGGTATCAGTGAAGAACATCCATTCAAATACTATGGCTAGAGAAAGCCAGATGTAGCACTCATGTAAAAATAATTCAGGAGAGAATTCTGTTCGGACTGTGAAAATGACACTTGCCATAAATTCTTTACGCATTGTCACATCAGGATTGAGTTGAAGCCAAACAAGCATCTGATTCTTGCTTTGAATACCAGTTGACTGACTGCTGTTATAAACCATTCAATGGGACTCATATTCAAAAGACAGCTGAAAGAATAACTGTCTCATTTTAGCATTCCGAGATGTCAGTAACATGGCAAGTTCAAGAAGAGAGATTTAAACAAATATTTTGAAAAAACATTGTCAATATCTACCAAATATACTACTAAACCACTTTCATTTGTAACGAGTTATTTAACAAATTCCTTAATCAGATACATATTCCAAAATATTCTGAAGTGTATTTGTGAAAAACGAAGCCTCAATTTTACTTAAATGAAAAATTTCATAGCATGTTAAATAATCTTGTAATTTCTCTTTAAGCATTTGGATACACATAAATAATATTTGAATGTACATACATGTACAGAAGACATTAGATGTATAATTATATACCCAGATATAAACATAACTATGAGACACGCATAACACAAGGTTGTAAGTATAGTAGATAGATAGATAGATTAGATATGTATAAATATATCTCACTTTGATTTTGACTGCTGGGCTTAAACCGCAACAGTATTTAATCATAAGTCCTCAAAACAGTCCTCAAGACCAGTGAGCACTTCCACCAGCAATGCTGCAGCACAGGGAAACAAGTTACCACAAGGCAGAAACCAGGCTGGCACTAAAGCCATACACGGAGTCCTGGAACCTGCACTAACTGTTAATAGTGCTGTTTATGTAAAGCTAGGCCAAACAACAGAAATTTAGAAGTAGTACTAACTGTTCATGAACACCCTTTGTCTCCAACACAGTGTTAGTTTTATAGCATTAAGAATGAAACAATCCAGCTTGAAAAGTGGCTGAAAAACAGCAGATGAGGCACCAGGTATATCCTACCTATTAATCAGGTATAGTTTTTATGATTATAAAAAAACAATATGTGCTTAGGAAAAATGGAGTATAATGCATTATTCACATGTATTTCTGTCATTGATAAGCCTTTGAAAGACAGATCTTTCCATCAAAATTAGGTCAACTGGAAGAGGTGCCTGGATCAGAAGTTTTCCTTTTATTTTACGCTCATCGTACCTTTAAAGGTTTTCCAGAATCTGGGGACGGACATGGTGCCTTCATAAAGTCTTCAAATTCTTGAGATTTCTTAGTCCTTAACAATGTATCTTCATAACAAACAGAAGTTTTCATCTTTTTGAGATTCCTTATTACTTAAAGATGAAGACAGGACTTTCCTTTAAAGCTGTCCACACGAGAAAAGATTCCAGTGAAGATGTTTCTATTCAGTTAGTTGGGATGGCAACGGTCTTGGAAGATTTCCCTGATGTTGCATGTTTTGTTATTTCTTTTTGAGGATATGATCATTCCTTGGTCATGAATATTTTCATTACTAAAGCTAGTATGTTTTGGAGTGGGAAACGTTAGATCCACCAAATAATTTGCTTGCTGGAATGATTTCTGGTCAAAATTTTTTTTTTATATATTTCTGTGTATTACCAGAAATCTGGAAAATGTTGCGAAGTATATGAGAACAAATTTATCATAGTCTTCAAGTAAACATTATACTGCTGAGGCTCCTTGTAAAAGATTTTTCACATTTCTTTCCTGTTATTAGAGGATCCATACAAGAACAGATACTCTCTATTCCTTAAGTAGGTCAAAGTTAAGACTTTGCTTTATTAAGATTTATTAAAACTGTCCATATTCTTGTTGAGATGGAGCTATTGCCCACTGACAACATGCCAAATAGAGATTTGCTCTATTTCTAAATTTCTATTTCTAAAGAAAAAAGACAAAGTTAAGTCTTCACTGAACTTTTAGTACGAATTTCAGTATCACATGCCTTCTATCACCACTACATTCAACCTTTGACGTGACTGCAGCAAAGAAAAAATAATCCCAAAAACATAAAAACCAAGCTGTACCAGTACAAAGAAGAAAAAATATAAACTGACCTCCAAAGACCATGACCTGTTCCCTGCTATAAACCTGTCTTTTGAGATTCACCTCTAACATGACATATATAAAGAATCAGCCTAATTAGGAGAGGTGAAAGAAGCAATTAATATAAAAAATTTTCCATTTTGCTGTATTACTACTTGACCATTTTCCCATGTCATCTGATTTCTCAGAGATCTGCAGGTGCAGGAATGGTATTTTTAAAGATATTCCCAACACATCACACAATTCCTAGATTTAAAGGGGTGACTGCATTTAAGAAAAAATCCTCAACGTTCTCCAGTTCTTCCACTTAGAGTGTTTTTACTCATGTTCTTAATATAACTAATAGCAGCCCCAAGATCCACTATCAGCTACCAGGAACTAACCATCACAGAGAGTTTTATTGTACAAGCCATTATCCCATAGTCTCTCAGTCCATAGACCTTCCATGTGTACCATCTGAAGTTCCAGCTATACAGGACGTGTGGCAGAAGTGAGAAGACAAGCCTAGAATATTAATCATAGGGATGTGAAGCTTCTGTTCAGATAAAGCAGGAGGAAACAACTGTGATTTCTAGCATTGTAATGATCTAGGCAAGGTATCTGTACAATGTTTGAAGTCTTGATGGTATTCTGAACAGTTATTATGAAATCTGTTGTACCACTGAAATGCTCTCTGTGTATGAATATAGTCCAAGTAAGGTCACATCTCTGCCAAACCAAAGACGTTTCACTTAGCTTTAATCATCTATTAATACCACATCTAATCTAACTTAGTCACACAGGCTGTCTTTATAGTCAACAGAGAGATGAGCAGCTCTGGAGAGTGATAAATCTCACTTATCTTAAACACTCATTTCAGGATGAGAAATGGAACTGAATTCTGGGGATGGACAGTTGAACACAAACTTTAGCTGTCAGCAAGAAGCACTGCACAGTGTTCCTGGAGAGCCAGGGTTGAAGGACAGACTTCTGTCAGACTCCATGGATATTATTAGAAGAACTGCCTAATATACGCTCCAGAAAAAAAAAATGGCTTTTCAGGCATGTAACTTATAGACACAATTGATATAAGAGGAAAATGAAGATGTACTTACCAAAACCAATAGAGGACTCACAGTAGTAGTAACCATTTGATTGCTTTTTTTTCAACATGGAGCAAAGATCTAGGCGGTGCAGGATTTCAACTCCAAAATAATGGCTTTTAAAATCTTCATACAAGCTTGAGTCAATTTTTTTCACCTTTAAACAGCAACATAATATTCAATTAGCCCTTCTACTAGAAGACCGAATTTTCATGTTTAATTCCTATAGTTTTCATTTTAACCAGAGGTATAGTTAGAATTGAAAACTACTTCAAGATGCAAAAAGAATACTGAAACAATAATGTGTCAAATCTTCTGTTTTAGTTAAGCACTGTCTGCTGCAGAACTTAAAACAAGGAAATAAAAGTATCATTACTCCTCCTTTCTACCCCTCCCTCTTCAGTCCTGTGGGAAAAAGATCGACATACACAATGCTACAACTGCTTTAACTTCCAATGGTTTGCAATAGTCTTCATGGAACATACAACTGGAAATTATTCTTACTGTCGTCACTGAGCATGCTACTATAAGGAAGAATCTCAAATGTTTGTCCAGGGCAGTTTTCTGGGTCTTTAAAATCACCAAACAGGAAAATGTGGTTGTATGTAACTAGCACTAGGCTTTTTATCTCAGTAAATCTAAAACTTACAGTGATTTATAGTATCAGTATCATTCTGTAGTTTTGCATATATGAAGTGGAACATAATAAATATTCTATTAGGCTGTTTTCAGAAAACCTCATTTCAGTAGTTATTTTAAAAGTTTAGGGTTCCTCGTTCCATCATATTTTCAATAAAACTAGATGATCTCTGTAGAAATTCAGTATTTTCTCCTTCAATCTACCTCGCAATAATGCTGTTTGCTTTTTAAAAATTGTTGCTATATGTTAAGGGATGTTACAAGCGACTGCTGCCTCCAGCAGCTCCAGCCCAGGGCTCCCTACTGCCTGGCTGCTGGCGCCCAGCCCCATGCCCCAGGGAATCGGGGTCTCTTACGGATGTACCTGCTGCTTTCATGTCCCAGAGACATGTGTATCATGCTCAGAGGACATGGACACAGCTGGCTACACAGGCTGCCACAGACAAGGTGCTGCCTTCAACAGCACCCACATACATGGCTCACGTCAGACACAAGTGTGGACAGCCCCCAGGAGAGACAGAAGGTCCCTAGTGCAGGCACACATATGACTGTCTCCAGGTTCACAAGCACATGCACGTCTGTGCATCCCCCAAGCACCGTCACAGCCCCTCTGCCCGCCTGTCACCCCTGCCCAGATCCCAGGCCTCCTTACCCACCCCACGGGTCCTCCACTTTCCGGCTGGTCCAGCTCAAGGTTTGGTAGTGAACACCCGCACCTCTCACACGCACAGCGTTTGGGGAAGATACAGACATCTGCCCCCAGCAGCCAGCAGCCAGCACCCTGGCTTGATCAGACAAGTGCACCCACCAGCCCCGTTTTACACGGGACTGACCCCTTTTACACCCCATTCTGTCCAGTCCTCCTTCATTCTTCCCCATCCCCTTCCCCTACACATGCCCCATCTGTTCGCACAGTCCCACCAACACCCTGGACCCTCAGCTTTACATCCCCAACAGCTGCAAAGTCCCAGTTTGCCTGCAGTTTCTTGACAGGCCATCAATTAGTGTGACTGACAAGGTTTGTTTCTTGATTTTATGTATTATGTTTGCCAAGTTTGTGTCTCTGTGTATTTTGTGTATGGCTTCCCCCTTTCCCTTACTCTTCCATTTGACAAAGTCCTCAACCTGACAATCCTACTGAAATAAACATCCCCACACTCCACATGCCCTTATCAGTCTGTGTGGCTGACCAGCTTTGGCTCTTGTTACTGCCTCCCTCATCATACATTGGTCAAGTTTGTGTCTCTGTATGTGTTGTTTAGGGCCTCCTCCTTTCATTACTATCCCCTTCTGCACTGAAAAGGTCCTTCACCAAACACCCTAAAGGAGACAGACGCTGTCTCCTTCCTCGCACCCTGACCCTATATACGTTCATGTGAGTGTCACACTCAAGCATTACTTGTGGCGCTTCATTCACAATTACTCACATGCAAGATGGGCTCTCCCTAATTTAAAGACTTTTGGTCATCTTTAGTAAATTAGACTTTTGGTCCCCTAAAGTCTAATTTTGAGAAGGTCAGAAATATCTTTCCATTTCCTTAATCTCTGAAATAATGACATCTAGTGGTGGATGTTTTTCATTTTGGGTACATTATCTCCTTGGAAGTCTAAATTTATTCCAGCTTCACTGTCATTATTCAAAATTTGATATTCTATGGCTAGATTAGTCCTTATGTACTAAGGTTATTTTGAAATTAAATCATCATTCTTTGCTTTTTGGCTGACAGTTCTTTGAAATACATTTAGACATCAATCAGTAATAAAAAAAGACCTTTTCAGCCAGGAGAACACTTGTCAATAATGTGAAGCCTTGAGTACTTGTGGAACAAAATGAAGAAAAGATCAAGATCACCACTTCACGCTCCAATAAAAAAATACCATTTACAAGAGGTTGGGATGTTGCTTGTCAAAAACAGATTGGTAAGGTGTAAATCGAATGTTGAATGCTCAGGAACTGAGTTATGCTTGTGATGCACTACTGAAAGATATTTGGAAAAGCAGCCATGGAAAAACTGTATGATATTTTTAGCAACTTGGAGCAATTTCTGGAGCAGTTTGCAATGGTTGCAATGAGATGTGAAAGGATGAAACAATGCAGGTGCATGGGAAGGTCATGGTTCATTTCTTCATTGAAAGGCTCCAGAGCAGTGGAGATGAAAGAGAGGAGTTGTTCCCGCATGGGGAAGTTACTGATGCTGATTATAGAGATATGCTATAATTGCAGCAGGGTGAGAAACAGAGTACTTGAGAGGCCATTTTGAAGGATTTGGTGCTGGAAGGGAAGGAGGAAGACACCTGTTTCTTGAGGAAGCACTGTAAAGGAACACGCTTGCGTAACGTGAGCCGGGAGAGGCGTTGCATGTGGAGCTCTTGCAAGACCAGCAGGACACCAAGGAGACAGCATCTGGTAGCCCTGTAATGTTTGTGCCTCCTCTCTGTGCAGGCAGGAAAGGTGCGACCTGCCATCCCCAGCCTGCAGTTAAACCCTCCAGCTGCATGGAGTCCCTGTGAATGCTGTCAGCAGGCAGCCAGGCAGCATTTGCCCCCTTTGTGGGAAAAGAGGCATGAAAGCTCAAGTGGTGGCAGGCCTTAACACGGCTGCAAAGCAAGGTGCCCAACGCCCCCGGCAAGCAGCTTCAGTTTCCATCTACCAGACCCAAAGCCAAAATGCCCATCTCCCAGCACCACATGTCCAGCTCTCTAAAGGCAAGGGCTGCATATCCAGATTCATTTACAGTTGCTTGAAGTAGCTCATTAAGTGAACCGCAGAAGCCTCAACGGGTGAAAGAGGTGGGCAGCGGGGAGCCGGGCAGTGGGTAGCCATGGGTCCCACTGGAGCACTGGCAGGCCGTGCAGAGGCAGGTCATGGAGATGCAGATACTTGGTGACCCTTGCGGGCTGGCAGGCTGGGCCGCTCAGGGGTCTTCTTCCAGCCACCTCCTCTCCCTCCACCTCAGCCCGGGGCTCCGAGGAAGCCGGGGAAGGAGGTAGCGAGAGCCACTCCCGGGGACGGGGCAGGTGCTGGCGGGAGGATCTCGAGCCCCGAGGCGAGGGGTGCTCCCATTCAGCCGGGAGAGCGCAAGGGAGGCTGAGGGTCCATCCCCCATACGACGGCAGGGACCTGCTGCCGTGAGCGGGCTGCTGTGGGCCCCGGCAGCGGGGTTGGGGGCAGCGGTTCTGGGC
>JAVJGG010000082.1:22711395-22750353 GCA_035590195.1 Aviceda cuculoides | reverse complement strand
GGGGGGGGGGGGGTCCGGCGGCGGGGGGGGCCTGAGGGCAGGGAGCGCCACGCACCTGCCCGGAGAGGGAGGGGAAGGGGGTCAAGATAAAACTTTGGGGCTGCAAGGAGACGGAGCAGCCAAGACGAGCCGTCAGTCTGTGGTGAGGAGGGTGAGTAGAGGGGGGACGAAGCGGGAGAGGGTTGGAAGTGGGTTGCTGACAGCAACTGTGGACTCTGTAGGGGAAACTGGTATGGTTGACCCCTGCAGCCATATGTTCTGTACTTGTATAGAAACTGGTACTATGTGATGGTGCTGCATAAATACCGGGGTAGGACCCTGAAACGGTGACCAGTTCATGCAGCTGCATTGTTGTGAGGATCTGTGGTCAGTGCACATGGGTGTCTCGTACCTCTGAGGGAGGATGATTTTGTAAGCGTATATACATGTGCATGTACATTACTGTATTTATGGGTATTTGGGCTTACATATATACTTACTAAAATAAAGGACACAAATTAAAACTGTAAAACTATTCCAGCGTTGCTGGTAGTTAGCTCAGTTACACCTTGCATGGGAGCAAGATGGCGGCTGTAGTTACTGGCTGCATCTTTTCACTTGGAACAGGCAACATCTGTCTTTAATTCCTGGTAGCTTCTCAGTTTCTCCAGGGTTAGAAGAATGAGTGTTAACCTGCTGTTGTCAATTTCAGTTACTTCTCAGGACTTTTTGGATGAGTCGTGAATAAAAATATCTTTCTCCAACAGAATGAGTGCCACACCAGCCACAAGTTGTGCCCTGCCACCACCACTTGGGCCCGAACAAGAGGAAGAAGAGCGCTCCGAGACACACATGTCTGTTTTGTGGTATGCAGGGCAGCTTGCAATTACTTATTATGATACAGAAGATTGCTCAGTCTACTTCATGCCTGATATACCTGATAATGAAGACCTCACGCTACTACATAAAGTGATTGGGGAAGTTAATCCTCAATGCATAGTGACCAGTGCAAAACAGGACCAGAATATTGCCAGATTTCTGACCAACCTAACAGCTACTACTGGTGATAAAGAAAGAAAACCAGAAATTGTCCTGTTTCCTAACATGGATTTTGGCCTCGAAGTCAGCAAGCAACGGATCCTAACCAGGCAATTTCCATTTATCCCATCTCATATGACTGCAACAGAGAAAATTCTCTACTTGTCCTCAATTATCCCTTTTGAGAGCACACTCATGATACGGGCCCTAGGGGGACTCCTTAAATTCCTAGACAGGAGAAGGGTTGGAGTTGAGCTCGAAGAAAGCACTATTGCAGTTCCTATTTTGGCCTTCAAAAAGTTCGTGTTGTCAGATATTGTGAATATGGACCAAGACACTTACTGTGTCCTGCAGATATTTAAAAGTGATATCCATCCTTCTGTGTACAAGCTGTCCAGTGGATTAAAAGAAGGATTCAGTTTATATGGAATTTTAAACCGTTGCAGGTGCAAATGGGGAGAAAAACTGCTGAGGCTGTGGCTCACACGACCTACTCGGAACTTGACAGAGCTGAACAAACGGTTAGATGTTATCCACTTCTTCTTGCAGGCTCAGAACCATGAAACAGTCCTCACCCTTCAAGGTTGCCTCAAGAATATTAAAAATGTGCCTCTTATTCTAAAAAGAATGACTCTTTCCCACACAAAAGTTAGTGACTGGCAAGCACTCTATAAGACAGTGTACAGTGCAGTGTGCCTTAGGAACACATGTCGTTCCCTGCCCAACAGTATTGAACTCTTTCAGACTATTTCACAGGTCTTCACTGATGATCTGCACTACATTGCTAGTCTAATCAGCAAAGTGGTGGACTTTGAAGGCAGCATCTCAGAGAACCGCTTCACTGTTAGACCCAATGTGGACCCCACCATCGATGAGAAGAAACGGAAGCTGATGGGACTGTCAGACTTCCTTACAGAAGTGGCACGAAAAGAATTGGAGACCTTGGACAATCATATTCCCTCCTGTTGTGTGATCTACATTCCTTTGATTGGGTTCCTTCTCTCCATTCCACGGCTACCAACTATGGTGGATAAGAGTGACTTTGAAATCAAAGGCCTGGACTTCATGTTCTTGTCAGAGGACAAACTGCACTACAGAAGTGCTAGGACTAAGGAGCTAGACAGCCTGCTGGGTGACTTGCACTGTGAGATCAGAGACCAGGAAACACTTATTATGCACCAGCTGCAGACAAAGATCTTGGAGAAGTCTGAAGTGCTTAGCAGTGTGATTGAGTATACTGCACACCTAGATGTGCTACTAGCTTTGGCAGTGATGGCCCGGGAGAATGCCTACTGCCGGCCACGCTTTACTCACCGCCATGGCTTCTACATAAAGGATGGAAGACATCCACTCATGGAACTATGTGCAAAGACTTTTGTGGCCAATCCTGCGAACAGTGGCGAGGCTACCAGGAGAATAAAGATCATCACAGGGCCCAATTCATCTGGAAAGAGCGTCTACTTAAAGCAAGTAGGTCTTATAGTATTCATGGCTCTAATTGGCAGTTATGTCCCTGCCACAGAGGCAGTGATTGGAGTAATTGATGGGATTTACACAAGAATCCACAGTAGGGAATCAGTTTCTGTAGGGCTCTCCACTTTCATGATTGATCTTAACCAGGTTGCCAAGGCAGTAAACAATGCCACAGAGAGGTCCTTGGTACTTATTGATGAGTTTGGTAAAGGGACCAACACACTCGATGGCCTGTCCCTTCTGGCTGCTGTCCTGAGGTATTGGATCAGTCAAGGAACACAGTGTCCGCAGGTCTTTGTCTCCACTAATTTTCACAGTTTAATGAAGCTAGAACTCCTCCCTGACACACCTCTTCTAGAGTACCTGACCATGGAGACCCATCAAGATGGAGATGAGTTGATATTTTTCTATCAAATCAAAGAGGGCATTTCCACTGTTAGTCATGCTGCCAACATTGCTGCATTAGCAGGAATGCCAGCCAAAATTATTGAAAGAGGAGTGGAAGTGTCAGAACTGATTCGCAATGGAAAAGCTATCAAATGTATTGATCATCCTTCAAAAGGAGATAGGATGGAAAAATGCAAGTCTGTTGTGGAAAAGTTTCTTTGCCTAGACCTTGATGATCCCCATGTGGACTTAGAAGAGTTCATGCGTAAAGAGGTGCTGCCTTCTGCAGCCTCAGTCCTGTAACAGGGCTATGTGTAAAAGCATAGATTACATCGTATCTACCATGTTCAGTAGGAGAGTTTGGTAATTTAAAGAATGATCGCTATGACTTAACACCTCACACTACATATAGCTTGTAGCAAACTGTCTATAGTTATCTCCTTTCTTCTTCTCTTTTAAAACAAGTACTGTAGTTAGACACCTCTGCAATATGGTATATGATATGAAAGCAGGAAGACTGAAAGAAGAGAATTTATGAACCTCTTCCAGCTGTTGGGTCACCCGGTTTGTGCATTTTCTGCCCCTGTTGTTAGATCTTCAGATTAAAAAAATATAGTAGAAAAATCACAAAATATTTCTGCTGGTCTCATAAGACTGTGAAAGCAAAGTGCTTATTGTTTTGTATGGTGCCAAAGTGATCATTTCAGCCATTTTAGGATCAGTATCAAAGATGCCAAGTAAGTGTGTGCTTCAGACTCCCATATCAGCAAATGATAGTTGTCACAATACAAACCACTGACATAGAGGCTGATAAATGGAAATACAGAGGGATTTAATGAGCTCTGCAGCTTTTCTTATACCAGCATTGCTGAATCCTAGGAGTTACTATAAATAGAATGCTAGAGGTCAAAATCAGCAGGGACTGATAAACAGGAGGAGTGCTTTGGTTTTACTGAGAAACCCTCTCTTCTCATAAGGTGCTATATGGTAAAATTATGTATCTATGCCATATGGGTATAAATAAAAGCAAAATTACAAATCTAGGAAACTGAAAACTATACTAGGGATGTAAGACAGAAATTTGCATTTTATACTCTATTTTCAAGTATCGAGTAAAACTTAACATGAAAGGAATAATACCAGAAGGGGAGGATTCCCTTTCACTTCTCTTGTCATGCTGAGCATTCTCACTGAACACAGTATTTGATGCACGCATATGCAACAAAAATTCATTAACAAATTAATGAAGCAGGAAACATGATATGTAAGTACTATAGAATTAATAACCTTTCCTGCAACAAGATAAGTGACTGAGATTCCTTAGAATCAGCAGAGAAACAGAAGAGACATTAGATAACTTATTGTCTGACTGCCAAAACTTGCTGTAACTGCTTACAGTATGGCTAATAAAAGACATCAGCAGATATACTACATCTCTCTTCAGCTATATTTGATTTCAAGAAGCCAAAAATATTAATGTCACATAAATTGAGAAAAAATTTACATTAAAAAAAGTAATTACCTTCACAATTATCAGTATTAAACATCTTATCTGGTATGTCTCGCTGAAGATAGCGAAAAGATGAATGTAAGTGCACATAAAAAAGATTTTAATTTGGAGACACTGCTTTGGGTTTGATTCAGTGTGGAATTTCCTCCTTTATGATGAAGGAATTATTATTATTACAAAAGAAGTACCTTATGTTATATCTATATGAAATTAGGACAGTGGCAAAAGTTTAACATAATTTACATTAAAAAATACAAGAATAAATTACTGAATCATGCAGTTACTGCTATTACCAGTGCAATCATAATAATACTTTCTGCAAAATAATATCTAGCATCTGGACAATGTTACCATTGAAGTTGAATGGTAACAGTGAATCAGGCCTTGTACAACACTTACAAGTGTTGCGGATACAAATGGATTTTTCTCACTAATACATTCTCTTTTACTAATTATACATACAGCATTCTAAAGATATACTGTACAGAAGAATATAATATATTAAATACTCATAAATTATATTTTTGGCTTTTTTTTTCTTGTCAACCACTGTCTCTGGGCTAAGGATATAGTCATTACTAATTAAGCAGATGCCATCAGAGCAATTCAGCTGTCAGTCATCTTCTACTTATGAAATTCATTTCACAGTATTTGCAGTTCTGGCAGCACTAGGTATCAAAGGATCTCCAAATGTCATACAGCATTTATCAAGTGTGCCTCACAACACGCTTTGACATAAACAGCAGTCGGGACAAATGGAAAACAGAGGGGTTGCGACTAACCTGTGGCAACATAGCAGGCTAGCAAGGGAAGCAGGAATAGAAATAACTGTCTTCAAGTGCAGAACTCCAGTTGCTTCTTTCATTGTGTTTGATTAGGTTCTTTGTGTAGAAGATAATGATACTAACCCAAGATCCTTATCATTCAAACAACTGTGGAAATAGCTAAACATGTGCAAGTAAATCACATCCCTTTATCTCCTTCCACAAGGACATCTAGAGGCACACTGTACCTCCTTATTTTGGGGAAGTTTTCAGTGGCACATTTGATCTCAGTATTGTCCAACTAAGCACAAAGAACAAGTTGCTCCCACTTCTGAGTAGGTAAGATCTTTAACCTAAGAAGTTGAAGAGGGTACAGTAACGCAGATAGCTCTTTTCTAACCCACTTTATCTCACATTTTAATCATTTATTAATGTCTGTTTCCAAGTTTTTTGCATTTACCATTTTTAGCTTAATACCGTGCCTTCAAAGTGGAAAGCTGATTTCTTGAGATCTTTATTAATTTTGAATTCTCAAACTCTTTGCTGTGCAAATATCAGCAACAATTTGGCAGAGTTAAAATCTTTTCAGAATATATGCATTTCAAAAATGCCTGTAGCTATATTAAGGTTTGAAAAACAGATTTATTTATTTTTTCCCAAAAGATAACTTTGGTGAAATTTAGATATCATTATGAGGAGAGTGGCTTAACAGAGTATTGCTTCAAATAAGGAAACTTATATTTAAAAAAATATTAATACAGTTATAAAGCTATAGCTGTGAACTATACTCAACTACTTCAGTTCTATTTGCTCTTTTATATGCTTTCTCATGTAATCTTCATCCACTCCCCCCTTCTTGTTTTTAATACTGTTGCATGATCTGAAAATGCAGTTAGACATTATATTAAAACGTACTACAAAATAGTTATTCCTTTTATTTTTTATGTTTTTATTTATTGTTTTCAGTAAAAGCATGGACACAATGAAACAAAAAAATGATAGTAAAGACCGATGTTTATGCCCGACAGTGGATTGACAGAGAAAAATTTACAGATTTTTAACATATAGTATCTTTCTATACAGTGTATCTTTAGAATACCATATGCATTATCCAGCATTATGGAGGACTTAGGAAGATCATTTGGAATGACACTGACCTCATTCTGTCAGCAGCAGTATCAGAACAGAGAAAGCATGCATCCTGGCTAATAGTTCATATAAGGTAGATAAATGTAAACAAAACAAACAACCAGCCAAAACCAACCAAAAAACAGAATGGCAAAAAACCCACCCTGATTGTCTCAGATGTTTTAACTGAAGAGTTAAATTACTGAACAGTTGATATTCTAGAAGAGCTGTGATTTTTTAAAATTAGTGTTTTAAAAAACAACTGTTAATACAATCAAAAGCTTATGTGAGCTTACAAATTTAATAGTTGTAATATACCACCTACAACCTGTGGACACGTTCTTATTTCTGTTTCAGAGCAAGTATGTGTGCCCTTGAGGCTTCTTGATGTATCTCAAATCTCACTGTCTTCTTCCAACTGATTTCACAATACTACTTAATTAAAATATGCACCTTCAGCATTTTTTAGAGTTATTTCTAATGAAATTTTAAAGCATTTTTCTTTAATGCTTACTATTAAGGAAAAGAATCAAAATATTTATATTATGTATTTCAATTCTTACTTAAAAATAGGCTTTTAAAAATTATTTTCCTGGTTAATGTTAAAGGATCACATAAAACATTCTATACAATGTCAGCAAAATAATATATGGAGATACACCTTATGTTAAATAATACAGTGTTACTGTTAAATTAGTATGAAACAAAAAATGAGATGCACTGATATTGCTTCTATATATCACCACAGCTATAACCTACTTTTATGTATTTGTGTATTTTGTCAAAAAAGCTAATAAATAGGCAAGAAATAACTTACTGCCTGCAAGAGAGATTATAGATGTTTCATCACTACTCTGAAATTCACCAAAGCATATTCAATAGAGTGAATTGACAGTCTGCCTATTATGCATAATTCAAATATAAATGCCACTGCTATTTGCTTATTTGCTCCTATACAGTAACAAAACAAAACTATCCAAACAAACTGCATGCATATAATCTACACCCTAATAATTTTTCTGTAATTTTGAACAAGTACTTTCATCCTTTGGTCTTGCCTAGTTTCACAAAAGAAAATAGACCATGATATTACTGTACTGAGAATATCAAGAGTGGCAACTTAAAGTACAATACAGGACTACTATTTATATGGTAGATGTACTTATTATTTTTTTCTTAAAAAAAAAAAAAAATATCGGTATTTTAAAGTCTTACCTCTTCATCTGGTTACAAAGTAGAAAGTACGATGCTATAGCATAAGCAACTCCTTTGTTCATCTCCAAATTAAACTTTCTAGATTGCTGCTGAGATATGTGAAATGTGAGCTCACCTGCTTACGTAGCTGTGTTGATTTTGACAACTTCATGAAGGTCAGATGTGGTTTAAAAGCTCTTTCTTCTCCTGCAAAGATGCCTTTTCCTTGAAATATCTTCTTCATAGTCTCTAAGGGAGGAGAAAAATGTAGAGGTACAAAGATATTACACAATAGAATGCTTTAAAAAGTGCTTTCAACTGAGTCACAGCTGCTCCACATGGAAGAAACAAGCTGATGAGTACTAAAAGGCAGAGAGATGTCTAGTTAACTTCAAAGGTACATATTATTTCTTGTGAAAATAGTCTTATATTTGCAGTTAATATGGGTCACAAATTTGGTTTTACTTAAATAATGGCAACTAGAAAGCTGTCCATGCTGCCAGCTTTTGCTGGCAAGTTCCAAAATAGGAACTTGACATTAGAACTGTTCAAGAGTTTCTCTCCCTGCAAGTTTTAGAAACTTGAGGAAAACTCTGAGTATGTAACAGAATTGTCTCTCTTCAAAAACACTATTCTGTCGTGAGTTGTCTTATCTGTATTTGCGTAATCTCCCACTCAGACCAAAGGAAATTTACAATTGAAAGCTCTAAGTTCTGGCATTGGATTTGCATGGCAGAATTATAGAACATATCAGGTATGCTGATGATTTGTGTTTGTTTTTTTAAGCTACACTGTTGCCTTCCAAGCTAATTTCCTGTGTTTAATGTACACTTTTATCTGTCTACAGTCCAGGCCAAGGAAACTACTACACTGACCTAGTTGACTATTTTCCAACTCATCCACCCAATGTAATGTTTCGTTTCTTGGAAATAAATTTCAGTATAATTGTTGAATTATGTTCCATATTTCTTTTAGCTGAAATACTTTACATGAAAAATTTCTGTTATAATTTTGAATAAAAGTTTAGACAAAATTGATAAAATCAAAATAGGGGAAAAAAAAAAATCAATCCTATCACTTGAGTTTCATCAACCCTTACCATAACAATGTATTTGCATTTAAGTGTATTATTTTGTGGCTTCATAGTTCAACTTAACAGAAAGATCCAGTGCTTTATTCTCCCACCTGGAAGAAAATGCATTACACTGGGAAGCAAACAGCACAGCTGGCTGAAAAAAAATAGGGAAGACCCAAGGAAGAGGAATATAGGCATATAAAGCTGGCTAGCATAAGTCTGCTAGTTCACGCTCCTGTAACATGTCATTCCAGAGTCCTTACTCTTACCATTTTTTGTTTTCTATACTAACTATTTGTGAGCTACTTTGAAATCACACTTAAGAGTTTTTACAAGTCTATGCATTACTTTGCAATAGAAAAGTTCTGGAAGAAGCTCAGAGTATTCATTTGGGACCTG
This sequence comes from Aviceda cuculoides, assembly GCA_035590195.1. Classification (NCBI taxonomy): domain Eukaryota; kingdom Metazoa; phylum Chordata; class Aves; order Accipitriformes; family Accipitridae; genus Aviceda; species Aviceda cuculoides. The sequence continues at coordinate 22,741,406 of JAVJGG010000082.1, read as the reverse complement.
GAGATCAAAATTCACTTCTCTTTCTCTGCTGCATAGGATTTATAACCTTAGGCTCCAGAGTCTATGCAAAAGATGGGATTTTAAAAGAAGCCATGGAAATCAAAGACCCAAATGCCATCTCTTAAACAGGCCCACTTGAAAATTCTCTTTCAACCTTCACTTCCCACTTATAAGATGACGATGCATTTTACAAAAAAGAATTAGCCCAACTTTTTATTCTAACTCACAGGATGCTGAAAGCACAATCAGATTAAAACTTGTAAAGAATTTACACAATGGTAATAGGGGTGATATTACTATGGCAGATGTTGAAAATAACCTACCACAATGGTTGAGGTGGGAGGGGACCTCCAGAGGTCATTTGGTCCAACCCCCCTGCTCAAGCAGGGCCACCTAGAGCCAGTTGCCCAGGACCGTGTCCAGCCAGTTTCCGAATAACCCCAAGGAGGGAGATTCCACAACCTTCCTGGGCAGCCTGTGCCAGCATTTGGTCACCCTCCCAGTAAAAGAGTGTTATGTAATGTTCAGAGGGACCCTCCTGTGTTTCAGTTTGTGCCCATTCTCTTTCTCTCTCCCTTGCCCCATATACCTATATCTGTATATACAAGCATAACTGCTGTATAGATCTATAAATCTATGTATCTAAATCTATACAGCTATGTGTCTAGATCTATAGACCTACTATATAGCTATAGCTATGTATCTATATACAAGTACAGTTTACCTACTTGTATTATTTTAAATTGCTATAGCTATGTATCTATACACAAGTGCAGCTTACCTACTTGTATTATTTTAAATTGTGTCTGGGGGAAACATTTCTATATTTACACTGAATCCCCACTAAGCTATTGTGCAGCTGTGCACACAATTGCTGCTGAACAACGGATTAATGTATCAAAACAGAAGGCTACAAATAAATGTTTGCTTCTTCTTCAAACTGAGATATGGAAGTTCAAATTAAGTCATTTAGTTATCGTGTGCACGTATTTCCATGCATCCAATGGCCTGCTTATTTTCTGATGTTAGCAAGCTAATAAAATATTACATTTATTTAAAACTAAAATTATCTGTAACAAAGCCATTTTCTAGTTCCTGTGTTTGGTTCTCTGAACTGCATCATTTGGGGACTCATTGTCTTTGATGTTCCAGCAAAGGATTAGTCTTATCAAAACTAGGTTTACGCTACCTTGTGATATTCTGACTCAGTCTTGTGGACTGTAGTCTTTTTACTTCCCTAAAAGCTCAAATTCTTTCTGCCATCACATCTTATGCCAAGCAGTGTCTTATCTCCCACTCTGCAATTAAGATGTCTGCTGGTGAAGTTCTGCACCCCTAAGGGTGTCCTCCTAACTCCAGTAAGAGCTTACTGTCAGACCAGTGGTTTGCCAATGTGTATCTGATCACAGAACTTCAAACCCAGTGTTTTCAACAGGGTAGACTGATCATATGGCATTATAAATGTGTGTTACAGTGGGATAGCAGGGCATCTACACTTTACACTGCTGAACAGCAACCACATAGGCCTGCCTGTCTTCATTTTGTGCTAAATAGCTTTGTTCAGTATCTGCTTGTATTTATCTCTCTAAATTCATCTTTTTTCATAACTGGCAATTCTAAACAAGAAAAAACATAATGAAAAACTGGGTCAGAGGAAAGAAAGCATAACTTCAGCAAGAAATTGCAGTTTTAAATTTAACAGATTTACATGTGTGTATGTGTGCATGTCCATGCATGTTCTCATGGTGATCAGACTTCTCACACAGCTTTGTCATGGCATAGATGTATGAAACATCACAGGCTCAAGAGACCGGCCACACTTGCTGGTACTACAGATAGCCCCAGTTTTGCAGTATTTGACACTTAGAGAAAGTGTGACATTTTACTGGTTAAGGTGACTTACAAACATAATTAGCACAATGTTTCCTTCTTCAAAGACAATGAAAACAGAAAGAAATCTGAGCAGTTGGAAGGGAAAAAAAAAAAAAGAAACAAAGGGAAATATTTTCCTGAGAGCACAGGAAGGTTAAAAGATAATGTAATGCTATTAATATCCATGCAGCTCTTTGAAGAAGTGGCCACAGAAGGGTTTTAGAAGAAATAGGGAAGGAAGCATGGATTCCGTGGGCAAGAAAAAGTTCCAGGCTTACGGGACAGCATGAAAGTGGATTTGAAGACTGAGCAAATACATGAAGGTTTAAGTTTATGATGGAGATTGCCTGAACTGAAAGAAATTAGAGGCCAGTGACAAGAATCATAAACAGACAATGCCCATGGGTCTTAACAAATGAGGATCTGCCATCTTTCCCCCAGACATCAACATTACTAGCTAGATTGAAAAAATCAAACAAGATCTGTGTTTTCCCTTATTAATCTCAAGCTGACCAACGTTTGCAGCTTCAAAGTATACCCTAGAAAAGTTAAGGCTATTTTTACAAGCTCAATGACTTCCTGAAACAAATTTTTTGAGAGCTTTCAGACCCTCTTTCACACAATTTTAAGTACTCTGCTGTACCATTTTGTACCTTACTTTTATAATGTCAAAATTGCTGAATGTCATCTGCCTCTCTTACATTGGATGTGGCTGAATCCATTAGACAACTGCTTCCCCATAATTAGACATGAAATGTGATATATGAAACTTACTCAGAACCACTATATACTGGAAAGGCTCAAAAAATCAACAGCTAGATCAATCCAGAATGTTTCATAGAAAATTGCACAATGAGCCATATTCTGTAATAAAAATGGCCCTCTTCTTTTCCAAGATTTTATTAGATATGGAAAACTGCTACATATGTAAGTTTTCTTGCAGTCTATTGATTTCCACTTGTCTCTAAATGATGTTCCAAGAAAAGAATCACTGGGGGGTTTTTTCTGCTGGTTATATTCATCACACAATACAGCATATATATATATTTGCTGACATAAGTAATTATATTGTTGAGACAATAGAACATTGCCACTTCCAAGTTTAGAGCATGCTTCTCTTCCTGCTGTGGATGAGCCAAGTTTCTACACAGCCCAGTAAAGTTCTGCCACACACATTAGTGAGAACTATAACTAATGGCACATGGTCTAGAAGAGAATCTAACATGTCACAGCAGTACATTTTCAATACAACTGATATGGATTTGGACTAACAGCTTTTTGTTCACTTTGTACAAATCAGTTGTTTTAATGGAAAATTACAACAGTTCTGAGTTCTCAATTTTTACATCATGTGAAATGACTTAAGAATAACTGAGAAGAGGCAAAATTCATTTATCTTAGCTTCAGCCATCTGGAACTAAAGTGAACCAAATTAACTGAATTAAACTATTTCCCTAGGCTCTCTGAAGTCAGAGCAATGTAACACACCCTAAAATAGATGCTAAATGTGTGGTTTCATAATCTTTAAAGCCCATAAACCACCATCCTTGCCACAACAGACTGTTCTCCAGCTCCATGCTTGCCGCTGCTTCTATCGTTTGTGCCGACAGTCATGTAGCTAAACACTAAACTGCACTGGCAAACCGAGTAGGTTAAAAATTAGCTGGCAAAGGTAAAACATTAATTTAACCACAGTTGAATTCACCATGTGGCTGCACAAATCCCCAGCACAACAAAAGGGGCCTAACTACTTTGGTATGGTGGCAATGCCAGCTTATGCTTGAGTAAAGCTGTAATGTACCTAAAGAAGAGGATGGGCAGCATGACTCCCTTTCCATTTCTCTCCCTCTAGTGCAGATTGTTAGGAAAATCAATTTAGTGAGATTAGACTAAACGTCTTTTATATAAAACTAAAGTTAAAGGAAATGACTAGTTAGGTGTACTATGTGTCTGTCTAGTACAGTCCTAACTGTATTAAAATATTCACCCCAACAAATTGACATTTCTTAAAAACAAAGGACCAAAAGGAAATGAAACAGTTATCTGCATAAGAGTAACTTTTCTGTTCATGAAATAGAAGCTCCCCCTCACGGTCAGACTGTAACATGCATCATTCATCCATAAAACCAAAATCTGCAAATCCTGTGGGTAAAAAGGATGATTCACTTATTCACTTTTATCAGCTTCAAATAGCATTCACAATATAATTATAAAAATGAAAATCCAAGCCAAACAATTCATTACATTTTCCAAATTCACTTAGTACTTCAAATATTCTGTAGTGTATGTAGCAAAGCACAAGAAATGAATTTTTTAAAAGTCATTGTGTCTACAACACTTTTAGCTCAGGATTTCTAAAAAGACTTGGACAAAGATGATTAAAATACTTCTCAAACTTCTGTCATAACAGTTTAGCACTATTCCTGGAATATGATGCTAATGTCTTTTAATGGATTGTTGGGAAATAACTAGGAAATCACAACAAACAAAAGATCTATATTAGCTCTGCTTTTCCTGAACTTTTGTCGCTGGCAAACTTATATTTACATTAGTATTAGCAAACATACACTTACCATTAAAATGCTGTATCACATTCAGATGTTATTGGTATCAAACAAGTTTCCATATAATTTATGGAAATAAATGAACTCTTACAAGAAACTAATCTAACTTCATATATTCTCTATTGCTTGTGTTATCAATATTTCTCCTTCAACATTCATGCAGAACACAAAATAAAATATGAAGTCAAAATTCACCTTAGAGCATAGCAGAAACCAAACAATCTTGAAGTAGCAAACCAGTAATTCTGTAATAAACTAAAATTAGGTCTTGCAAAAAACAAACCAGCTACAGAATCTCTCTTAACTGTTCCATGGACAACAACAGAATGATTAACATCCTGCAGGCCATACTGTGTATTTTTTTTTCTTTCTGCCAGCTTCAGTTCTAAAATTGCAGTTTTCTAGGGACACAAGTTATATCACAGGCAAGCTGTACTGGGAGCCAGAATAAACTTGTGACAATTAATTCTGTCAAACATATATAACCTTACAGCAGTACATATGAAGAGCTGATAGCAATCTTCACACAGATCCTGACAATACCAGCCCAGCAGAAAAGAGCTTCCAATATTTTCTGTTGTGGCTGTCTCTCTAAAATTGTGTATTCAGGATACTATCCACAAAGCAGGAATACTAGCCATAATTTTGACATACAGCCTTTTTTGAATTAATATACGAAATGTATTACAGAAAATAAACTCAACAGCACATTTCTGCTAACATGATTCTTTACATTAGAAGGTATATTTATTGTGTCAAGTACAGCCCAGAAAGTACTACATGAGTCTTTTCCCCAAAATGCCTTCAGTAGAAAGTTTGGCCCTTAGAGGACTGTCTGCTAATGTTTTGCAAAAACTGCATGCAAACTAAAATGTGTTGCAATTAACTCTGTAAGTGTACTCTTAAATTAAAGGAATTATACATGTGATACACTTGGGGGAGGGGGGCAAATCCTAATGACTCTCGTTTACCTCATCAATTCTGAAGAGTTTACATGAATTCTTTTGTTTAGTATTATTTTATATTCCAAATTGCACTGCCCTGAAGGACATCTGTGTAATAACAGATTATCTATTTTTATCAGGTTATTTATATGAAATTCTTTGTGATTTAATCTAATGAAGACATACATAGAAACTACTTAGTGTATTCATTTTCTTCCTACTCACACATGGCCTTTCCACTAATTTAATATGTAACTAAGCTAACTTTTGAAACAAACTTTATAATCTTCAGTGTTACATAATTACAGACCTAAAGACTTTTTTTTTGGCACAAGCATCAATACAAAAACTGAATTTGCTTTCATGAATTATAGGTTACCTGTTAGGAAATAATAATAACAATTCCAAGAAGGCACAAAAACATACTCTGATATCAGCAGCAACTCAGAAGTTATGGCTATGACAGACACTAAGAAATGTTAAGACAGCATGTTTCAGAACTAAACCCAGACAAAACAAACATCACTTCATAAGTCTAGAGACTGAACGACAGGACTAAGGCCAAAAAATGATCCATTGAGTTGGCAAAAGTAAGCACTTGAAATATGAGACATTTTTACTAAACAGCAGCGTTAAGTGCAAATAATAATATACAGCTGTAGTTCTAATATAAATGAAGAATGCTCACTAGTGAGTATCAGTAGTAACACTTTACAAAGAAAACATAGGTTTGCTTGTTTGCTAAATTTGACTGTACTATGCAGTTTGTCTACTAGGAAGGACTATCAAAATGAAAAACAAAGGTCGAAATCTGATCTCATCATTACTTGTCTAATCCTGATTAAAATCTGGTTCACTAGTCTAAGATGTGTAGAAAATCACTCACAACAAACTCCTTTATTTCCTGTACTTAGAAGATATTTGGCTCTCCACAACTAGCAACTTCAATTATTTTGGAGTTCTTAACCATAAACTTCTCAAAATCAAAAGTTATTGTCACTAACAGGAACCATTCATCTCCTTTCACAAGAGGTATTGAAAGGGAATACAGTTTATGATTTATCTCACTGTTTCTAAAACAGGATACATACAATATTCTGCCACCTTTAAAAGAAATCTAACAACAAACTCAAAGACAAGTATGAGGAAGCATATCATCCAAAGGACTGAAGAAATACTTGGTAGATTCAATCTTTGAAATAATTATGTGATTATTTGACAGCCGAACCCTCCCTGGAACTGCAGGAACTGTTCAATTTCTACCATACTGAATGTTAGAAATACTTCTCTATCAAGCGCTGCTTAAAATAATAAAGCATTGCCCAATAACAGCATAAGCAATTTGGTAAGCTGAAAAGTTCACAGTCTTCTATTCAACCTTTCTTTAAAACACAAGTTAAAAAATACTAAACATTTTCTAAAGGCGCTTCAGAAATTAAACTAATGAATTGCTAGAGAAAGCACTGTATAAATAAAGGATTTTTCCATTTTTTCTCTGTACTGGACTGCAAAGAGGTAGTGTGACAGCAGCAGTCTTTGCTACTCTGCAAAATGTCCTATACGAGTTATTGCACTATTAAAAAATGATGTGACTTCACATTCCTCAGAGCACAAAAGATAATTCATCAATACTGAAAAACTCTTTTAAAGAGTCTTTCCAAGGAATAGTTGGAATTTCCAGGATAGTTTTAAAGGACACCAGTGAATTACAGACAGTACTGTTCTCTGAGAATTTTTATTTACTATCTGTAAACAACATAGTTTAAGTATGGACTCAGAGACAAAAAACTCTACCTTGTTTCGGTCCAGGTACTGACTGCTGTTTCTCAGCTGGTATTTATACTGCTTTTAATTTATAAATTCCTACTGACTTGAACTGCATCTTTAGATGCATTTTATCTGATTGGCAAAGGCAGTGGCCTTAGCTCCACTGTTAAGACAGAACTGAGAGTTTTGCTCTTGAAGTGAACATGTGGGTGCACATGCATAGTAGCATGTACCTGACACATCTTTCAGTAACTTCCTAATTGCTGAAGAAAGGCATTTAACATTGAACAAGCCACAGACTGGTTCCACAACTGCTCCAAAACAAATTTCAGGCTAAAGCAGCATGGAATCCAACTCCATTACTCTGGCAAATGAGTCATGTCCTTCTCCTCATGACGGGAGGATGAATTCCCGTCATCCTCCAGGGTTGCAGAGAAAGTCCAGATTTTACTTCATACATATATGGAAGTGTATGTATAAAGTACATATACATACCTATACACATATGTGTGTGTGTGTGTATATAAGCACTTATACATTTGGGAGTGGTAAGTTACAGTTAATTCACTGAGATGTAAGAGTGATCCGTATAACATACAGGAAACACAAAACTTAAAGACTCCCCAGACTATGGAAGAGGAAAGCACATCACTGTCTCTCAGTGCTCTGTGCAGCATGAACACAAAGGAGAGAACTATGTAACTCTGCAAGTCAGGTAAATGCATCAAAGATGCAGTTCTTAAAGTCAGTAAGTATGAATATACAAATCAAAAGGGGTATAAATATCAGCTGAGAAACAGCAGACAGTACTTCAACTAAAACAAGGGAGAACGGAATCTTTATATCCATCTACAAACCTGCACTACGTTTTTTACATATATTAAATAAAAAGAGATCAGAGAACAGCACTGTCTGTAATTAATTAATATCCTTTTGAACTATGCTGGGAAATTTGTTATGTAGTCTTTGCAGTTGTTAAAGGTAAATTAATGTTGACTGTATTAGCACCAACTTACCTTTGTGCCCCATTCTCATCTACTTTGTCAAAAAGTCTTTAAAAGCACTTAAACTAGATTGACAAGTTATACCTGCTATTTCCACAAGTATAGCTGTATGATCATTTTCTGCCAACTTCACAAATCCAACTTCATTTTTGAAGTGATCAATTCCTTGGAAAGACAAATCCACGGTTTTTCCTTTCAGGCGATCTTCTACAAAATCCTTGCTATCTGAAAGAGCACCAACTGCTCTGTCAAGAGGAAAGAAAATATCTATGTGAAAGTCAAATATATTAATACTGTTTATATTGCTGTTAATCATTATATCAAAAAATCTCACAAAGTTTTATTAGTATCAATTTCTTATCTACTCAGGTACTTTTGCACTAATTCCTATCAATGCAGTCAGTATTATTATTACCATTTTGTAAAGGTAAACTGGTTCATACATCCTGCTGTAAAACCACAGAAATAATAAGGCAGACCTAGCAGCAGGTGTAATTCATCAAAAGAGTTTATCTCAGTCCTCACGGTGACTAGATATTAAGATGATAGTGTCTCTGTTACTCTGTGCATCCCATTCAAATAAGATGCTTACTCAGAAGCATTTGGTTTTCCATTCTTAAATTAATTAATTTTTTTCATCTCCTGATAGCTCAGCTGAACACTCTAAGATTCTGCTTCATTCAAAGTTACTATAGAGTGTTACTTAATATTATAAACAGAGGTTAGTGACATTATATACATATAGTGATAAAATTATATGGAAATTACTATTAAGCTCATTGAGAACTTTTATTAAAAGAAGTACTATCTAAATTGATGCTTACTTTCTTTAAGAGATAAGTAGCATGCACACATAATCTACATGTAAGTTAAGAAACAGGAGCAAGCCTGGTAACCTTTTAATAATCATTTTAATTAGCCACATTAATTGTATGTACTATTACATGAAATATTTAGCTTGATTCACACTTGAAGTGATTCACGTGCTGAACAAAAACTATGTAAACATTCTTAGTGTCTTCTAAAAGATCTCTCACATGCTCACACTTTTTAATTCTATTCAACGAATATGAATTTAAACTTTTCACTAAACCGATGTTGACTTTATAAACGCTAGATGGCAGTAACAGGTTAAAAACTCCAAGAGAGTTTATTTTACTTTTTCTGTCCTAGCTGGATGAAAGCCATCACCACGATTTCTAAAGTAGGCTAAATTATATTCTTTAAGCCTGTACAATTACAAACAACGCTACACACATTTCCATTGTGTTTAACAAGATGGACTCTTGATGATATGCATTTAATTGAAACCTAGGCCAGGTTAAGAAAGACGTTAAGGTTGATTACATGACAAAATATCCTTGACTGACATAGTCCATCTGTGGTTTTTTTATAGGACTTTAATCTACAGCCTAGAAGTACTTTAGCTCCTGTATAACCAATTTAAACAACAATGCCATTACTTGTTCCTTGGCAAAGATACCTTTTTTTGAGCATAGTTTCTGCCACTTACCTACCCTTTTATCACCATTAGACAAGCCCATTCCTGTGTCTTTCGTAAGTGCCATACTTCAAGACCTTTCAAAAAAACCATCTAATACTGACTATACCTATCAGATTACTTCACAGGTAATCATGTGTAGATTTATTTACCAACAAGAACCTGGAAATTGTTCCAAGACAAGTACAGATATTTCAAATACACTGTGTCAAAGACTGCAGTGGGCTTTCAAGTAGTGAATCATGCATATACCTAAAACCCAACTCTGGATTTTTTGCATCTGAGAACTGGTACACAGAGAGTCATGGGAAGCTCTGTTCCCCAGCTGAACAAAGATTTGTATTGCCATACTCTAGGGTGTACTGCAGAATGCACTGACCAGCTTAACTCTACCTGATGAGGTCTGTGAAAGGTCAATTCAAACAGTGCAGTGTGTTTTCAGTTTAGCACTGTGTCACTGAAGATTTAGTTGTACTTTTATATATAATCTTGTAAACACTAAAATATTTAGAAAAATAATTGTCATCTCACTCTAGCATACTTTGTGTTTTCATATTCTGTCAATCACTTTATAACATCTAACAATTGCTTTGTAAGACTAATGCACAAGGACAAACATTTCCACTGAAGCCAATAGCAAAAAACACAACAGTGGTATTATCTTGTTATTCCATATCAAACAGCATTTACAATGCCAAATGGTAGTTACACTCAGCACAACTAACCCACAGGGATAACAAAAAAGTTTACCAGCATTTTGGTCCGAAGTGGAGAAAGGAAATAAAAAAGAGAATTAAGCAGCATTTTCTAAGTGAATACAAAGTAGGATTATAGAAGCAGTGCCTGTTTTTTTCTATATTGTTGTAATGTAAATTTTATAGCACTTAAAACTGATGTAGTTTCTTTTCAGAAATTTCTGAATTTTTAATTTCGATTACTTGTTAGAAAAAGCAACCTTGCAAAAAAAGCCAAACTGAACCCTTCCAGCTCTCACATTTATAATGAAAAGGTTAGGTTCACAGTCTTTGACAGAAAACAAGCAAGAAGAACTTGACACCATAGTCTGGCAATGAAGGCATTTACTGTGAAGGCAGGCATCCTGATTTCTAGTACCTGATCCCATGACTGCATACAGTTAGCAAGGACTAGAACTGCTTTGCTTGAAGGCAGTGCTGTCATGACTCTTGCTTGCTTGCTTTCTTTATGGTTTTTAAAATCTCACATTCTTGATTTCATATTTCTACACAAAGAGATGTAAAGTGCATTCATGAAGGCTAGACCGCAGCCAACAGTTAGGAAACTTGCATGGGAATTACAGGTCTGCAATCCCTTAGAAAGAGCGGCCTAGAATACAGATCTTCCATTTTCAGGGTGAAAGCTGTATGTACTAAAATACCATACAAAGGGCTTTGTGCTGAATTGAATGTTATGTTTAGCACATTCTTATCACGCGTTTTGACTTCAAATAGTGCTCAACACATTTCATTTCTGTATAGACAGAGGCACTATTGTGCAAATACAGTAGAAAAACTCTAGATATCTAAGTAACTTAATGGATCCAAACCTAAGGATCTGTGAACTCTCAGATGCCCAGTTGACTAGCTGCACTTTGTTTGAGGGATTACTCTCACCCTACGTTACACACAGGTTCTTTTGCCAGCCTGGATCTTGGTTTCTGTCCATTAACCTGGTATCAAAAATTGGTGAAGCAAATAAAGGAAAATTCAACTTTTCACCTTCAAGTTCTCCCAAAAGATTAAACAGAAAACACCAGCTATGAAAAAAGAAATAAAAATCCCGTATAATAGAAAATGTGATCTAGAATACCTGAGGATAGCTGAGCTAGATACCTGTAGGAGGCATCTGGCCAGGGAAGGGGTGAATCACTGGGGAAGCTGCTGCTGACTAGAGGACAGCTCCTGGGTGCCTGGACTGTGGAGTTCTGCTGGGAGAGGCAGAGAAGAACTCCGTAAGTAAGTGCTTGGCTGGCAGTCGGACGGTGAGAGCCAAGAAGGAGCTCAAGGAGTAGCAGAAGATACTGAATTTGAGAATATTTGTTTTGATATACAGTTTAGGACTCTAAAAAATATTTACGAGGAGGCATACTTGCCTTTGAGATATCCTCTCACATTCCCTTTTTTAAAAAGTTTGTACTTCAAACCCTTTTTAAAAAAATTTTGCACACAGTCAGTGGTTGTTCTCACCGATTTTCAGGTGCTACCACATTCTGCTCGTCAACCAGGGCAGGAGGAAGCTGGTGTGCCTACTCCAGGAGACAAAAGGCACATGGGGAAGAGAGGGAGTCCAGCAGATCTAGTATCCTTTTCTTTCCTTTCTAGTGTCTGTTCCTGGCTATCTGTTTCTCTCCCTTTAGATCAGACTGTTGAAGATGAGGATGCTGACAGACTTGCATCCTCACAGGAGAAGTAAGAGCGTAGAGGCCTCAAAGATATAGCATTCAAGGAAACAAGTGTGAAAAACAAGCAGGGCAATTGATTTAGATATACTGATAACTCATTATTTTTAGGTGTGTTAAATGTTTTTAGCCAAAATACTTCTACTTATTAGAAGCATGCCCTCGACTACCAAACGGTTCCTACATTCTACCTTGGATTCTTGCTTTCTTGTGAGCAATCTGCACTTCAGCCTTCTGGGGGAAAAAGTTATTCAACACACACTTATTAGCCACATTATTTTGTAACTGTATTACCACAGCCAAAGCAATGTCTCACTGCACTTATTCATTATTTGATCTAGACAATTCAGTACATGGACTGCATGCCTACTAACGCTGCAGAGAAAACCAGTAAGATAGATAGACAGATATATATATATCTGTCATAGTCAGATATATATATATGACAGAGGGCCCCTGAAAGAACTCATCTGGGGAAGATGAAACCGTGAGGCTTCTCTTTCACAGAATTATAAGGACCTGATTAATTTTGATTCATTAGTAATTCACTACAAAATTGACACATAAGCAATGGCGGATTCCCAGATGTTCATATAATGCCAGTAGGCCATTTATCAGCATTTTACATAATAATACTCTATTACCAAAGAGTTTGCAATCTCAATTCTGCAATTATAATGTATGAATATAGAGACATCATATATGCAGGCCATTGGGCACCGCATCTAAAAAGAAACTATCAAGAAAGTCTGTGTAAAGCAAGACTATAAAATACAATGTATGTTTTCATTTGAAGTCAAAATTACAGCTAGACAACACAAATTATTATTCTGAACATTCATAAATTACAGCTGTATAGATAGAATTAAAAGTCTGAACATCTTTGTATTAATCGTTGAACTTATATGTTAAAATAGGCTTGTCAGATAGCAGTACAGCACATGATGAACAGTAAAAAACACCAGAGAACTGCATTTTTATAAAGCAAGCAGTTGCATCTAACACTTAGACACGATGTCTTCGCATAACATACATGCCTTTCCACAACTTTTCTACCTTTTATATGATCAAAAAAATCAGCTACATCACTGAAGCAACATAAAAATTACACTTTTGATAAGGCCCTAATAGCCACCTCTCTTTCAGTGTACTTAAATATTTAGTATAATAAATTCATTTAGAGACATTAAAAAAAACTATAACTGCATGAAACATTAGCTTGGAGCTAAGGTTTATTTCATTAAAGCCTTTCAGTGGCAATTACTAATTTGGCTTATAACATTTGCTAAGCTATGAAATTCTGAAAATTCCGCTGTTAATCTGTTCAGTGTCCCCTATATGAAAACATTGTTTTAAAATAATTACTTTAGCAAACGTGAGGTTTGTGCATGCAAGCTCAGCAGACAGTAAGAAAAACGCAAGGGTGAAAAGTATACTTTGTTCAGAGCTCATGGCATACCATAAGTTATGAAAATGGCTAATATTAAGATTAGCATTTTAAGAACAACATTAATTATTTGGTAACCCTAATAATTTTGAGCTGTGTATTGCAAAAAATAAGCATCAGTTACCCCTTCTAGTCTTTTTATGAACTCCACCAGCAAAAATACTTTAATATACTTAATTTAACACCAAATACCTACATGCCAATTTCTTCTTCATTGGATAAATGCATCACTAGCATGGTGACATGCAACGAGCCAGAGTGAACCATTGCTTTGGAAAGCCTTTGATCCTTTTGTATTATTGCATCTTGGACAGCCTGAATACTGCTAGTAATCTGGGAAGAAAGACAGACACAGAAACAACAGTTAGCCATTACAATTACTGTATCCCATCATGCAAGTGAACAAGAAAGTGCACAAACTGAAATCAAAAGTTTATGTAAAAACCATTCTAGCAGAAGAAAGTTTTATCCTCTGACAAAGCTGTGCTAATTGACCTGAGTAAACTCAAAGTGGGTACGAAGGGAGTGATTAATAAAGCACTGGACACTCCCCATCACATCTTCATAGCAGTTTGCTTCCATAAGTATGATAAATTCCTGGAGCAGATTGAGATCATCCAGTTTCACACTGCGAGTAATCCAAACGAAAGGCTTCTTCAAGGACTTTCTCTACCCACTTTGCTAAACTTGTATGTTACTATGTGCAGACAAGCGTCCAGAAAAAGAAGAGATCTTTGCAGGATTGGACACATACAAAACAAGAATATTCAGTAAATAATTTGTAGAGGTATCCGATTCACAATTCTGATTATACTGCCCAGTAGACAGATATAATTTATATGCTCTCTTCAAACATATTTTAATGAATTTCCATAGAACATGTATACAGTTCTAACTTCATCAGTCTTTTCTTTAAAATTATTTGAATTACATTTTCATCATTGAAAATTATTTGTATGGTTATACGTGCTTTATAAATTGTACCCAAAATGTACAAAACCCAAAAAACTCTGCAACTATTCTTGACTATGTTAGTTGAAATTAAATCAAATCCAATAGCCTCGACCATCTGACAAAATGATTTATTTCTTAAAGCATGGTAAGCAAAGACATTACAGACAAATTAGCTTTGGTGTATAAAGTCTAAAAGAAGCATGTAGAAAATTTCAGTCTGATCTTTTTCTTTATTTGAAACTCAGTGGTGAATGCTTCACACATATACTATACATATTGACTTTATTAAAAGAAGCACAAATAGCTCTTAGGTTAAAAAAAAAAAAAGCCTTGATATATATTGGTAGCTCTGTTAATCGTAAGGAACACATAAATTTCCTGAAAAAACACAATCTAATGGGAGTGTACAATCTAGTGGGAGTGGTCAGTATTTTTCTGATTGAATTTTTTAAGATGAGTTTTGCTATGTAGGAGTTTTACCTAATCATAGATATCTAGTAGTGCTATATAAATAAAACCAAATTATAACTAAAAGAAATCAGCTCTAGGAAGGGTGGGGAGGAGGAAAGAAGGTAAAAGCCACTTGCCAGAAAGAGGTGATATGGCATCTACAAAACCACAGGTGTCTTAGGTAGTGTAAGACATATGAAGAAAATTGCACCAATATTTTGGTCATAAATCATGTTGCAATAAAATCACTTTCCTTCATATGTCAGAACTGATCTTATCCTGGATAAATAACACTTCTATTGTCTCAGATGCAGGAGAAATTTAACCAACATTTAAACAAAAAACAGGTAAACATAATCCCTGATAATTACAATGTATTGACTGCATAATTATTCAAGTTTATGAACTAAAGCAAATGAAGTTATCCCTGTAAAGAAAAAAACCAAACCTCAAAAATGAAATCACCTATCATATGAATTACAATTTTATTCCATTTTCACCTATTGCTTCTAAATTTAATTTGCACCTGAGAGCCGGCAAAGAAAAAAAATATAAATGTAAGCATACAAGCCCTTCAGAATACAGAAGACAGGTGTGGAACTGTCTTATCATAGGGGGAAGACCACCCTAGCTCTGAAGAAGATCAGTGATGTTATACAGCATTCAGATTAGCAGCCAATACCCCACATCCCCTTACCCATATAGCTTCCTCCAGCAGTACTTGTGAGTCCCTTCCTGCTCATGTCCTAAACTACCTCCAGCTCCCTCATAAAGTTCAGTTGTGGCTTGGGCAAGAAGCAACACATGCTGTGGCTGATTTTCAGCTATAAGGGGCTGACTGGCTAACAAACATGCAGATATTCATTCATCATCTGGCAGGTCTGGAAGAACAGGTAATGGCCACACTCACACTACAGTCTTCAACACAAGCATTTTCTTTCAAGGCTCTCTCTTTTATGCAAGCACCAACTCCACAAAAAATTGTAGGAAATTAGTACCTCTGAGATGTCAATTTTTTTATCCAAATTTGGACAACAGGTTGAAAACCCATAGCAGGTTCAAAAGCCACAAAAACCCAATGGGCTTATAACACGGCAAACAGATAGGCAGGCTCACACCTGTATAAACTCCATTAGGAAACTAAGCTAAAAAACTAATGAATAATATATGTTTGGGAAGAGGATTAATTCCAAAGATGGCCAGTTAGCAGTACCAGAGACAAGCTATTGCTGAACCGACCAGGAAAGTATGAAATGAGCTGCCTTTTTGATAAAGGCAAAATAGAAAGCAGACTGAGCATGTTCTCTCTCTCAGGCTAAGTGAAAAGAAAAAAAAAAGTTCTCAAGTACATTTTTGTGAATTTCAGGAATTTATTTTTAATATGTTTTCCCAGATGTTATGTGATCAAATTGTAACACAATAGCTGTAGCATAGCTATGCCATCACAATGCATAATATAACTTCAGATTCGTTCTGTTTTCTTCAATAAATCTAAGGTGCAATTAACATCTGAGTGTGCTGAATTTCAATTAAGCGAACCAGGACTCTTCCTACATCTCTGTACAACTAGTTATGACCCACTGCATAAATAAAAACTTTAAATTGCTATTTAACCTGCTATTTACATTACCTTACAAAGTTTTATGTTACAGTTGAACTGCTATCATGCTATTTCTTTTGAGATTTCCTAACTTAACGAAAAGAAATGTCTGAAGGCAGATCATACTCAACAATTGCACCCTCAGATTATTTTGAAAAGTGCTCCAAAACAAGGCCTGAAATACTGATTTCAAGGTCCCTTCTCCCATTACTTGGATTATGTTATTCTGAAGAATAATAAAATAACATAGCTCTGCTTATTGCAAGGATACTACTAGTAAGTGAATACAAAGACTGTAAAATTTAAAGATTTAGCAGATTAATTATAATTATAATTATAATCAAGACTGGAGGACCTTGACAGGCTAACCTACCAAGTGATAACACATCAGATGAAACACAACTTTAAAAAAAATTACCAGAAAGGGATACAACGATAATAATCCATTTAACTATTTTTGCACAAGTAATAATGCAAAGTTCAATATAAATCCAAAATTAAGGGAACACCACATTCTATTTCTGAAGATTCAAAACACAATTAAAATGAAAACAAGGAAACTGTTTAATTTCCAAGAGGAACAGTTCATTAAATGTTCCAGAAATATCCCTTATTACAAAATGGTTCTCTGTGTAAAGCTTAAAATACCACATAAAATATGAAGAAAAAGTACTAACGCCTAAAACACTTTACTGGAATAAAACCAGATCCTCAAAAAAAGAAAAGTCTCTCATTACTAACTGAAATACTACTAGCAATTACCAGATTCCCTCTGGCTATCAAGAAACCAGGTGTCTTAAGTCTAAATTTTGGCTAACGTTGCCTATACAAATTCCAACGTGTATTTTCTACTTTCAGAACAACTCTACATCTAAGACAAGTATAAACAAAACTTTCTAGCAAAGTCCTGGAATTCCCAAATGCTCTGAGGTTTAATACAGTTGTTCCCTTACCTCAGTAAATTATATAAAACTAAATACATGACATATAAAAAAGCACGCATAGTTAAGACTTTTCCACTCAACCAGCCATTCAGGATAATAACAAACATGAGCAGAAATTCTCAATTATCAGATTATATAACCCCTACATTATTCTTGTACTTGTTAAATCATGGAACAGACAGGAAGAAAAGATATTTCAGGGTAAGATGGCACAGAAGATCCCCCACAATATTCGTGTCAGGATATCCTGGATCTTATAAAAACAGCCTCTACAATCTCTTCTTCACATAGTATGTTTTGAAGAATCAAGGACTGCACTGTAATTTTCAAACCTACTTTGGTTTATTTTCATTTTGGATTCTCTTAATCTTTGACTTTCTCAGAGAACAGATAGTACAGATGTAGGATGAGTTAAAATTCACCTGAGAGAGCTCCTGGTGTTAAAAAATAAACCCAAATTTGGAAATGGTGGTAAACTGTTGGGTTTAACTTTTTAAACATAATGCACATACTTTCCTTGTTTGCAGACACAAAAGGTGTCGAAGCCATACCAGAAACATCGCACAGCATGAAAGAAATCATTCTCATTCACTGCCTGAATGAGACAACACATGCTAACTACAAGAAAATACATTTTCTTAAAGAGCTCTCTGCTCTTCTTGAATCCATTTGAACAACATTCACTAAAATAATAGGTTGTTTGAAATTTAAATAAGATTATCAATTTTACTGGAAAATGTTAAACTACAAACTGCCTAGTTAAAACAGCAATACATCCAACTTTAAATTCCTATCTATAAGGAGAGCTAAAAATATTGCTAGGGATTTTCTTATTAAATTAAATAGGAATGTCTTTCTTCCTTATTCTAAGTGAATGACAAAATAAGCAATACTGGAACAGTACAGAGGGGAAATTTAAGTCACCTTCAGTCAAAATAATGTGAAATCCGTAAGACTAACAAACTGAATAAAAAGATAAATATTTTTCCTCTAGTCTTTTCCAGAAAAGCAATTTTATTCACAAAAATGTTGCATAAAATAAAGTTACTCTTTGATTAGGCTGCTAATGTTCCTTTAAAAAATCTGAAAAAAAATTCTTTTGCTCAAGATCAACCACTGTTCTTATAAACACGTGCAGCTGGTGAAGTAATTCTGGTTATACCAAATTAGTATAATAAAGAATATCACCTCTGGATTGGTAATTGGAAGAGAAATGAAATAATTCGGCTGATACTGTTTTTTCTTTTTCTTCTTTCTCTCACTGCCTTCTTCAATTTCCCTTCCAGTAGTCCTCTTTCTTTTCTTTTTTGTATTTATTTCAGAGGTTGCATGCACTGAAGAGAAAAAAAAATTACTTTCAGCATACAGACAAATCAAAACAAAGATACACTTAATATCATGCCAACAGGAGCTGGACTTCCAACTGACTGGAGCATGTCTTCCCAGTCATCAAATCTGCCCATGCTCTGAACTGTCTGATTGGGATCCCACTCCAACCTGAATTAATATAGTCATACAAGTGGAGTACCATACTTGAACTAACAGCCTACACCTCTAAGCAGGGCTTATAAACTGCTAACATAGACACACAGCTTCCAAACTACTGTGTTTCATTTAGCCAACTCACACTGCAGTGTAATAGGCCTGCAAATTGTCTACACTTGAATGTGGACATGACTTCAGAGCAAAAGGGCCAACATTAAGTTTCAAAAATCCTATGCATGCTGCATTTTGAAATACAAACCGTGGTAACACATAGGATGATTAAGGGAAAAGGTTGTATTACACTAGGACTGGCCAACCTATAGCTCAAGAACAAAACTCAGCCCAGAAGAAAATTTAATCCAAGCCAGATCTACTCTCTACCTCCTCCTTTGCCAAAGACACGTTCCAACATAGCAAATGAAAAGTGCATGTCCTCAATTCTTCCTCTGCACCATAAATTATTTTTCTTCTAGCTTATTTCCTCAGGACTTTGCAGACCCTCTCCCATCATGTGGCCTGATACATACACATAAGCTGACCAGGCTGCAGACATCTACTGTCCAATTAGAGGTGCACTTCTAGCCCCATGCTCGGATACACATATTGGAAGACAGCTCATAAAAGCCACCACTTGAGAAGCTTATATACAGTAATATGAATTGACGTATGAGATGTCTTTATTCTGTGACTCGTTGCTGCAATGGATCACAAAGTGGTAAATTTTTAATATGTTCAAGTACTTGCAGGACTGAGCACTAACAAGAGATGCTCTGGACCGGATCCTGCTTGCAGGGAGACTCTGTTCCATGTGCAAGGCCCACTTGTACATGCAAACAGGCAGGACGAAGAACTGAGTGCGTGATGTGTCTATGCTTCCACACTACTTCTCTTTAATATACTTACTAACAAATCCATCTTCAATATCTGTGTCGACAAACGGCATTTCTGCCATCAGAGATTCTACCGAATCAGCATGACATGGCTCTTTTCTCTGTTCTGTCCTTTTCTTATTCTCCTTAAAGATTTTCTTTTGCTGTACATTTTCCAGCCCATCTGTAATATATTTAAAACAACACACTGGATCTTAGTTTTTTATATAACCAGCTAAGAGAGATCATACACAAGCAATATATCAAGTATAGATTACTCTAATTATCAGCAAAAGGATATTGACATATAACTCCCTTAAGAATACTGCTCTTCTTCCTTGTCAACATATCAGCAAAAATACTTCAATGCTTTATGTGGAATAGCAAAAAAAGGGGGTTCAGCCTTCTGCATTTAATAACTTATGGTCTTGCTCGGTTCTAAGTAAATGCAATTATGTGCCAAAAAAAGGGGATACTTATAACCAAGCATGAAAAAATAGTCTTCAGACATCACATAAAGTTCACTTTGTATAATAATAGTGGCATATGAAATTCAGTGCAGGCAAACACTGGCAAATGAATTCCAATGTAAACACACTGAAAATGAGGCACAGGAAGGGAATCCTACCATTCCACATATAACAAAGAGCTCTCATCTGACTGTATCATTCAGGAATGAGATGATTATTCTACTCCTGCATCTCCCACACAGTATAGCATATTACAGACAGCAATGATCTGAACTTCTAATTCTAAAAACTGACTTTTAATATTGAAGCTAAAGAAGGAATCAATATAAATCAAAGGAGGAATCAAAATAAAAAACTCATCTTCCATGTATAAAGATATACATGAAGTTCTATCTCAGAGTAATACCACAAAGACAGAATAATCTCCACTAACAAGTCTTTAAAAATGTCTTTTTCCCCAAGAGTACTAAGCATGAGTAATTTCCTTATGTCTGCTTCATGTTTCTGCATCAGTAAACTCTAATATTTGCGTATTAAGTTATACCTTAAAAAAATGAAAAAGTAAAATCTTATCTAGCAGCAAAAAATGTGCACATAACCAGGCATCCAGCAATATTCTTTTGGGACAACTCCACAATGGGATTACTGTAGTGGAAGAAGCCTTATGTCAGAATTGCAGTTTATCCCAGGACAGCTCATTACTACAGACAACACACTTTCAAAGCTCCTCTTGTGACCAGTGCAGATAGTCCAAATCTGGCCCAAGGGGAAAATCTGGCAGCAGAAGTGCATATTATGTTCTTGTGGCATGCAAAGCTACACTACATGTATATAATCAATATTACAGACCCAGTCTGGGTTATTATCACCCTGTGGAGTGTGCATATATCACTTTATGCTAGGGAAGATAAGTAAAAGAACAACCTGATCAAATGCTAATTCACTCCAGCCTAAAGCAGGGAGGCATAAATCACTCTGTGGTCGTGGTCTGACACCTAACTTTAACCCAGAGGCTATTGAAAAGAAACAAAGTATTTAGATTTGTTGCCTGTTCACCCTGTAGACACTGAAGAACTATGCACAGCAAACAGATGTTAAAGCAATGATAAAATTATTACTCAACGTTTAGATTGAAGTAAAGGTCATACAGAACAGATTGTTGCTGGTGATCCACAAGCATACAGCAAACAACAATCCTTCCATCAAAGAGATCTCAAACTGATGGACAAGACAGAAAGCCATGAAACTGACAAACAAGTAGGCCAGTCTGGGTCAGAAACATTATCAACAAGATTCAGAAATGCAGAATCATAACCAGCTAGGATCAAAAAGGATTTGTTAAGGCAGAATCAGCCGCAGAACAAGGACTCGCATAAATCTGAGGAGTGTACATTGCAGATTATGCATTTCCTTTGCTCTATCTGCTCAAAAAGCAACATACTTGTGCCACTTTGAAAAATTCTGTCTGCTCACAGTAGCAGATGGGCATAGCAAAGGCACAGCTAGTGACTGACAATGTCCCTTCTCAAATCAATTAGCTGAACTGAACAGGCACTGCTTCTAAATTCTACAGGTTGTGCCCCAAGCAAAAAAACTCCATCCCTCACCTTTTCTGAAATATTTATTAAAGAAATCAGCAACGAAATTCAAGAGTTGTGTTCTAGTCACTAAACCAATCTGAAAACAAGATTTTTCAAAATTCCTGACATAATGCTGATAATCTGAGACCTAAGTAACAAAACCAGCTTCCATGGGAACTCCTCGACGACCAAGCTATTCTAGAATAAACTCTTTTTTCTTAATTGCATGCTTAATTATATTAGACTGAATTTCATATGTGAACAGGTATATACACTATTCCTGTATTTGTATTTAAGTGGCTGCTGACCTTCACCAGTATTTAAGTCATCTGTTCCATCAGAAAAAATGTCATGATACACCTAGCTGATAGAGAATACAAAAAGAAGGAGCAATAAAACATATCTGATTGCATCCTGTTCCCAGCCCTCTTCTCTCCATACTCAGATTATAGTTTCAGATAGAATAATCTTCTATTATTTGACACCTGCATATCACAGATCACAGTGTGATTAGGTCTCCAGGCAATGTTCCCCATTTAATATGTTTATGTTAATATGTTTAATATGCTTATGTTCATATGTTTAATAACAAATGAATCCTTTGGAGATAATTTAACTGAAAGCTGCTGTAGAAATAGATGGTGTTACTCTCCAGGCATTTTGAACCTTCAGGGCTGGCACTAGTGTTTACACAGCCAAGGAACTGAAAAAGCTTAAAAAAAAAAAAAAAAAAAAACAAAAAACCCACAAAAACTAAACCCTGGGGAAAAAAAAAAAAGGTAGGTTTAGTATTCAGCCAGGTCAGATGCTTACACTGACTGCAGGCCTGGGGACAGAGCGGGGGCAGGCAGAGAAAAGAAAAGCAAGACGACTTTTTAGCAACAACCCACAATGAGGCTGAATCATCTTCCCCTACTACCTTCCACGACCCCTCCTGTGAAATCCACCTCTTTGCCACTTGATCTCTCAATACGTGTGCACAAAGCCAGGCTTTTTCCAGCCTCTCTGCCCAACGTGACCCATTTAACGCCTAACGGACATCGGCAACCTCGGGCCTTCCCCCACCTCTGCAAGACCCACACACCGCCCGCCGGCAGCGGAGGGCGCCGGGCCAGCGCTGAGTAAACTGCGAGGCTCCGCGAACGCCTCCCCCGCCGCCTCCTCACCGTGCTCCGCTGTCGCGCCGGCTACGCGGGAAAAGTCCCCGCCGCCATCGCCCCGCTCGGCTCCCGCCGCCGGCCGCAGCGCCATGAGACGGGAGAGAGCGGGCACAGCCCGCCGGGCGAGGAGGAGATCGCCGGCCGCCGCCGGCCGCGCCGAGTAAAGCGCGGGGAGAAGCCGCCGCAGCAGCCGCTGCATGCCCGGTTAGGGCGAGTTAAGGCTGCCCGCCAGGAGACAGCGGGTCGGAGGGAATCCAGCGGAGCCGCCGCGGCCTTCGGGCAAAGGCCGGCGGCAAGCGGCGGGAGAGCGGGGCGGAGGGAGGCCGTGCGCCCGGCGGACTACAGCTCCCAGCGTGCTCCGCGCTGGGCATGGCGGGAGGCGAGTCGTGCCCGTCCTGCCCCCACGCCTAGCGCTCTGTAATGGCAGTGTTCAGCTGAGCCGTCCAGTTCAGAGTGGAAGCACCTAGATAGCGGGTCCTGAAACGTGAAATCCGTATTTGCGCGCGTTGCTTTCACTCAGTATTTTCACGAAATGCGGCCGCCCGAGCGCTCGTCCCACAGAAGGGCTGCAACTAACGGAAGCGGTTTGGGCCGGTGTCTCTCCAAAATAACCGGTTGTAGCTTAGGGCTGCGGAGCAATAATTCACGTCTTTAGCTGCGGTCTGGGGGAGAATAGATCGTCTTGCTCTAAATTTGCTCTAAACTCCTTTCTTTGCGCAGCCCTCCCGGACCCCTGTGACCGACAGCACCAACATCTCCGCTGCGGCCGTGCAGTCGGGAATCAGCCTCGGGAATGAGCGGGAGAGGCTGCTCCTCTGAGGGGAGGAATGGGAGAAGGTCTTTTCCCACTTAAAAAAACCCAGACTTGGTGCCTCTTGGAAGCCGTATCCTGTCGCTGCGTTCTGTGAGAGAAGCCAAGCCAAATGTCACCTGGTGCTTTTGCAGATAGGTCTGTGCATATAGACCAGATCTGAGGGAGACGGTTGTTTATATAAAGATTCCTACTTTCATTTTTAAAGAGAGATGGCAAAAGCTCATAAATAAAATTGGATGGTCGTGATAGGGAGGAAGCTACGTGGCTGCTGGATGTTAGAAGCTGAGAGATGAGTGAAATGAGGCCAATTTCTGTATTTGGCTCCTCTGTGCCTTCCCTTTGTGGGAGATAAAATCTGTTTGGAAATATTTTACTAATATTTTGAGCCATTTTGTGCCATGTTTGCCTTCAATGTCTTTCACACAGTATTTTCATTTGGTCTGCACAGTCCTGTGGAGACCAAAGGCTGGATGTGACACAAAAGTCCAAGTTCTGTGGGATCCAAGAGAAGCTTTAGGATGAGGCTGCTGGCAGTTTTTCTTACTATACGCATTTCATCTATCAGCTATCATTAGGAGACTAAATACATCAGTGGCCACCTCTTCCTAGCCTGTTAGCATTGGCAAGTAAGATACTTCAATGAAAATTTGATTCCATAGGTTATAGGTCAAATACTGGGAGAAAATCTTTTGGTATCAAGTGTCTCTTTAAAAATACAAATTTAAAATGCAGGTTTGGGTCTGAAACTTCTCCAAGTCAATTCATTAGGTGTTTTGCAGCAATCTTCAGCAAGAAAACTCTAGAAAAAAACATTTCTGTTTGTACAGTTGACAGGGGAGTCCAATGCAATGTTTAGATAAGTTACCATTTAATAGTCCTCTTAACGATTGAAAACACGATGCATTTTTAGTGGAGCTAAAATTGTATCTAACCAACTCCCACTAGCCTAGCACTAATACTTAGATGTATTCTTTGGGTTCATGATTGAATATGCTATCTCCAGGATGAAGGGAAGTGAGAAATTTAATGCACCTTAGCTGGAGCTGGTAACAGTTACCGTGAATTGTCCTTACAAGTCATAAAAGTGGTGTTAGAGGGAAATGTTCAATTGAGGACTAGAAAGCTGGAGTAACAAGTTGTGATTTTTCTGCCTGCCCAAATAATACTGCATAAGTTTCATAGGGGTCACTGACCTGGTGCCTGGCAGAAAGTGGTTTTCACTATTGTTTACGTTTGGGCTAAAGCCAGCACTTTATCAATTTGCTGTGGCCTTGCCTTTATTAAAGAGAGTTTCTGATTAACCTCTCAACCGTACAGTTGTCCCTTTGAGAAAAAAAAAAAAAGACACATAGTGACAGCTGAGTGACTAACAGAAAGAGGAAGCAGCATTGGCTCTACAAATGTATTTGCTTATATAACTGCACTGCCCATGCCTGTTAGCCTCTCACCCACCTTGCCATCTCTTAATCCACCCGCTAACTTCAGTCAAATTCGGTAGAGAGTAAGAGGAGTCAGAGGTATGATATTCCCATACTCTTCCTGAAAATGAGTGGTTTGGGAGAAAAGAGGCTCATTTAGCTCCCAAATGAGAGAAAGAAGAAACAATGCTGTGCATATGTTTTTCCACGAAACAGTGTCTGGCCATGAGTACTGGTCAGCTCATTACAGGATAGGTCACGGTACATGTGATCAGTACATATTATGTCTTATCTTAGTCAAGCAAGAGATATGAGGGAGCTATGAGATTTGGGGCATGACTTACTGTGGGAGGTTAGGAAATAAAGGGGAAGGAATGGGATGTGTTACAGGGAGGCCTAAATATCAGAAGGGGACATTGGGATATTGTGTACAAGGTGCGAGGGAGTTGAAGGTATTGTAATGGAAGGGCATGGGGACTATAGAGGAAGCTTGGGTTATTGTGATAAGAAGAGAGGACATAACAGATACAAAACAAGGCTTTCACGACTGACACTGCTGATACAGCAACTTGTTTTCTGACAAGTGAAGGAGAATAGACCATGATCTGGTAGTAATAAAAGATTTGCTAGAGAAACAAAGAGAAGTGTGAGTTGCAGAACTACAGATAATGCAAAGTGAGAGGTAGAGGAGTGCCTGGGATAAAGTAATTTAGTGCAAAGATCAGAAAGCAAATAGGCTAGAGTTTCTACAGTAACTGGTATAAAAAGAAGAAGTGCGTGAAGATGCTATCAGTTGTATTTAATGAATAGAAACTCTCTTTGACATCTAGAATGAATATGAAGATTAATGTGGAAAGGAATAACATAAATGATTATTTTCATGATCTGTTGATCACAGGTAGTTCATTTACATTGCAGGAGGAGGGAGCAGAACAATGGGAATCAGCTGAAAAATTAACTGATTACCCAGAGCAACAATTCTTCACTTGCTATCCTCTGGATAGCAACCTGTCATGAGGGACACTGGCTAAAGATCAGCATAGACACTCAAATGCTGTTCATGTCAAGGTATTGTTTCAGACACTTCCAGGTTCCTCCAGGCTTTTTAAGGAATGATGACTGGTGGGTAGACAGAGGATTCATGTAACAAAGTGGTGCATGCATGTCTTTGCCAACAGGCTTGCCAGCCTCATAAGGAGGGCTTTAAACTAGATTACTGAAGGATGGAGAAGCAGTCCCACCGGACCTAATCTGGAATAAAACTGGAAGAGCTAGAAGAGATGTGCTGACAGAGAGGCAGTAGTAGATAATGGGAAAGTGAATGCAGGACCGCACAATGGCAGAGGCTATCCCTCTCTGCCTGAGCAAGCAGCATGCTTGGGGACTCATCTCACATTCCTGCGCACAGACTAGCATTTAGGGGGACCTCAACAGGCTGGAGGAGTGGAACAACAGATGGTTGCTACATGAAGTTCAACAAAGACAAATGTAAAATCTTGCATCTAGGGCAGATGAGTTTTGGCAAAAGCGGCTGGATGCACATCTGCACTAACTTACATTCCATGACATTTTTTACTAACTTGGATTCTTCACTGGGTGTTATTATTAGGGCATAATCTCTAGCTTGAACTCCTACAACCCTTGCTCCCTGAAAAAAGCAATTATTAGAGCTAGTTCCTTTACCAATTTGCCCTGCAAATTGTATCTCGTTGGCTAGTTTTAATATTTCCTCTTAAATACTTGAAGCAGCAGGGATAGAATATGCTTTCCTAATCTAATTTTTCTTTCACTTGTCAGCATAGAAAATCCACCAGAAGTCATCTAGGTAAATCCTTATTCTGCAGCAGAGTTACATCATCCTTCTCTAGCCAACAAAACCAGTCTTCCCTATGTTGCTCCACCATCAAGTACAAGAAGCTATTAATTTCTTTACCTTTATCTCGGAAGCACAAATTCCATCAAATGATGTGGTATACATAACTTAATTTTCCAAAATATAGGGTAACTAGAATACAAATAATATTATGGAATACTTCTACTACTTCATATTTTGTGATATGAGTAGATAGCTTTCTTTTTACCAAATATTTATACACACACGAACAAAACTATAAAATAGAAAATAACTTTAAGTTATTTTGATGACTACAATCTTTTTTCTCTTATTCTTGATACATTTAATTTGGATTTAAGCAAAAAGTTGCATGTCTGGAGACCATTACAAATGGCAGTCTGCAAAGTGAAGACACCATTCAGTTTGACAGGAAGCCTTCATAGATCTGCAATGTGAGAGACTGTACACTGAAACTAAAACACAATTCTCTTTTAGGAACTTTACTAAACCCACTGGACTTTTTTAGCTCCAGAAGTCAAGTTATGTTTGATCTGGAATCTCCAGCTTCCTGGAGCTGTTCTTATTTTCTGACTGAAATAGAGATTTCAGAAAAGTATGTGCAGGGGAAAAGTGGAAGGAAAGTTTTATTTAAAAAGAAGACACTGCCTGCAATTAAAAAACAGTTTAATTTTGAATGCAGTGAATATTGCCAACTACATGCGGAAGTCATACAGCTGAGACGCTAGATCCTGCATTCCTTGAGCAAAAGACACTTTACTGGGAGTCTTAGGCAAGTAAAGAATGCAGTTCTGAATCCAAAATTCATATTATTCCAGATGTGGGTGGGGGAAATACATATTTACTGACTAAACTGAAAAATCTTGATTCTCAGCTGCCTATCTGTTGCGTTTCTTGCTTTCCTCTCCCCTCTTGCTCTTCTGTCTGTCTCTCCCTTCAGCCACAAGCTTCTTTTTAAGCTCTGGCTTCCTTACCTTCCCAAGTTCCAGGTATTGCACAAACACACCCTGTGTTTGTCACCACTGTGCAGGCTTCGTGTGTGGCCTTGTATCTTTTTTCCTCTCTTATCTATGACTTTTTGTGAAGTTACGATGTCTGTGGAATGGAGGCAGGATCTTTCATGCACATTTGCAGAGCACAAAGTCCAATTAAAAAAGAAACAAATCTAAGCTTCTTATTGCCAGAACACAGTACAGTCCTTTCTGAAGCTCAGATCATCACTCTTACCTCCACATGCATTTCTGGTGCGTGCCTGCCTTTCTTCCTAAAAGCAGCAGAGACATTAGTTCACAAGTGCTACCAGAGCTTCAGCCAGTGGCTCATTTAGCCTAAGATGTGAATGTACCTGTCCTGGGATTCTTCACTAGTCAATAAAGTCAGAGGCTTCTTCAGAGGGAAGTTGTAATTCACATAGTATGTAAGAGTTGTTATAGAGATCCTCTCCTCTCTCCATGGACAGCAGAGATGGCCAGGACAACTAGGCTTGTGTCCTGCTTAGGCATGTCGGTTAGAAGGCTCAAGTCGGGTGAAATGGATCAAGGCCTGAAATTTGTGATTGCCTGGCTGAGAACTAGGAAAAAACTTTGTGCTCTGGACCAATATTTCAGGCTCTGGCAAAGCCTCTTGGACCCCAGACAATTAAATTCAACATCTACTGTCTAACTGGAAAGATTTGTCTCAAAACAGCCTTTCTCAAATGTTATACTAACCCTCATCCAGTTGGAAGAACTTGATGATGGCTATGGCTAATGCTGCAAAGCTCAAGTGCTCAGAAAACTTCAAGCAATGTAGGTTTGGGGACTCTGCCAAGTTAGAGCCTACCTAGGAAGAAATAATTAAGCGGTGTTGTTTTATGTTTCACATGAATTTTGAAATTGATTTACCCCTGGTGTTACTGGGCCTAACTGCACAAAATATCCCACCCACTGCTTTCACATCAGCAGTCTCTTAAGACGTCTGTTTTTACATTTAACCAGAAGTATAAAACAAAAGAAAAACAGTGATGTTCAAAATACCTTTCTTACGAGCTATTCAGGGAAACAGTAATTTATTGTTTGAAAGAGAAAAGGGTCCCTGACCGAAACAGAAATGAGAGATCTCAGTTCTAACATCATTTTAGCCACCACTCGCACCTGGAGCAATGTGATCTGGCATCCAGTTTCTGTCACTGAAATGTCTTACAGTTAATGGATCA
The DNA here is from genome assembly GCA_035590195.1 of Aviceda cuculoides. Lineage (NCBI taxonomy): Eukaryota > Metazoa > Chordata > Aves > Accipitriformes > Accipitridae > Aviceda > Aviceda cuculoides. The sequence goes on along the minus strand of JAVJGG010000082.1, from coordinate 22,712,101 downwards.
GTCTGTATGTATTGCTCTGAGGGTATTCGCCATCTCTTTGCTGACCAGAGTTTCCTGATCCTCTTCTTGAGACTCAGAGTTTTAATGTATCAAGTCAAAAGGACGAACCAATTTATAGCTCCCTTATTTACAATCGTTATTTTAACTTATATTAAGTGAAAGACTTAACTTGTGTCCGCATTCTAGTAGCATTCTAGTAGCATGAAAAAGGAAACAAATACAATTAAACAAAAACACTTAAATGCATTCTGGCTAATGGGGAAAGAGACATGTTTTAATTCTCCAGCTTAGAACATTGCTATGTCTTTAATAGTCAATCTTTCACAGTTCTTATTCAATCCTGCAGGCTTTTGCTGAACCACTTTCAATTCACATTCACTCATACAGTAGCACTAAAGATGCTGCAATAACTGAAAGGGAGGAAACCATTTACATTTGTCCTGGTTTCTGCTACGGTAATTTTCTTCCTAGTAGCTGGTACAGTGCTGTCATTTAAATTTAGTATGAGAATAATGTTGATAACACACTGATGTTTTCAGTTGTTGCTAAGTAGTGTTTGGACTAAGTCAAGGATTTTTCAGCTTCTCATGCCCAGCCAGCAAGAAAGCTGGAGGGGCACAAGAACTTGTGAGGGGACACAGCCAGGACAGCTGACCCAAACTGGCCAAAGGGGTATTCCATACCATGTGACATCATGCCCAGTATA
>JAVJGG010000082.1:22689245-22711295 GCA_035590195.1 Aviceda cuculoides | reverse complement strand
AGCCAGGACAGCTGACCCAAACTGGCCAAAGGGGTATTCCATACCATGTGACATCATGCCCAGTATATAAACTGGGGGGAGTAGGCCAGGAGGGGTGGATCACTGCTCAGGGTCTGGCTAAGCATCGGTCACTAGGTGGTGAGCAATTGCATTGTGCATCATTGTCTCTCTTGGATTACAGTTCACGCTCTTTTTGTTATCTTCCCTTTCATTACAATTATTATTATTATTATTATATTTTAATTTTTATTTCAATTACTAAACTGTTCTTATCTCAACTCAGAAGTTTTACTTGTTTTCCATTCTCCTTCCCATCCCACTGCAGGCAGGGGAGGAGTGAGTAAGCAGTTGCATAGTGCTTAGCTGCTGGCTGGGCTTAAGCCACAACAACATTTCCACTGGTAAATCTGACTTTCAGTCCAGGTTAGAACAGTGTTTTCAGCACCCCTATTGAAAGGACCAGATTTTGGTCATTTTGTCAGGCATCCAGCCTGCATCCATAAGTCATCATGTGCCCATTACCATGTATCTGTGAAAGTGGACTAACAGATGTTTAATACAGTTAGTATAAAGTGAGGAGAGGGTGGGGAAAAGCATCTCCCCAGGGCTCCATAAGAACAGTAGTTTGTTTTGTCTGATCACAACAGCTATTTGGTCTTACCACAAGAACTTGTACCCATGTAAGAGAGAAAAAAAGTTTTCTTTTTAAATCAGTTTCTGGGTGATTTTCATTTTAGGAGTAGAATTTTCTATGTAAGAAAACCAATCCACAGCTTAAAAGTCATGAAAGGTGGCTTACACATGTTTTGAAACACTGAAAGGAATGAGCTCAGGCATACATTAAAATGCAATCTTTCAAGAACTCTACTTTTGGTGGGCAGCCAGAGAATCAATGAATTTTTTTGACACATAATTCATACTCAGTTCAAAATATTTCAGTATCAGGTATGCTTGCATTCAGTTTTGACCAAATGGTACGATAAATTCCCATGTAACGTTGCATTGTGACATGACTGCTCTCTAATTTTCACTTTTTTTTGTCCACAAAACCGCTGCGTCCTAAAAACTTCATCATCATTATTCTGAGCAAAACAGATAAGCATCAAAATTGCAAATAACAGGCAAATTGAAAATAGCAGACAAATAATACTATGGGACATGCAGTTGTCTTTCTGCTGTCTTGGCACAATGGTATCTACAATCCTAAGAATACCCCTCCCTACAGAGTAGCTGGCTGAGACAGGTAAGCTGCATGCAGACTTTCAAAAATGGTGAAATCATACCCAGAAAAAGGTTGCTTTATGCTTTTGGGACAGCTAGGAAGGCAATAATAGGATCCCTTACTTGAGGCGCATTCAGTGAAAGAAGTCATGTTTTCCTGCAGTGGTATAATATGGCCAGGACCTGTTCCCTAAATTGAAGAGGAACAGGACCAGCAGAAGAGCAAGGGGGAAAAAAAGGAAACTGAACTGCCAAAGGAAATGTTGAGCTGCATTTTTGTCAAATCTATGTGTGGATCTGCAGCAGATGTTACCAGTTATGTGCTGTATTTGGAGGACTCTGGAGACTCATGGGAAGTACCACTAATGACAGTTGACTTGTCATATCCATGTCATTAGAATGATAATTAGGGAGATTTCAGAGCAAGAGGGAGGGATTAGATAGAGCTCACTGACTTCCCATGAGAACTGGCAACCTAAGGGGTCTTTGTCCCTTTGATAATAAGTCTGTATGTACTTGCTTTTCTAGATGCTACATGTCTTACCCATTCAGCTCCAGGCTCAGTCAATACGCTGTTTACATTTGCCATCTAAATTTTTCTAAAATTGCATGTTCTACAGTCCAGTTTCTGCCTTACAGCTGAAACTGTTTTCACCCAAGTCTCAAATGACCCAAGTCCCAGAAACAAGACTCCATCGTTATTCTTAGTGGCCAGTTGACATCTTTCAAATCATATGGTCGGATTTCTCTCACTGAAATCTTGTCTCGCTTGGGGTTTTATGACAACATTGATTTCTCTCATTTTTCAGCATTGCCTTTGGAGGATTTGTCTTACTCCTTCACCCCTTTCTGTATATATATACCCTCCACTTCTTATCCTCTTTCATCTAAAGCACAAGTTACCATTGTTATCAAAATCACTCCCAGGTCTTTCTCTCCTTCTTATGTGTTTTCTTCTTTTCAAATTAAGATCTTAGCCTGTCTTTGACTGTCAATCTGCCTGTGGCTTTTGGCCTGCATGCAACATCACTAAACACAGTTTGTCCTCCGTCTCTATACTCCTTCAGTCACCAGCTTCCTGCCCGTCAGTTAGTACCTATCGCATAGGCATTACGTTTGTCTCAAACCTCTCAAAGCTTTTCTCTCAATCTGTTGTAAGATGTGTTATGCAGAAATTAACTTATCTAAGATAGTCTTGACGATGTAACCTATAATGCTTACTATTGAAATTCTTGTCCAGATCTTCACCTTACATCTCAAGTACTGAAACATCCTTTTTTGTGGCCTTGATAAATACAATTCAATTCCCCTATGCAGCAATTTAGAAAGACTTTGGAAACGTAATTCTTCTAGAATTTCAGCTTTGGCAATGACACCTATCTTTACTATCTTTATGTATTCCTCCACAGCTTCTGTATTTTAGCAAACAATTTAGGTGTCATGACTTTAATTTTTTATGGTTGATGCCTGTCTTAATTATCTTTTGTTAATGCTGTGAAGGTTATTTCTCTTTCTGAAATGTTTGTAACTTAATTTCTAAACAGGAGCTATCAGTTGTGCCTGCATAGCTCAAGAGAAACACAGTCCAGATCTTAACAACCAGTCTTGGGTACTGGAAGAGGGACAGCAGTGTTACTGTGGCTGTACATCTGGATGAATATATTGTGCTTCTTAGCCAGGTAAACAGCCCAAAGAGAATACTTCACTAATGAATTTGTTCTGCTTCCAGTGTGATGTTAACTCATTCAGAAGCAGTTCAAATATCTTTGCAGATCATTACATTAGTACTTTCCAGACACAGAATCCATGTTCCTTCCTATGATCCTTCTGCTTGGAAAAAATTTGCTGTTTGCACCAGCAAAACTACTTTGTTGTTCCCCTTTAAACTGTTATTTGCTATGAAAAAATCCCAGACAACAACAACAGTAATCCTTACAACTGCTGAGCTAGTAATGCACTAAGACAATCTTCTAAGCTGTTTAATGCTTGTCTTATGGCTCCCTTGTATATATCCCAGGCTATCTATCTCAGCTTGTCTGCTTTAAAACTAAAAAAAAAAAAAATACCCAACAAAAATCTGTCTAATGAAAACTATACAAGAACACTTCTTGTTTGTGTGATAAGTACCATCAGTTCAAGCCTTGACAAAAGAGCTGATACAGTTTTGTAAACTTTATTTTAAAATCTCATTTTAAATTGTCTGTCATAAAAGACACATCTTCGTGCAAATACCTTGTCCTGAATCTAATAATATTATTATTACTTGAAAAGTTTACCTTCCTCCAAGTGTATTTCCTAATGTTGATTTCTGAGTGATTCATTGCATCCAATACTATTGAAAGTGATCCAGTTTAATTACATGAGATGACATCTCTGTTGGTGGAAATCCAGCATGTAAAGCTGTAATAAAATCTATACCAGAAGGAATTATCTAAAGAATGATAAAGTCCTTTATATTTTATTTAAATCTGCTTTTTTGAAAGTGTCATTTTTATATTACCCTGATTTACACCATAAAAAAGGATATGTGTCTATTGCCTCTCTACAATGAGGACACTAGAACATTTAATAAGTCCTTTGCAGACAAAAGGGGTATATGCGTACTGTGATTATGCTGGACACAGGGGGGTTTTTGTGTGAATCTCCTCTTGCTGGCAAAGGGTGGTTAAATCCCCCTGCTTATTGCTAAACAGTTACTACAAGACTACTAGCACACTGAAAGGAGACAGTAGCTTTTGGAATATCAGGGCAATTTCTGCCAAAAGTACTGTCCCCTTAGGACAAGAAAAAACCCACTGTTGCTGTTGGGTTCCTGCTTTCAGCCATAGACTGTACATGCTTAACAATGAGTAAAAGCTGAACACAAATACATTTAAGTAAGTGGGTTAGCTTATTACAGTTTCTTGACTACATTGAAATATCTGGGTATAAAGTGGAAGATATAGTTATCTAAATAAGTTGTTTGGAAAATGTAATGTATTTTTCCTTACCAAAACCTATCTTGTGCTAGTTCTTACATGCCTTGTTACTGAGTGTTCAGTGTCAGGGTTGCTTTACTCTCCTTACTCAGTCAAAAGGAATTTTTGCCAGAATTAGGACTTCATGAGCAGGTCCTGTACATTATGAACCAGCACATGGAAGGTCATTAGGAACTGGCTGAACACTGTGCATAGAGGCTGACAATTCTTTTTCTCTCTCCTTGTGTACCCTGCCAGCACCTGATTTTTTTCTTATGTATCTGAAAATAATATTTTTAATACTGCCAAGCCATTTACATTTCTGGTGTTTGTATCTCTGGCTGCACTGTTAATGCCAGTTTTATGAAAACAGGTCACCATCCGTATTAATTGACACTGATTTAAAAAAAAAATTGCACCAGGAAAGTTTAAATACTTGCATGAAATATTTGCCTAAACTGTGAAAGCAAATGTAGGCACAGTAGAATAAAAAGTTTTTTGTATCCTAACTAATTTCTGAAAAGATCAGGACAGTTTAGTCTGAACTAATATTAATTTTATCTTTTGGTCCTTTAATAATTATTTTTCCATAGTTATGATTGGAATTTGTAATGGCAGGGGAGATTCTACCCACTGATAATGTTTCACAGGTTTTACTGCTACCCTAGCACAGAGTCACAACTATTGGAGTTCATTCAGTGACAAGATGTTGATTTCATGGGATATTTTACTCCCGATGTTGTTAGGGCCTGGATTCTTGTCCTTGTGCTGTGTCTGCACGAGACGAAATTCTATCCACTCTGCAGTAAAAGGCAAACTTTCTAGTATCTTCAGTCAGGACAGAATTTCACACTTCAGGGCTAACTCAAAATTAATTCCCCTTTGGTAGCACATCTACTTTAAGACTCATCTCCTAGCTCCTTTCCCCACTGCAGCTGTGCACATTTGCCCCTGCACCACTAAAGTGGAAGAGATGAGAATGAGAACATTGGAAAAGTTTGGATTAACAATACCTTAAAAAAATTTAATTTGAGTTTTTTTCTAGTCCCAGTCATTTTAGCAAGCCACCTTACCCTAGGGTCCACAGACAGCTCTGTTCACACAACTGATGCGGATGCAAAGCACAATGCAGATTTGATCAGATCGGGAGCGGCAGAACAGAGCTCATCGATTTGACTTGAGCTGGTTTTGCTGCCAAAAGCAGCACTACATGGATCTGCAGACTTCATGTGTAAAGAAGCTTATACACAGTGGGAAAAAATGCCATGTTCTTTTCATGATATATGGAGAAGAAAGAGAAGTTGAAATTTTGGGTAAGAAGATGGTGCTTGATGGGTTTTTACTTATTACACTCTGGCTATCATGGACAACACAACCAATGATCAGAGAACTGTGGTCAAAAGTACCGAGAATATGAAATATAAAAAAACATATTGGAAGTGATTTGATAGCCGACTTTCCTAAGGCACATGTGACTGTGCTGTCGGCCATTGCCCTTTAGCTTTTGAAGTCAGTGACCGATTTCACCCATATGTGCTAGAGGACAGTGATCTTAAAGACAATTAACATCTTACGAGCTTTGTAAAAAATCCCCACAGCTGGCTAGAAGAGAAAGGAAAATAATTCTTTAGCAAAAGGAAAGGTAGGCTCAGCTCTGCTACTGTCCTTTCTCCAGGTTAGCTGTGATCCACGCTCTCTTTTGTCTAGGGCAGGTGCCACAGAAGGCAGTGGAGGACCTGAGATCACTGCAGTGGGGAAGATTTCAGGACCAAAAGACACAGATCTTCACCAAACCAGACTCTAATAGTTGTGCTGCTCAGCGAAACATTTGTTGTTTCATCATTAACAGCTACTGAACTTTTCTGACATAAGCGCAGTTGAAAGCCCACTAGCTCAGGATTCTCTGGCAATGCAAAGAACTTGTTTGATTTTCATTATGAGGTAAAAATAAAACTATTAAAAAAGAAGTAAAGAAATAACTTCCTAAACCGCTTGAAGGAAACGGGAGAAAAGACCTCCCTTTTTCTTGCTTTCCTTTTTACCGGATACAGAGCTCCCAATACCCCAGAGCATAACACCTATGAACAAATGGAATCTGATAGCCCATTTTTAATTACTGCCTTTATCTGCACTTCTGCAAAACAAACAAACTAATTAAAAAGCCTAAAGCTGGGCTTGCACAGGGAAAACCTAGGTGTTCATAGGACTGAATTCACCACACTTCTCTCTGCACTGTTTCTCTTTTCTTCATTCTGACTTTTGAATCTGCCCTGATGCCCTCATCTGACACAGCAACTACATCAGGGAGAGAGAAAACAGGATAGGCTTTCACTTTTGTCTGGCAGCACAGGCTTGCATTCTGTGCTTTGGAGGTTTTCAGAGGCTCTTTATTCCATGTAATGTTCCTGGAGTAGAGAAGCGTATCTTTTGTTCTTCCTTATAAAGGGATATTTTTATACACAAAGATATACAGTACACTGCATTACAAGAGTTTTTATGTATTCAATTGTGAGGCTTTAACACATTAATTTCCGATGATTCTTTAATTCTGCCTTATCCAAAGCATTTAACTTCAAAACCTTTAAAGCATAGATGAATCAAAGCCTCAGAATCCATCCAACACATCAACTAATTGTAGTGACATCAAAACCAGAATGAGACTCTTAATTTAAACAGATTTGACTCCTAGCATGCTAAACATGCAACCCGTGTATATGTGCTAAGCTGTATTATCTCAGTATACATATGTATGGCTTAATATACTTGCAAGTAATTAAAATGAGGGAGGGCAGACGTGTATCTTCTCTGTAAATAGAAATAATTCTTTTATGTTTAAAAATATCTCCTGTTGTTTTAAATGCAGCTTCCACAGTTTTGCTGTGAAACACTGTATGCCTAAAGTGTCGAAGCCTGTATAGGTCTTCTGATTCCTTTAATATCGTTTCCATATTAGATAGCCAGATGGTGGAGAGCGATAATACTCTGTACTAATCACTTAGGAAGTCTACAGAGTGGTGCTTTGAGATTTAGACCCACAGCTACTGCCATCACTCTTTTGATGGGAAGCCGCAGATACTATTCCAACCAATTGAATGTTTTTAAATATATCAACACTGAACAAATTATCTAAACAGGAAAAGGACTGATAAATACCATTCAGTGCTAATGAAGAGGGATGCGTCCAAAGGAAATAATTGCTTTTACAGTGATCAGAGATCAACATGACATTATGCAATAGTATTTATACACACCTAAAAAAATATTTTTGCTTCTTTATAGCCATCACAAACAGGAGAGAGATATGCATTGCTGAGTTACTTTACAAAGAAAAAAGAAAAGCCTAAGAAGCAGAATAATTATCTCAATGAGTTCCTTAGGGTTTGATTTTTAATTCCATACTGATCTTCTGTTCTGCCAATTTTAAGATTTTGTAATTCCAACAGATTAATCAGCAGACACCTTTTTTCCTACAGCAATATCAACTTATGTACAGGAATACTTTTTTTTGGTTTGTGTTTCTACCTTGAAAACACTTGGTTTCCTTTCTGAATGATGCATTGTTAATCTGTGGGTGCATTTTATAGGAATGAAATGTCAGATGTGCCCATTCCTAATGTCATAGATTTTTTCATATGTTTTATTGCTGCAATTTCTACATTAAAAAAGGGGAAAATATTTCTCTGTGAATTTTACTTTTATTGTTAAGCCTTTTTTAAAAACCCACACTGCAGGCTCTACTCCAGGCTGGCAACCAGAGGCTCTGAAAAAAGAGACTGAGGCAGCACTAATCAGTGCTCAAATATGATAAGCAAGCAGACTAAACATGTAAACAAGTCCTGTGCTGAGTGCTTTGTTTTGGTAGCACCGATTGTCATTTCAGTAGAGGAACAAACAACTCACTTCAGCCTATCATCTGGCTTATTAATTGTAGAACACTTTAAATAGTAAAGAGAAAACACAAAATAATGTTAAGCAAAAAGGTTTGTAAGCCACTTCTCAGAACTGCGCTGCTCTAGCAACAATTTTCAAACAGCAGCGATGTTTTACTGCATCCTTAGAGTAAAATGAGCATCTTCATTGTCTTAATATTTGTACAACATTGTACTAATGTTGCAAAGATGGTGGACTTCATAGAATCTACCTTTTCAGTGTTACTTTTTCAGCACTACTGAACAAATATTTGCTCAGCATGTCTGAAAATCAGGCTGTTCAACACCTGAGAACAGAAAACTAAAGATAAAGCCATTATTTAAAAAATAATAATGTAAATTCTTAATTCAATGTGTAATTTTCCTCTTACTATGCTTAGTAAAAACATATTAATGTTTGAATGGCACTACTGAATTGCTAATTTTAATTAGATTTTTTTCCTCCTATCCTAAATCCCTTACTCTGTATTATAGTATGTATCATTGTAGATTCATTAGTTAAGTTACCATGCAATGTGGTATTTCGCGATGCTGCCCAGCCAGCCTGAAGCCAGAAAGCCTGATTTTAACCTTGGATGACTTCATGGAGTTATTCTTAATGCACACTAATAGAATAAAAAAACAGACACCGAGTCATAAATTGTATAAAACCAGCACTCAACACACACTACTGTTACAGTATGCAGTTGTGAAATATACATGAGAAATAAACAAAGCATTAAGGAATGTCTTTAAAATGAGGATGGTGCGGGCACATGGAGGGGAAGAACATGTAAACAAGTGGTGGAAAAGAACAGATGTGTGCTGTTTAAAAACACAGGCAGCTTGCCTGAGGGAAATTTGGATTATTGAGCTTACACAGCAAAGATACATAGTCTGTTCACATTTAAATCATAAGAGGTTTTGTGCGTGTTGCGTAGTGTTCCCGCTACTTCTCTAGAGAAGTATGTGATTTCTTAGAGTATGCCACAGTCATACATACAGCCAATTTACAGTTCAGTTTGACTAGAAATTTCCTCAGAAACACTGGTAAATGCTGCATCTAGTACAAAATTCAACAAGAGATGCAAGTTACAGAAGCCTCTCCAAGATTGCTTCAAGTCAACAGAAAAAAATGCTTCAATAAGGATAATAACTTCAATAGGTGTTACTGGTTTTGCTTCCACAGATACAGCATCCCCGTACTAAACCTTTACATTTTTCAGAGTAGAGAATATAGTTCAGTACTGTCATTACTTCATGCAGGTGGTCCTGGATATATTTTTTCTTTGTGAGGTCAGCTTCCCATGACAGTTGTGCTCCATAAAACAACCAACTGATGGAGCGGGGAGGGGAGAAGAGAGAGACAGGTAAAATCTCCAGACACTCTGATGGAAGTAGTCCAGAGATTCACAGACCACGAAACTTTCCTGCCTTCACAGTAGTTACAATCCTAGTAAAAAAGATGAAATGGACCAAAGAGGAAACTTACAATTTCATTCACATTAGGAGAGCAAGACATATTTTTTTTTTGCTCTTAAGTGCTCTTTGCACTTAAAATAAAGTCTGTTTGCAAAATATGGTACATAAAGTAAGGCAAGCCACCAGAGTACCTAGAGAAGGAGAAATATTATATAGGAATAGCAGCAATTTGTCCATTGTGAAATTAGTGTTAGAGCTGAAGACTGTACAGCTATAATCGGCAGTTCATTGTCACATAAATTACTCTTCCATACGACTCAGGCTTGCACCTTCTCACCAGCATCAGAATCTTCCCCACCCCTTGTCTCTGCCACCTGGCACACATCTCATCACCCTGCTGAAGCTTCAACAGAGAGTAGGGATTGAATACAGGGTCCTGCAGCAAGTCAGACAGGGAAAGGAAGAGAGGGAATAGTCTGCAGATGGGATAGATGATGCTGAGTGAGGTGCAAGTTTTAAAAGGAAAACTGTTTTGTGCAGGGTGCCCTGGCTGGGCCGTGAAGGAGTGGACAGACATAACTTTCCCCAGCAACTCCAGCTATAGTATTTTCTCCTCTTAAAGAAGGAGAACTTAAGAGGATTGGTAATACGTTTGTGAGGTATGCAGAACTGTTTGTGTGCATCTCCACATGATGTTAGTAGACTCAGGAAGGCATTTGGTTACCCTTTCTCCCTGCACGGTCACCCCCCATCCTTCCGCAGCACCCCATTACTCCTCTCTGGGTCTTGCACTGTGCACCCCACTGCTTGGCTCCAGCCCTTCTTACTGAACAAGAGCAAAACGGTTCAGTGCCGACATCCTTCTGTAGGGCCTGTGGGTGTATTTTTGCATTTCTGACAGCAGCTTCCCATGTCAGCTATGCAGAGTGAGACTGCGGACTGATGGAGTGGAAGGGGGAGGAGAGGGGCTGCCGCCACCCTGGGGGCCGGGCACCTTGCACAGTAAGACCAGAAGAAGCTGAGGAGGCTGGCAACAGATTCTCCCAATTCTCCTAACCTTGCCCACAGCAACTTGTCCTCTGGCTAACCACAGGAAAGTGGAGGAAAAGAGGTAGTATGATGGTGATGGGTAGGGAAGAGAGCCAATGAATGGTGAGATTAAAGGAACTCAGTGGGTCCCGCAAATTGTTCCTCCTTTTGAATTAGTCAGGACGATTTTTCAACAGAGCCACGCTTGCCAGAGGACTACTAGTAGACCTTACAAAAACAGGGTGGCTGAAGCCTGCAGGAGTGGGAAGGCTAAGACTGTCAGGCTTGCTGTAGGATAGAGGCTTCTTGATTTTTTTTTTTTTTGAGAGAGGGAGAATAAGTAACGCTGCTAGGCTGGAAGCCAAGCCACTGGAAAAGAGCTGTGGAGTGAAGGGGAATCCAGGCAAAGTCCCTGACCACCACCGCCTCCTGACAGATTTGAGAGGCTGCCATTGTGCAAAGGAATGGCCGAATGCACCAAGAGATATTTAACCTCCCTTTGCAAGGTTGTGAAAAACTGTTTGGCTATGAGGTAAGCATGCAGTATGCTGTGTAAAACTCTACCATAAAGTAAGCCTAACATGATTTATACATCTTTTTTAATATCTATTTTGTTTATACCTGCACTAAACAAGGTTGACAGTACATGAGATTACAGACCAATGCCTGCCATGAGTTAAATTGCATAGGGTCTGCAAACAGTACACAAATACACTACATGGTAGAGCAGAACGTCACTAATCCACAATAATGCAGGGAAGCCCCAGTGCAGATTAGTGGGGTTTGTGGATTAGGGCCTGGGAGGGCACTTGAGGGGAAGTCAGCCATGTCACACTCCAGGCTCCCCTTCCCTCTCCGCAGCGCAGTAAGCCAGCGGAAGGAGCTGCGAGGGGCACCGCTCTTCTGCTCGGCCCCAAAGGACGTTACCAGCAACGCTGATGCTGCTACCGCTTCTTTTTCAAAAGCTGTAGCAGGCCTGCTTCGAACAGAGAATTGCACTCCTGGTCTTCCTGAAATCGGTTTAAACACTTAGCAAACACCTGCTGTGCAGACACTTTAAATCAACTTGAAGTGAGGTTACTTCGTGCATATGGAATCGACAAGAAACTTTAAGCTGCCCTGAGCACAGCTCGCGTGGCTACTCATTGAGGGGTGTGTGTATAAGTCAGAACATGAATGCAACAGCTTCTGAGACCTTCTGGGCAAAACAGTAGTGACTTAAATAAGTATGTTTTGTGACTATTAGTCTTTGGTTCTGTACATATAATGGCTATTGCCACTCACCCCAAGGACAGCAATGCTGCCTAATTCATGTAAATCTAAAATTGTACACAGGATAACAGTGTTTCCCACAACACTAGCTACAACTAGCCACATAAATTTTTAACAGCGAAAGGTGCTTTTACTTGTATAAAACTGAAATACTGCTAAATGTCATATGGATAATAATCACAGTTAGTATCATGATAAAGTATCAGTACAGTAACCATTTTGATTAAACATTTTATAAATACATGCAATATTAAAGAATTTGAAATTGAATAACTGGGCCCAATATTGATATTTGTTGTCATTTCTTCCTTTCAAGAAACAAAATGAATAATCCATATTGAAAAAAGAAGAGTGTGAAGCTTTTGGTCTTGGGTCAAGCAAATTTTAAATTATCTGAAAATCAGGATATTAATTATTTTTGATACAAGACATCACAGATGTCTTGGCAAGGTCATGGCTATACATAGTATGCTTTTTTAATGCTAAAAAATGACCTGAGGCAAACACTTGAGATAGATGATTTTAAAAAGATTAGCTCTTCATGATGCACATTTTCCTCTCAGCACTCTGTAGGTTCAAACAATGAGTCTGTGCATTTTGAGTTTATTGACCTTTGTGAATATAGTACTTGAAAACTGGTAACAGATTTCTTTGAAAATCAATGCCAATTGTGAAGCTGTTTGTTATCCACTGTTTCTTCTTGAGTATGATTAATAAAAAAAAAATCGTATAAGTGAAATTGGAAACTGAAATTAATTAAAAATGAAATATTCGTTCCATTCTTCCTGGAAAAAGCAAAATGTGAAAGAGATGGATGCTTTATCTGGATGTCTCTCAGACACATATACTAATGTAATTCATCACAGACCAGGAAGACTTCTAATAGTCAATCCTGATCTTTCCATGAGGAAAGAAAACACTGTGTGGAAGTTTAATGTCACGGACAAATGCCCATATAGTAGTAGGAAAAAAAACCCAGCAAGCTAATTTGCTTCTTCAACTTATTTTGATCTAAGCTCTCAAAAGTAAAAGAGCTAATTCACACTGCTGGTCATATTTCAGTGTAAAACATACAGGATAAAATTCAGGCCCTGTTTCTGTCAAGAAAGGTTGTTTTTAGTGATGTGGTGAAGCCAGGATTTGACCTTGGTTTCTCTTATCACCATTAAAGTCTTACATGGAATAGCGAGAACTAGAGACATCGACGTAAGTACCAATTTTTCTTTAAAATATATTTTTCTGGCACATTTTCTGACAACAGCACACATAGCCTTTTCTCACGGAATTTGCTGTAAAGGTATCTAAGCATATCTGGCTGCATGGGAAATCTTTTGTGGGCAAAACTAGCTTCTAGTTCTGCAAACAGACAAAAAATATGAACTATGTACCTAAACGTCTGCAGGTCTGAGGTCTTAGCAACCTTGGCCAATCAATACAAATGTTAAAACCCAGTTATAGGGTAACTTGTCAATAGCCCGGTTCCCCGAATCAGCCGTGGTTGCAATATAAATGGGGCCCTACAAACTATTCAAAGAAAACATTGCAAAAGCTGCATGCCATTTAATGATTGCATTAACACCATTATCTACCACCTAATCGATGCTGTGATTGACAACTTTGCAAATCAGATTAGCTTTCAGTCTGTGTATGAGAGTAGCGTGGCTAGGAATGGAAAATTGTGTGGGCCTCAATTTATGGCAGATGAACAACAGTCAAAGGTATAAAACAAAAAATCACTGATCATGCAGATTAGTTGTAACAACTAACCCCCAGAATATATTAAAATCACGCCTGTGTTTTTATTCACATCTTGCATCACATCACTCCAATGCTGCTCGCATACAGTGAAGGGAAGTTCCCACCCAATTACATCATAGTTTGTCTTTGGCTACAGCCTGCTACATATTTTTAAAGAGGTCCTGTTTGTTCCACAACTGAACTCTTCACCTTTTGATTATACGTTTTGTTGGGGAGGGGTTAAAGGGAAAAAGCCTGCTAGTAAATGTACTTAAACTTGGCATTCGTAGGCTCAGACTTGGGTGGGCTGCATTCCCTCCTCCGGTTACACCCTACCTGAAATCCTTGTATGTTAAATCACTTGACTAGTTCAGCCTTAATGATTGGGTCATACCCTGGGAAGCAAGTTCAGAGATACTGGAGATGTGTGCTTACAAAAACACACATAACTGTAGAAAAATATGTGGATAAACTAAGAGAGGAACACTGGGACAGTACTGAGAAAAAAAAAAGTTATTTGGAAGAAAAAATTATCTCTTAGTCATGATAAAGTGTCACAAAACACACATAACATGCTACCCTTACAGTGACACATTTTTATGAATAAAAGTAAACCCCTTGCTAATCAGGAAACTTTAAATTATTTTTATGTACTAACACCAATGTGAATATTCCTTTTTTCTTCAGCTGCTACAAATGCATTCCCTCTTAATTATATTCTCTTTGCTCTGTGAAAGGCTTACACAAATGTGGGAAGACAGTCACATCATGAAGAGGAGTTGGGTTGTCACACAACTACTAGTATGAGAAAAAGATATTTCTGTAAATATATGGATCTTCATAGCAGTGGAGTGAACTAAACTTGAACTATTGGAGAAGCTTTAAGTCACGATGAAGTGAAGTGGATTTATTATTACAGTTACAGCCGCACTACTTCTTTGTGTTTTCCATAGTAACAACCTCCAAGATGGGATCAGCAGGAAATTTTCTAATGGTCTGTAGATAATTGATAGGATGCAGAGTGCTGCTTTCTTGCTTCCAGATACTTGGAGGAGCAACCAGGAAAAGAAAAGTCAGGAATCTTATTTAAGCACTTGGAATGGGACAGAACTAAATATCTTAACTGCCCCTTGTATGCACTGTCCTCGCAGAGAAAGTGAAGGCCAGAACCACAGCTGGAACAATTAGGAATGACTAAATATTTCCTTAACATTACTTTTCCGTTGGAGCGGCTGCTGTGGTTGTCCCTGTTTGTTCCACAAATGAAACAGGAGATGACCCACACCACCAATGTTCTGTGGTCCTCACATGGCCTGCAAAAGCTTGCTTTAGAGGATCCTCAGCACAGATACCGAAGAAGAGAAGCAGAGAGGATGCTGGATACGGGGGTTTTTTTTATTTTGAAAAAGTTTTAGCTTTCAGGAAACAGATAAGTGGTTGGATATGGTATCAGATTTGTGGTTTTCCCTTTTTACTAAAATTGTGAGAAGAAATGGATACGTACCATTGCTGCTTGGGTTTTTTGGTGGTTGGTTTTTAGGGGGGTGGGTTTCTGATTTGATTTTGTGCCTATGTTGTGAATTCCTGTTTTTAACTTTTTGCCATTGGAAAGTTTCAAAACTTAGCAGGAAAATTAAGTCAGTGAGTGGTGGAAACTTAAAACATTTTAGAAAGCATTAGGGAATGTAAAGAAATATTTTGTTCAAAGCTCTAGCAGGAATTTGACTTTTTTCCTCTACAAGTATTCTGATACATACTCTGATTTGTCTTTGTTGGGGTAATGAGGCTGACTCCCATGCAGAGTTGTGGGGTTAACATGTAACTCATCTAATTAACCAATGTAATGTTCTCTCATAGTGTGATCTGTCACATTGTGATATGCTCTTTCCAAAACATTCTTAGTGAATGGTTTGTCTTCCTACCATAGGACACGATGACACAAGAACTTTAAAGAATTTTGGTGAGTCTGTTCCTACAAGGTGTTCAGTGATTTACATGGAATTATAATCAGTCTCAGTTTCTTTGAACTTTGTGAAGAGGTAAGGTTGCCCACAGCTTGGTCTCAGGTTCCTTAGCTGGATGGTTCTAAGAATAGGTATGGTAGATACTACGCTGGTGACATAAATATCCATTTTACCATTGAGGATAATGGCACCAGGGTGGGACCTTAGCCTATTTGGCACAGCTCTCATGGGACTCCAATACAAATAAAAAACATCCCTTCCAGCCTACATTCTTTTCCAAGATTCTATTTATCAGCCCCATGAAAATGCCTTTCAAATGTGAAAATTATCCATTGCTTTTGTCAGCTAAGCGAGAGCCCTCTGTCATACAACCCCATCCACTCATTCTGAAATTGCAAACTAAAAGTCAAAACAAGAAAAACTTTACCCTCAGGAGGAAAACAGATTAGCATAATCAGCATAGCCCACAGGCCTTTTGTAGCAACAATTCTTCAAGCAGGAGTAGAGATCAGAGCTTATACAGGCACACAGGAATCTCCTGTTGAGGCAATAGCACCTATGCATATCCCCGCACAAAGAACTTGTAGGCTACTTCCTTGAATTATCTTAATGGGATAGCTACAGGATGTGCCTCTGCAAGTCAGGTTATTATTATTATTATTATTAGTAGTAGTATTAATGCACATGTATCCATTTTATCTAATCCTTTCTACACTAACATCGGTATCTTAGACAGAGAACATTTTTTCCAGTCCTCTCTTTTATATTCAGCTTCTTTCTTCTACACTGTGCAACAGCCAGCTGGTTTGGCCTCTTTACAAGGTGTTCATTTTCGCATCCCAAACACTTTTCACTTTATGGCCTTACACCTAAAAGTTGTAGCTAGTGTGTATGTGCCAGATTTATCCATCACAGCTTTTGACTTGATGAAGACAAGCTCTCTCCAACCAGAGTCCAGAAGCTTTCATCAGTACTTAAATAAATTAGAATCAGAAACATTTTAGAGAGATGTTAATAGAGATTGCATATGAATTGAAAATTACCAGCTTTGCAATTGAAATCCCAGATATGCAGCAATCATGTTTTTACTAAGTTACAAAAGACATGCATCCTCTGCTTTTCTTAAAATTATTTTTTCCCCTGGAGTCTCCATTGCTTGGTATGGCACAGCTGTGAAATAAGTAAATTATTTTCTTTCTTAATGACTTCCATCCTCTACTTTATTACCACACAATAATGTTTCAACTACGTTTCTTTTGGCATAACTGGCTTCAAGCCTTGGTTCGCCTGCCAGGTTGGATCTTTCCGCCTGTTGTGGATGTTTGCTCTACAAACAAAATCTAGGTCTTCAGCGACACTTGCCACTTACCCATGCCAATATTCGTTATCCGCTTCACTACCCAGTTGGTAGCAATGCCAAGCAGCAACATCAAGAGCATACAGGCTTTTCACATCAGCAGTCACTTTGAACTACTAGTTCTTTTTTGCTGTTCAGGGGAATTTATGTTGTGGCATGGATTTTGACACTTAACAACACTACAGAATCAAACAAATGGGGAAGCTAAAGATAAAAGACAAATATCACCTATGGGTATCAATCTCATGACCAGCATGGTATACCTCCCATGCAATTCTCTCCCCTCATCTTATCTCCAGCTGAATAAAGATTTTAAATTCATTGTGTGTTTACCTTACATCACATACTGCTCATCTTCTGGATTTTCTGTTATTTTGTGTTTTGCCTTTAATAGTCCTAACTCTACAACTTCTATTGCTATAAAAGGTGCAAAGGCCTTAAGGTGTGCCTTTTCTTCCAGAGATAAAAGCAAGCTTCTTTTCTTTAATGGTATGGTCTGACAATCAACATCTACAGAGGCGACATGCCCTAACTTGAGGACAGTCCTCGAGTCAGTATAGCAGTAACCAGGAAGAATTTTAGCAACTCAGAAGGTGCACTCACAAGAAAGAGTACTTTAACCAGTAGTGTCTGCAAGATTGGAATCTTAGTAATTCCAAAACCCCACAATTACATTTATCAGCTTATAATCACCATATAAGAGCTGTCAGAGGGGGATTGCTGCATTTGTCCGCCCTGTCAGCACCACAGCTGGAGTGTGAGAAAACTCATGCCTTCACACTGCGGCAATATAACTTGTCTCTTGTTTTGGGCTGTATCTGATGTGTCAAAATGCAAGGCCAGAGGGAATCCACTGTGCTGTTCTGCCAGAAATGCAAAGCAGAATCACACATTAAAAAGTACCCAATTGGAAGGGGCATTCCTTGACCAGCAACCAAATGTAGTAGCAACATCCACTCCTGTGATGTGCATAAATCATGTAACCCTGAGACACTGCATACAAATCATATTACTGGGTACATGAAGCCTCATGTGCTAATAGGCTGAAAATACTGTCCATGACGAGTGTCTTGATCGATTATGCATTTTTATCACAGTAAAATTTCAGGTACAATGAACTTCTTTTCCTAGTGCACATTTTTATGCTGTAGCACATTTTCTATTAATTATGGAAGATATTTTCACCCACTTTTCCAGTGCCTTGGAACCTTGCTGAATGCCAGCAGACATGCCAGCAGATGGACCTCTGGACAAAAAAGGAGATACCTTTCCTTTTCAGAAAGCAGTCTTCTAGAAGCTTATTGCCATCTACAAGAAAATTTTATGGCAGAAGGAGAGATACACTCTTTCAGGACCACTTTCTAGACAACTCAGGATTTTACTCATTAAAAACCACACAGATGGTGCTGAATAACTAAAGTCAAAGTAACTAAAAATTAAGTTTAACAGTAGTTATATTATTGTACTAGGAATAGATTATGCAGTTTTATTGTGCTTACTTCAGCTATTTCTTGGAACTTCTTTCATTTGTTTTTTCTTCAAAATCTCTAAAATGGAGAAATCCTTACATACAGGAAGGCAGCATGAGCATTTTTCCTTATGCGTTGTTGTGTTTTAATATCAAATGGTTTATAATTGGACATGGCTATTTTTTTCATCATTTTCTTTTGTAACAGACACTGCTGATGGCTGTGCCGCCAGGTTAATGTGGAGACTGCAGGATGAACATTATAAAGGAGGAGTTATATGAGCGTCATTTAAGTAAAGACAAGAAACCAACTGGCACAAGAGTTGAGCGAACAGCCATTTTGACTATAGACTTATAATCTGTACAGACAGCAGCTCCAATATGAGGTTCAAAATTTGCTGTGTTTACATTCAGTTGTATTGCTGCAATCTTTATTTCTGTTGAACAGTGCTTTGGTTGGATCAGCACTTTCAAGAAATTTTGCATATTGAGTGCAACAAGAGATTGGTAACAGTTCTTATCACTGTGGCATCTCCACAAAATGTAGATATAAACTCAGAAAAGAGGAGAGAGGGTGGAAGAGAATATTTAAAACCACATTAATGGCATTTCTCTAGTGCTAGCGCAGCAGCAGTACATCTCCTAAAAATTAGCAGACTATGAAAATCACCACCCGACATGCTGTGGACAGAATGGCATAGACTTCATTTGGCGTTTCATTACTCTGCTTATGAAATTGTCTACATCATTCTACTCCTTAGGCCATGCATGTCACACAATAAAAGAGTTAAGGAAAAGCATACACCAAAAATTGTATTACATTTTATATTTTCTAAAACATAGCTTCCAATGAAGCTGCTAGACTTTACTTTTCCAAAATTGTACATCAGAGGAAAAGTTTGTCGTAAGTCAGCAGATTTTTCCAGAAACAAATAGCCTAAAATGAGCATGAGAAGAAACATCAGCGTAAATAAACATCTCTGGGAGCCACTGCTAACTGAGGTTCTCAGGAGAGGTGTCTGAGTCTCTCTGAGGAAAGGAGTAAATAAAGGCAAGTCTGAAGCGGTTTCTTTTAAAATCTTCCTGAATTTTCTAATCTAGGGAAATTTCACTGCAGGAATTTCCACTGGTTTTAGAGATATTTGGAACCTTATTGAAGACAAGATTGTTGTAGGTGCAGCTGGTTTTTAGTACTGTGACAATTAAACTTGCTCAGGCCAATGGTATTAAATACTGGCAACCACACAACTGCTAGCAATAAGAAAAAGCAGTTTGGATGGTGCAAACTCAGGTAGCCTCTGAAAGCAGCAGAGACCAAGTGTCTCCCATTGTGTCTGTAAATTAAGCCTTTAAAAGTTGTAGTTACTGTTGTTTTTTTTTTTTTTAAGAAGGCATGTGAAGCTGCTGTGTTATTTTCTTGAGGAACTGGAGTATACTCTGCTATCATTTCTTCATGCTTAGAGATGTTAAAGCATCTGAGGAATGAACCCAGGAAGATCATACATAAAGTTCTAGAGACCATTCTGCATACAAAAAGTATCTAGAGGTAAAATTCTAACCCGGTTGGTGTTGTGGTAATTGTAGCATCTGCTATATCAAAGAAAGAGCCACAGTGATCTGTTTTCCTGAAAAAGAAAAATGATAGTCCATCCCTTTGACAGAGTTGTAAGCTTTTTTAATGCTGTTCTTGAATGTGGAGCAAGAGGTACTGAAAATACTTCATTAGCTTTATTTAAATTTTACACTATAATAAAAAAATAAGATTACAACATCAAACAATATAGCTAGTAAAGAATTAAAACTGCTTGTGCACGTGCATTATAATTCCTTAATTATTGGTCCCTACCCTATTTCACTGGTTGCAGAAGGATCAATGCTGAATTAAGCACAGATATCTAATACTGCTTGCTCTCTATTCATTGCCAACTCATTGCTTCCCTGTGTGCTTACATTAATTTCCTTTAACGGCACTCCCATGAGCTGCAGGGTTGCTTTTACTTCAGAAGCACCAAGATTAAAGAAAAGATACTAATTGGTGTCTGACAGGACTTGATTTCTCGATCTTATGCATTATAAAATACCCAGAATATTTATGGTATATTGCCTGTTGACTCCATTTGCAGTAGTAAGCTACTCTAAATGAGACCTCAGCATCTTAAGGTTGGCATTGTGAAAACACATCCCTCAACACCTTCACAAAATCAGATTCAAGCAATGTGGCACATAGCATCACACAGAAATTTTTGTTAAAGAAAATATCTTACAATTTCTTTAGAATTCTGTGAAGAATACTCAGCAGCTTCAGAGATCCTGCTCTTCCCCTCCCCGCCTTCTAATTTACCTAGAAGTGACATAAGGATTACATAGAAAGTAACTTATTTTATTGCACAGCTCTGCTCCAAAGTAGAAAAATCTCTTCTGTGCACTAAAAAAAGGCATGGCTCGGCGTACATACAAGGGTGAGGTGGGAACTCTGTAGTTAACTTCAGGTTGTAATGCATAAAAGGGATGAACTGAAGTTGTACAGGCAACACATACTGTGTGCTGGATTTTGCAATTTTAGTATGACTGCATGTAATGTAAATAATTTCCTTAATGCGAAAATAAAAAGATCAAAGCTAAAAGAGGCCTTGCTTTCTTAACCAGACAGTTGTTTTATTGTTTTTTTACACCTGTTAGTACTACATTTCTCACCCAGCTTTTTCTTTTCTTCTTGTACATACATGCACAAATTGCAGGCCAGAGCATCACCTCTTGGTCCAAGATTTGACACACCTTTCATATGCTGGAAGAAAAATTATAAGGAGAATGAAAAGGCTAATGCATGGTTTAAAGGAGAGCCCAAAGGGCTAGGGTAAGAGACTTGCCCTTAGGTGGGGAAGGTGTGAAGGGCAGACTGCCCACTGCACTCCCAGGGCAGCCTGTACAGCGCAGCAGCTGCCCTTGCACTCCATCAGTTTTTTCACATACAGGCCTTTCAGCAGTCAGCATCCACAAAGGCATCTGAAAGATCTTTAGCTAAGGGGAGGACAACCCCCTCCTCAAGGCTGTAGATGATTAGAAAATTCAGGTTTTAAGGAGGTCTCCAGTCCAACCTCCTGCTCACAGCAGGGGCAGCTGCGCGGTCAGACCAGGTTGCTCAGGGCTGCGTCCACTCGGGTGCGGGAAACCCCCAAGGAAACCCCTCCATCCCGGCTGTCCTCAGCGTGTGAAAGCTTTTCCCTACACCCAGCCCGAAGCTTTCATTTCAGCTCAGGCCCGTCGTCCCTCAGCCTCCCGCCCTGCAGCACGGCGAAGAGCCCGGCTGCGCCTTCTCAGCTGCCTCCCCCGGCGGGGGCCGCTGCCAGCCCCCCATCGCCATCTCTTCCCCAGGCTGAGCCGGCCTCGTCCCTCAGCCGCCCCCCACGGGAGGGAGGGGGGGTGCTCCAGCCCGGGGAACCCCACTGAGCTCCCTCCGGTGTGTCCATCCCTTTCCGGCGCGGGGGGCCCGGCCGGAGGCAGCACCTACGCGGGCTCGGAGGAGCGCTGGGCTGAGAGGGGCAACCGCCTCCCTCCGGCTGCCGCCGCGCTCCCCGCCCGCACCGCCCGCGGTGCCGCTGGCCTCCTTCGCAGCCCGGTAAGAGCTCACTCCGCCTAAACAGCGGCGGACCGGGAGCCTGCGCGGAGACACCGCTGCGATAAGCGCTGCGAGACAGCGGCACCTCGCACCCGCACG
>JAVJGG010000082.1:22629275-22672572 GCA_035590195.1 Aviceda cuculoides | reverse complement strand
AGCAGGTTCCCTGGCAGGACTTGTGACCCCGTGGGGGACCCACACTGGAGCAGTGTGCTCCTGAAGGACTGCACGCCATGGAAAGGACCCATGCTGGAGCAGTTTGTGAAGAACTGCAGCCCGTGGGAAGGACCCACGTTTGGAGAAGTTCGTGGAGGACTGTCTCCTGTGGGAGGGACCCCATGCTGGAGCAGGGGAAGAGTGTGACGAGTCCTCCCCCTGAGGAGGATGAAGCAGCAGAAATAACGTGTGATGAACTGACCGTAAACCCCGTTCCCTGCCCACCCTGGGGGGGCGGGGGGGTAGGTAGAGAATCTGGGAGTGAAGCTGTGCCTAAGAAGGGAGGGGTGGAGGGAAGGAGTTCCGAGATTTGGTTTTATTTCTCATTACCCTACTCTGGTTGATTGGTAGTAAATTGAGTTAATTTTCCCCAAGTTGAGTCTGTTTTGCCTGTGATGGTAATTGGTGAGTGATCTCTCCTGTCCTTATCTCAACCCACGAGTCCTTTGTTATATTTTCTCTCCCCTGTCCAGCTGAGGAGTGGGGAGTGATAGAATGGCTTTGGTGGGCACCTAGTGTCCAGTCAGGGTCAATGTACCACACACATATAAATGTTTCTGTGCTCTCAGTACCTCTTTCCTTTGTTTTCTTCCATTATCCCCCAAATACAGGGGGGCTGCAGAACCATCCAAGTATCACTGAGTATGTGTTTTGGCTGGTAGGTGCTGACTGTAAGGCTAGTAAGCCAAATGGAGTAGGTTACTTACGGGTTCATGCTAGACACTCTTAACTAATCTGGATTTCTTTCCTGCCAAACTGGTTTTGTGAGTCTTGTAGAGATTAAGTATTATTGAGACCTCTGGACCACTCCTAAATTTGGTTAAACCTGACCATTGAACTTAAACATAACTAGAGAAGGATAACAAACAGGTGAACAGGCAGTATGATTGCACAGGTCTTATTTCTGCAGGAAATCAGGCCAACAATTGTAATGTTTCAAACAGTGTTCTTGTTCAAAATAGTCTTTGTTATTGTATTCCTAACACATCTGATGATGGTTGGTATCTCTTGGTCTCCGTTTGGTTAGATTAGTAGCTGCTTTGAGGTATGGATTCTAGTTTTATTTTTGTGAAGTACTTGGCATCTGTCATAGGAGAACATAAAGGCATTCTTGTCTTTACTTTTTTTTTTTTTTTCCCCTGCTTCCCTTGGAGAACATGATTAGTCATTTTATTTGTGTCAGGAGTTATGGAATTGCTGAGGTTGGAAGGGACCTCTGGATATTGCCCAGTCCAACCCCTTATCCTGCTCAATGCAGGGTCACAGAACCTTGTCCAGTCAGGTTTGAATACTTCGGAGGATGGAGACTCCACAACTTCTTTGCGCAACTTGTTCCAGTGTTTGACCCTCAGAGTAAAAAAGATACTATTTTTTTTCTCCCCTTATGTTTAAGTAGAATTTCCTGTCTTTTGATTTGTCCCCACTGCCTCATCATTTCACTAGGTACTACTGTGTAGAGCCTGGCTCTGTTTTCTTTACTACCGCCATCTGGTATTTATACACTGTGATAAGATCCCCTGACTCCAGGTCTTCTCCTTCCCAGACTAAACAATCCCAGCTTTCGCAGCCTCTCCTCATATGGCAGGTGCTGCAAGCCTTTAACTGTCTTTGCTGGACTCGCTCTAGTTATGTCCTCAGCTCTCTTATACTGGGGAGCCTAAAACTGGATGAACCTGGAAACCATAATGTGCAGCAGGGACATGGTGCCAGGCAACAGTCTATCATGAATCCATAGGCATCTATTAGATATGTGAGAGGATTCTACTAGTTTGTCTTGTAATGCTCCATCATGTATGGTCTGTGTATATTTGGCCAGTAATTACCTTGGCACTCCTTATAAGAACATAGAATTCATATTCGGTTCTGAAGACCAGCTTCCAGGCTTGTATAAGGTATTTCAGATGGTGGTAATAGGGTAGGAGGGGATTAGTCAAAAGAGGATCAATACAGAGAATGATTTACCTTGAAGTATATATGTATATGTATACATAAGATGTTTGCCTAGCTTGTGATTTATAAACTAATGGTTAGACTAGGAAGTTACATGCTTTAGCTTCTAAAGTAAAGGCAAGAGATTTCTTCTGTTTTGTTTCATTTTGATCTTTATTTATTTGTATAGGTATGTTTTGAGGAGATGTCGGATGGGGCTTGAACTCTGTGTGTGAGGCACAGTAATTAGACTTACAGCGGTTATGGAAATCTTACAACTGGGAGACAGAAGTTAATGTTTTACATTTCAGTTGAGAATTCTGACTTACTTTAGCAGGCTTTTTTCCCTCTGAAATCTTCTAGCCTTTTGCCTGCTTTTTGCTTCAAGAATGGTTAATACTTCTGGTAAAACTGAGTATTTTTAGATTGCCTTTTGCTGTCAGGCAGATCTTGCTGCTATACAAACTCACTCTGTGTGTTGTTGACTTTTGTTCCAAAACCCATGTCAACTGTTTTGCTGTATCATCTGTAGGCTTTTAAGTTCACTCGGCTGAATATATCTTATTTAGCAACTGAAATCTCTGACAGCCTGTTATGAGTAAAAGGTCTTATTTCCTCCTTTTTTGCAAGTAGGAAAAGATGTTAACTAGCAGAAGGATGTTGCAAGTTAGGGAAAATAGTCATGATTGTTACCTTAAGTGTTACTAAGTCATTTGCTGGGCATCTTTCAGTATGTGGACAACTTTTCTCTGTTAGACGTAAATGACAACTGATTCTACTTCCTTGGAAGCCTTTTTATGAAAGTAAGAATTTTCTTAAATGCGTTAAGATTTATTTCTGATGCAGGGTTTTAACATCGTTATCAATACCTCCTTCACATTTGTTCTTCAACAGGATCTTTTGAATTTATTTTTAGCTACGCTTAGTTTTTCCTTAATGACAGCTCTTTTGAAATCCTAGCCTTGGTTTGCCTAGTATTTTACTAGTATCGCTCGTACGGCATTATACTAAATTAATTACTAGAACATTGCCATGCTATAGTAATGAAGGAAACTGAGTGCCTCAGCACTGTAATGCTGTTTTTTATTTGATTCCCTGACCTGTGTATTTTGCTTTTCTACTTACTATCTTTCTGTTGCCTTTTTAAGCATCAGAAGCTATCAATCAACCTGTATGTGTCCTGTTTAATTAAAATCTCTGGCAATGGAAAGTTTGTAGCAAACTTCCTTCCTCCTGATTTTAACCAAGAGCATGACATAACTCAAGTGCAAAGCCCACAGTCCTTCACAGGTATTCCTTTACTGTTTCAGACCGGGAGAGAACCTACTAGTAGACCACACAGTATAGTGGGCCTGGCAACAACTGGGGCCGTATTCACCAGATAAATCTAACCCTCCAACATGTTCTGAAGTGTTTAATTAGTAATGGGAGATGGAGACTCTGTGTGAAATTCCAAAACCTATCCTGGTGGTTGTCATCTGAGTTGTTAAGAAAATTCGAAATACGCTTGATCAAATGAAGCTGAGTATTCCAGGGAGAGAATTAACTGAGCTTCTTTTAAATGTGAAAGCTGTGCCATTTCTTCTTCTCTTAAGCACATGGGAAAGAAGATAGTTTCCAGCAAAGGGAGAAGGAAATTGTCTCATATTTATTAAATCCTTTTCCTATCAGGAAGTATGCATCAGGATTATATGCTTGGCAAGCAAGAGTACGTATTTTGGCACATACTTCTCTCTTTGTAACTTTTAACAGCCTGCCAGCATTGCAGGCAACACTGGCAGCAGTCTGTGTCCCAGACAGTTTTGATTATAAATCCCAGTGCCTGCAGCAGGGGAGAAAGTACCCATCCCCATGGAGCTATTCGGTCTCCTTGGCTCCTTTTCCTTCCCTAGTGCACTGGGGAAAGAGAGGTTAAGGGGTAGCTGGAGAAGGCAAGTAGATGGTCATTCTGGTTAGTAACTCCTTCTGAATCCTAGTTAAATATCCTGTGAATACTGCCTAAATTTGAGGACATGCCAGGCTTGTTGTGATGGAACCAATGGTCTGCGATCTAATTGTATCTGAAAGTTCTTCTATAAACCATTGTTTGAGTTCAGCGGCCCCCAGAATTACAAATGGCATTGCCCACACAGGCATTCCCAAAATTTTGTATGCAGACTTTTCTTTCTTATCGATTGCAAAGTTGATAGTTATTTCCAATTTTTAAATCTATGGCTAAATCTTGTAAAGTTCATCTGGTGCCAGACATAGTGTTGTGAACTTCAGTCCTCCATCAGTGATCAGATCTGTATTGATAACTGTGCCGATTGATGTGACAGTGGCTTCCCCATTTGCATAAGAACAGAGGCAAAAATAGTTGAGCATAGCTGTTTTCTCTTAAGACTTTGCGTGATGGCGATGACCATGCTATTAAAAGAGCTTAGATATTTTAAATGAAGTAAAACTTCTGAAGTGTGAAGGGAGGCAAATGAAGAGAGTAGATGCACTTGTATGGGAAAGATTCTGAGGGAAAGACTGGATGCTCAGTATCCTTTGGTTTTCAAGAAGAGTTTAGTACTTATTTTAATGCATGTTTTTTTTAGAAACTCCAAATTGTTAATATAAATAGGTCTAATAAGGCTTCATAAGGTAGCTAAAATGTTACATTAACAGAGTTTGAGTATTTTATGTAAACTTGTTCTTCTAAATCATTTGAGTAGAATATGGTTCTGAAATTTTATGGGAACATTCCATCTACAAATACATTTCATCATCATTCTGTTGAATGGATATGAAAAGTACCAAATCACATATTTCTTTTCAACTTATGTCTTCAAGCAAGTTTTATTGTATTTAAAACTTGCTTAAAAATGCATAAAGCTTGTCTTAAAATCTAGGATATTCCCTTTAACATTAAAGTTAATTCTTTAGGGGACTGGAGACAAATGTGTAAGCAACATTTTGAATAACTTGTTTGACTGTAAACTGCTTTTATGGAGCAGTTAAATACATATTCTGGTTTTGGTTAAAATGTGGTGGCTTTTGTTTTGTTTTGTTTTGTTTTTTAAGAAAGGTTTTTAAAGCCAGTCAGTTTTCTCAAATACTAAGGAGGTATTTAGGCTTTGAATAGCATCTTAACATAAAATGGAAACTTATTTACTGACATTCTTTTTAACTTCATATAAACTATGTATTGTGGTAGATTTTTGCGGCATGTAAATTCCTTATCTACATATTCGCTTGTGTGAAGTGTCTGACAATAACAAATTGTTGGTGCTCTTAGCTCAGTTTTATCACGTATCTGTTAGTCTGTGGTTTGATCTCAAATGTAGCTTTTAAAGTCTGCAACAAGGAAAGCTGAAGCTACGAAGAGTAAAAACTTTGGTTACTGTGCATATGGAAGCTACTCTCCGTAATTCAAAGAAATTGGATCAACACAACAATGTATTTGTTTTCTTCAAGGGAGCACTGGAGTGCTGCCAATAAAAGGACTGCTGAAATTAACTGCAGTCTTCCATAGTTTCAGTTATATCTGCCAGATGCAAAGTGCTTTGTATCTTACTAGAATCAAGGTATTGAATATGACTTAGTCATGAAGATAAAGGAGGGTTGTTTTTTTTATCTAGTGTGAAATCTGAAAACTGAGTTCATAATATCACTAATGTGTCTATGCTGCTTCCTGAAAATATTCTCAACACGAGATTTCTCTGTACAGACATTTAAAAAGTGGATTCCCAAAGCCAGTACCACAGCTTGTAAAGCTTGATCTTTACCTCTAGATATCTATCTTGAGTCAAGGATCCTGAATCTCATTTTTGAGAACTTGGTCTTTCACAAGAGGTTGTAGCCGTAGGCAAGACAAAAAGTACGTTACTATTACAATTTGCCTTAACCATATCATATAGTTAATTCATTAAGTTGGTATTAATTAGCTGAAAAAGGGTTATTGTTGACTTTGCACCTTAAGTCTCTATTTTTATGCTATAAAGACAACAGAAAGGTTTGATTACTTGTTATAATTCCTTTGGCAGCAGTTCTCGTTTAGGAAGCTTCTGCCACTGTATACACTTTTTCCCCTGTATCCTCCCTTTGTTTTACCACATAGGAGACTGCTGCTTCAACTTTCTCTACACATCCTATGAAGACAGAGATACTGTCCCTTGTTTATTTTAGTTAGTTGTTTATGTGGCTTCTCCCTAAACCAGGTATGTGAAATAGTTCATTTTAGATATCAGCTGGGTAGACACATCTTAAACCAAATTTGTAATGAGTAATTGTAGCCTTACTAAATGGTACCTAACATCGTTCTTCCAGGTATGGAACTGCTGTTCATTCAACTTGTTAAAATTTAACTTGGTTAGGGATGGGCAGACTTGATGTGCACTGCAATGAAAAGTTGAATGAAAGAGCATTGTAAATTTTTTTTTTTTTTTTTTTTTTAGGGGTATCAGATGTTGCAAGACTTAACTGGGTGGATATCATAGTTTAAAAATGGTGCTATCTTACCTACCAGTGCAATCACAGACATGTTTGGTATTCCTGAACGAATGTAACAATGCTTCTTACTTTAATAAGACATAAAAAGAACTCTTTTAAATTACTGTTGAAAATACTTCATGCCTATGACATAATTCTGACTAAACTGCAAAGCTCTTAATGACTGACAGATTATGGAGAATAGTGGAGAATAGTTTTAAACACTTAAGAATGAGCCTATGGCTGAGAAGTGCTGACAAGTTGCAGATATCAAGGGCAGTATTGAAAAGGAAATGCAGATGTCATACAATAGTTTTTAAAATATATATAGCCTGAGTCTGTGTAAAATGCAGGTAGCTGATGGCAGCACTGCAGTTAAGTCTGACTGTAAACAGAGGGACAGCTGTTCAGGGAACGAAGAATTTATACTGTAGCTTTGTAGAGTAATTGCAAGTTTGAACACAGAAGAATGTCTCCTGAGGCACTTCAGGAGGTTCCACTGAAATAATTCATAGTGAATTTAGCTGTAGCTGAAAACAAACTCATTTATTTTTGTTTTGTTTCAGTAGTAGTATTGGCCTGATTTCTTTTACCCACCCTCAGCCCCTGAAAAATGAAGTTGAACCTAAATGCTTACTTTAAACACCTATGAGAGCTGATAGCAATGATTATACAAATGTTTGCCAAACAGCTGCTTTTCTTTAACCAAAAGTTAATGTTGGGGGCAAAGTAGTAGTTTTAATGTTTTTGGAAGGAGAAGGTATAGACCAAGATTGCCTTCGTTGTATGCTTTGCTTAACTGTCTTTTGTCACAGAATTGATACGTTGGGTGGGGGGCTGATAAGGGCAGCAAAACCTCAGCCTAAAACCAAAGGATAAGATTCTCAGGGCGGAGGCTCTGTGCTTCGCCTGCTTTAGTACAAGATCTGCTTGAATGGCTCAGGGCGCTGAGCGAGGTCTGCAGCCCACTCCTCTGCCTGTGCACCTTGGCCCACCCTGTGCTGGCATTTATTGGCGCTCTGTTGTGAGGGTCAGAGGCGAGCTAAATTGAAGCTTGATTCTTGTGGTATCCTTACCTCTGTTTCTTTTTTCTTGGTTGAAACTGGCAGATTTCTGGGAAGCTGTCAAAGGTTGGAAATTTGGACAGAGGGGAACCAGGAACACAGTATGAGGGCAGTAGGACTGGAGTTACTGTGCAGTGAGATTGCTGTGGAGGTCACTGGGGCTTCTAAACTGTGGGAGGAAGGATGGAAGTGGGAGCTAGTGCTGCTGCTGCAGCAAAAACGAATTGGGCTAGAAAGTTAGTCTTGTCAGTACAGCCGAGAAGCCTTGAATTTGTGCTGCTCTGTCCCTGAACTTTCAGATTAATTAAATGGTTAATAGCCTTACTCCGTCATGTGACTGATGCTTTTTAACAGAAGAGATAAATCTTGAAAAACTAAACATCAGCTATGTTTAAAAGTGTCTTTGTGATTTGCTTTTGAAAATGCGTTTGTAATAAGTGATATCATGCTTCTTCTCAGATAGCTTTGCTTTTCTTCAAAATGTTTCTCTTTAATTCTTTCACTTACCGAGATACTAGAAGTAGGATAAAAGGTTGAAGGAATCTTGAAAAGCTTTAGTGTTTCAGTAACGTGTACAAAACTTAAAGCTAAAGTAATTTGAGAAACATGGTGCTTGACCTATGATACTGCTCTAGCTTGCTGTTGGAATTGGATGAACTAGCTAAACCAGTAAATCCACTGTGTAGAAAACAGTATTCTGGAAAAAGACCTCCTTCAACAAATACTTTATTAATCAAATAAATATGTTAACTAGTTTGAAAGTCTTTAGTTTCTTGAAAAAAGTCAATGCAGAATAACTAGTTTAATACTGGAATAAAGATGGTTGTGTCATGACAATAGAAAACTTTTTACTACTAAAAATTTCACTTGTCAAATTTGCTTCTTCCTAATATTTCTGGAGGTACTGAATCTTCACCTTTAAAACAGTTTTCTACGTGTTCTATAGTACAACCAGTTGAAGAGAATTTATCATCAGTATTTGTTGTGCCTGATGTATTACTTGGCTGTCAGTCTTGAGGTTGCCCTGACAATGGATTCTGAAATGATCAAATGCATCCACTGTAACTTTTAATGCATGTAGTACCATAGAAAGATATTTCTCAGTTTCAGCAATACAGTATACCTCAAACTGGAACTGATTATCTACTTACACTATATTCCAAAGGCAGTCTCAGGTTAGAGATATTGAAAAGTCTGTCATTGCAAAGTAAGGTGCTGTGTGTTCCACGGTAAAATAAGTTTTCCTTGAAAATTTTATTTCTGTGGAATAATTTTCTTATTGTCCTTTGGAGTCTGATGCAAACAGTTATGTTGTCTCAGTCTATTAGAATTTTGAAAAGTAGATTAGGAGAATCTATCTTGCTTTCAATACGGGTCTAGTCACTTTCTTCTTTTTTTTCCGTATAGTAAATATTCTTTTAATTATTTTGAAAATTTGAGAAATACCCTTCATT
This sequence comes from Aviceda cuculoides, assembly GCA_035590195.1. Lineage (NCBI taxonomy): Eukaryota > Metazoa > Chordata > Aves > Accipitriformes > Accipitridae > Aviceda > Aviceda cuculoides. The sequence goes on along the minus strand of JAVJGG010000082.1, from coordinate 22,663,610 downwards.
TTAAATGGACATTGAAACAGGTCTAGTTTAAGTCAGTAGAAAACTTGATTGTTCACAGTCGTCTAGGGCCATCCTGAAGCAACAGTAAACTTCTGTGCCCTGTAAGTTCACACCAAAATTTTGTCACACCAAAAGTTTGCTGAAAATCCAGGAGTTGCACATTGTTTCTCAGAAGGAAAGGGAATCATCAGCATCAGTTATGGGGTGGGAGCGCTGAGTGCAGTGGATCCACACAGACCCACTGTGCCAATGCGGAGTCTCAGGATGTTGTTACGATGTCCCTGTGACTAGTAGGGATTCAGATGACCATGTTCGCCCCCTGATACTGGTAGTTAACTCAGAAGGGGAGCCGCTTCTAGGCTGCCAGAAGCTCCGTTTGCTTTACTTGCAGACTGGCTAGGACCATGTTGTTGCTCAAGGGTTAACATGGAGTTAATTATTTAGGCTTTTAGAAGTCATTTATATAAATATGTTTGTCTTATGCTTAAGTCCACAGCGACATTTCTGAAAAACAACGTTTCAGACTTAATTCTGAAACTGAAGACTTCTGAAGTGACAACTGGGAGTTTATAGATAATTTATATTAAATATCTGTATAAGGTGTATATAGTGAGGTGCACAGTCTGGCTGCCGTCAGTGTGTTATGATAGGAAACAACTTGGAGATCAGGGAGGTAGCAGGGGCACAAAGTTAAAAAGTTAACAAACAACCAAAATCCACTTTTTTTTTTTTTTTTTTTTTTTTTTTTTTTTTGATGAAAAGCCTTGATTGATAGCCTAATTTTGTGGATGAGATTGCTGGGTGGATTTTTGTGGTGCTTTGTCTTGTTCAGAATTTACATCTATTAATTGACAAGTGGCAGAGTTACATTTTCAGTGCATGAGTCCCAAACATGAGTGTTACTGAAGTAAAGATTCTAACCATGGCAAAGACTTGGTGTATTTGCTAGTGTTTGCTTATTGAGGTGCTAGTGTGTCTGACCTCATTGGGTAGTAAATCCCAGCTTTTGTTCTCAGCCATTTTCTGAGTGCTTGGCAGACTTTGAAAGTGAATGCTGCATGAAAAATTGCTTCTCATCGACTCCTTTAGAAAATTCAACAATAGTAACCTTTGGAGCCTGAAAAGGTTTCCTGTAAAGTATCGTCTTGAATGAAAGTTACTTCAGTTCCTTCAGGTGGTTGCGGCACTGCTCTGTTGCTTTACAGTTTTGACACCTAAACATTAAATGTTACGGTGATTTGTAGCTTCATGAGAAAGTAATCAGGAGTTCTGATATATTACTCTCTTTTTGCTTATAAAGAAACGACTCAAAGTATATAATTTTCAGTTAACTGGAAGAAGTCATATTTTATGATACCAAACACTTCTAGAGGTTAAACTGAATCTCTTTAAATGGGGGAATAGGCGTGATGCTCTTGATACCAGTTTTGATGTGTATATATACTTTCTTAGACATCTCTGATACACTGTGGATTTCTCATGGAAGTCACTTATTAACTTTTCTTGTGAAAGCAGTCACATTCAAACCAGGTTTTCTTCTAGGAGACAAAAATATACTTTAAGACAAGAAATACATAAAGCAGCTGCCTAGTACATTGGCTCTATTAATTAACTGGAGTGCATTGTATTAAGTGATGGAGTGTCCATGTGGAAGATTAATTATACTCTGACACAGTCAAATTTTATTGCAATAAACAAGAAACTTCCTCTGATTTGTATGGGAATCTTTTCTGGCAGAGTTAGAGAAATACCTAATCTCTGTACATTGTGAGAATTGCATTGCTGTTTTGGTCAGGTATGTTATGGAACACAGCATAATACAAACCAGAGAGCGTTCCAATTTATCAGCATCTGCAGTTCTGCAGTTTTTCTCCAGATAAATATGTGGGGCTTTGGCAGGATGGACATAAGTTACCCTGTAGCATCATAACTACTGCCAAAAGGATGAGTAGGTGAGACTTCGGTAGTTTGCCAAGGATGCTCAATGGCTGAGCACTCACAGTGATGCTTCTTTAGTTGGGTTTCTTTTTAAATTCAGTGGTAGACCACATCTAGATCTACCTGCACATGCTGATTGAAAAATGTTAACACTGGAAATTTGGGCTTTTTTTACCACTATGTTTTTAATTGTATCCTGTTTTTAAAATGAAAGAGATGAAAGAACTTTAAGGAGCAGGGTATTGTGCAGGTGTTCTGCATACAGCACAAAAAAAGGCAGGATTTGATGAGTTACTTTATGTAATTTTTTTTTTTCCCAACCATTCAATTTCAACAATTATCAGTTGAAAATTCTTACAAAGTTTTAGGATTTATAATAATCTGAATGATTTTTCTGACCAATCTTCATTATAATAGAGATTTGCATGACATCTCATAGGAGGATATTTCCTGAGGAATCCTTGGCTGGTTGAGAGACAAGACTATAGTATACATACATATGTGTGCAAACAATAATTAAAAAAAAAATAAAAAGGTGTGTGTTTCTTGTGTGTGTAGCTTCTGTGGAACTCCTCAGCCTTATTAGTAACTACTGATACATAATGATGATTCTTGGATTAGCAATGCCTGGATCTCTTAGCGCTATCTCATAGCTATTACTGGTATTGCTTGCATGACTTCATTAACCTGATCGTGTGAGGAGGGCTTATTAAATGTGTGCAGGTGTATTGGTCTGACTGCTATTCTAAAACTCCTGATTGTTGCACAGCCTGATAGCTCCCAAGCCTTAGTGTACCTTCTGCATCTCCAGATGCAACTCCTACACTTCCAATGGTGGCTATGCTTTTGGTCTCTGAGCATGAACAGCTGTGCTGCTTATATCAGATGTCCTGTGAGCTACCGTGATGGTATTAAGATGATCTTTCCTTCCATGAACACCTGATTTGAATGAGATATTATTACTGTAGTTTAATATTAAAATTTGAAGTTGTAATTAGCCTACTGTCTGTGTGAGCATGTGTTGAAGTAAACACTAGAACTATCGCTTGAAGGCTTCCTTTGTTTCTCCTGTGAGAATAGTATGAAAGACTGTGAGACTTCTAGACTTAGCCTATGGATCATCAGAGGAAAGCAAGTTGTTTGTTCACAAACTTTCCAGCAGCTCTGTAATGAATCTCTCATGGCCGATACATGTGACTATGTTGCTCGTAAATTGACCATGCTTGAGTGCACTGATGATAAAATAAATGAGTGGATTATTTTTCATAATAGGCTGTTATGACTGGCAGTGATTAAATTATGAGACATTGCAGAACACATTCTTTGAGTGGCTACAAAGAGAGTTGTCTGTTCAAAGCAGCAGAGAAAGTACATTGTGTTTCTGTGTTCCTCTTCTGAAAGAGTAAAGTGGTGCATAAAGGAGATGCTGACCACTATGACAGCAATGTAAGTCAGGTCCTAGTTTCAGTTTTGGTGAATGTTAGGATGTTTGTATCGTTAGCTATTAAAGACTTGGAATAGGTTCCCTGAGCCATCAAGAATTGAAAGTAAACATATCACCTGTTTCAAGACCTTTGCAAGTGCCATTGAAAGGTTGGTTTGGTTTGTTCATCTTGCTACTTTTTACAGAAAGCAACCCCAAAATTTCATTCATTTGTTGTATGAAAAAACACTTAACTTATATTAAATATAGTTAGTCCAGAAATTTATACCCATTCATTTTTATATCAGATTTTTTTGAGTTGAATTGTTTACAATTTCTTTCCACTGTAGTGTTACCGTATAGTTCAGGTTTTCTCATCTGACGGTAGGGCAACTCTGAAAGCTGTTGTAGCTTTTGCATTACAACAAATGAACATAATGTGTGTAAACATGTTTGTCTTTTATGGTAATATCACTTCTATTCAGAAGTAATGCGGTACAGAATATTCTGTAAGGCAAACATCAAGAATTAACATTAATCACCTTAAACTTCTTGAGCTACTTTGATATTTTTTTCTCTTCTTTGCACAAATGGAATTTTTATTTTATTTTGGGTACTACAAAATATGATCTGCTAATTAATACTGATTGTTGTTGTGGTGACTAGTGGAAAAATAACATTGACAGTTACCATGCAACCTTTATTTATAGGTTTTTATTTTCTTTTCTCATGAAACTTACGGAAACAGGGCAAATGGAGTGCTGCAAAGTGAGAAAATACTGTTGTCTGTTAGTACAGAGTATTACATGAGCTAGGGAGTAGACATCTAAGTTAGTTGATATGGTATACCTAAAGTAATATTAATGGCACAGATATGACAGTTTAACTTCTCAGTAGGCATTTGTAAATCCTTTTCTTCTACTACCATGTCTATTTTTTTAACCTACAAGATGAGGAGAAACAGAGTAGTGCTTGCATGCATTTCTATGCAAAAAATAATGCAGGTATTGAAATACTCTTATTACTGCCTAGAGTTATCCTCATTGCCTGTTTGCTGATCACATATTTATAATTTCACAACTTCAAGGAATATAGTTGTGTAAGGGGAAAGAAGTTTGACAGAGCTTCTTTCCAATGGCCAAGTCTACACTGCTTTTGGATGTTTATTTTAAAATATGTTTATTCTACAGTCAAGAATGTGACTGCAGCTGCTATTGATGTAGCTAAGTGAATTTGGCTGAAATACCAAAAGTGCTGCAACTCGGGCTACCAGCCCCAAAATCTAATGGTTGTGTCTGAGTTTTACAGTGCTTCCTTTATAACCATGGTAAGTTTCTGAAGTAGTTTGGGTGTATACAGCCATGTACTTGCTACTTCGAGACACTGGAGAAAGGCAGCTATAAAAACGTAAGTTTTCTAGAGATATGTGATTTTAAAAAGGGAAATTTTGCATTTGAAATCCAGGTTTTTAACTTATTTCCAACAGTACATTTTTTGAGATGTGGTTAGATCAACAAAAATGTATCTCAAGTATTGATGCTGTTCATTAGGTACCAATCCAAATACAAGTTCACATGCCGACGTATGTGTTCAGAATAGCACTGTGAATTGTGATATAGCATAGTCTCAAGCTGTATGCAGTTTTGTTTGGGAACTAAATGCTACTTGTTAAGTATTGACGTGAATACAGATATTTGGGCACAAAACTTAAATTCAGAAGAGGGGTAGCTCAAACTTCTGTTGGATACATCTGTACTAATAAACTAACCCATGTCAAACTTCTGCCAGGCCTGGTAGAATCTATGATACATCTTCTTACCCTTCAAAATAGGGTGACAGACTGTGCAGTGCAGTGCCAGAGCTGTAAAGGACCAATGGAATTATCTGATAGGTGTGCAAGACACTAGGGACTAGGAGTGGAGAAGAGACCTTGCTGCTTCTTATACAGTAAGTGACCATATGCTAAAACACTATTAGCACTTTCAGTGTTGAAAATTTTTAAAAGCATACTGAAAAGCAGGGAGAAGAAAACTAATTTTAAAGCTCTTACGTAATAGTTTTTAAGGATTTTGACCTGTTGAGTTTATCAGAACTAGTTTACCAATAAGAGATTGAGGTGAGACGATTTAATATAGAAGTACATTAACGGGAAAAACCCTGAGGACCTATGGGCTGCCTAATTCCTGAAAAGGAATGTTGTCTTCGGAGTCTGGTTAGAAGCTGGGCCTGACACACTTAAATTAAAAAGCTAGTCACTATTTCTTAGCAAGCATGATTTGTTTTGAAATCAGATTTGAGGATAGCAATGCATTCTTTACACACCAAGTCGCTAACCAAACTGAGTATCTTTGCAAAATTTTTATCTGCTGATGTGGTTTTAGTGTTCTATGCTGTGTTTTGAAAACAAGTTTCAACTTCATTCTAAATAGCATGGTGGATTAATCACAATTAAAAAAAAAATATTATCATTCAACATCATAAAATGAAGTTAAGAATAAAAGTAAGTATATATTAAGGTAAATAATAACTTGAATGTGTGGGTAATTGTTTGATTATCACAACAGCAATGCCAAATATAATATTAGTGTTGCATTCTCCTGAAACAACTCCATTTTAACAACTACTGAACAAAAAGAAATGGATGTTTCTTGAGAAAAATAATGAAAACATCTATGTGCAGGTATATGCACAGTTTGATAGAGCATTACTGCCAACCAGTTGAAGTCAGGGGATGTATTCTTTTAAGATTGTTTTATCTTCAAATTAGTACAACCTGTGTGCATAGTCAATCCTGAGAAATAGTGCCCTTCCACAGGCTGTGCTGACCTTAGAGGTAACAAGTTTTTCACCACCTTATTGATGAACTTGATCAATGAATACTGGCTACAGAGCAATCTATTTAAAAGTAGGATGTATAATATATTGAGATACTTATTCTAGTTGTTTAAGTTAAGAAATATGACAATAAATTCAGTCCATAAAGTAGTCACTTCTAGCTCTACTTAGATGCCCTTTTTGAGGTATGTTCTAACCCTGAGGTTTTTTATTGCTTTGCCATACATAGAACTTCATGGTTCCTGGTTATCCTTTTCAGAAAAAAAATCCGTTTATTAGTGAACGATTAGACTGAATACTTTAGAAGGGCTTCACAGAAGTCTCAAATGACAACTTTAAATATTTTTAGAACGTGGCTTTACGGAGTCTTATGGTAATTTCATTAATGAACTTGGAGATTTTAACATTTTTAAACTGGCTGTCAAATCTGTTTGAGCACCTGTGACTAAAGCAACCTAAAAGAATTTTAAAACCGCAGAAATACAGACAGAGCTATTGCTTTACAAAATGACCTATTTTTTTCCAAACAGCATTTATAAATATTAGTTTTTTCCCATCAATTTAATTTTTAAACATTAAGGGCTTTTCTTGGATCACTCTCAACAAAGCACTCGGAACTAGAAGAAGAAAAACTTGCTTCAACACAGCTTCTTAAAATTTGTTTGCATTTCTCTTATTCTTGCTGTGTTTCCTGAAGGGATTAAACACTAAGTAGAAGAAATATTGCACAGCTTCCAAGAGACTTCAGTATTCTTTCTTCTTCTACAGGCCCGTAATGCTAGGAATTAGTGAAAAGACAAATGGCATCTCTCCCTCTTACAGTTTTTCTTTTGATAATTGATTTTTGTTCCTGCTGGGTTTATTTTCATTTACTAAAGGATATACCAAGGATTACTTAGAGCCAATTCTTAAGATAGCATCATGGTCAAAATTGAGAAGAAAAAGAATGTGATATTTCTACCATCTCTGCATGAGGTCTGCAAACAGTAAAACCTGCTCTGAGCAATGTAGAATATATATTTTTCCTGAAACTTTTACATTCATTGTTTGAACTGGAAAATTTACTCCTTAAATAAATGCAGTCCTCCATTAGAGCGAAGATGAGGGAGATTCTTTGTCTGCTGGGCATGAGCAGATTGCAGCTCTACATGGATCTTAACTTGTGGACAGATTAACACAGCCTGTGCAGCGCAGCATAGCATGCTGCTTAAACCCTGGCTCAGATTGAGCAGTCATAAAATGGATTGGTGACTTAGGCTATTCATCCCATCCATGACAGTTTAAAGGAGGTCACTGATAACGTCAACAGAGCGTACAAACCTTTTCTTCTAGATAGGCTTTGCCTTGGTTTTTTTTGTCAGGCAGATTCTTTCAGAAGTATTAGGCCTTCCACTTTCATCTCCATTAATCAGGGGCTGTTCTGGAAGAGATTCCCTATGAAAGGAGCTCTAGTGTTGGTTTTTGACGCCTGTAATCCCTTCAGTTAGGGAATGCAGAGGTCTTCATAGACTATGGATCAAGAACATAATCAATCCATGTTTTTCAGAACAAGATACTTTGGGAGATTAGAGCAGAAAAATCTGGTGATTTATACCATTCTCAGATTTGATTATCTCTTTGTTTTAAGAGGATTTCAGCCATTTCCCCAATAATTGGGGATGTTGAGAACACTAACTGGAACATATGTTGTGATGCACAGAAAAGGAAGAACGGAATTCCTTTTGTTTCAGCATCCCAGGACATCTTTGATATATTGGCTATATTGGTTTCCAATTGCTTCAGGCAGAAACAAATCCCCAATACTAGGTAGTAGTATAGTTCTCATTAAAAAGTTAGCTGCAGAAATGCATTCTTTTGTTTCTGAAGCTGTTTCATTCATATTATATATTTGCCTGTGGCATAATTTCTGATTAGTTGAACAGCTTTTAAGTACTACATATGATTTTTGTTTGTTTGTTTTGTTTTGTTTGGTGGGGTTTTTGTTTGTTTGGTTTTGATCAGTTGGCAAATAAAGGCATTCACATAATTTCATGAACAGCTTCATTTTGCTTGTTCTCTTGTGGATATGATTTGAAAGAAAAATCCAGTTTGCATACTGAATCGCTTATGTTCTTTTTGTTCAGGTGAGATGCTAAACTGACTGGATGTAAGCCAGGGTTTTGACACAGTTTGGCACCCTGGCTTTCTAGCAATGGTGATGGAATTAAGAGTGGAAGGCATAGGACTTAATTGATAATCAGGAAGATTCTAAAAAAAGCAAATAAGATTAAGTGAAGGTACAAGAGGGGAGGGAGAAGAAAAGAGGATGAAAGATGTTTATACATTGAACTAATATGAAGTGAGAAGGGTGTCTGTGTGTTGCAAATGGTGAAGCTCACGCATCACAGCTTAAAACATCCTTGTTGCTATGTCTTGGGAATTTTAGGGACTCTGTTTCCCATTACAGGATTATGGAACATTGTGCTCCAACATAATTCTTTTTTTTCCATTTCCATCTAAATGTCTCTGTCATATGGCTATATATATTTAAAAGGCTTATCTGTGCATCTTAGCATGGGGTAACACAAGCTGGTAATACATTTTCAGAATAAGAATTATGTAAATAACTTCTCAACTTTTTTGAAATCTTTGGATAGCTTAGCATACTTTACATTTTATGTGAAGTATGGTACAATGTTTTGGTTCATATAACCTTTGTGGGATGAAAAATTATTTTGTCTTTTCCACAATTTGAAACTCTTATTTGGAAGTCACACCAAGCATGCTATATTACTTATCTGTATATCTTAAAAGGAATGCCTTTAGTTTCATTTCTGTTTCCTTTTTCCAGTAAGCTTACTTTAATCTTTACAACTTTTATCTCAAGTGTTGCAGTATGTTTTGTAGATGTATGCAGTCTAGAATCCATTCTCCTTTGTTAAAGAAGACAATGAAACTTTGTTTTAATTGGCATAAGAAATGCATGAGAAATGCTGCAATTTTTCTTTGCGGAAAAAAGACTGCGTATTCATTTTGCTTCAAGTATTGAATTGTTTCTGTGTAAATGTGGTCATGGTGATGAATGAAGTTGCAGGGAATCACTTGATGACAGCAATACCTTAAAAGGCATCTGCTAACACAAAATTCTTCACCTGACAGAGAGGAGAATTTGGTTCATTTGTGCATGACTGTGGTGAATTCCAATTCACCAGTTGAATCCAGTTGAACTGGAATGTATAATTAGTGGTGTCTGCCTCCTCCAGACTCGAATTTGACCTCAGATTTTTAGTGATGTCATACAAACATGAATTAGCTTTGATTGTTCAACAGGAGAATGTTTTATCACTTGATGAGAACAAACTTTTAGCTTGTATAATAGTCATTTCAGTGGAAGCTGAGCTGGGAATACTTCTGTTCTGGGTTATAATTTTAAAAGCAAAAAAGCTCATTTCAACTTTTTGCAGGTTTCATAACTCCCACAGTACCCAGTAATGACACTCCATATATGTAGTACAATTTTTGCGCAGGTCTAGAGGATCTAATAATGTAAGCAGATTAAAAAGGCTTGTCTTCACTTTCTCTTTTCTATATGAAGTTTGGAAGCATTGCTATTGTCTAAGCAAAACTAAACTCCTTTGGACTGTCACCCTTATTTTTTGGAGAGAGGTGACACCTGTGTTTCAGCTGAAAATAAATGAAAGACTATGATGTCTGTATGTAGGAGAGGAGGCCTTGAGACCTATTTTTGCTTTGGTTCTACTACTGTCCTAGTGAGTGTGTCTTGCAAGTCACTTTCTCCTCATAGTGCCCAAGTTTCTCTGTCTGTAAAATTATTTTTTGCCAAAATCAGAAATACCTTTCTAGATTAGCCAATTTTGTAACTGCCACAAAACATGTGTTCAGATAGATGTTTTAGACAGGTATTTGGTCTTTGAGCTCTTCAACAAAGGGTAAATGGGATATAATTCATGATGTGTTTTAAAACTAGAAAGAAGCTGTCATGGTTTAACCACGGAATTCTGTCATTTTAGGGATTTGGGGATAAAGTAACCCAGTTTTTCCAGGACGTACAACTTTTCACTTAATCTATTAGACAATCCAAAGGAAAGCATTTACAGTTTAAAAATAAATAGATAATTACAAGTGCAAAGGAAGGAGCACTCTGTTTTAAATCTTAGAATAGAGAAAAAGGTCTTGAAACTTGTAATGAAATTAACGTACAAAAATGAAGAAGCTACTGGAAGAGTCTTAAAAGTATTGCCTTGTGTGAGGCATTTGATTACATAGGAAAGAGATTTTAGGCTATTGGAAAGAAATTCTTCTGTGGAAACAGCATAGCATAAGGGCAGCAGATTTAAGGGTTTTACGTTTCCCAGTCCTATAGGTGTGCATTTGCCCTTTACTACACATATTCTTTTGTGGTTAAATGAGTTTACTGGGTAGGATTTTATACGTGAGGGTGACATGACAGCTGCTGGATCTCCTGTGACCTAGCACTTGAAGGACCAACACTTGGAGATCTTGCGGTCTGTCCAGTAGCCTCTACAATGTAACTTAGCCGATACCAGGATTCTGGTGTCTTCCCACCCTGCCCCCCTCTCTGGCCTCACTGCATTTTTTTGGCTATTACACAAATCATGACTTTTTTTCCTGTTTTGTCTTCAGTGTCTGTTTCCTGTTTTCTCCTTCCCTCCCCCACCCCATTTTTTACTCCTGACTTTCTCTCCAGTGGTGTCTTTTACTGTTAGCTTGTTTTTCCTGAGGTTTTTGTTCACATTAAAAGAAAGAGAGAATTGAGAGCTACAATATCATTCCTTCCCTTTTACTGTGTTTCTGTATCCACACTTGTTACTGAATTTTTTGAACATTAATATGCATGTTCATACTGTTTCCCAAAACTCAAGTCTATCATATGGATGTATTTCTCCCATCTTAACACAGACACACAGATGTACACGTTTTCTAAGTGCTAGAAGTTTTCAGTCTTGTATTTGCTGAAGCCCATATGTTTAGGCAAACTTCTTGGACTAGCAGATCCCAGACTTCATCTGAACCAGAGCTCCAGTTCTTGGTCTCTGACATCTCATTTTGGAAACTATTGTTCAAGTGATCTTGATTTCTGAGAGAACATGATGTAATTTTAAACAAGAGTTTAAAATTCTTATCCTCTCTTATCCTTTTTGTTAGTTATGTGCTTCCTATAGCTTCCACACAGGAATATGCTCTTGCAAAACAAGAACAGTTGTTAGTCAGTATACTATGGTCAAGAAAAATTTGAAATTAGTTTGGTCTGTTCATATGCTTATACCAATTTTCCCTTTCTCATTGCTTTATATTTCAAAGTACTTCACAGTTAGGGGAAAAATTTAGATAGGATAGGGGAAATCCATGCTCAAACATGGTCTTGGATATAAGATTAAATGCAAGAGAAGTGTACCCATAGAGAACAGCAGGGTAAATATGCTTTCAAGCATTTGTTCAGTAAGTACCTAAACTGATGAACCCAAAGAGAGACAAAGAAACCCCCAAACTGATGCAGATTGGGAGTTTCATTCAAACAAGTCTTTCTGACGTGGAGTTCATAATATTGTGGTATGTGTGTTTGTGTAATAAAACTGTTAGATGATAGATTGCTGTCAACTTGGATTTGTGTTTGCCTGAGACTGTTTCAAAGCTTTGAAACTTCTCTGGGTATATAGAATGAGAAATGAAAATGTGACCTAAGAAGGCAGAATAAAGCCTCTACTTAATTTGGCCTGAAAGCTTACTGTAATAACACACCATCGCCGTTTGTATGTGGTCATTAAAAAGCTTTTCTGCGATGGGTGAGGCTGCTTTGGTAAACTGCAGTTCGTGATGTATATTTATACAAGAATGTCATTGCAGCCGTGGTTCGGCAAGTCACAGTCTGTTTTTTTTCCTTGTCTACAGGACAGTTCTAAATAGTCCTCCCCACCTTGTTCTTGGTGTTCACAAATGAATTATTCTTTTAAATCTTTCTTATCTGTCATCTTTCCCTAATTCTCCAAAGAAAACTTTGTTTAAATAGTTACTCCCTTGGGACTTTCATGCATATCCTGTTATCTGTTTTATATTACGATCTTTCATGCTGGGAATGTCCTTCCAAAAAGCACAAAACAGCTAAAGCACTTAGATGACTAATAAACATGTTAAGTGCTGAAGTCCAGGCACAAAACCAGCATTATTAGCATAAAATTCTCTTTTGTTTTTTTCCCTGTTAGTATTATTAGCCTTGTTCCTGACCTCTAGGGCATCATTTCCCTTTGTCTAGCCCAGAGATGTTGCAGTGGTCGAAATGTTGTTGTTGGTGAAGCCATTGCCACGAAAAGCGGGAAACTTTTACAAAGTCGCTGGTGTTTTCAGTCTTCCAATCATATACCAGCATTCAGAAGAGCCTATGGGAGCGATGAAGATTTGGCTGCCAATTTTATTTGCTCAGCTAAGAGGCATCTCTCCTTCACTGCTTTTTGTTGCTTGTGATTGGCAATGTTATGCTCCCACAGGAGCAGTAGATGCATACTTTCCTGAAGAGCAGTATTATCTGTAGTTTCAATAGTTGATTATATATGCTAGTAAACATAAGTATGTAGGAAAATGTTTGCAGTGTTCTGCTTTACATTTATCATTTTAGGCGCATTACAATTATTTGGGGCAGGAGGGGGGACACCACTGAGCAAATTGGTTCTGCTCTTTCAAGGGAATACTGCTGTTCCAGTAGCACATGAAAGACTCGGCTAGCTTGTGCTAGCTGCAAACATAAAAATTTGAACGCCAACACAAGACATCTCGGGTGGCTAACCTCTGACATTTGGGGAATGTGGGATAGCTGGCAGGGAATGTAGGATAGCTGGCAGAGAATATGGAATAGCATCTATTAATTGCAGCAACACTTATGAATTATCATGTTTTTAACTATTCTATTATTCGTTTGTTTTTTATAAAATATGCTATACAGTTAATAGCCTGGGTTTGTTTACATGCATGTGTGTCAAGATCTTTGCAGGTCCTTCAACAGCTGATTCACATACTGGTAACAACATACCCAGCAAAGAGACAGCTGCAACTTACCTGCAGAAATCCAGAAATAATTCACTGTATAGCTTGAAATTTTGCAATTATTTGGAATTTGGATTAAGCTTCTTTAAGATTAATTTCTAGGGATGCCTTTTAACCATGTGTTTGAAATGGGCTTCATTATTGGTAGGAAGTGGTGGCAGTATCAATTTTTGTATTTCAACTTGCATCCCAGTTCAGGAAAATTGACATTAAAAAAATAGTAGCAGGAGAAGAGTCTACACCTGTCACCTACATAAAATAATTTATAATTTTAATGTAACTTTTTCCAAGTTTTTGTTTCCCTCAGTAATGTGCAGACACCAACCAGTATTGTTAAACTGGCTTGCCAAAGCCGGAGTTCTCTCTCTAGTGCTTATATTTGACAGTAGCAAAAATGAAGTGCACTTTAAAGTTGAAATATGGAACTGGTGTGGCTGCCAAAAAAGGCACTTCTGTGGCTATGTTTACACCCTGAAGCTTTGTAAACAACATTTGTCTATTGAACTCTATTCTTGTACATGACAGAGCAAACTGTCTTAATGCATTTGTCAGTTGGTTTCTGGCCCTTGTTCCTAAGTTGGATTAGTTGAAATAAAAAGCTAACAGGCATTTTGAATGTGATCTCAGTAGTGTCTGCATCTGTATGATATTTAGCCTCGACATACTGATGAAATAAAGTTACCTGCTTAAGAAATTTATTTACAAATACGTGCTTCTTGTAGGGGTCTGTTACTAGTGTTCTACCAAAAGCACAGATTAGCCACTTCTCATTTCTTTTCCTGACCTCGAATTCTGGTATTGTGGTCATTTCCCTCTTTTGCATGCTGTTGTACATTTCCTAAATATGCGAGATGGTAATAATTCTCTATATGACTTCCACTGAAGAGGAAATGCATACTTGTCAAAACAATGCTGTGCGGCTGGGATTCTAGTGTCCAGAAGCTTTATTACACTGGGGCCTCTCAGTTTGCAGTTAAAAAAAAAAAAAATTCTCAGGTGTTAGTACATTCTTTTTCAACCAGAGCTGGAAAGTGCTTTGATTAACCATGTTATTCTAAGTGCCTTGGAAGCAAACTTTATGCAAGAATAAACTTAATGTTGCAAGTATAAAAAGAAACCATTTCTAATCTTGCCAATACATTATAAATAGAAAGAATGAAAGCTGGAAATGAAAAATTTGTTGTGTATCTAGAAATCAATCACCTCCAAATCAGAACAAGCTAAATAATTTACAGAACCCAAATAGATTCCCACCCCACCCCGCCCTTTTAAGAAGAATTGGAAAAAATGAAATATTTGCCTGTGCTTCAGTGGAATTATGGCACTGTTATAGAAACAACCATTTGGTGAGGTGGGATGGGGTAAAGGGAATGGAATGGAGATTGGAGGGACAACATTGCTCAGAACAAATGAATGCTCATTGCTGTTTTTAATCTCTAAAATTGTGGTTATCATGAGGGTTTAATGTGAACAGTCAAAACCCACTGTAAACTTGCAATGTTGATTTTAAAGACAGGGCAGAGATTTTTCTGAAACTGTGGTGTTAAGTTTGTTGGACAGATAACAGGAAAACAGAGCTGTCTCTTGACCCATGTTCATTTTCTGACTGCTGGAATGAATTTGGAACTAAATCCCGGTTTTCCACTGAGCATGTCCTTCTCTAGCAGTGTCAGGGCTTGGGTGGGGTCATTCTTGTTCAGTACAGCTTTTCAAAAAGACTGTTGGAATCTCATCAGCTTACAACATTTTTTCAGTGCTGGGGAACAGCACAAAACTAGCTTGATAAACAGATTATATATGTGCATATGTACTCTGGCAAAGAGAGATTTCTTGATTTGAATTAAGTTGCTTTTTGGGATTTATTTTTTTGCCTTGATATATCAGAGTATTTGTAGATTAAAAGTAGAGAAGAAACAGTTTCCTGTTATCCCTGGGTATGGTATTGATAGCACTGAGAGCTGCAAGATGTATATTTGCTTAAATATAATCTCACAGAAATTTTGATGTGGGCATCGCAACTTGGCTACGTGTAGCACTTGAAAGGTATTTATGTTCTGATTTTGTTGAAAGTTGTTAGTTTTATGATGAGCTTTACATGTTGTATGGGTGCTGTTACACAGATGATGCAGTTCTCTGTGTTTCATTTAGTTTGGGAAACAGCACTTTCTAATATTATTTTCTATGTTTTATTATAATTTTTTAGGCTCCTACCTAGTGTCAGGAGACAAATTTTAACAAAACAGTGTTTAAAGAATTCTCACTTGTTTTCATGTCTCATAGTATTATCTTTTCTTTCTGGAGAGTTGTATCCCTTCAACTGAATTATCCTTTAAAACTAATCCTTTAAGTTGTATATGGATTGCATTAACTAAGTTATTCACCAGGCAAAATAGAGATGGCCTGCAGCAGGTGTTTTATGAAAAGTTGGGAGCACTTGAGTGATAGGGAATAGATATGTGTTGTTGTGCTGCTTTAAGGGGAAAAAGATTTTGAGAAATAGTAATGTTCCTGGATTCTGTTTTGACCTTACAAATGGTTGAGGTAACTTCCCTAGAGTTGCTTTACAGAAATTTGTCAGCAAATAGAATATTTTCACAATAAAACTACCTAGATTACAGATACTCACTTTGCAATTTTAGACAGAATCAGCTTTCTCTGTCTCATTTTATTTGCTGTCTTGTTTCGGAAGTATCTTTTAAGTTCACACCATTCTATGTAGGGACCTGTCAATGTTTTTCTGGCGAGTCCTGTGTATTCGCTGTATTGCAAGGAATGATGACACATCTTCAATAATTTTCTAGTACTACAAAAATTGGTTCTAGAGACTTAATGATGTTTAAGTATTTATGTAAGTACAAAAATGTTTTCCTAGTAACACAGGTAGGCTACTGTATTGAGAGGGCAAACATTGTATGCTTGCAAATATTCAGCTGTATAATGGTATAGATGTAAACAAGAAGGCTAACAAAATACCTGTTATTTTGAATAGCGACTTCACTATGTAGGTGAAAGGATGCTTATGAGTATAGTTGCCATTAACTCTGTCTGGGGCTGCTAGCCACCATGACATGCCTGGAATTTTCTGGAAACAGGATTTGATAGAAATGGGATCCTTTGGGGAGATACCATTTTGTGCCAGTTCTGCTCTTGGACATAAGCTTAGATGCTATGTGATTATGTGTGTATACTTAGACACACACATGTTCATATATACATGTTACAAATTTTTATTGTCATGGAGTAGTAATTCACCACCTGGCTCTCAAGTTATATTTATTAAAATGTTATGTTAATACTTCTATGAAAACATTAAATTACTTGTCATAATTTGGGAATTACACTTGAAATTGGAATATTGCTCTTTTAAAGTTTGAGCTTTGAAATGTGCTACTGATTTTTAGAACTATTATGGCACCATCTGCTGACCAATGTACAGACTGGCAATGACAGTTAGCTCACCTGGTTATCTCCCTGCAGATAAACTCCCAGTTTAGGAGACACTTGGAGCAGAATTGTAAGGAGAAAAGGTGATTTTTCAGTTGGCTTATGTTTGGGATAAATATTTGTAGCAGGAGATATTATTAGGATGGCAAAAGTCTGAATCATAACACACTTTTAGTTGTCTAGTCACCTGGATTACTGCATAAGGCTCCTCCATGAACTGTAAAGCTTTAAAAGAAATAATTTGGGGGTTGTTTTTGGCTATATGTGGCATAGGATTGTTCTTGGTAGTTTGTTTATTAATGCATTACCTTCTAAGCCTACAAAGAAGAGCCGTGACAGCATGAGATCAGTTCATGCCCCAGCTCCGGTGGTCTTGTCACAGTGTGGGAAACTGATGGACTCTGACAGGCTTCTGCCCCGTGGCTAATGCTGAGACTCACTAAAAAGCAGAATCTGCAGCCTGTCTCTTCAGGCTCTGCAGTTAACCTTGATTTTTGTGCACAGTGATCAACAGGGAAGGAGCGAACTGAAACAGTTCTTCAGTATGTAAATACTTAGTATTTGTAATTGTAGTAATCCACCTAAATAATGACTAAAAGGTGAAATTGCATTTACGTTTTGCTTTGTCTCCTAATAGAACGTGTGCAGGTTATACTGGCACCTTCAGCAAAATGATGCAGCACAGTGGTGTGCTGCACAGAACCATGTGATGCCATGGGTTTTCTTATTTGCATACCTGATAAAATACAAGTTTTAAAATTTAACAGAAATGTAAAAGAAAGTTTAGCTAGTACTTTCAGCCTGATTTGGAGTGTAAATTATTGTACTTCACAGAAAATAATTGATTTTATGCTTTTGAAAAGTCTTCTGGGTATAGTACCAAGTTGCTCAGGTATTACCTACGGGTTAAACCAGACCCTTTTACTCTCTGTAAAATTTGAATGACTATTCCAGCTAGGATTTTAGTTCTTTTATGGCTTTTATGTCAACAAATTTTATGTGCTGAAACCAGCAATTATGTTGTTCCTAAATGACCTGTCCTAACCAACTGTGAAATGCAGAGCAGTCTTCTATTGTGCTTCAAATCAGTAATATGACAAGAAATAAAACTTTAATTACAACAAAACAAAAAAACTCCCAAATAAGCAGTTGAAATACATATGACCTTTTTTGGGGGTTTTGTGTATATTTTTCAGACATTAGAAATTTTCTGTGCTCTCTTTTTGTTCTTTTATATGCACTCCATGTGAGCTTTAATATTTGGAAGTCCAAGTGCGCAATTAGTTAATTTTTGTGAAGGTAATGATTTTAAAAAGGAATTATTAATAGAGTGATCCAGAAAATTGCATGACTTGCGCAGATGCACTGACTTGTAATTTATTTTGATGGAAGTAGGATGATTTTTTTTTTTTTTTTTTTTCTTCTACAACATGATGGTTTCTATGCAAATCCTTGTAGACTCGTGGAGATATAACTATCAAAGCAATTTTGATTTCTTGAGTTTGCTATGAATTTCAGCGACAAACTGAAAAAGAAAAAACAAGTTTAGGCCTACTGTTTCCTACTTTTATATACTCAGAAAAATGAGTAAAATGAGATCCAGAGATGCATGGAAAAAGGATTTGGATTTGTTCATCTGCGCTGTTGAATAAGAAATACCATAATGGAAACAGTGAATTAAGATGCAGATTATCAACTATAGTGAAAGGAAACTTTCAATGGTTTTATCGTTTTAGTTCAATGTTGTCTGTGATCTTTGAGCCACTTTTTTTTTTTTTTTTTTTAAATAAACTTCATGTTATACTCTACATCTTCTGTTTCTGGTTTATCAATGGTGGCAGGAATCCTTCTGGTCAGACAACTACATTTCAAGAATTTATGCTAGCAGCTGGAAGAAAGGTGTTAACCAACTGACAAATCTGTATATGTGAGAGGAAAGAGAGTGGTAAGGAAAGAATATAGTGTTCTGCCCTGCTTTCAGGTGTGAATTCTAGCCAGCATTAATTTCTCCTCAGTGGAATAAAAAGGGAGAGGAAGGGATGAATGGAGAAGGGAGAGAATACCTGTTGTCTTCAGTTGCTCCCTGGCCAGCACTTTTGCTTGGAGAAGTTGGCAGAGTTGATATTAGGGCAGGATGTCTGCTCCCCATAAAAGTGGGACCTGTTTTAACAAACTTAATTCCTTTTCAGAAATTGTGAGGTGGTTTCCAATGCTTTTTATCCTCCCACCGTGGTCCTTGCAGTTTGGGTAGACATTCAATCTGCCTGAGCCAGGTTTTCAGGAGGATTACAAAAGATGTAGATGTTATCACTACTAGTTTAATGTGCATGGGTTTAATGCCAGTTACAAGATCTACGAAGACTCTTTCTTCTGAGACAAATGCTGTCTGCTTCTTATTTCCATTTTCTTTCTGACACGTTGGCTGTTAAGGGTTTTATAAAAAGTGAAAATAATGGCCACATAACTGTAATATTTAAGCTTGAAATGTATTCAGAAGTTTCTAGTATAGCAGTAAAGGTACTAACTTTTCCTTTAATTTCCCCATTGGTGAATGCTTTGGTTTAGATAGTGAAGTTTAAAGTAACAAAGAAGCACCCACGACATATAGTTACTTTTGGTCTCAAGATACTTGCTTAATATGAATTTGTTTGTAGATAGTTCAAGGCTCCTATGTCTAAGCTTCTTACTAAGATAACTGTCAAGTTTGTTTTCTTTGGCTTGATGTTGTCCATCTCTTTTGCCAGAAGGGCTTCTCTCTTGTATATTTAGGCATCTTTTAGCTTCTGTGGGTTCTGTTTGTTTGTTTGTTTTGGTTTTTTTTGTTTTGGTTTGGTTTTTTGGTGTGTGTGTTTTGTTTTGTTTTGTTTTTTTTCTTTTCCTTCCCTTTCTTCCTTCTTCTTTTTCTCCTTGGGCATGGCATAGTTTAACTTCATTTCTGACTACTTGTGAACATGATTTGAAAGCCAGAGGGAAAGTGTTGCTGCAGCTTTGTTACCTAAACTAGTTTCCAATTGGCTTCAAGTGCAGTTTAAAGTGTTGTGCAAGTTAACTGCATCAAGACGAAACTAGATTACCTTCTCCTTGATTCTTTATTGGGCAGAGGTGGAGGCAGCAGCTGTTGAGTTCAGCAGGAGTCCTGGACTAATAGCCTTCTGACTCTAATGGCAAGCATTGATGGCAATCAATTTTAATTGAGAGGGCCCAATATTTTGAAGTTATAAATGTGATTGTAAGTAACCTGCTAACCTTCAGGCCAGACAAACAGACCATCAGTTCAAAACTAATTGTTTTAGGAAGGTTGTAAATAAATACCAGTGACTTCTAATGTGATCTAACCATTTTAAACTTTGTTGGACCCTGGTATGCTTATTTTTCATGGCTCACTTCAATAAATTGGAAAAAATTATTATATTATGTTTTCAAAGTAACACAGCAAAATCTAGTGCCACACAGCTAACAAAATTTGTTTATTCTAGTTAATGTTTTTTTCAAGAAATACCAATAATGTTAAGATTAAAGATTATTATCACATATCCTGTTGTTACAGTATTATAATTTGTCTTTAATTTCACTGAAGGAAGAGCAGGCAGAAGTGGTGAGAGAGTATAAGAGTTATGTATGATTTTATGTTGGTTGGTATGAACTCGTGATTAAGAACCCAATCTTACTTAAAAAAAAAAATTAAAAAAGTATGCTTCCTAGTGTTATTAGTAAGCAGTATCACTGACTTACAATTTCTAATTTGTTTTATACTCAGTATCGAGCTCACCATCCTTTTTTGCTATTCTTTGGTAAGCTAGCTCTTTCATTTTCTTCCATCCCCACCACTGGCTCACCGTGGACTGAGATAAAGAATTGTGAAAGTACACCCTTAACTTCAAATGCAACAGATTTAACTATAAACTAAAATTTAAATATTAAAGCTGTGACTTCCCATCTAAAGTCAGTGTCTCTTGATACTGTCAACTGTAAGCTTACTGATTGCTTCTTTGCTGAAAAGGTATGGATGATAAGGAGGATGGAAGAGTTATATAAGGTCTAACTGAGCCTCTTTTAAGGCAAGAATGGCTTTTCTTAATGTAAAAGGGAACAACTGGAAGCATGCACTCTTTCTTGATTTAAAAAGACTTTCTATATAAAACTTGTGGTATATTGATAAGTGTCACTGAATAGTAAGGGGGTTGAATATACCAGTTTAACTAGAGAAGGTGGATGCTCTTCTGAAATTTGAGCTTCTGGGTCAACCAAGGAGCCTAGTAGAAAGAGAACTGAAGTTATTAATGAAATAATCTTGGCCAATAACATTAGGAGTAGCTTATAATAAAACAAATGCATTTCAGTGAGCATACTTAAATTTTTATCAAGGAGAAGGAAACTATTGGTAGATCTATCTCTCTAGAATAGTATATTTGAAAATCTTTATCTGCAGAGCACTAAGTTTTAGCTTACTGGTTTTACTTCTGAGCTGAGAATTCGTAAAGATGTATTTCTTTAACCCAAATAAGCTTAATTTAGAAGCTCTTGTATACTATTACTACAAATTACTGAAAATAATGTAAGAGTCAGTAAGAAGTAGTGATGCTACATAACAAAACTTCTTATTGTTGCTTCTTTTAGTGTAAGCTGTGACAATGACAACTGAAGTTGGCTCAGAGACTGAAGTAAAGAAAGATTCTGAGCAGCTGGGACCAGACAAAGCCAAGGACAACCCTGAAAAAGCATCAGAGACTCCAGAAGATCAAAAGCCTAGGGAAACATCCTCTGAAGAAGCTCAAGATTCTTCCTCTGTCCCAGCACCAACTAGCCAAAGCAGTTCAAGTAGCCAGAAGAAGGAGAAAGCTTCACCTGAAAGCAAGGGTATTTCTCGTTTCCTCCCACCCTGGCTTAAAAAACAAAAATCATACACCTTGGCAGAGCCCAAAGATGAGACCAAGAAAAGGACCACAGGGGAACAACAAGTAGTTGAAGAAAGTGAATGCCAGGCACCAGACCAGGTAGCTCAGCCAAAAAAGAGCTTAGAAGAAGCAGCGGCTGAAAATCAGCATAATGCTAAAGCAGACGACAAAGAAGAAAAACACTCTGTTAGTAGTTCTGAAACACAGGTACATGTGGGAAGGCTAATAGATGCTTTGGAGTAATTTTAATGAGACCTGATTCATGATTTCTTTAATTCATGTAAAGCTGTGTTAGAATCATATTGGGGAAAAAATGACAGCTACTATCTGGCCTGTCGTGCAGTTGGGTTGATATAGTTACGAGTAGCATAGCTTGTTTTAAAGGTTCCTGCTCTCTGGCAGACCATTTTTTACTCTAGTAATTTTAGATGTCTAATTTTAGTGTAAACTCATGCTTTGACATACTTCAAAGGAACATTGAACTGTATCATTGTACTAGAAATGAGCAGGGATAAGAGGAGAAGCTTCTTAAGTCAGCTGTGTCTCTGAAGCCGTTGGATCACACAAATACCTCCTTAGTGACTTAACCACAACAAATAGTGGTTAACAAAAGTCAGATTATCTCTGACTCCTTATAATCTAGATTTTTGTTATCCTTTACCTAGAAACCATGCTTGTAGTCACTGTCCTTATTGATTCATTCTGGGAGGTTGGCCTTAAGTTCCAAGCCAAATGGCACCTTCTGCAGTGCTCCAGAGTCTTGCTTTTTGAAAAGCTGCATGTCAGTTCTTAACACTCAAACCTCGCATTCTAGAGTGGTGAAGATGACTAAAGGCATAGAGAATCTTCCATATGAGGAGGGGCTGAGAGCTGGTACTGCTCAGCCTGGAGAAGGGAAGGGTCAAGGGGAATCTTATCAATGTGTATGAATACCTGAAGGGAGGGAATGAAAAGGAGCCAGACTCTTCTCTGTGGTATGCAGTTAAATGACAAAAGGCAATGGACACAAATTAAAAACATGAAATTCCATCTCAAATCACAAAAATATCTTTTTTTACTGTGATGGTGGGTCTAATGCTGGAACAGGTTGCCCAGGGAAGTTGTGGAGTCTCTATCTATGAAGATACACAAAACCCAACTGGATATGGTCTTGGGAAAACTGCTCTAAATGGCCCTAGAGGCATTGGATGAGATGATCTCAAGAGGTCCCTTCCAACCTCAGCTGCTCTGTGATTCTGTATAACTTGACTTTCATAAACACTGTTTTTTAGTTTTGTATAATTCCTGGAGCTTCTTTTTAAATTAGTTTCTGTTAGGGAGAAAAAAAAAAAAAGTGCCAATAAAACACTAAAAGAATTATTTCATTTCAAGGAAAGGAAAAAAAAAAAAGGTACCTTCTGTGGTTTGAGAGCAAGAATATCTGGTCCTCAAAGGAAGACCTCAATGCTTACGCTGGTTATTGTGCTTCCAGTATGTGCATAACTTTAATGAAAGCTCAATGTTTCATTTATTAGCAGCTTATAAAAGAAATTAACAAGTTAAAAAATATTCAACTTCCTGAGTTTCAATCATTGTTTAACTGTATTTTATATAGCCTGCCAAAGAAGATGGTAAAGAAACAGAAGTAGAGAAAGTTGCAAAGGAAAAGGAAGAAAAACAAGAAGAAAAAGAAAAAAGGGAGACAAAAGAAGTGCAGACAGCTGAAATTAAAATAGAAAGCATTCCTCAGAAGTCTCCCAAGAAAATTAAAACTGTGCAGTGTAAAGTGATGCTTCTGGATGGCACGGAATACAGCTGTGACCTAGAGGTAAGACATGAAGTCTCTATATAAAGAGCTCTTTTTCTATAGAGAAAAAGAAAATTTGCTTTCATTGCACTGAAAGTTTAACAAATACATTTTTGTATATCTAGTGAGCTCATTAAAATATTACATTCACATCGCTATCATTAGGGGCCAGTTAACATTTCATTTTAAATCTCCATCTTTAAGACCTTATCAGTTTATGCTTAAAAATGCACTCTGAGGTACACTAGCAAGTAAGATAAAATGCAATATCCAAATCCTTTCAGTGGTGATAGTTTGACAGCTCAAACTTGATTTTTTTGCAAAAGATTAAGGTTTTCCTGAAAGTAGTGTCACATGTACTAATAAAGTTGTCTTGTTCGTTAATTTTTTTTTTAAAGTTGTGTCACTGGAGAGCCAAAGTTTAAAAAAAAGTTTGCTTCAAATCAAAATTCTGTTACAGGTATAAAATACATATTTGTATTTCAATTTATGTTCTAGTTCCACGTTTTCATGGCTGCGTGGATTGCTTGTTTACAGCTGTAAATCCCTGGGTTAGATATTTTGTGTATTTGTCTGTTAAATCTGACTCAAGATCACTAACAGAAGTAGGGACTGTGAGCTAAATGGAAAAGAGCTTCTTGGGTTTTATGGCTTTAATATCCTTTGAATATATATATATATATGTGCGTGTGTGTGTATGTATATATACATATATACGCACACACACACTCTCCTTCAGTCTGACCACAGTGTCCCAAGTTCTAAGTCAAATAGTAGCTGTTTAATATTTTAGATCAATATTAAATTATGAAACATGTAATTGCAGGAAAGGAAGAAAAATGTTGCATTCCAAATCTTATTTCAGTGAAATAACCTTTGGTTTGATTTATTATGAAAATTTTTATATGAGTAAAGTAGTAAGTAGATCTTGTCAGCAGGTTACTTCAGGCTGGTACTGTCTCCCAAAAGATGCCAGCCACTTCAGTACAAAGGTGTGAGAGGCTGTTCTCTATTAGAAAGTTCAATTGTAATCACTTTTGCCAGTAGAACACGCAACACTGACTACCATGAACTGCATGACTTCTCCAGGCACACTTTCTCAAGCGTTGGGAACTTTTTTAACTAGAAACTCCCTACTTCATGCTGGATTGATGAATACCCCAGAAATAAGCTCGTTTATTTAATGCTGGGATATGGTGACCCCTTGGAAAGAAGACAGTGCTCCTTGTAGGACAGTTTATATTTAGAAACTGTACTTCCAGCCAGTCAGTTGTAAGACAGATTACAATTTGCTTATTTCTATTTTGTAATTCCAATAAACTTTGCAAACACTTAAAACCCATGTTGATAGTACCTGAAGACTTAAGCTTTGTATCTCAAAGGTTGCGTAGGTGATATTTTCAAAAGCTCTTCCAGCTAGTAGCACTAAAGGCAGGCTCTAATAACGAGGCTTGGTTCTTCTGCTCAGCTGCATCCCAATCCTAAAAAACCCCTCTGCTCTTCAGCAGCTGCTTTCACAGGACAGGAGCTCTAAGCTTTTCTTGGGTTCAATTATTTGTAAACTTCTGTGAAAAAGAGGAATCCAGTGAATTAAACAGCTGGTGAAGTCTGTTTGGCTTTCTGATGCTTCACTTCTACTTTTTGCTTCCAGTCATAGTCATTTCTCTTTGTGAAATTTGTCTCATCGCTGTTTGTTCTAGTCATACGGGATGGCCAAAAGGTGATGCATAGTTCCTATGGCCATATAAGCTGCTAGTTCAGAATATCATAATTTTCATTTATGGGCACAGTAAGCTAAAGATGTGACCAAGCAACATGATATGATTCAGTGTGTTCTGCAAAATCATGCTGAATATGACACCCACAGCAACTAGACTTTTAAGTGATTATTAGAAGCACAATGCATTGGTAGTTATGTGGAGAATTAATATTTGTTATGGAAGGTCATAGGTTTCCTCACTAAAGTCAACTCCTCCTTTACGTTTCTGTCTTATGCTTTGCACTGAGTGTCCATTTGTTTGGAATGGGGGAAAGATACTTGTTCTGGATTACACTTGTGAAGGTAGTTGTTACATTTTGCATGATGTAACTAACTGATGAGCTGTGGTGCCTAGTCTGAATATCTGAGTTATGAAGAGTGGTTAAAATTTGCATCTAGATATATCTTTCAGATTAATCTAAGGACAAAATAGTGGTGATCTTGTGGCATTTCCTAGACCTAGCTGATTCCTCGAAAATATTCCCATTTTTGTCTAACGCAAATTGTTCAATTTTTGACCTGACACACACAGTACAAGTCATGCAGTGGCGCAGGCTTCTGCTTGAAGCCTTTTGTCTTCTCTTGTGCTGCATCATTTTCCAGTGTCCATCAGTCAGTCACTACACTGTTTGATTGTGGATTTTATTAGGCTTCCTCGTAGTTTAATTGCATATTGTGTACAAGTCCTTTTGTGTACTGTAATATAATACTGGATGGATACTGCTCACCTGTCCTACAAGATCTTGCAAAACTTACAGTTAGAGAAGACTAAAAAAAAAAAAAAAAAAAGCTACCTGTTTCTAAGACCTTCAGAAGTTGATCACAACTTAAGTCTTATTTCATGCGTTAGTACAGCTTGCTTCAAACCTGTTCTCTAATAAAACTCTTCTTCCTATTAGCTAATAAATTCTTATTTGTTGTTTATCAATGTGAAATGCTCCTTGGGAATGTTTTGGTGCAGTTTGCTGGAATTTTTAAGTTTGTGTTTTATAGTTGTTAATAATACAAGCTTTCTGAAGCCTCCATTTGTTAAATAATTTCTATTCTTGATGTTAAAACCTAACAATTTCAGTGTATGTTTTGCAAAGTACAATATTTTAGCCCTACAGGGACGTCTCCCTGACAGTGTCAAATGTAGACCACTTCACCATAAAGTCAACTGTGAAAAACAATAGTGAAGCCTTTGTTAAAGTTAGTTAAGTCTACTTATTTTTTATGCTGTGTTTACAGAAGAAAAAAATTTATCACAACAAACAAAACATGAACTATATACTACAAAATAATTGCTCCTCAGAACACGTTGTGTAGGGCCGTGCGTACTTATGGTCTAAAGTTGCAGGAATTTTATCACCTAAAAGTTCTTGAAAAGTATTTTTATTTATATAGTCTTATCAATATATATGGAGAAATATATATAGAAATTATCTATAAAACAAAAAATTAACATAGATGTTGTGGTAACCCTGGAGTTCTTTTTTGACTTTTCATGTAAATCAGGATGCTTAAATCTGAATGGTATCTCTGTTTTAATTGAAAGCTGTATGAATTTTACCTTCCTGGGCTTTTTCCCCATGCAAAAATGAGACCGAAATGAAGTTGTGGCTTGCCACAGATTTAAAAAGATACCATTTTTGCATTTACAACTGAAAAATTCTATTCTGCAGTATTTTAAATGTATCATGATTCAGTTAACTTGGTTGGCAAGAAATCTGTTTTCTGATTATTTGTAATAAATAGCAGTTTGCTGTAAGAACAGAAGCAAAAATTAAGGAGATGGACAAAGTGGAATAGAAACAATCTCTTTTTTATGTTCATTTGAATCATTTATAGCACATGAGCAGTGCTGACTGCAATTTTATAAATGGATTCTTAAATACATGTAGAGCTTTTTATGGTGTACTACTGTACCAAAATATTAAAAGTCTAAGAAAGCTGCTTTAACTGATAACTGAAATAGTTTGTGCTCTCTGCAGTGGATCCTAGTAGATCAATTTCTGATACTGATCCTTTCTTTAGTCTTCCTTTAATATTTAGTGTTTGGGTAAATGCTGGTTTATTTCTGCTTTATAAAGTAACAGAAATGATACAAGATTTTAAAAGCAAATAAACAAAACCACTCCAGTCTAAGCACAAAGTTCAAAGGCCAGTTTACCTTGGTTGACTTTCTAGTAAACTAGGTTTTATTTTGGAGCAATTTACATGGTTGAGATGTTCCTGATGCCTCTTCCAGTTTTTACTATGCGCTGTAGACCAACTTAATTGTATTTTATTTACATTAGAGACACTTGTTTAAATATATATACTTGCTAATAATGAAGTAAAACTGAAAAATACCTTGTTTTCATTACTGTTATTTTACAGACAGCTTTTGGTGGAACCCTTTCTGCCATCTTAAACCTTCATGATGAATCAGTAATAAAATCTGAGTTAATACACTATTTCTTGGGGTCTTTTCTGTTTGAGTTACAATCATATTCCTTTTTTCTTGTAGAACTGCATCAGTTTGTATTCGCATAATTTAAGGAGTGTGAAAGAAAACAAAATACGACCCAACAACTTATTCTTTGTTAAATTTTGTCATTGTTCATTCTTGTTGCATGTGTCTTTATATAAGACAATAGCTGGGAAAGGGCATAAAAGGAGATAAAGCTATGATATAGTAGCTTCAGTGTCAGTGGCAGATCAATGCTGTAGTTAGTATAAGCTGATAGGATTCTCAGCAGTAATTAAATACTGAAACTTTTGTGGCCGATTAGTAGACATAATACTATACAATTATTTTGTAACAGTGGTGTAATCAATGTAAGAGAACTTGATATTTTAGTTTAGATATTATATACCTTAGATTCACTAGAATCTTAATAGATAATCTTGAAGTGCAAATTAATGACTTGTTTCTTTTTCTCTCTCTCTTTTTTTTAAAGTACTGATATCTATTCTTAATCCATAAGCTGTTTTAGTTAGAAAAACTTCACTTTTCCAGCTTGATCGTCTTGTTATCAGTAATTAGTTAATAGCAAAAGCCTGAAGATACAATTTGGAAATTAATGAAAGAAGGGAGGGTCAGGTTAGGGAACATTTAAACTAGAGATACAAGTCCCATGGGACCTTATGGGATGTACCCACAAGTGCTGAGTGAGCTGGCTGGTGTTACTGCAAGGCCATTCTTGATCAGCTCTGAAAGGTCCCAGCAGTCAGGGGAGGTTCCTGGGGTTTGGGGGAGGGAAAATAAATAAGCAAATGTTATTCCTATTTTGAAGAAGGAAGATGTGGGAAATATCAGGCTGATCAATCCTTGGGAAGATTATGGTGCAAATAATCCTTTCCAAAGTTCTTCAGGATAAGGTGTTCGGGAGTAGTCAGCATGGATTTACCTTCTACATGGATTTACCTTCTACAGTGTGGTGACTGACGCTGTGGATGTAATCTCAGCTTTAGCAAGCCTCTTGACACTTTTCCATGATTGTTCTAGACAAACAGATGATGTATGGGCTAGGTAAGTGGGCAGTGAGGTGGACTGGAAACTGGCTCAACTGCTGGGTTCAAAAGGTGGTGATCAGCAGCCTGAGGTCCAGCTGGAGGCTGGTCACTAATGCTCTGCTAAAGGCTTTGATACCAAGGCAGTTAATGACCTGGATGATGGCACAAAGTGTCCTCAGCAGTTTGTAGATGATGATAAAACTGAGAAGAGTGGTTGATATATCAGAGGGATGTGGACAGGCTGGAGAAATAGGCAGACAGGAATCTTGTGAAATTCCACAAAGAAATACAAAGTCCTGCACCTGGGTAGGAACAATCCATGTACCAATACAGGCTGGACTGATTGGCTGGAAAGCAGATTTTCAGAGAAGACTGTGGGGGGTCGGGGAGTGGGCCGTGTGTCCTGATAGACAAGGTGACCATGGGCCAGCAATGGGCCCTTGCAGCAAAGAAGGCCAACAGCTTCCTAGCCTGCAATAGGAAGAATGTTGGCAGCAGGTCAAGGGAGATGGTCCTTCCCCTCTGCTCAATACCTGGAGTGCTGGGTCCAGTTCTTGGCTGCTCAGTACAAGAGAGACTTGGACATGCTAGAGAGAGTCCAGCAAAGGGCTTGCAACATTGATTAAAGGCTTTAAGCATCTGACATACAAGGAGGGACTGACAGAGGTGGAACTGTTCAGCCTGGAGAGGAGGAGGCTCAGGGAGCTTTTAGCACTGTGTATAGATACCTGGCTGGGGGATGAGTAAAGAAGATGGAGCCAGGCTCTTCTCAGTGGTGCCCAATGATAGAATGAGAAGAACTGAGCACAAACGGAAATACAGGGAATTCAACTGAAAGATGAATGTGAGCGTATATCGAGGGTGATCAAACACAGATTGCCTGGATGGGCTGTGGAGTCACCATCTTCTGAAATATTCAAAATCTGACTAGACAAGGCCTTGACCAACCTGTTGTGAGTGGGGTGTTAGACTAGATGACCTCCAGAGGTCCCTTCAGACCTCAGCTAATGTACATAATTATAGCTATATTTCACCATAGTAGGAATATAATTCAGGAATTATTCTAAACATGTTGACTGTGTTAATAATTTAATTTAGACTATATAATGCATATTATACACATACTCTGTCAATTAAAAACTGATGATAGCATGAATGGTATTAACATACAATTATTATTAAAAAGATAAAACCAATGGCACAGCTGTAAATCCATGAAGTTGACTAATAATGTAATAACTGCAGTGCCTATGCGCACACTGCCCCCCAAAACATTGCACTGATCCCTGGTTGATGCTACCATCTTGACATTTTGCAAGGAGCTACCTAATGTGCTTGTCTAGTAACCCTTCTTCCCATACCCAGTCTTGGTGGATTGAAGCTCTGTTATGTTGGAGGGTTAGTACCTACCTGCTGTTGTGGTGTGGCATATCATTAAGGTGAAATGTTGATTCTGACTTAGACACGTTGCTGGCATGAGGATTACTATTTCACCAATACTTATCTGTGCTCTACAATTTTCACTTTAAAAAGATACCTTTGAAATAATTTGGAGTTTACTGGAGAGTTGCTATTGCTGAAAAAATGCAATGGAGAAACAAGATAATATGAAGTATTTTTTTGTATTTTTAAGTTAGAGTACAAAGGGAAACTCAGGGTTTTTTTTCTTTTTCATGCCTTCTTAGGTTCTCAAAATTAATAGGGTTTTTTTGTGGTCCTTTTAGCAAGATGGTCACTTCTCACTTTTTTTCACTTGCAGGAAGAAAGCAGTTCCATAAAATCTCATCTGTTTATCACTGTTGTCCAGGTGCCTGGTGCCTGTTTTTCTCTAGCTCTTTTGAAGTAAGACAGTAAATCTCTAAATAATGAAGAACTTCCTTAGGCTTATTCCACATTTGTACAATTGGAAGACTGCACTTGGAGACTTTATACTGTCCGGGCGTACAGATGAGTTCAGGCATAATATCCCTAGCAGTCCCTATTAAACAGCTTCTAAAATAACAGCTCTCTTTTTGTTACTGCTCATAGAATTCCATTATCTAGGCCGGTTGTTTAGTCTGACACCTATCTTTTTATTTCCCTCTATTTTCTTTTAGAAAGTAATCTTAGTATAGATTCAGGTGCTAGCTGTCTTCCTGTGTCTCAATTCTGACAGCTCTTTTTTTTACTTTAATTTCCATTCTTTTTTCTGTCCTTCTTGTTTTTCTTTTTTCCTGAAAGAACAGAATATCCACTGACAATGGTCTGTGTGCTTAGGAAGAAATGCCATTTCAGTAGACCAGAAACTGTTCTCTGAGCTGCTATTCACGTGGTAGTTAGATTTCTATTCTGCTTATATTCCCTTTCGCTTTGTGAGCTTAATTTAGTTCTAGACATATTTGTGGCTACATTTCTTCAGCTCCAGTGCTTTAAAACACTTCAACATACTTAATTTTTTATAACATGGATTTTGAATTTTGGACAATGAAAGCATTAACCTTGTTTCATATAACATCTGATAGAAAAAACAGCTCTTCTCTCCACCCCCCAGCCCCCCCAGTTGTTGAAGCTGGTTTTGTTCTTTATTTTGCAAAGTGACATATTTGGTACAAATTAAATTAGAATAATTTCTCAAACAAAGTTGACTGGATATAGAAATATTTTTTTCAGACTTAAACAAATGGATATTTCAATTCAAGAAGATGCTATTGAGATTTTGTAGAATACGTAAAATAATCATATTGGAAAAGAGGTTACAGGTTTTGGTTAAAGTCAGTGTTTAACAAAAGAAATTAATCTGGAATTAGTTCTTAAAAGTGTATTATCTCTGGTATATAGACTAGGCAGCAAAAGTTCTGTAGAGGTTTGTCTGGACCAGGCCCTCTATGCTTCACTAAACGTTTTTAGAAATTTAGTGTTTATCAAGTGACAGTTGGATATCCTAACTTGCTGAAAATTGAGTTCATCTGTATTCCTAAACATCTGAATTCCGTAATACGAAACTGAGATAGGTAGAGGTATTAATTTAAGTGAATATGTGAAGTCCTGTAACAGTGATATGACTGAAGCCCTTTTGTATATGTTGAGATATCTGTTTACTGCCCTGGTTACCACAGATTGGTCTTTGTAATAATAATCCCGATACTGCTCAAGGATCTTCTTGTCTTGGCAGTTGAGAGCTGTCTGATGACGTGTGGCAATGACTTAGTTTTTAACCGAGGGAGTGAGGGAAAGGAATTTTCGAGGCAGAATTGAGAAAATTATAATCTTTAGCAAATGCTTATTGGTTACATGAAGCAGGCCTACTGTTTTGAGTAAAAGGTACTCGTATCTAATCCTTCATATGTTTTCATGACCAAACTCAAATGTTACCATTTTATCCTTCAGTGCCTCTCAGTCTGTTAACTGTTCTGCAGCATCTGTGTTGGAAAACATCAAAAATTGTATTTAAGTATGTGTATTATCAACACAGTTCAGCTCAAAGAGGGCAGAATTAAGTTGCTTCAAGAATATCCTTCCCTTAACACAGTTTTTACTCTTTTTCCAGAAGTTGCAGTGTAGCTAAATGTTGTGCTTTTGAGTGGGCACGAGTTGCTTGGAGGTCCACTCACTTCATCTTCTTTATCTATTTAATTAAGATTGGCCTTTCAAAATAAGTATATAGCATTTGAAGTACCAAATTTGATCACTTAAACTGTCTCAGTTTCTTTGACTGTAATTCTTTAGTGCAGCCAGTGACTATTTAATCCAGCTGAAACAGTTTTGCTCTCCTTTCTTGTTTTTTCTTCCTTACAAAAATGTCAGTATTGGAGTCCTTGGGGAAAAAAAGAATCAGGAACAATGCAAGTTTGTATTGCACTCAGAGTTAAGGATATTTTTTAAAGCCCTATCATCTCACTGCATAGCTTGTCCGTTCATGTATTTTTCTGGTGTACTTGAATGGACAACATCATAGTTTTTCTTTACATGTGCTAATTTTTTTTGGAACCATGAGAAAAGGGAAAGAGATGAGTTGTTCCCAAAGATCATCTGAGGAAAAGCTATGTTCTTGGCTTAATGATGGGCACTGCTTGTCCTATGTCACCCTCTGTCAGGAGTGGGGCAGGGGGGAAGTTGTATTTTAGTTTGTTTTCTTTGCAGGACAAAAAAAGTCCAAACCTACCTTTTTTTAATCTTTTTTTTTTCTTCAAGAGCAGCCATAGTGATCACTCATATTGTTTGAGGAAATATACTTCTAGATCAAAGTTTATGCATTTCACCAGGTGTATGGCTCTATCCGATTTCTACACAGCCTTCTTACTTCTGTTATTTTAAACATGTGCCTGAGTTCCTTGCTTCTCTATGCACCTGGTGAGTCTGGAAGAGGAAGTAATGGGACTCTGAAGAGTGCACATAATAGATGTGATGAGTGGGGGAGGATGGAAAATAAATTTGCTGCCAACTCCAGGTCCAGTTTACACACAAAACTATTTCAAGCCTCTTTTTTGTGGCACTAGAGACTCAGAAGTGTTCTGAATACATTCTGCATGCTTTTTTAAGATTTCTGTTATAGACTTTCTTGATACCATCACTTGGAGAGAGTAATGAAGAAGCCCAAGAACTCTTTGGAAGTTCTGTCTTCAGCCTGTTGCATCTTGGAAGGCTATGTCATGATCAGCTGTATTGTGTGCTATGTGAGCCTTCCTTATGTCTCTGGTAACACACACATCTTAAAGTGACTGGTGTTACTTCTTTCAACTTTCTGGGTTATTACCTATAAATAATGGTGGATTGCAAAAGTTTTCCTTAAGAGATGGTGTTTGATATTGAAGTGGTTGACTGACACACATCTAAGCTATTTTTCTTTGAGTGCTTCTTAACTTGTTTTATGCACAGAATATTGAATTATATGCAGCAGAAATAGAATTTCCATGTAGTTGCCACTGCTTGTACACAGCATCATAGGTAATCGTTTCTGAGAAGCTGACAGTTCTTCACTGAAGAAAAAGCTGGCTCTTAATCTGTCCACAGATTAATGAAGAAGTTGACTTTTTTTGAATGGCCCGATTTAGCTGCTTTAGGTTAAGAGTTCTGCACTTAAATATTGAAAGACAAAACCATCTTTTGTATTAAATTTGGGGAAAAAATACAGGTTTATATGCAGATGATTCACATGAATCTTTTTTCTCAAGAATCTTCCTCCACCATCCCAGCACAATTAGTCAGGTTGAATTTCAAGGGCTGGAATAAGAGGCATACAATTTGCTGAGGTGAAAATGCAGTATGTCTGTGACAGTAACGAATAGACAGGGACAGGAGGTAGGTTGTGGTGTCTTGCTAGCTCTTCTGATCTTTGCTTTTTTTTTTTTGTTTTTTTTGGGGGGGGGTGGTTGTTTTGGTTTTGTAGCTGAGCAACAATTGTGAAGATGTTCTGGGATTTGGTTTGATGATGTTGTTTCACAAGTGCATTGTGAAGTGCAATGTAAGACTTTTTTTTCTGGAATCTTCAGAAGGGAGTTGAATCTGGGGAGCAAATATTTATAAGGAACTCTGAATCTATGTACTACTAAAAAAAAAATAAACCAATACAAATTACAGTGCAATTAGAAACTTAGTTATAGCAGTGTAAAATTTGCATGGATGTACACTTTGCTCTAACTGCAATTATTTTAGTTTATTTTGAATGGATTAGGTATATGTGCAAACTTAGCCTGTATTATATGATTAAAATTGGGATTTATTACAATTTAAAGTCTAGTTA